>JAGPNK010000002.1:2400000-3000000 GCA_020746835.1 Stachybotrys elegans | reverse complement strand
GGCCCGAAGAATGGCATATCGGCCAGCAAACTGTACAGTGGCGTTGGGAATACAGGAATGGTTGGCCATGGCAATCACAGGCTCCAGGAAGAAGCCGTTTTGCGTCAGGTCGGGCTCATGTCGATGGAAGCCATTGGATTGGAGCTAATGGTCAAACGTGTCAACCTGGGTTCGTTCCATGCCTCCTTCACCTCGTGCCGTCAACAGACGTACGTACCTTGCTCAAAAGCTCACCTGCGCGTACGAACTCGTGCTGCTCGTTGACCTTGCCAGAGTACCCGGCAGCACCCGAGGCGGCCAGCAAGAGCTCGGTCCATCGCTTGCTGGCCTTCTTCTTCTCCACGTGGCCCTCGAGGCCCTCGACGGCCTCGGCGATGCGATCCACCAAGAGGACCTGGAGCAGCGCCCTGACGGGCGTGGGCAGGTCGCGGCCGGCGCGCTTCAGCGCCTTGCACTCGTGCTTGTGGATGAGGGACCAGTGGGCCTTTTGGCAGGCCGCGCCGCAGTAGTAGACGGCCTTGCAGCCGGTGCAGGCCCGCGGCAGCGTCTCGGACCTGAAGCAGTAGGCGCAGATGGTCGGCAGGTAGGATGTCTCGGGCACCAGGATGAGCGGTGGGACGGCGAAGATGACGTCGCCGGGCCGGAATGCCTGCTTGGCAAAGAGCCCGCGGCCCTTGTGGGGGTGTGTTTTGATCTCGACGGTGTTTGGGATGGATGTTGCCATTGTTTGTCCAATTGAGGATGATTAGAGGGCTGTATGCGGTGCGGTGCGGTGGTGGTGTAGATGAATCTAATTATTTTTGTGGTCGAAAGTATATATCAAGTGGGTGCTGGGATTGATGTCGAGAAAAGAACATGAAGTGGGAAAGGCAAATTTACCATCACATAACCCACCATGATTCACTCATTCGGTCATTCATTCTACCCACCCATTATCCAGCTGTTTGACGATATACTTGGGACACATAATACGAACAGGCGGCATAGCGTCTCTGTCGGCCTGTGCATTCGCAAATCATCAAGGGCCGAGAACTGCATGGCATCTCATCTCATCTCATCGTACAAAGTCATATCCAGGGGTATCTACAGCTCCTTGTGGTCCTCAGCCTTCCGCAGTGCCGCCAGGCGGTCGTGCACATCCTTGCTCCAGTGACCGCTGTTGCCCTTGTTCTCCTTCATGATGCGCTCTACGTGGTAGTCCCAGCAGCCCTCCTGCGGGCTGCCCTCGGCGCCGCGGCACCGCGAGTCTTCTTGCTTCGGCACCTTGGGCCACTGGCCCAGCTTCGCGCCCATGTCCTCGTCGAGGAAGTTGTCGAGAACGAGCTGTCCGACCTTGCGCTGCGCGCCGGCCCATTCCTTGCCCTCGGGCACCAGGACCTCGAGAAGCTTCTGCATGCCGCCGCTACTGATGAACTCGGCCCGGATCTTGTCGTCCTTGATCAAGCCGTTGATGACGCCGACCTTGGCCTTGGCCTTGGGGGCGACGCGCTTGTTGCTGCTCGCGTCGGGGGACACGAGGCTCGAGAACAAGGTTTCGTCGACGCGAGGACCATCCTTGACGCACTGGTGGCTGGCGACGTCGCCCCAGTTCTTGACCACTTCCTTGAGTGCCGAGGGGTTGTTTTGCAGAGCGCTGGCCAGGATGCCTGCCGCCTGCTGGTCCCTCGGGACGACGCCTTCAGTCACAGGCACACTGGTGTCAGCCATCAGACAGAAAAGACCCTTGAGGACGTCAGTGTCCTCGGTGATCTTGAGTCCGTAGTAAATGTCGTGGGAAATGTCCTCCATGACTTCCAGTGCATCGTCAAATCCAGGATCGCTGCCCCCGGAGCCGCTTTTTAGCAGCTTGAGGGCGTGGGCGAAGCCGACGGCCTCGTGCTCCGGCTCCTTGATCTTGCCGACAGAGTCATATGCCGGTGCGCCCTTGGGGATGGGTGGTGTTGCGGGCTCTTCGGGGTCCACGATGACGACGGCCTGGTCCACGGGAAGACCTTCCAACGAGGGATCCTGCTCGTCGGGAACGTTGATCTTGGCCTCTCGCTGACCAGTCCAGATGTTGAGGCGTACGTGTAGCCCATTAGGGATATCCTGGTCGTCATGGACGGTCTGGAACTCGTCGGTGGGCTGGAAGACCTTGGGGTAACAATCCTTAGGGTCGTCCGTGTGGCAGATGAGTTCAACATCTGAAGATGGTGGCGGCTTTTGTGCGGCAGCTGGTGCAGCCAGGGCGCAGAGGATGAAGCCAAAGATCATACACAGGCAGAGCAGAGCAGGCCTCGCGCCCGGTTGCTTTGCGACCATTGTGCCACGGAACTGCGCTACCTGCTGCGGCAGCTTTCCCGGGGCCTTTTTGTGAGGATAAAGTGTTGCGAGGCGCTGATTCAGTATCAGCGGTGAGAGAGAAGAACCGGCTCGGTTTCGGCCACAGTCGCTTCTAGCAGGTACTGAAGGTGGGCAGGTCAAGGAATGCAGTGAGGAAGGGGTATCGTGGAAGCTGGAATATCAATAAGGAAGGGGGAAATAAAACAAGAAAAAAGGGCAAATGCAAGTCTATAAATTGGAAGCCCCAAGATGCTTATGAGTCAAAGGCTTTGAAAGAGGACACCTGGCGTAGGGGATGTTTTGGAAGGTGATAGAAGGGCAAACTGGCAACTTTGAAGTCCTGCCTCCTATCCCGGGTCCCATTATTAACGATAGAGGCGAATGGAGTACTGTACAGTGGCCATTCGCTAATAGTGCCCTGAAAACTAGGCTTGCTGGTGGCGCTTCTGGGGCACGATTGGAAGCGCTCGAGTTGGCATTCTCTGATTGGCCGAGAAGGACACCATGTTAGTCACAGCCACGAGACCCTTCATGCATCTGCCAATTTCAACACAACGATGCAACCTGAAGACTCAAACTGACTTGATATCAAGCGGGCGCAGTGGGTGCAGTGGGCGCAGTGAAGGGATTGGAATTTATGTCGCGCGTAGTGATACACGAGGTCCTGCATGCGACGGAAGAGGCTGGGGATTCTTCTACGACGTGGAATCTACATCATCCAAGACATCGAGTTACATGGATCCCACATGACGCTTCCGTAGCTCCCATCGTTCCGTGGTATCGAGGCCACTGTCTCTCTCTCTTTCAGGGTCTCTTACGATCGAGACATGATGGGTGAAGTCGCATCTTCTGACCAGGGCTTTGTGCCGTTTCAACCTGCTCGCCCATTCCAATGCTTTCAATCGGATGCCTGAAGACGGCGAGGGCCAGATGTCAAAGGGCTTCGTCGTCAGAAGCGCGTATTGGCCTTCCCGGTGCGAGGCTACCTGTTATAAGAGCATCCGTCGGTTAGGTATCCCACAGCCGCAAGGTAAACCGTTGATTCCGCGTTCCTTTCACCCGCAACTTGCTCATTTCATCGTCATGGCTCTCTTCAGTCTCATCTCGCTTCTACTCTTGCTTCTTGCCATTGGGCTGCAGGCAGCGCCAACACATCACCGATACCACCACGCGAGGCACTCGTTCCATATCCACGACACCGACTCCCTTCCTCCCGAGCTCCCGGCCGTGGAACCGCCTTTGAACAAGCAAGCGGCAAGAGAGGAGCCGCGCATCAAGAATACGCCCCGGGACTTGCAGATGGTGTCCGTCGTGGCCCTGACTGCTGCGTCTGGTACCGCCCGGGGGTTCGTCGACGATACGCTCGTGCTGCGAAGTCCCCTCGACAACAATGCAGTCTAAAAACAGACCTTATATTTTGGGCAACCTGCTCGATTTACTCCCACCTTTGGGTCGACAATGATTGATATGGCGCTGGTGGGGTCTAAGTTTAGTGATGTTGGTTGAGCTCAAACTCAGCTCGATAAGGAATACCTGGGGGTTCTGAGGGTTATTTTATTTTGTTTGCCATATTTTCATTTCCTCTTCGGCGCATACGTGTTGTTTATTCTCGATTGAGTTCAGCTCTACATACTACCAATGCAATGTAAGAAACTGTTGAGGCGAATGGACTGTCATGATACTTGCCGCTGAGGAATGAAATCATACAAATCATCCATCAAAATGCAGCAGCGCCGAGGTGGCTTAAAGCTTCCCCGCTGCAAAGTGGAGAGATGCCGCCTGCTAAGCGGCAGGCCGGGTCTAGACGCCAAAGTGGCCCGTAGGCTCAGTGCTCCAGAGCTCCAGAGCTCCCCCCAACGGCCCAATCAGGCGGTGCCAATGCCGCGCGAACTCCTTTTCCCAAGCGTCGAAGCGCGGCATCTCCAACGGGAACGCGGAGCTGCCTCTAAAACAAGGCCACCTCAGCGACTACATAGTACATACCTCGTCATACAGGCGGGTTGGTGGTACATAATTCCAATCATTCCACCCCTCCAGCACCTTGCAATTTGCAACTCGTCGAGTTTCACCGATTCCAGCATCGAAACAGCCGACACGCGACAGTCTTTTGCTCCGCCGATTCGCACCGCGCCCATGTGCATCGTCGTACCTCGAGTGTCCTGATCACACACACACCCACACCCACACCCACCTACCTACCTATCTGCAACTTTTCCCTTCCATCGCAAACAGCCGCCCGCGCACCACGCAGCCAAAGATGCCGTCGCCCCGGCAGCTCCGCCTCGTCATGACGGCGTCGCTCATCGCCGTCGTCGTCATCCTCTTCTACACGTCGAGCATCCAGAAGGAGCGGGATATGCGGACGATACCCGACTTCTACCACAAGACGGTCAACGCCATGAACGCCGGCGCCGACGGCGGCGGCAGCCCGCGCGGCCAGCCCGTCCTCAACTCGGAGACTGGCGGCAAGGTTGGCCACATCCCCGCCGACAAGGACGCTGACGGCGACCTCGACGCCGACGACATCCAGATGGCCCACCAGATGCAGGAGCGCCTCAAGGCCGCCGAGCAGCAGGCCAAGGAGCAGGCCAACGAGAAGGGCGGCCTGCGGCCCGACCCCCCGAGCAACGTCATTGGCGTGGGCAGCTCGGCCGGTGGCCAGGGAAAGAAGGGCAAGGGAGGCGCCAATGAGCCCAAAGATGCCGCCGAGGAGAGCGAGGAGCAACACCAAGCCGAGATGGAGCTCAACAGCATCCTAAAGAAGTCACCCGGTATGTCTATCCCATGTGCAATCCCCCCTCCCCCCTCCCCCCTTCCCCAGCTAACCAATCCCTCCCCATCTGTCCAGTCATCATCTTCTCCAAGACATACTGCCCGTACTCGAAGCGCGCCAAGGGCCTCCTGCTCGAAAAGTACCACATCACGCCCGACCCGTACGTGGTGGAGCTGGACGAGCACGCGCTGGGCCCGCTGCTGCAGGACCAGCTCAACGAGAAGACGGGCCGGCGGACGGTGCCCAACATCATGATCAACGGCGTCAGCATCGGCGGCGCCGACGACATCGTCGCCCTCGACAACGACGACAAGCTCGTCGACAAGATTGTCAACCTGGGCAACAAGCGCGTCGAGATGGTGAGCCGCTTCGTCTCGGGCAACGTCTGATTGACGGCCGAGGGGCGAAGGAGGGAGACGGCCTTGTTTGGGATGGGTTTCTGGGTTTTGGCTAGTCCAACTTTTCCTCCTCTTCTTTCCTCCTCTCTTTCTTCTTCTTTTTTTCTCTCTATTTCTTTTCTTCTTCTCCTTCACTCTTCTATCTTGCTAGGTGCTGCCGGAATATGTGTATGTACATGGGCTTCAGGGCGCATCGGCGTTGGCAAAGGTAGACATAGATGGCACGGATCTGCCATGGGTTTGCTTGGTCGAGGATATGTCTGCCGTTGGCGGCAGAGGACTGGATGAATGATGGTGAACGCTAGTCCAGTGTAACAGAGTATGTATTTTCTCTCTCTCTTTCTCTCTCTCTCCCTCCCCGGTCTGAGGGACGGACCTGACGGATGATCTTGATTCAAATCGAGTAACTGTTGTGTATCCGTCTTGCCTCCATGCCCGTACGCCATCTCAACAATACTTGGCCATCCTTCCAAACGCGCCTCTACCCGTCAGCCGTATAGTCACGGCCGTAATCAAGAGTCCCCTGGATTGAATCATGCATGATATGGCCACGGCCGGCTCGCATGACGCTTGGCCTGCCATTGGAGGAAACCTGGAACATCATGTAAGCCGCGGCCACCCCCAAGAATGAGGGGCAGCGGATCTACCAGCCGCCCTGTGCCTCTGCGCCCCCCCAGGCCAGCCCAGACCAGACCAGGCCGATCTCCTTCTCCGCTCACACAAAGCCGCCCAGCCAATTCCAACAAACCCGACAACGACCCTTTCCCGCACCCTGGCATCAAATCATCCCTTCCATCTCACTCGCAACCATCCAGCACCTGCGCGCGCGTCTTGGCAGCGTCCGCTATCATCGCGTCCCCCAACCCAAGCCTTGGCCCGCCTGAGCCCTCACACCCTCTCTTCTCTACCGAGACAAGAGGAAAAGAACCCCTTCTTCAATCCCTCCTCTGCGCCACACAACCTTTCCAAGCCTATAGCCATGGGCCGCCCTTCCGTCAGCTCCGACACGTCGTCCACGGCGCTGTCCGAGGCCACCACCGCCTGCTCCTACACCAAGCCGGCGCTCGACGATTCCGCCTCTGCCTCTGCCGGCCCCGGTGCTGCTGCCGCCGCCGCCGCCGCCTCCGACTCGGAAGCCAAGAGACGAGGCCTGCGACAGCGCGCCCGCGAGCTCGTGGCTGACATGGGTCACCCGCCCACGAAACGCCACGACGCCAAGCACGGCAAGGTCACCAAGAACTACTCAGACCTCGGCGTCCTTGGTGCCGCCATCTTGACACGACAAAGTGCCATTTGAAGAAGAGAGGAAGGAAAAAAAAACCCTTACTGCAAAAGGCGGTGGTGGTGGCGGTGATGAGCGTGGAGGCCCGAGTGTGAACGTGTACAGGGGCAAGGCAACACCATGATCTCTGGTTTTTTTTTTTTTGCTCACCTTCTTTCCCTTTGTTTCTTCTTGACTAGGACGTGAGGGAATATGAGCAGGACGGCAACCATCGGCGCAAGAACGGAGTCATGTTGCGGGTTTGTTTTTTTTCCCCAGCTAGGTATGTTTTGACTTCGCGTCACAGTGCTGCCTGGTTTGCTCGTTTGTGAAAAATGATTCAGGAGATGAGATATTTATTCAACTCATTACCATAGCCAACAAGCGCCGGCCCATCCGCTCCAACCCGTGAACTCCAACAATAAGTCTCCCTACCGACTCGTAGTGTACAGCCATGCAATGCAACTGGCATATTCTCAACTTGGCCCTTAAATATATCCCAAGTAGCCACCGCCTCAGCAGCCGGCACCATAGTATTATTCCCATACATAGTCTCGTAACCAACGCCCCTGCAAGCTTAGAAATCCCAATACCCGAAACTCCATGCCACGTTCATATCATCAACACACAGACGCCGCGCATGGGCCCTGCATGAACTCCCTCATCAGGTCAGGACCAGCTTGTCTGTCGAGACAAAGTCAGCATCTCAGTTCCATATCAAAAAAAAAAAGGGGGGGGGCACACTCACACTGCGAACATGGACTTGGTAAACTCGTCCATGTCGTCTGGCTGTGCGTGCTGCCAGAACTCGGTAAACGACATGTCCTTGATGCAGAACATGGGCTTATCCCGCCACGCACGGTAGAAATCGACCGACGACGACGCGTCCCACAGGTGTCGTGATGCCGTGAAAGCAGCATCGCGGCAGAAGGGCTCGTCCATGATTGCTGGGAAACTGGTTAGCGAGGCGGCGCGTGCTGCTCGCCTAGGCAGACACTCACTTCCAAGGTCCCCTGATAGGATTGCAGTCAGACAAACGTAGGCAAAGCACACCCATCTCGTGCGTCGAATGCTTTCAGCGAGCACCCAGTCCTAATGAGCCCGTCAGCATCAAAGCACCAAGGACAAGATGGTTCCCCGTAACCTACCTCCCACGTCTTGGGCGGCTTCTCCCGGCACGCCAGGTCGTCCTGCTTCTCCCCCGACTCAATCTGCAGGTTCACGAGCTCCTTCATCCACGCCAGTAGCGTGCTCCTCTCCTTGTCCGCCGCCGCCTTGAGCGTCAGGTCCCCGCTAAAGGTACGGATGGAGTTGACGACGAGCATGGCCTGCGTGCGCGCGAGCTTCTCCGCCGGCGTCACCGCCTCGTGACCCTCGCGCACCACGGCGTGGCCGGCGTCCATGATGAGCTTGTACGTCCAGCCCTTGTTCTGCCCCGTGCAGTTGACGTTGGCCGTGGCCGCCGAAAACGCCGACGTCATGGTCGCCGGCACCGCCGATGTCCACAGCCGTGCGTGCATAAAGGGCAGCGTCAACGTCTTGGCGAAGCCGACGTGCAGGTCGCGGACTATCTGCACCATGTACCCCAGGCTCGTGTTGGGGTCGTGGGCGTGCTGCAGGTCGAACTTGGGGCTTTCCTGGCAGGCGTCGGACCGCCGGTACAGCGACACGTCGCGGATGGGCAGCCGCGGCGGCGTCGGCACGGGCGGGATCTCGAGCTTGCTGCCCTCATAGCCGTAGCTGGGCGGCAGGCTCCAGAGCTGGCCCGCGTCGGCGGCGCCGCTACCCGCCATGAAATACTCAATGGAGAAGTCGAGCGCCGGGTCGAGCGTCAGCGTCAGGTCGTTTTGCAGGCTCTCCGGGCTGGTATCCGTGCCCGCACTCAGGCTTTCCATGTCGAAGCCGCCCATGTCAAAGTCGACCATGTCTGGCAGTGTAGGAGTGTTCAACGACGGCTGGTGCAGCTGCGCCGATGGGAGAGTAGGCGACAAGGCCGACGAGGATGACGAGGAGCCAGAAGAAGGCGGCATCCTCTGGTAGATGCAGTCGAGGCCCTTGGCTCCGCATCGTGTGCACCGCGGCGTCTTCTTGTCGCAGCGTCTCTTGCCTCTGACGCATGCATTGCAGCTCTTCTGCCGTGAAGCAGCGCCGCGGTCCGCCTTGGCTGGACTGAGGGTATCAAAGGCGTCCATGGTAAAATACAACTATGGTACGTGTTGTATGTATGTATGATGGATGATGGCTAGATTTGGTCTTGGTGATAGACGTTATCGGCTCCTGCGGAATCAATGAGACCCGATTGCAGGGGAAAAAAGTAGGTGCGGCACAGATGCCCTTGCGCTGGGATTCTCTGTCGACAGCCAGCAGAATTGGGTTTCTTCTTTCACTCAATCAATCAATGAATCAGAAAACTTCAACAACGGGAAATGATGTTGTGTATTGTTGTAGATGTCCTCCTGTCTTGCTTGGGGTGATGGACAATGCCCACCCATCGCATGTCCCGCCAAGGGTACCTTTCCCATGCGCTAACGAGTCCCTGCGTCCTCTGTCCTCCGCAACTCCGCTCGTCTTGTGGCTTCCAAGGGTCTGAAGCATCCAAACTCCGCTCCAAATTCCGCAACCACATGTCATCCAGTTCACATCATCTTACATACCACATCGAGGCACAGCGCTCTCTGGCTTGCGTACCTCATGCATCTTGCTTACCATTCGGTGCGTGTCTATGTACCTGCCTCCAATCATTCTGACCTCTATCCTATATATACACTGTGCAGGCAGGCAGAGGCAGGCAGATTTTGGCTTGCGTAATTGTTTGTTTAATTACTTCCCAAACCCCCAACAACTCACTCACTCTCCTATTCTCAGTACCGTGGCCAGCTACTGTTCTCTCCGCAGACGTACCACCAATCCCCGGTAGCAAGCACAAAGGTCAGACTCGAGACTCCTGGTTGAATTCAAACCTCTGGAGGCTGCAACTTCATTCACTATATGCTGCCCCTTATACAGTCCCGTTGCCGCTGATGGCTGGTCCGGGAGGGCATTTCCTCTCTGCTTTGATTGGCTCAACTTTGCCTTCAAACCTCTTCTCATGGCATGCGGCCGTCGGGTATATATCACCTCTCATCTCCATCGCTCTGCTTCTTTCGCTATTGCCCCCGTATCACCTTGCCTTTAGAAATCCTGAGCATCATATCCTGCCGCTGTCCGCAAAAACGTCCTTCTGTCATTGGACAGGACATAAACCAGCTCCCGCCCACGATACGCTGACCAACGACAACCCGCCACCTTTAACCTGTTCCGAGTTTATATATGCGTGATTCGACTGATGGTGACCGTGCTAGCCAAACATCTCCGAGAAAAGAAAATAGAAAAAAGAAAAAAAAAGGGGGTAAAAAAGAAGAGTAAGAAGAATGAAAAGGTAATGATAGAAAGAGTGTGGGTAAGAGGTAAAGGGGGAAAAGGGGACGGCGCTGTCGGTCCCCTTCTCCAGATAGGTGTGAAGAAAATAAGAATGGTCGAATGATGAGTCGGAGCAACCAGACATAATAGAAGCAGTTGGGTAGGCCCGAGGGTGTCCGCCGCAATTGTACAGTGGTGGAGAGATCCAGTCCACACGCAATAATCATTCTAATGTCACAGAAGAGTCCATGTCCCCTTTATCCATGTTCGGTCATGTCGCGAGGCCGTGCAAGCTTCGTGTCTGCATCGAGGCCAACGGGGGGTAATAGCTTCATGACACCGTTCAAATCGTTCGTACTTTTGACACGCCAGGGAGAAGAAATAGAAAGGTAGGGAGGGGTATTAGGCGGTCAGGCGTGCAAGTTCCAGATTGACCTTGACTGGATTGGATGGCGCCTTTAATATCTTCCATCGGGCCTGTAGCCTGCTGCCCTCGATGTCTCGTACTGGACTCCCGTCATGGATTCCGGGCCGGGGGGCATCCCACTGCCGAGAGCGCGCAGAGGAGGGAGCTCGGGGCGGTTCTGGCTGGCGTAGGCATCCTGGGAATACGGTCCTGGCTGAGGTCCAGGTGGGCCAACGTGAGGAGCCTCTGGGTGCGACGGATGAGGGTGGCCACCAGCGCTCATGCGGAGTGTGGCGATGTCACGTCGCAACATATCGTTCTCCTGCATGGCGTTGGCGTAGTGGCCCTGCAACAGGCGGAGAGTTTCGCTCATCCTTTGGTGCTCAGCGATGGCTATCATCTTGTCAGCTTGCATTCCAAGTAAAAGGGTCACCATGAGGTTGTGAGCGGCCTACCCTTAGTGAGGATCTCCCACTTGGATGCCTTGGAACCACGCTCTTGGGGCATCAAGTCACGAAGCTGGTCAAACAGCTCCTTCATTTCTGTCCTCCTTTTGCGTTCAGCCAACTTGTGGCTGACCCTGAGCTCTGGTGTTCGGCTATATGGTTGAGATCCAGTGGGTCCGCCAATCTCCTCGTTCTGAAGATCGACAAGCTGCTTGGGTTGCATGCTATGGTGGTGCACGGGAGGATACTCAGCCGATGTACCCGACATGCGAGGATAATCGGCACCATCGTCAAGGCGTCGCTGGCCGGGGGGTAGTCGCGACTCGGTGGTGAACTGGCTACTGGCTATAGAATCGCTGATGCTGCTGCGTCGCGAGTCGTCATAGTGGCCTGGCAATCTGTGAATCTCCTCTTCGGGGAAAGCCCATGCCTGACCCTTAGTTGGCTCCGCGGCTCGTGCAATGTTGCCAGTGGCAGGGCCAGTAATGGCGGGGGCCGTCCTGATGGTCTTAGGTTCAGGGTTACGTTCTGCGCTGGGCTGGTATCCGTTGGAGATTCGGTGAATGGCCAGGTTCTCCAGCCCCGGTCGCGGGTTGCGCTGGTTGTGGAGAGTACTCTGAATCGATGTTGTAGAGTGGTTGTTGCTGGCATAGGGTGAGGTGCCCAATCGCATGTCGCTGAAGCCTTGGTTGATTCTACTGTCAACGCTCTCGCGGCGCGATGCCAAGCCTGAGGCAAGGGTCTCGCCTAGAGTGGCGCCGTTCGGACCATTGGATTCGATAGAAATGGGTCGCTCGTGTCGGCGCTGGTCGAGGTTACCAACCGCCGCGGGGGAGACCATTGAAGCGACACTCATATTGCTTACCGATGGCGAGACGAGCGGATTGGGTGTGACATGTGATGCAATCGGCGAGGGGGTCTTGTCGGCGGGTGACGACTGGTATCCCGATGTGGTCGGGCTAAGACCGGCGGTGCTGAACGAGGCTGCCGATGTATCTGAAGGAGACGGGGTCAGTCAGCAATGGAGCGGTTATGGCCGTGGGCTAGGCCACAAGCTACGAGGTGAGCCAATGGCTAAACAAGGAGTTCATACGCTTGCTTGAAGCTTCAGCAGTGGAATAGAAGCCCGAGTCGCGGAGCTGGGCTGGAGGAGCATGGTTCGGGGGTTGGTCGTCGTTGTTGAGGATGTTGGTGAGGCCAGCAGCCTTGGCGGCAGGCGCCCGGGGCTGTGGCTCCAAGGTAGACATAGTGAAAGTCGCAGCGAAGAGTCGATCTAAAGCCTGTTGAGAGGAGTGGTTTATGAAGAGAAGGGACAAGAGGCAGCGTCGCTCGGGTTAATCTTCGTCGTTCGTCGTCGTCGTCGTCGTCGTGAACCGAGTTGCGTCTTCTCCTGTGTGGCTACGAAAACGTCTGCAGGTTGGTTGCTGGTCCAAGGCGGCTAGGCGCAGCAGTTGGGGGGAAGAGAAAAGAGAGCGAAGTATGGGTGATGGGCTATGTGGCAGATGAGCTCCAAGGGAGGCGAGTTATACTGCACGAGAGCCCGTCAAGAGCAAGTCATTTGAATAAGAAGAGATAGAGAGTGAGGGTATGTATGTTGTTGAAAAGAGTTGAAGTGGAGAGCAAGAGTGAAAAAGAGGAAGAGCCGTGGGAGAAAAGGTACTGGGTTGTTTGGTCGATAAGCCACCAGCCTGCCTACTATACCAACCTTAGACAGAGAATAAGTTCCCCAGGCCGACCTAAGTACCCAGGTCTAAGGTCCAGGTCAGGGGGGGGATGTTGGAAAGGTAACCTTGGTAGGGTGTGCGTGGGATGTCAGGATGGATGGACGGATGGCCAAAGTGTGGGCGGGTGTGCAAGTGCAAGTGCAGGAGCAAGAGCAGCAAGTGCGAGCGTGAGCATTGGGAAATAACATTGAACATGAAGGCGTGGTTGGAAGAAGAAAGGGAAGGGGAAAGGGGTGTCAGATCGGGGGGTATGAGAGCAGGGGTTGAAGAGAGGGTGTGTGTGGAGAGTAGCACTGGGAGGACGAGGTACCTGTGGAGGTGGTGGAGTGGCTCAAAACAGTGTGGTGTGGTGTGGTGAGGTGAGAGGACAGAGGTAGCCGCACCTTCCCCAAAAGCCTAATAGGGTCAAGAAACAAAAAGAGAAAACGACGATAAACCCGGCGAGGCCAGAACCCGCGACGATGGATTCGAAGGGAAGCATGTGAGATGGAGGGCAGCCGTGTCGAAATCAGTAAGGTGCCATGAGAGTGAGGCATGGCCTGCCTATGAGGATGAGGCGATCCTGGATGTAAGTGCAGCCGAGGGAAATCGAAAGCAATGCAAGCCGGGCAGCGGTACGCGCAAAGTACTTGAGCTCAGCCGACTACGCACGCGGCATAAAGGTAGACAGAAGTAGTCCCGAATGCAGCTCCCCAAGGCCAAGTCTTGTCTTGACACGAGCGGCCAGTTTCCTCGCATCACGTCTCTCTCTTCCTATTTCTGTAGTGGCTTTTGCCATGTGCAGACATCTCAGGCCATGTTCAATTGCTGCTTGCGTCGTCGCCGCCGCCGCCGCCGCCGCCGCGTCCCCCCTCCTCGTCTTGATTTGCCGCCGAGCCAGAAGCGAGGAGTCTGGAGGCGAAACTGCGGTCGATCAAGGCACATTCTGTCAAGGAGAGCTCATCAATGCCCTTGATGGGATAGATGGTGGTCTGGTGAGGCGTCAGTGCATGCAGCCAGAAGGGGAGAATTAGCGAGAGAAAAGAGCAACAAAAACAGGCCCAGGCCCCAGAGGTGGTCGGGATTGCCCGCTAACGCACCTCGAAACGCCTCGAGGGAGCGACGTGAGCACTGACGGGCGCGCGGACCCTAGAAACCATCACTACCACCACCAAAGCCACACCGTGGCCGACGGCCAGACCAGAAGCCACCGCCAGCCAGTCGTTGGTGGCCGCCTCACAAAAGTGAGAGCCTACAGAGGAGGTACCTTCGTACTTGCAGCAAGAATTTCACTGCAGCGATCCACCAGCACGCTAATCCCCGGCAGGGACAAGCTTCTGGATACCCACCGATGGGAACCTGGAATGATCCTAGGGTGGGAAGCCTCGTGGCAGAAGGTGTGCCCCTCCCTCCCTCTCCCTCTCCCTCTCCCTCTCCCTCCCTCCTTCCCTCCTTCCCTCCTTCCCTCCTCTTTCCCCTTCGTCTTCCCTCCCGCCAAACGTCAGTGGCCAGCAGCCAGCCGATTTCCTTGGCTGCGGAAAATGCACAGCAAAGTATTTGCCCCACTCTACTTCAGGTAGTTATACCTTATGCTTCTAACAATTAGGGTATACTAGCCAGTAGCTATAGTAAAGAGGAGTACTTACTATAGAGTGTAGTATTTGTCGTCAAGTAAGTAGCGCTCGAGCAAATCGGCCTTATTGGCGGATATCCTGGAAGTATACCTTGCTGTGCATTTTCCGCAGTCAAGGAGATACTACCTACATGGCAGGAGGTACTCGGTACCGGTCTCTCCGCCGTCAGTGCCGCGCCGCGGGAGGTTTCGGGAGACCTGCCCGCTTGCTTTGTACATGCCATATGGGAGACCCCACTGGCGGCCGGCCCATGAAGCCTTGGAAGGTACCGTCTACCTTGGCAGATGCCTCCTTTACATGAAGCCAATACTTCCGAGTACTTGGATCTGTGTGCGACATCATGTACAGCTCATGGTCAAGGATCATCAAGGAAGAACGCAGCAAGCCATGAAGTGTTCACTTGTCCGACTCAGCAGGATTTACCGACGGCTTTCTCGTGTCCGAATAGCTGGGTAGCCATCAGCTCGGTCTACGGCATCCAAGTATCCAGACCCATACGGAACCAGCTGAAAGGTCTCAGCTGGTCCCCCCATCATTTACCAGTCCATCAGGGACATACCTGTAGGAGGAGATTATGAGCAAACCCGAGCCTCCTCCGTGCATACACTGTACTTCTCGAGTGAGATGCGAATCGTCTGGGTGGGGATTCCGGTGATCTCGAACGCGAGACGATCAAACAAAGTCCCTATTACCGGCATGCAAGGGGGCGAGAGTTAGGTTGCTATCTTAATCGACTTTTGTTATTACTCGGACTCTTGTACGGAGTGTACCAATCCTGACATGTGCGTTACTAGGCAGCGGTAGAATAGTATTATTACCATTGCTACTCAACCATCAATGCACAGAGGAATCACGAATGCATGCATGGGACGGGCCATGGTAAACTTCCCCATCTGGTGCAAGTGGCCGGCCCCTTCGCCTCGATCCTACCCGCCTCCTGTTGCATCTGGCTGGACGATCAAGGCGCCCTCCAGCTGCCTCTAGTTGGTCGCCCATGCGAGATGAAAAGTAAATAACGTAGTCTTGGTTATTCTCGGCGCTCCATCCCCCGTCCTAGGCATAATGCAAGCTGTACCGACGAGCGTCCCCCTGGCCACGTTTTCATCGGAATCATTTGGCATCCATCCATCCATCCATCACTCTGCCATGTCTTCTCCGTCCCATCTGTTCGGAAGCAATGCCACTGGAACGCGGTGCCACGCTATTCTACCGGACAGCGCGGCGGCTTGAAACACGACTAGGAACTTGGTAGATCAATAGAGGATGCTCATCTCGAGCGTGGGTGGAATCAGGGCCGGGCTTGCCAAGTATGTAAGGGTCGGCGCCTGGGCCGACAGCTATTCTGGTCGATCAATTTCTCCGGCTCCTGTTCTTACAGCCCCAGGCCGCTAGGCCTGGGCAGAGAGCGACATGGTATCTTGTCCTCCACACCGTGTCGAGTAATGAGAGACAACATGCCATCACTTGACTTGAAGGGGTCGAACCCTGAGAGCAGCCTAGCCGTTCTCTTTCTTTTCTTCGTTATCAACCTGAGTCAAATGTCTTGCAGCATTCTCGGAGAACAAGGCCCATGTGGCATAACAGGCCAACCGATCCTGCACAGATGGGACGAAGATGTGAAGAGTGATGCCGACATCATACCACGCATCGGCGTCTACAGCCTACTTAGGTCAGCATCGTGTGGCGTTTTCGCGGAGCCATGCACCACCCACCACTTGGCACGGTAAGACTTGGAGGAAATAGGATTCAGAGGCCACCGATGGCAATAGCTGCTGATGCTTAGACAATGCCGGTTGTTAACATTTGCACAAGACGAAGGCACTAAGCATGTCGAGGGCGCCTACGCTTTCAGGCATGTTTCAATGCATCTCGTTATCTGACACTCCATCCGGCCATGACGCTGGTTTCAAGATCTCGAGGCCTCTCTCAATTCCAAATTGCCTGTCTCGTTGAAACAGGGAGCAATTCTCAGCGCCTACCCAGCCACAAGAAGCCCCTGGACGGTGGGCGTCTCCGTCGCGCCCCCCGCTGGCGCATCCATAGCTTGAGGTTCTTTTTAAAGGACTTGCCTAAAACGAACCCAGCTAGCCACTGAGGCGGCCTACTCAGTTCCCAGTCCATGACTGACAGTGACAGTGGGATAACGGGTGTTCTCCCCCCTCTCCTCCACTAGGACGGGGGTCGCTGGGGCACAGCGCTACGGACCCCTCCCTGGAAGGAGCAGCTACAGGGACGGGATGCCGCTGAGCGATGCTTGGGCCGGGCGGCAAACTGAACTGAACTGGACTGGATGGATGGCTCCAGGATCGGGATCCCTCAGCAGGAGAGGAAGCACAGACGAGACCTGATCGGAGCGAGCGATGGGAGCGATGGGAGCGATGGGAGAACCATGGGCACGTTGCAGCCACACTGCCCGAGCGCGTCTATGCGGTCATGGCTTGCCGGCGTCAATTCATTTGTCGGGCGATGATGCTCGTTGAGGAAGTTTTGTCGAACAAGCTCTGACGATAATTTTATGCGCACACACACATATGTACATGCATACATGAAAGAAGCATGTACCTGCCTGGTATCGGGACAGAAGACGAAAGTAGCTCTTGCCCTGTATGTACCTGCCCTTCCGGCATGCTAGCCAGCATGCCACATGTCGCGTACTCTCGTAAGGGCAATTGACACGTGCGCGCAGCGCTTGAGCAGGCAAAAAGCCATGTGGAGAGGGGCTAGGGTCATAAGGTTACAATAGTGCAAGTAGAAACAAGCGGACCGCCTACATGATTCGCTAGGTTGCGACAGGCTACGGGGACATCTACGATCTGCTGAGTGTCAGAATCAGATTCCATTGCCCAGCGCCCAGCGCCTGGTCTTGGCTGCTGCAGCATGGTAGGGCCCCATGGCACGGAGCACGAGCACGAGCACGAGCACGAGCAAAGGCGACGCCGATGCTGCCCAAAGCAAGTGCCTGCCTGCGGTGCAAGCTGCGCGCGGATGTATGTATGTACATATGTACAGTGCCATACTTTGAGGATCGGGAGACGGGGGAGACGGGGCAGACGGAGGCGAGCATCGTGCGCAAGAGTGGGTGGACAAGGGGTGGTGACAGGGGCGTGCGTCTATCCTTCATTCCCCATGCACTATGCGCGTCTATTGCAATGAGCTGGGCGTCCTTTCTGGATGTAGGGACCCTCCCTCCACTAAATACTGTACCGACGTATGGTACGTCCATGCTACTAATGTAGTGGTCCGTTTGGCGAGGCAAGGGGCCCGCGTGTCGAGCTGTACAACATGCCAGAAGGCGGCACACCACGACATGCGCTGGATGGTAAAGCGAGGTATGTATGTATGTATGTATGTATGCTGAACGCAAGCGTCGGTGGCCTACTACCTAGTACGTCTCCCCTGGGCCGCCGAGCTGACTGTATGCTCATGGATGTAGCGTTCCCGCTCGTCCCATGTGTGCTACTTGGCTGCATGTTGGTGGGAAGCTACAGGCATCTGGATTTGGATGCTTCCTTTGGGGTTACGTCAGCACGGCAAATGCGTCTGCGGGCTCGAATCTAACGTTACCTTCCTCCCATCCTTTGCCTCGCAGGGCTTTGCGTCCTTGCGGTTGGGCTTGTTGAGCGGCGGTCTTCGCGAGAGCAAAACATACCTCGGCCAGGTTGCTGGCGGCCCCTCTCTACATACTAATGCATCCATCCATCACCTCGCTTACTACAACGCAGCTGCCCTACTCCAGTTCCTTCGCGGGAGTAATAGCAGGTGCCTTTCAATTGCCGGGGCCAGTGGTGGGCTCGGGCGGGCAGCCGACAGGGATGTATCGGCACATTTCCACATTTTCCACACTCATGCCATCCATCCACCCTCTGACTACCGCCAATGGACAATGTCTGGGTGCGTATGTACTCCGGACGCGAGCAAGCGAGATCTGCCGCCACGTGAGCTATGCCTTCAAGGCAACCCCGATGATGGAATCTGTAGATCAGCATATCCAGTACTATACTCTCCGGGCGGCAACATGTAGACGCATCTCGTTCCTCCAGCAGCCATCACGGCCAAACCCGGAGGCAGCGTGGGTGGGCTTATCATAAACGTTGAACCTTGAACCCAAACATGCGGCGTGATGAATGGTTGACGGTGAGTGAGCGCCTCTCGCTAATAATTGTCCGCATCAGGTAGGTACCTTGGCATTAGGTTCGAGTTGACGACGCCGCACGTGTCATCGGTTCGTTCACCTTCACACTTTTGCTCAAACTTACACAAAACCAAAGAACACGATGGGTCTTTTTGTTGTGCCAAGCATAGGTACGTGCACGCACAAGCATCTTGAAGTGAAGTGTAAAGTGTAAAATGTAAATGGGCGCAAGGATCATGGATATAACCTACGCCGTGACTCAGCACTTCAGAAGGTGAGAGCGGTGCCTGATGGACACGTCTGGGAGGGCTCCTGCCTTCCTCCCGCCGTGCTCTCTTCCCCTCCCTCCCGCTATGCACGTGTCCCGACGCGCTTGCCTCACGCTTCCGGTGTTATTGCCAGACTCGACCAGTCACCCATTCGTACTATGTAGATGGATGATGCTTGGAAACAGCAATTCAAACTCAAACATCAACCATCCAATGTCTTGGCACGTGCAACCACCACCACCTCACCTCGCCTCGGTGATCAAGGATTAGCCGCCCCTGTCCACTGGCAGCGCTTGGCCAGCACAGCCGGCGCTTATCGTCGTGGTCGCCCTGGCCGTGACTTGCATTGAATTCAAGCCGCCTCGCCTGCCTCGCCTCTGGCCGACCCAAATCGCAATCCGTCTCGGTCTCTCCCTGCCAACCTGATGGCATCCGTCAGACGGCCGGCCATGCTACAAGTACACGAGTCGTTATCAACATGCATGCCCTTGTCGCGTGCAAAGCAGGAGAATGATGCCATGCAGCACGGGAGGGAGCATCCAGCCCACGTTGCGGCCCGCGGCAATTTCAACTGCAATTCACCTGCCCCAGGAGTGCCGCTGGCCGCCCGCCCTTCAGCCTGAATGAATACCTGCTTGGGATGCGCACATCATGAACAAATGTGCGAGGAAGGCGGCCTGGCCAATCTGCCAGATGGGGGGTGATTTGTCAACCACACACGACAATCTCTACTACGTACAGACAGACGCTGTGCATCCCTCAAAACCCGCCCTCGTGCGTCTCTACTAGTATGGTGTCCGACTTGGATCTGGTATTCATGGTGGCCACAGCCAGGACTCTTTCTCTACTTCTGCCAGGACAGCGCCCGCTGAGCCGATGCAGAGTCGCATTGATGTCACCCACCAAGTTAATGACTCCATCTCATCCAAAGTATACGAAGACTTGCGATGCTGAGTGCGGAGCACCCTAGCACACTGCACCCCGTCTTACCTGAGCCCATGCTCCAGTATCCGCAAGCAGTCACTTTACTGACGCATGCACGCAGACTGTCCCGTCTGGTACTGACCTCCTTTGGCCCTCGCAGAGTTGACTGGCGCTGGGGGGGGGCCGCTCTACGGCATCAGACTCGCCGCCCTCCTATTCGTCGGCTGCCTTGGTTATTACGGCACAATCACGGTGCTTCATCTCTGTGTTCAACTATCTCAACCCGAACTCCCGTGCCTACATACCAGTCTTGTTAAGACTTAGACTTGATCAGTCCCACGCCATGCTGGTCTTACCCCTCCACTTCCCCTTCCCAAATCGGTCACCCAGGCATGCGCTTGCTCCCCCAAGCAAGAGATCACATATTATTAAGGACGGATGACGATGCATCGCACGAGGCGGCCATGAGGTGGTGTGCCTTATCCGGGTCCGCCATGCCGGCCTCTTGCTTTTCTGTGCTTCCGGCTACATGCTTGAAGCAGCACGTGTCGTCCTCTCCCCAGTGCTAGTGCCATGTCTTTGGTATGCCACGGGCGTCTTGACGTCTTGTGCTTTCTCACTACTTCGTGCATAGTACGGAGTACATGGGGGATCATTTACGCTATTTGCTCGCCCTCTCCCTTGGACTCGCAGATTTCACGACTTCTCAAATGGCATGTAGTAAGTAGTGGATGATGCCCCTTCATCCCACCCTGCCACCCAGGGGATGCTTTGCCGCAGAGTACTCCCTCCCTCTCTTTTTCGTCCATTATACCGACAGGACATTATAATCCAACAGGCTCGGCGCCGACAAAACGTTGCAAGTCATCCAAGCGACTCCTAAGCGAGCATTAATTATCTCGTGTATAGGCCATCGCGGAGAATCCAGAGGGGTGTACCACGCTTGACAAAGAGGGGATGAACAACGGCGCATGCCGAAAGAGTCGAGAGATCTGAGGCCGGCTTTTGCTCAAAGCCCAGCACGCACGAGTCCCACCATCCATGCGAAACGCGCGTCCTTGCAGTGTGTAGGCGGGAGAGCTAGCAGATAATGTCCCGTCTTAAGTCAGGGTTAGGCCTGCCATCTCCATGTACCTACCCATTGGCAAGGATACCTCGACCACGGATACACAACCCCATGTGGTCTACGGGGGGACTTTTGAACAGCACCACGGCGCCCCAGCTTAACAGGCAAGTCTCGGAGCGCTGGCCAGGCACCTTTGACCCTCTTCAACAGGCTTATTGGGCCGAGTGAATCGCAATGGGGCAGGGCGACTTCTCAGGGGACCGACAGGGGCATATCGACGGATCTGATTGCCCTCAGCGCCCGCCCAGCCCTACTATGACGGATGCCCGGCTAGCCGTCTGCCCACGTTGGGATCGGCTGACATGAACCCAGAACCCACGAGCTTTGATAGTCGACGTTTTAGTGCCTGCGTGCGGATAGCGCTAAGAGCGCCGACTCTTGAGCCGTTTGTTTGGGCAACGGAGCCAGAAACAGAGCCAAAGCCGTTAGCACCGGGCATCGGGTATCGCTGGCTTGGAACTGACATACACATGTGCATTTGTACAAGGTACAGCCCGGAGGCTGTTTAACTAAATGGCCAGACACTCATGAGCCGGCCGGTCGGATAGATTCGCGGCGGAGAGGCGTGCTGCCATCGGGAAGCACAGAAGTTGCCAGGCGCCATGTCAGCGCATCTGCCAAAATCTGACCGAGATTCGATCTAGGCAGACAATCAAGATCACTGGTCCTCCTGCTGCTGCGTGCCGTCGCTCACTACCAGTCAAATGCTGTTATTCAGGCGCTATCCTGGGTACCACATATATCAGCTGGCATGCAACTCAAACCAACCTCGATCCAGAGAAGGCCCGTTGCCTTGGCTGTTTCATTCTCGCGGTTGGCAGAGGCATTGAGGTATCACCCAGCCTCCTCAATTGCCTCCTCGCCATTACGTAGTAGCTGGAACAGAAGCCAGCGCGTAAGGTGTAAGCGGTCGGCTCTGCAGCCGGTAACAATTGCCGTTGGCGGCGGCTGCTTGCCTACATAACACGAGAGGTGTCTGTGGCAGCTACCCCTCCCCTTGCCTGGAATGGGATTCCATTGACAGCGCAAAACATGCCGGTGGCAAACGGTTGTCCCAAGGGTGTCAGTGCTGTCGTACAGCAGAGTGTCTGTGCCGGCTGCGAACCTGGGGAGTTCAGTTGCAGCACCATCAGCGTGCACAAGCCCTCGCCTTGGTTTCACCCAGCGACCTGTCCAAGACTGTGATCCCTTTGATCGGGAAGCACGATGCCGTTCGGTGTGATGCGGCGAAACAGGTCAAGTTGGGGGGGTTTCCTTGCCAGAAAAAGCCTTCCCGCAAATCCGACAACCAAGTCCGACTGCAGAATAGAGACTCGGTCCAAGACGCCTTGTGGCGTGTCCGTGTGAGCAACCGACAACATCTCCTCCTTTCCGTCGACGCAGTAAGGGTCGTCAAGAAACAATGTACTCAACCAAGCTCAAGCGCAAGCTTGCCGCTCGTCGAGAATGCAGGGTGACGACGGTGATGCGGCCTTCCTCTCGGCCAGTGATGGGCCATTGCCAACACCATCGGTTGCACAGAGCTCGCAGCCACGGTATCCCCGAGCAGGGTTCGGCATTGTACTTGTCATCCTTCTGGTGGTCATACAGCGTCCGCATGCACGATTTTGGGGTGACACGATGGGAGCCGTCCCCTGGATCAGGTGGAAACAGGTACTCTATTCTACCTCCGGTGCAAGTCAACCGACACAGTACACAACAGCACTCACGTGGGTCGTGGAATGTTATGAGGGTTAGCTAGGAAAGTCAAGATGGCTTCAGAAGGAGGTCAGACTATGGTCGCTTTCGCTGCTGCCTCTACTGATAGACGCTTCGAGCCCCAGCTATAGATGTCGTCAAACTCGCTACTGCTACGACTGCTGTATGCTTCCAATTACTTCATCCAGGTGGTGTCCCCCAGGCATCACGGCGCCGAGGTGATTCTCTCACTGTGTCAATGAGAGTCCAAGGCAGGGAGCTTCTGCCATCCTCTACACCCCCTCCCCTGCATCTCTAATGTCGCCTGTGCTATCTTGGGTCTTTTGTTTGCTTTTCCGCCTTCTTTTCTTTCCGACGAGATGCGCCATGGCGCAAGTTAGCGGACTCCGGGGGTCAGTTCCCAGACCTCAGCTGAAGGCCACGAGGCCCGAACACAACAAGTACATGCTGGAAGGGAACGGGCTCGTTTTCTTTGCCGCAACATCATCACATCCATGCTGGCACAAGTGGAAACCACGTCTTGCTTTTTCCCCTCCTTCTGTACCAAGGGAGGGGAACGGGTGTCATGTGAGCATGTGTCTACACATCTTTTCTTGTCTTTTCTTTTCTTTTCCCTCTCGGCTCCCCCACGAGCTGAACAACTAGTTCCCAGCTCGGCCACCAATGTCTCAGAAACCCGCAACGTGAGGCTGTCTCCCATCACCCACGCCCCCCCTCCGCAGAACAGGAAAAATAAACAGGAGGAAGAAGAAAAGAGAGGATGATCAGTCCCGAGGCTCAGGGAGCGGCAGACATGCCGAGACTTGGGTAGTGTGGTGTGCAACCCATATCAGAAGGAGGGCGGGGAGGTCCTTGGTTTGAGGGCTGAGACAAGATGGCTGGACTGGTCGCCGATGTAAGGGCGAGGTTCCCAGCGGGCGGTCGCATCGAGCAAACGAACTACAGGGGAGGGCGCGGTGCGGTTTCCGCGTGAAGACGGAACGGGCAAGTTTTGTATGCTTCATCGAATCGGTACCTGGGGATCGGTAAGTGAGGTTCTCGGTTCCGAGTCATAGACACATGGCCTGGAACGATCTATGTGACTGTGGGATAAGTCGCAGTCCAAGCAGCCTTCACGTGGGGAGCTTCTAGAGCCATCATGTTTGGTCATACTGGGGCCGTGGCACCACGGTGAGGCTCAAGTGGCCTGATCTCAGGCACGAGTAGAGGGGAGTTGGCAGTTATCCCGAGATATCGACGTCAGTGAGTCGTCTGATTATTTCAATTGCCTTTGCCTACATAGGTAGTAGTAGTATCATGCCTATCCCAAGCCCAAACGTAGACACCTCCAAGTGTCAGAGTAAAAGAAATGCTCTTGCTCACTGTTTCTCCGTCCCATTCATACCCGGCAATAGCCAGAAAAGACATCAAAACATAAAACCCACGTTGAAAAATAAAACAAAAAAAAATGACGCCGTCAAGCCAAGAGGGAAGGGAAGTGGCAATGCTAAAACTCGAATTCGGGCCTGAAAATGTCCGGGTCAACGCCAGCGACCGTCTTGTCGGCCAGGTCGCGGCGGCCCATCTGCGTAAAGACCCTCCGTAGCGTATCGTACAGTGTGCTGCTGCGGTTCTGAGCCGACATGCGGTCGAGGGCCTCGTCGACGCGGGCCTCTGCGCCCTCGCCGAGGATCTCGTAGGCCTTGGTGCGGCCCGACTTCTCGATGGACTTGTGCATGTCGAGGGCGGCGAGGAGGTGGCCCGCCGCCTCTTGGTGGCAGCTGATGTTGATGCAGCTGACGCCGAGGTTGTAGCGGGCGCGGACAAAGTTGGGCGACAGCGAGAGGGCCTGCTCGTACGCAGCAATGGCCTCCTCGGACCGCCCGCTGTTGGCCAGCGTGGCGCCCAGCCTGTTCCATAGCAGGTGCAGCTGCTCCCGCTTGTTGGAGACGCCGAGCTCCGTCGAGTGCAGGGCCGACTGGAAGCAGTCGACGGCCTTGTCGTACTCCTCTGCGCCGTAGAAGAGGACGCCCAGGCCGACCTGAACGTCGGGGTCCATGTGCTCGCCGTCGGGGCTCAGCTGCGCCGCCTTGATGAAGAGGTTCGTCACCGTCTGGTGCAGCTGCTGGCGGTCGGTGAAGCCGACGTCTGTGGGTGGGTGCAAGTCCTTGGGGTCGAGGATGTTGGGGTACTTGACCGACAGCCACCTCTCGAGCGTGCGGTACGCCGTGCTGTCGTAGCCCTCGTTGGTGTAGGACACGGCCAGGCCCATCAGGGCGTCGAGGTTGTTGGGGTCCAGCTTCAGGGCCTGCTCGAGGGCGCGGATCGCCGCCGTCTCCTTCTCGTTCTGCGCCTGCGCCGACCCCAGGTACACCCAAGCCTCGACGTGGTTAGGGTCCTGCTGGACGGCGGCCTCAAAGGCCAGCGCGGCGAGGGACAGGTTGCCACCTTCGTTCATGATGCGCACACCCTCATTGAAAGCGTTCTTCTCCTCGCGGAACATGTTCTCCTCCTCGAACAGGTAGTTCTCGATGGCCGGGTCACCGAAGCGGCCCCAATCACCCATGCCTTGGGCGTCGGGCGGCATCTGGCTTTTGTTCCATTCGTTCCAGTCGTAGTCGAACTGATCAAACAGGTTCTCATCGGCAACCTTGGACCTGGCAGCAGCAGTTTCAGCTTGTATTCCTTTCCAAAGAGATTCGAAGTCACCGAACTCATTAGTTTCAGACTGCATAGCCTTGTCCATCTCATTGAGCTCGCGCTCGCCGACCGTCGCCTCGGCCTGCTTTCCTTTCGTCTGGTCCTCGAGCTCCAGCTGGGCAAACTGCTCCTCCCACTTGGTGTCGTCCAGCTCTACGAGCCGCCCCTTGCCCTTGCCCTCGGGCTCGTGCTGTTGCTGTTGCTGCTGCTGCATCGGCTGCTGGTTCTGATACATGGGCTGGAACATGGGCTGGCCGTAAGTGATGCCCTGGCCCATCATACCGACGCCGAGCATAGGGCGCTGATGGGCCATCTGGCTCGACATGCCTGCCTGCATGGGGCTCGCTCTCGAGGACGAGCCCTGCTCACCCATCTGCCGGTACCGGGCGAACTCGTCGGCGCTGAAGTGGGCGCCGGGGGGCGGCTGAAAGGCCGACTCCATCCCCGGCTGGTTTTTAAAGTCGTTGGCCCAGGTGGGCGACGTAGAGCTGGCTCGAAGGTGCTGTACGGGGCTCATGGCGGACGGTCCAGGTTGCATGAGAGGTTCTTGCTGAAGGCTCGGGCCGCCATTGAGGAAACTGTTCATCATCTGTGGTTGCGCAGGGCTGTCAGCATGTTCTTCTCCCCCAAGGGAAACGTCGGGCCGGTTTCTTTGGTTGCACATCGTACCTCATCCTGTGGTGCATTTGCGCCCTGGCTCCGGAAGCCGTTGAGCTGGCCGCCAGGCCCTCGGCCGACGAGACGATCCCGCTGCAGCGTCTTGTCATCCTGGACGTGCTTCTGAAACTGGCTCAAAGGGTTGCCGGCCGTAGAGCATTCCGCTCCTCCCATGAAAGACATGATGACGACTGTGTGGTGCCAACAGAGCGTGCTAGGTGTGGCAGGGTTGACTGGCTGAGAAGTCCCAGGCTGGGTACTAACATGCTTCTATACCGACCGTCCAAGGTGGCGGCCATGATTAGTACCCTGCCGAGGCTGCTTGCTAATGCGTGGTTCCAGCCTGTCACGTGCGGGGGTGAGTCGTAGGGACTTTGCGTCATGGCAGCAATACAACTTTTGAGGTACTGGCCGGCTACACTTCCATGTACCGCTATCTAATTCCCAAGTACTTTATACTTGTTCTAAACACCACCTGAGGGGCCGGGGAAGGGATATGTATTGATACGGGCTGAATATTTGTGCCTGATGCCTAATTTTTTCCGAGCTCCTCGGATGTATTATGCCAGATCGTTCAACAATTGTTTCTTAGTGTCCTTGCTTGGAACAGAGAACATGGCTTCACAGCTTGCCGGCTCATCAACCGGTTCTTCCATGACAGAGCCGGCCCACGTGACTGCGGGGTGCCCTGGGGCGATCAACTGTCCGTCCACCTTATCGATAAGACCTCGCCAACCAAGTTGGCTTTTTTTTTTCTCTTCCAAACCGCCAGAAAGATCCAGCAGCTGGTCCAACCATCAACGACTAAGCAGCGAGCGCAACATCAATTGAACCGCCACCATGCTTCGCCAAATGTAAGTCCACCTACTAAAACAGCCTCTCTCTCTCTTTACACTCTTTGTACAAGATCTACGGCTAACACTCACCTCCCCCTCCCGCAGCAAGCCGAAAAACGCCCGCTCCAAGCGGGCGCTCGAGAAGCGCGAGCCCAAGGCGGCCGAGAACCCCAAGACGTGCCTGTTCCTGCGGGGCACGTCGTGCTCCCAGGTGGTGCAGGACGCCATGAACGGCCTCTTCTCGATGCGCCAGCCCCTGGCCAAGAAGTTCACCAAGAAGAACGCCATCCACCCCTTCGAGGACGCCTCGTCGCTCGAGTTCTTCTCCGACAAGAACGACTGCAGCCTCATGGTCTTTGGCAGCACGCAGAAGAAGAGGCCCCACGCCGTCACCTTCATTCGCACCTTCAACTACAAGATCCTCGACATGCTCGAGCTGTACCTCGACCCGGAGAGCTTCCGCCGCATCGCGCAGTTCCGCACCAAGAAGTTCGCCGTCGGGCTGAGGCCCATGCTGCTCTTCGCCGGCGCCGCCTTCGAGAGCCCCGTCCCCAACGAGTACACCCTCGCCAAGAGCATGCTCATCGATTTCTTCAAGGGCGACCCCTCAGATAAGATCGACGTCGAGGGCCTGCAGTACATCATCTCCATCAGCGCAGAGGACTCCACCGCCGGCAGCGACGTCAAGCCCGCCATCCACCTCCGCGTCTATCTCATCCGCACGAAGCGCAGTGGGCAGAAGCTGCCCCGCGTCGAGGTCGAGGAGATGGGGCCCCGGATGGACTTCCGCGTGGGGAGGATGCAGGAGGCTGACGAGTCGATGCTCAAGGAGGCCATGCGCAAGCCTCGCGGCACCGAGGAGAGGACCAAGAAGAACGTCACGACAGACTCCATGGGTGACAAGATTGGCCGTGTCCATCTCGGCAAGCAGGATCTCAACCAGCTCCAGACGAGAAAGATGAAGGGTCTCAAGAGGAGTAGGCACGATGAGATGGAAGACGTCGCCGAGGATGATTCCAAGAGAGTGAAGCAATAGACACAAAATATGGGCATTTTTCCTCTGGAGTCAGGCGCTTGGGATTCACATTAGTCCGAAACCACTGACGATGCATTGGGAGCAGAGTCGGTACTCCATTTATATTATCGTATATGAATGACATGAGACAATATTCCAACGTAGTATATGCCTGCTTCCCTCCTGAGATCTTGATATCATAGTACATGTTATTAATTATCTTATTTGTTTGCTGGGCAGGTGGCTTCCCGAGCCATCTACTAGCGAAAATAGCTGGAATTGTCAATATCCCATTTGCAACTCATAAGTTGACCCTTCCGCCGAGGCACAGATGAATGCCGGAAGCCACTGATGTTGCGGCAGTGCCATATTGCTTGATGGCCGTGGTCGTGTTCTACAGCTCAAGCCGGCACCGCGTAACAGCCCCTCAAACTGGCCAGCGAGAGGAAGCGTCATCTAACAATGGCGATCCTTTTTGCTGGCCCCACGGACAGCTGCAACTTCCGGCTTCATATATAATGCCACTATTGGCGGCGGTGGTCCGTGTACTGTAAGAAGAAGGGAGGCATTCGTCTCCTGGACTGCCCGCAAGGGTGCACCTCTCGAATGTAATGCGTATTTGCCTCAACCCATAGCCAGCGAAAAACTGCTTGCTAATCCCATCCATGAATGTTCCAATCCCGCAAATACTCTATAGCATTTGAGCCATGAGGCAAAGGGACGAACGATGCTTGGGGTCGTGTACGTTGTGTTGCTTCGTAGTAGTAGTTGGTCGTAAATATTGCCCAGCCTTTCAATCAGGCGAATCGGCAGTCAGGGCGAATTCAGTGTTTGTTGAAACAGGGTTCATTGGCGTCGAGTTGATTGCCACAGATTGCATTCCCCGAGCTTGAAACAAGACATCAGCCATGAGCTCGATGTGGCTCACCATGGTCTCGACGAATCCCTCACTGGCCTGCGATGCCGTCGTCAGCTCGGCACCCCACACTTCCGCGGTGATAGGACCGCCGTCCCAGAGGGCAATCCGGATGGGCCACTCAAGGTGCCGCCACCACTGGGAGCCAGGCTCAAACATGCCGACCAAGCCCATTACCTCTCGGCGCGAGACGTCATGCAGCCACCAAACATCGTCCATTCTCTTGAGCAGCGCAAAGAAGCATGCGAGAATAGCCAGGGCACGAGGTCGCTTGCTCTCGACGAGATCAATGAAACGGCGCGAGACCGTGGCGGGGAAGGCCAGTGCTGCGGCAGGATATGCCGTCTTATGAACGTAGTTCAAGACACACACGGCGTGCGCATAAGCTTGACTTGTGGGGTTGATGAGGCTAGGGTCCTCGTCGCTAAGCTCCTGGTCGATGTTTTCGAGAAGGTGGCCAAAGAAAGAATTGGGTCCCAGGGGATTCAGATCGAGCTGGAAACCAGGTTGCGACTCAATGACAGCCTTGACGGTGGTGCTGTTGCGGATCCACTGCCAGGAAGAGGCCACGACCGTCTTGACACCTTGAAAGGCATGGAACCAAGCCATTGGCAAGCTATAGCGGCTGCCTGGGTTCGTCCCATCCGCTTCCACATCATCCTTGACAAAAATGCGAGCCGCGGTGGCTTGAAAGGCGATGAGGGATGCAGTGAGGAAGAGAGCCTCGGCGTTACTGGAGGTGATGCCGGCGTTGAGCGAAGCGCAATACTCTGCAAATGTCGAGGCTGCGTAGGCGTGGGATGCTCGGACAATGGCCTTATCATCCGGAGTTTGTGAACGCAGGTGCAACGCAGCGACGGAGAGGATGGCATCGGCAAGGTAGGTTCGGCCTGCGAAGGCCATCTCAGGGACGGTTCTTTGCCATATCTCCTCGGTGGTGGGCGAATTCGTAAGGAGAGTCTTGGAAGTAACGGTGATGTAGTGGTGCATGAGGCGAAGCTCCATCAACCTATCGACCTGTGCAGCTGTCGCAGAGCTGGGTGGTGGCGCGAGGGAAGGCTGGGCGAGCAGCGGTGTCGTGGGGATCGGCAGAGGAGAAGCCCGAATGGAGGGAGTCTGTGGTATGGCGAGGTTCATAGAAGGGGGTATCCGGGGGCTCTCGCCGGTAGTGGAGGCTGCGGAAGCGGGAACAGAGAGAGAGGCGGTAGCAGAAGCTGGAGTAGGAGGAGCAGCCAGGTCATCCAAGACGTCGGAGCGCTCAAAGTCGCAAGGCACCCCATGCTTGGAGCAGTTGCCGCATCGTGGGTGAACTTCGTCGCACTATGGGAAAAGCAAGATATCAGCCAACAGTTCAAGAACAGGACGGGAGACGGTGTAAAAGGCGGGAGTTCCGGCACGTTCGGAAGGGGGGTGTGGGCGTGGGGGCGGGTTGCTCCGTACCTTGATCTTCCTCACTTTACACCTCCGACATCCGGCTCGGGACTTTTTGTGCGATCTTCTCGGCGGCATCGCAGGTCTGGCTGGCAAGGTAGAGGAGGAGGCGTGCGAGGGAGAGAGGACGGGAGGTAGGCGTGATGGTTGAAATCAGCTCTCGGGGTAAGACGGGGTTCTTCGGCAACGGGGGTCTCGATTTCCAAAGGGACACGCCGACGGCAGCATGGCAGCGGCAGGTAGGCGGCCAAATAAGAAGAGGAAGAAGAGGAAGAAGAGGATTGAAAAGGACGGGTGGTGGAGGCGAGGGAGGTGGTGATATTTAGACTGTTGAAAAATCACTGCCTTGTCTGTCTCAATTGCACGACGGCAGCGCATGCAACATGGACATGGAGGGCGGTCCAAGGTGGGAGTCGGTGTGTGTGAATGCAGACAAAGAAGAGAAAAAAATAAACGGGCCAAGGGCAATGCCTCTTCGTCTCCTTTTGGTGAGCCGAGCCGGGGTTTCGGGGTCAGATGGAATTGATTGTATCTCCGCCTGCACCCATTCGCTCGTCTTTCGGCACAGCCACAGCGAGCCACGCCTCCCCCGCAACACCGGGAACGAAAGGGTCCGGTGAATATGGAGGGTGGGAAGGGAGGCTGAATTGGCGGCGGATGGGGACCCTTGAAGCGACGTTGGGCGGCCGGTCTGGTACGAGTGTGTATGAAGATATCTCGAGATGGAGGGGGGGATGGGGAAGGCGGGAAGGTGCTGGATAGTTGTTGATTGTGGCGCTGAGCTAGCGGAAAGGGGATGTGATAGCCTCAGGTGCTATCAAGCCAAAGAATTAAGGTAGGGATGGCTGTGGCGCAGCAGCACCCCGGGCTTGCAGATTGACTACAGTACTATGTAATACGTTGTAATTGCTACCCGGCCGTGCCCAATAATCTCTGTCCATGAACCAAGCTCCCCAGTAGGCAAGGTAAGCCTGGCTCCAGAAAAGCCGGGCATCACGGACGGCCCGCGGCGTGCCATTGGGCGGCGCCCTGACAGGACCATCTGCAAGATGCGAAGCGAGGTGTGCATCGATCCCAGCGCCCAGCCCTATCAGACAGCAGACAGCCAACGGCGAGGCTGCTCTGTACAGCCTTTGGGCCTCGCAGGGCTGTCGATCCCCCCTTTGCCTCCCGATGAAGCTACACGCGGAACGACCCTTTTGTCGCCATCATTGCATACAAGTATCGTAATAAATTTCCTATTTGCTGGCGTCGACGTTCGTCGTCCACGGTTTTTCGGGCCATCCGTGTCGATCATGTGGCGTTGAGCAAGGGACCAGGGCCAATCACAAGCCCACCCCTCGAAAATGGAGGCTTCCATGACACCCAGTCCATCTCCCGAATTCGCCTCCTTTCCCGAGATATGAATAGACAACGGCCTTCCAATGCTTCGGCACTTGGGGGCGGCCGCTGGGTCGGGTTTGGTTTGATGGCCGCCCTCTTACATATCTACAGAGTCATTTCGACGTTGATCGCCTTCGGGCCGGCCAGAACGGTTCTGCATACATCATAGACTTGCAACCATGGCGATGCAGTGCCATACATGCGTGCTGCTCGACTAAAGTGGCATGTCGACCACAATGGATTCTCTTGTAGCCCAGGGCCAGGCCGTTGGCTAGGAGGGAGGCCATGCGACTTAGTAATGGCAAAGCATACCGCCAGTCCCCCTCCTACCGACCGACCGACTGACCGCTCCCCTGGCCCCCGGCACTTTGGCAGCCCGTCTCTCGCCAAGTTAGCTTGACAAATCGCTTGCAACAAGCCCGCCAGTCTGTCATCACGTCACGCGCGACACGAAACGAACAATCGACCATTAATAATTAATGGAATTCGCACGACCCTTGGCAACGATCCGGCTCCACGTGGGGCCGACGAGCCGATACTGGCCGCCCGTCCAAATTAAAAAGAAAAAGAAAAAGAAAAAGAAAAATTGACCAAAAGTATCCGCGATATTATACCTTCCTTCCCCTTCTGTGACAAATTACGTACAAGTGCCTACCATAAAGAGACAGGTCTCCTCCTTAGGGTTTGCGCCTAGCATCACCTCATACCTAGGTTAGGTAGTGCGTAGATGAGAAGATCAGGTTGATTCCAATGTGCTGGATGGCTTTGTTTCCAATTGCCCCTCGTCTCTCCCCCGCATTTGGAATCGCTATGCAAGAAAATTCCATGGGTAATCACGAGCCTGCAAGCTGCAAGGTAATCAACGGAGCCAATCCACCCGCCCTCCATCCCTTGCCTGGCTCTTATCAAAACATGCCTCAAAGCATCGCATCGTCGCCCGCTGCTGATGCTTCCGTAATACTGCCTTCTGTCCATTTCCAGCCTCTTCTGCCGCGGCACAAAGAATGCGGAGAATACCAGCAGCGATTGCACCATCCGCTGTCCTGATTCTGCCTTCCAATAGCTCCTCCAGCAAACAGCACCCTGCCGCCATCAACACGCCACCTCGCTCTCCGTCGTCTTGATAAAGGCCTGCCTCTGCCACCCAGCCAAGCAGTCACGTAGTCACGCAGTCAACCTTTCTCGCTATAGTTCTCCCGTCCCCATTGACACCATTTTAGACTTGAAATCACCATACTCATAGCCAGGGTCCTTCACATCTCGGCTCCACAAATTCCACCAAAGCTGTTACCTCATTAGTACCACAGCACCTGTCCCTTAGTACTCAATTTTCATCATCCGTCCCGTCCGATTCTTTTCTATCTGCCCAAAATTCTTTTACACATATAAAAAAAACTCTGGTCCAGCCTTCACACCCGTCTCTTGAGAGTCCATCAATCCAACACACAGGAGCTCGACCACGGTCGGCCCTCTCCCGTGACACACCCTCAGCACACCCTCAACACCCCGCCATCATGTCCCCCTCACTCACCAACGAGGTCGACACCCCGCCATGCCCGCCTTCGCCCGTCCATGCCTTTGGCACCCGCGCCGTCCACGCCGGCTCTCCTCATGATCCCGTCACTGGCGCAGTCATTGAGCCCATCTCCCTCTCCACCACCTTTGCCCAGACCTCGGTCGGCCAGCCCGTTGGCGAGTATGAGTACTCCCGCTCCGCCAACCCCAACCGTACCAACTTTGAGACTGCCGTCGCTGCCCTTGAGCACGCAAAGTACGCCCTCGCCTTCTCCAGCGGCAGTGCCACCACTGCCAACATCCTTCAGAGCCTCGCTGCCGGCAGCCATGTCATCTCCGTGTCCGATGTCTACGGCGGCACGCACCGATACTTCACCCAGGTTGCCAAGGCCCACGGTGTTCGTGTCACCTTCACCCCCGAGATAGAGGTCGATATTGCCGAGCACATCACTCCCGATACTCGCCTGATCTGGATCGAGTCTCCCAGCAACCCTACTCTCCGCCTCGTCGACATCCGCGCCGTCGTCACCGAGGCTCACAAGAACGGCATCCTCGTCGTTGTCGATAACACCTTCCTCTCGCCCTACGTCCAGAACCCTCTGGATCTCGGCGCCGACATTGTCGTCCACAGCGTCACCAAGTACATCAACGGTCACAGCGATGTGGTCATGGGCGTCGCCGCTTTCAACAGTGACGACCTCAAGGCCCGCCTGGGTTTCCTGCAGAACGCCATTGGCGCCGTCCCTTCGGCCTTTGATTGTTGGCTCGCCCACCGTGGTCTCAAGACGCTCCACCTACGCGCACGCGAGGCTTCCCGCAACGCTACCGCCGTGTCTGCGGCGCTCGAGGCTTCTCCCGACGTCATCGCCGTCAACTACCCTGGGCTCGAGTCGCACCCTCACCGCCACATTGCCATCAAGCAGCACCGAGACGGCATGGGCGGAGGCATGCTGTCGTTCCGCATTCGAGGAGGCCACGATGCCGCCGTGCGCTTCTGCCAGTACACCAAGATCTTCACCCTTGCTGAGAGCTTGGGCGGCGTCGAGAGTCTGGTTGAGGTGCCCAGCAGCATGACCCATGCCGGTATCCCCAAGGACCAGAGGGAAGCTGTGGGTGTTTTCGACGACCTTGTCAGGATAAGCTGCGGTGTGGAGGATGCCGAAGACCTGAAGCACGATGTGCTCCAGGCTTTGAGCAAGGCGGTGACCGCCTCCAAGGCTGGCACCAACGGCGATGCCAAGCAATAGAGCCCAGATGTGCCCAAATGTGGGTGAGCCATGAGTATACGAGCTTTATAGACGATGTTTCAACATCATATTCCCCGGTAGAAGCAGCGTTTCATGTGCTGCTGGAGCAAGTAGTCAGATTTCAATAGACAATGGGGTCCAATTTGGATCAAAGAGTACACAGATGCATCCAAAACAACCAACGCCACACCCCCGGCACTAGGCACCTTGAGCATCGTTGCTATCGCCAGCTTCGCCAGCATCGCCATCTCCAGCGTTGAGCAGGTTGTCCGTATATTCGTTGGCCATGCTCGTCTCCGCCGTCCACTCGCTGCGTCTCCTGTGGATCTCATTCATTCCCAGGCATGCCGTCTCTGCAATGTAATGTAGCTCGTCAAGAGTGTTGGAGTTGCAGTTGGAGAAGACACCATCGATGCTCTTCTGCCACTCTGAGGTCGTGTTGGCCACGGCTGTCTGGTACGCGTTGCAGTCATACTCGCTAACCTGCAGAGCACGCGGCCGGTCTTTGAGCTCCTTCAGAAGATAATCATGGGCGATGTCCGCCGGGATGTACTCGACGGCCTCTCCGCCAGGTGGTGTGGGTTGTTTGATGCCGCTCACGACCTCAACAAATCGTTGGGAGACACTTCGCCCAAGTCCGCATGGGTCTATGTAATCAAACTCGGGCTGCGTTGAGATGTCTTCTCGCAAGTAGAGGTCGTACGCGAGAAAGGAGGCTCTGCAGATGCGAAGCTGAGGAGCCGCCACCCGCAAGGCCATGGCGATCCATTGGCAATCTTCGCCCGGCCTCTGGTTCGGCAGCCCAATCCACAGCACCGTCTGCGAGTCCTCGTTCCAGTCGTGCGACTGCTCTGTCTTGAGATAGATCTCGTTTAGGTACAGCTCCTGTAGGGTTGATCCAAAGTTCTCGGCGGCTTCGAGGAATGCCGTGGGCGATATTTCGACTCGCTTCAGTTCCAAGCATGTCAAACTTGACAGTATAATGTGCGGCGCCGGTAACGATCGTGATCTCCACTCGTCGGCAGGGACCTGCCAGTGCTTGGTCTGCTTGAGACCGCGAGGCGGGCGGTCATCGTGATCCATGCCTATCAGGCAGAGGGACTTGAGGTTCTGCGCGTTCTCTACTAGGTTCCAGAGGCAGGACCCGAAAAATCCCACGCGCGTGGGGTCGACCTCGTGGCGGCGAACGGTCATGACCAGGTGCTCCAGGACCTCCACTACTTTCATGATATTCATCACGTCCTTGGGGTTCATCCACAGGTGACATACTGCGATGTCCGTTACGTTTTCAAGGACAAGTGTCTCGAGCTGGGCCGAATCATCCGGGGGCCGAGAGGCCAGCGCCTTGAATGTGATGGCAAGAATCATGGTGGCGGCATTGCAGTGTCGTCCTACTAGCTGGAACGGTAGATTTAGTCGCAGTCGGTCTACGTCACGGCAGTTGAAAAGCATGTCCCCGAGGGCTTCGAAGTATTCTTCTTCTGTAAAGGATGATTCGCCCATGCAGTATTTCTTCTGGAGGGCGCCGCAGAAATCGGCCATCGAGGGCACCCGGGCAAAGACGGTGTTGAGAAATTCCACCTCGACTACCCATCCAGTCAGCCTTGGCGCAAGCACAAATGACGTTGGGGAGCTGGGACTTACGGTCATCTCGTAGAACCATCAGGTCAATATAGAGAGACTTGCAGTGGTATCCGATAGTCTGGAGTGCATCCCTCTGGGGAGGTACTATGCTACTTGACTTGCTGAGGCGCGAGAACTCGAGGGCAAGCGTACGACAGGCATATGGCTTCAAAAAGAAGTCAAAGGTCCGGCAGACAAGCCGAAGCTCGAGCACTTCATTCTTGGGTCCACGAGTGACGCAGTGGTCGAGGATGGCGTAGACGAGTTCCCTTGGCAGCCGCTCCATCATGGTCAGCCGTGTCCAGGTCGAGTCGCTTCCTTTTGTCGGCCAGGAACGACGTCCTACGTAGTCTGGGTTCCGAAGAGGGACTGATGGGGACCACGATCAAAGAAAGGAAGCTGCAAGTGATGATGGATGAGGTGGAGTCGAGGAGCTAGCGTGGGAAGGCCTGGCATCAACTCACCCAAGATATGATCTCCGTAGTGGGACAAGGGCCCCTTTTGCGCTTCCTGACTAATCGCGACCCTTGTCTACCCTGTACCATCCTATGGCTTCCTACACATCGCTGTGACGATGCATGCTGCCAACCGTACTATCAATGTCTTGTCTGGTCTTGCCTCCTTTGTCTGATGTCCATGCGGATTTCCTCGTTTCTGGACTTTCCCATAAAACATCAACTACTGTATGTTCATTATGACTCTGGTGTCGAAGTATACTCCACGGTGCCGCCTTGACTACTTTATCGCAGTAAACACAGACATGTAGACTGTCGGCATACCAGTATAGAATTGGCTGCTATATATGCACCACGTCATAATGTCTTGCATGTGCATCACAGCAGACGCGAACCGCACTGTCGGTGCTACGATGACAAGGGTGGGAGATGTTGCCAAACTCATAATGGCAACCACCAAGTCGGGAAGCAATGTAAGCCAGCACTTTAAGACGGGCACCGATGCCGTGGTCCACGGCATAGACATCCCGGGATTGTCAAACTACCTGCTTATGCTGCAAACAGAGTCTTCTGCCTGCGTACTTATTGCTATACTGTACTTCTTGGTATGGCTGTAATGATGGCATTGGAGGTGCAGTTCCATTTGTGCATACCAGAGACCCACCTGTCGATATAAAAAGGATCGAATTGTCGCAGTTGCAGGCGATGGATGGCAATCCTGTAGGTTACCCTGCAGCCAGAATGGAGGATTCTCACCAATACATACCCGATATATCACGAACTTCATCTTCCTCACTCCTCGTAGATACTTGTTCTGGGCGGGTGGAATATGAGATCTCCGATTGGGGTTGCCTTCTTGGTACTCCGTAGTGTTTGATGCCAAGCATGCAGCCAGCTACGGCAGATGGTTTTTCTTGGTAGCCCCAACAAACGCTGATGTTGAACAAGCAAAGCGTCACCACCACCACCTCGGCACGATACGATACGAGCCACACCACTCTCCTCCCGCCGAAGGCGCCAACCCACCTACCAGTACACCCCAGTACCGGGCACACGGTCTGGAAGGCAAGCGATTATTAGTGCGAAGCGAAATGGAGCAGGACGAAGTCGGGTCAAGATAGGTCCCCAGCATTGAGGGGAAAGTCTCTGTGGGGAATCATCTAGGACGCGGAAAGTAGAAAGCAGGACAAACATGACGAAATGACGAAATGCAAATCCATTGCAGGCAGTGACAGACCATGGTTGCGGAAATCGGCAGATAGGCAGCGGGATGGGTGGCAGCAAGTGTTTCGGACCACGATATGGTTGAAACACGAGGAGGTTGGGCGATTCTGCATTCGGATCGCGATGCGAATTGGATGGCCCCAGCCACACCACTCCCACCTCCCACCTAAGTGACGGTGACAAACGGAAGAGAGACGGACGGCCAATCTAGCCGATGCGGCAATGCAGCCGGGCCAACCGCTCCATGCTTTTTCTCTACCTGAGGTACAGTGCACAGCATCCATCCGTTCATTGCAGACGGGATGACGGGTGATGGCATATGGGATCAGAGCAATGATGCATGGGGGATGGGCGCAATCTCGATTGTCCCGGTAAAATTATAGCACAGAGTCCCGATATTGAAGCAATTAACATGTTCCTCCGCTTCTGCCATGGCCAAGAGTCGGGGCGGTCGGCCTAGGCGTGGCATGGCCTGGCTTGGCTTCCTTGGCCCTGAGCCTGACTTTCGGCAGGATCGGGGTGGTCATGGCGACACAATCGGCCACTTAATAGGCTGCTGGTACGACCAAGGTGACAAAATGTGACAGCCATTGTGCGCCAGCAACCGCCCAAAAAATTGCGCATTCAACAGGCCGACGACACGACCCGCATACAAGCGACCTACTATCTACGGCCAACGTAGCTTTCCGCACGTGTGCGCAAGGGCCGAGGCCGACAAGTTCGCAGCCAGCGCATCGTCAATTAGTAGGTATGAGTTGGTGAGGTCAGAGGAGCGAGGGGGGGAAATGTATGCGGCAGGGGACCCCTGCCGGAGGTGCAGAAGGACCATTGGCAGGTTGCCGACAGATGCCATTTCTGGTGTTGGTGTGGAGCGGCGCCAAAAAAATGCCGTCCATGTAGGAAGTAGTTCAGCCAGCGATGTGGATTGCTCGCGGAGATATCGACAGAGAGACGACGGCGGATGCGCCCAGCTCTCCACCCGAGACGGCTGCCACCCGCGGCCATCTGCAGCCAGCAAGTAAGAGCTGGAGCTTCTGGATCAAGATTTGCCTGCCACGGTCCAATCGCCTTGTGCCGATTGCGATTGCTCTTGTGGGTGCTAAAACTCTGCTCTGACCGCAAGCCGGTTGCCGGTGCCCCCCTCCCCTCCCTCCAAACGAAGCCGAATCCAACCATCGTGTCATGTTTCGGAGGCCCCATGCCTGTGCCCACGGCGACATGCCATCCCTCTTGTTGCCCCCTTGTTACAGGTACTGTGTGGCACTTGGCAAGCCCTTGTACATGGCAGATGGCAGGACATCTGTGCCGTAGGTAGACCGTCACCTGGCCCCAAGGAACCAGTAGATTAGTACTGACTAAGTCACTGGGACGGGAACTGAGTGAAAAACCTCGTCGCTTTCATCTGTCCCGGGCACGAGCAATGTGCGACGACCCGCCCGGGGGACGGGCCATGGATGGGAACGGGAGCAAGCAGCTTTCCTCTGCAATCAAACCCAAACTAACCCGAGAGTAAGGCCAAGACCGCACCCAACCACCCCGGTTGTCCAGATAGCATACTACTAGGTAGGTGCAGGTATCCCTGGCAAGTGGGATTGCAATTGACCTCCATAGGCCCCTGGTACATTGCTCCCCGTCCCTGCCCTGCCAATCGTCAATTGCCTTATCCCGTTGTTTACGGTACCCTTGTGGCTCGGGAGTGAGTGGTGCGCCGCACCTTTAAGGCCAGGCGCATCTCGTCTCGTCAACAAATCACCCTATCACCCTGTTACCCGTTATTTTCCAACACCTTCCCTTCCCTTCCCCATCCGTCCACCCATATCAAAGCTCCTTCCGCACACATCCAACCTCTCTCCCTTCCCTCATCTCTTCTCGAGACAGCACCGTATAAACCTTTCTGTCCGCAGACCACTCGACGCGGCTTCTACACCACCATCATCAGAATACTCGCATAGTATCCATCTTTCTCACACACCACTTTTTTTTCTTCTCATCCCGACTATCTCCAACCCCAAACAATATGCGTGTCTCGGCTTCCGTCCTCGCCGTCGCAGCCTTTGCTGCCTCGGTGTCTGCACAGTCCACTGTCCCAGAGTACAACAGCTCTCTCTCCATGGAGATCGACCCTAACAGCATCACCGCAGGTGACCGAGGTTTGTTGACTCTACTACCTCGCAGCTACAGAATTCGTCGCTAACCAGTTCCTCTCGCCCAACAGCTCGATTCTGCCGAGGTCAACAGAATGGTTGCCGTGGTCTTTGCGGCTCTACCGCCTCCAACTCCTGCGACCGAGTAAGTGGCCATTGAAGTGCCCCGTCTGTAGCATAGCTAACAATCGATGTAACAGGACACCCTCGACTACGAATGCACCTGCAGCTCCAACAACTCTGCTCCCGGCCTCCAGTACTACGCAAACACCATGCCCACTCTTATCTGCCAGGAGCTGTTCGGCCAATGCAACCAGGCAAACATCGGAAACGCGGACAACCAGGAGGCGTGTCTTAACAACATTTTCGCCGAGTGTGACCCCGCCACCCTGCTCGAGGTGCCCGACCCTACCAACTCGGATGATGATGAGAGCACTGAGACCACGACCTCCTCTGCTCCTCCAGCCACATCTACCACCAGCGGCGCGGACGATAGTGCGGAGGACGATGTTGAGACCTCTACTTCGGACGGTTTCGCTGCCCCGACCCTCTCTCCTGTTGGCAATGGAGCCGCAGTTGCTGCTGCCCTGGGAGTGCTCGCCTACATGATTTAGGTGAGCAACTCAGCTTGGGATCGACAGCCAAGATTTGCCAGCCCACGTGCAGACATGGTGGTAGTTCTCCATAAGGGCTACACGGCGAAACCCACTTTTCCAGGACGCCGAAATGTTGGCTTTCATACTTTTGATGCAGTTTTGTTGACAATGATATTATACCACTCATGAATTGGGACGACACACAGACGATGACCTTGGGAGTGTTGCTGCGGAGACGGTGGAGGCTGGTGATGGAGGAGGAAGTGTGCGCGGAGTTGATTTGCTTGTCTAATTACCGTATTCCCCATCCGTTCACTGCTACAGGCGAAAGGGAGTTTGGAATTCCATTCCCTTAGAATAATTAATCGAAACAATTCGACTACCAAGTCGCGTACGAAGGTCAATGGTGATCATCTCGCCATGTAGTGAAGTGTTCCAGCGAGGGTTAAAAATATACTGTCGAGCTGTGGTTACCAAGCGCCTGCCACGACGACGGGTGGCCAGGCCTGTCTCATAATGGTTGTCATCGACGGCCATCCATTTTGAAGCTACAAGAACTGCCTCTGCAGAATTCCCAGGGATTCTACTGTTCCATTCTACAATGCGCTGTATATGCCCTGCTGCAATTGGCCATTTGTAAATGTCCTATTAACTTTCTCTAACTTGTTTCTCTCATTTCCAGCGGTCGGGTGGAGCCGAGCGAATGAGCGGCAGAGATGGATCTTGCTTGACCCATGATGGACACCATCTGCATGGCCCATACAGGCCAGAAAAAGACAAGACACAACTGAAGGATTTCGGTGTGGCTTTTCAGAAGAAAAAGTGGTGGCTGTTAAGCTCAAGTATGGACATTGACCGACCTCGGACTCAAGACTTGTGAGTCACGAAGAGAGGTAGATTGGAAACTACAAGGTACCTAAGTAGTACCTGGTACACTGGCCTGCCTTTACCTGCCGATTTCCACGATACCCCATCGCAGTAGCATGGCGGGGTACGACTAACCACCTTACCTGAGGCGCGAGAAATTCTGCCTCCAATTTTTTCGACTTCCTCTTCAGACCATCACCAACCCAAGCCAACCGCGACGCGGTCCTTTGCGCGCCTCCGTTTGCACCCATATTGACCACCGAACTCGACCAGAAGACCACGAGGGCCTGCGCCACGCCCACAGAGGGCCATGGCGACCACGACTTCCCTCACGGAGGTCCCCACCAAGAAGCAGCTGGTTGACAAGTTGCCAAAGCGCTTCCGCGGTATCAAGTTTGGTATTCAGTGCGTATCTGCCTTCGCTTCCTGCTCCCTTCGCACGGCGAGAATATTGATGCTGACTCTGTGGCTAGGTCGAACCAGCACATTGCGAACCAGGCCGTTATCGAAATCTCCAACCGGCTGCTGTACGATATCGAACACAACCGCTCGGCCTACCACCATGGGCCTTTGGATCCCCGACTGGTGATTGCCACACCCCGCGATTTGTTCCTGAGGCGAATGCGACTGACATGGGATATTGTGTAGGGTATTTCGAGCAAGCAAGCCAAGTGCGCCACTTGCAATGATCCGCTCAAGGATTGTACTGGCCATTTTGGCTACGTGAGGCTCCCATTGCCGGCGTTCCATGTGGGATACCTGCGGTTTATCATGTCCATTCTGCAGGAAATTTGCAAGGTACGTAGTTGCGAAGGACAACTCTGCGCCGCCCGTGCATCTCACTGACTGGCATAGGACTGCGGCCGTGTATTACTTGAAGAGCCTGACCGACGAGCCTTCCTTAAGGAGCTGCGACGCCCAAATCTGGACAACTTGCGCCGAACGCAAATCTGCAAACGAATCAACGAGCAATGCCGCAAGGCCAGGAAATGCCCCTACTGCAGCTCCGTAAATGGCCAGATCCGAAAGGTGGGCGTCCTCAAGCTCTGCCACGACAAGTTTTCCTTCTACAACAAATCAACTGCTCTGAAGAAGGTGCCGCCCGAGAGCAAGGTCCGTTTCGATGAATCATTCTCCGAGGTCCGCCGAGAGAATCAGGACCTGGACAAACACCTGCGCAGGGCTATGGAGGACCTCAACCCGCTCAGAGTTCTAAATCTGTTCAAATCCATCAGCCCTACGGATTGCGAGCTGCTTGGATTGAACCCAACCGAGGGCCGGCCGGAGATGTTCATCTGGCAATATCTTCCTGCTCCTCCGGTGTGCATCCGGCCGTCTGTTGCCCAGGATAATGCCAGTACCGAGGATGACTTGACCGCCAAGCTCGCCGACATTGTTTGGGTCAGTGGTATGATACGCTCCGCATTGCAAAAGGGATCTTCTCTCCAGACCATCATGGAGCAGTGGGAGTATCTCCAGACCCAGATTGCCATGTACGTCAACAGCGATGTGCCTGGTCTGCAACAACCTGGATTTGGAAAGTCTATACGGGGTATATGTCAGCGTCTCAAAGGAAAGCAGGGCCGATTCCGAGGAAATTTGTCAGGAAAGCGAGTCGATTTCTCTGGGCGAACCGTCATCTCGCCAGATCCCAATCTGGGAGTAGACCAGGTGGCTGTTCCTCAGCTCGTTGCCAAAAACCTGACGTACCCAGAACGGGTCCAACGCCACAACCTCAAGAAACTCCAGCAGTGTGTGATCAACGGGCCTGACGTTTGGCCTGGTGCTCAGAGCATCAAGAAGTTCGACGATGGCGAATACCTAGTCAACCTCAAGTTTGGTAACCGAGAGGCTGCTGCACGTGCCTTGTCTTATGGAGATGTTGTAGAGCGTCACCTGGAGGATGGCGATATTGTCCTCTTTAATCGACAGCCTTCCCTCCACAAGCTCAGTATCATGAGCCATCTAGTCAAGGTCCGCCCCTGGAGGACATTCCGACTCAACGAATGTGTGTGCAACCCCTACAACGCCGATTTTGACGGAGACGAAATGAACCTGCACGTTCCCCAAACAGAGGAGGCGCGAGCCGAGGCCATCAATCTCATGGGCGTCAAATACAACCTCATTACACCCAAGGACGGTCAACCTATTATCGCAGCAACGCAGGATTTCATTACTGCCGCCTTTCTTTTAAGCAGCAAGGATGCAATGTTTGACCGGAAAACATTCACCTATCTCTGTATGCACATGGTCGACGGACAAACTCATCTGGATCTGCCTCCGCCGGCCATCATTGCCCCGAGAGCGCTGTGGACAGGCAAGCAGCTCTTCAGCGTGCTTATCCGTCCAAACAACCAGTCCAAGGTCAAGATCAACCTTGACGCTAAATGCAAGATCTACAAGGCGGAGAAGGGCGTGTATCCTCCCATGGATCCCAATGACCAGTGGCTCGTGGTGCGTAACTCCGAGGTTCTCTGCGGTCGTATGGACAAATCCACCGTAGGAGCCGGTAAGAAGGACTCGGTGTTTTACGTGATTCTGCGCGATTTTGGTCCAGACGAGGCCGTTCAAGCCATGAACCGGCTGGCCAAGCTCTGCGCCCGAGGGTTGACCCAGAGAGGTTTCTCTATCGGTGTTGGTGACGTGTTCCCTACACAGACTTTGACCGATGAGAAGAACGAGCTCGTTTCCACTGCGTATAAGCAGTCGGATGAGCTCATTGAGAAGTTCAAGCAGGGAAAGCTTGAGAAGGCTGCCGGATGTAACATGGAGCAGACCCTCGAGAACTCCATTTCTGGTATCCTCAGCAAAGTCCGAAAACAAGCTGGTGAATACTGTATCGACACATTGAGCCGAAACAACGCCCCTCTTATCATGGCTCAGTCAGGATCAAAGGGTTCCGATATTAACGTGGCCCAGATGGTTGCCCTGGTCGGACAGCAGATTATCGGTGGGCAGCGTGTCGTGGATGGTTTCCAGGATCGCAGTCTGCCGCATTTCCACAAGCATGCCCGTCAGCCTCCCTCACGAGGTTTCATCAGGAACAGTTTCTACAACGGCCTGAGCCCGACTGAGTTCATCTTCCACGCAATGTCTGGTCGTGAAGGTCTGGTCGATACTGCAGTCAAGACAGCCGAGACGGGATACATGTCGCGAAGACTGATGAAGTCTCTGGAAGATCTCTCTACACAGTACGATAACACTGTCCGGACATCTAGCGGGACTGTGGTCCAGTTCCAGTTCGGTGACGACGGTCTGGACCCCGCAGATATGGAAGGCTCTGGTGCACCGGTTCATTTCCAGAGAACCTGGACTCACGCGGAAACGACGACCTGGGACAACAATGAACGTACGCTACTGCCCGGCGAGATCAGGGCATTCTGCGACTCGATTCTTGCCGCCGAGCGTAAGCGCCTGGAGAGGAAGGGTCTGCTGCACGGCGAGCCGCTTGATTATGACGATCAGACGGACTATGCCATCGATGAACACGAGGGAGCACGAAACTTCCTTACCGAGATTGGATCATTCGTTGAGAAGCTCGCTGCGAAATTGGAAAAGGTCCGAAAGCTTGCAGGTCTTCAAGACGACGACGATACCAGCAATCAAGTTGCCATGGAGCACTCGGACCGGACAGCCAAGGTGTCGGCATCAGCGCTCAGACTCTTCATCAGGCTGTGCCTGGCCAAGTACAAGAAAGCCCACGTCGAGCCCGGCCACTCAGTCGGCGCCGTTGGTGCGCAGTCTATTGGTGAGCCCGGTACTCAGATGACACTCAAAACTTTCCACTTTGCTGGTGTCGCTGGTATGAGTATCACACAGGGTGTTCCGCGTATCAAGGAAATCATCAACGCCTCCAAAAGCATCAGTACGCCCGTCATATCTTGTCCTCTGCTGAACAACCGGCAGATCGAGGTTGCCAAGGTCATCAAGGCACGAATTGAGAAGACGTACATCTCGGACGTCATCCACTACATTGAAGACGAGTGGCGGGCTGGCGAGGGTAACATGGTGCTGCAAATCAACAAGCAGACGCTTGCAGACATGCACCTAGGCATTGGCATGTTTGAGATTGCCGACGCAATCTGCAAGGAGCGAAAGCTCAAGATCCAAGCCGAGGACCTCTCGATACAGGCAGACAAGATTGTCGTGCGAGTTAGGGGGCTGAATGACCCGTCGGTCAAGCGGACTGCTAGGACCAAGGCTTCAGCTGAGGAGTCAAGCGACCTCCTGCTCCGAGCTGCTGTGCTCCGCCGCGGACTACCCGCAGTCGCCATTTCCGGGTACCCTGATGCGACCCGAGCCCTCATCGAGACGTCGGAGAAGAGCACCTACCGAGTTCTGGTGGAGGGCTACGGGCTCCGAGCTTGCATGAACACAGAAGGTGTGGTGGCTACGGAGGTTCGATCCAACAGTGTGATGGAGTGTGGCGAGGTGTTGGGCATCGAGGCTGCCAGAACGACAATTGCACATGAAATCAAGACGGTCATGGGCGACATGGGTATCGACCCCCGACATATGCAGTTGCTGGCCGATGTCATGACATTCAAGGGAGAGGTGCTTGGTATTACGCGATTCGGCCTGTCCAAGATGAGAGACAGTGTTTTGCACCTGGCCTCGTTTGAGAAGACGCCCGATCACCTGTTCGATGCCGCGGCGGGCATGAAGACAGACTTGATCGAGGGTGTCAGCGAGGGTATCATCATGGGCCAGACTATGAGTGTCGGTACCGGAGCCTTCCAGGTGGTGCGTCGTCTGGCCATCCGTCCTGGCGACTACAGCCAGAAGCCTACGCTGTTTGAGGATGCCTGGAAGACACAGACGGACAAGAAGAGGAAGGCCCGCAGGGCCAGGTGAGGATCCTACATCGCGTAAGGGAAATCCTCCTTACAGATTGCCTGGGCTTCGTTGTTCGCCTGCATCCGGACAATGTACATCAACTTCCGAAGGATCATAATCAAGCAATGGTGGGTGGGTGGAATGCAGGCGTAACGGCATTATCATGGGAAGCCGGATATCCCATCGCTCGAAACCTTCGATCCACAAATTCGTCAGCGTCACGAGGCTCGGTCCTGATACATTAGCATCCGTGGGAGCAAGCTCGACCAGATGTGGCAAGCGATACACGCAATATCCTTGGATCCTGAATAACAAGCGGAGGGCACAAAGACAAAAGAAGGGCGTGCCGATGGGAGCGAGGAAGCAGTTACGTGTTTCAAGAGCAACGACAGGGTGGGCGTTATGGTTTATGGGCATCGCGTACTTTGTAGGATTCCCGAGGTTCGTACTAGGTATTCTTTCAGCAGGCAGACAGACTCGCATGACGAACCGCCCGAAGGCCGGTCATAATCAAGGGCTAACGTTATTCATTGTATCTGGTGTTGGGAAACGCATCCTTCCTTTCCCAACCCTCCCTCTCGTGAGCAAGTGACGGAATCCACAGAACCAGAAGACCCAAGCATCATGCGTGGAATGAAACCCTTGGGGACTGGGCTGCGTTATGTTATGCTTCGCCCATGAACTATTCTGAGAAGGGGCTTTGCCATGTGGCAACCAGCGAATCCATGTTGACAGCCCCAGGGCTCCAGCATGACTTGAGATCCTTCCTGAATGCTCCAAGAGGGCGTCTCCAAGCAACTGCTTGGACGCGGTCCACGTATGCCAGGTCCTCCTCGCACCATGAATCCCCAAGAGGCAGGCTCCGGATCGTCAGATACCCTGGGGTCGCCCCTCTGCCATCATTCTGCGGAGTTTTGGTTTAAAAATACCCGGCGCGCAGGATGTCAGCGAGAAAAGCCTTCTACAATCCACGCAATAGAGAGGGGGGCGTATGGATTTGGACTTTTGGGGGGAATATCACTAGAATCATACGAGGCTAGCAGGCTGGAAGTTGGCCGTGCCCAGGGATCTGGTTAGTTCAATGAGTCACAGCTCCGTTTTGGAGAGAAGAGAAGCCAACACAAAGCCCCCCCCCCCTCCAAGAAGGGGGCGAAATGCTGAAGGATTCTGAACCGGTTCTACGGGTCGGTCTGACAGGACTATGGTCTACGCCTCCGGGCAGACGATGAGCCGAGTAATGGACTTGGCCATGTGAGTATCCCAGTTATCACGATATTGAGAAGGCTGCGGGAAACGCGGCGATGAGGACAATGTTGGGCGAGGAAAGGCAGATGTCTTCCATGTGAGACGGGACATTGCTAAGAGGGTATGCTTGGAAGTAGAACGAGACAGCCACCAAGTGCTGTAGGCCGGAGCTTGGCATTGCCTGTGAAGTTGTACAGGCGTGACAAGCCGTCGGGCTCGAAGTGCTCATGAGTTGGTGTATTAGGAATGGCATCCTTGTCTGGGTGGTCAGGCAGTGCTCACCCTCCACTAAGCACCCATAGCTTCCTGGAGCTAGCCGTCGGAGGGAAGACGGACAAAGGAGAGCAAAGGGAAGGATGATGGAAGGAATTAAGAAAATGCAATCATGGCTCGATGTAGGCTGGGATGCTACCACGATGATACGCAGCGAGAGATAGGGTAGCACTTTCCGATAGTCGCTCGCAATAAGGATGCATTCTTGGAGCAGTGAAACGTGGAGGTGAGGGGGATGAATGGAAGGAATCGGGTAGATTGACAATGCTTGATGCCCGAGCCGAGGGCGGAGAAAGGATTCTTCGGAGAAGGTGAAGGTTGCGATGCTGTGCCGCAGACAGCGACACCCGACGTCTCTTAGCTTACATAGCTCAGGTGCTGTGATGGAGTGAGGGAGTGCATTGACGCGCGCAAGTCGTGTGGGACTTTGCATGTTTGGTGAGGAAGAGGAGGAGGAGGAAACCTGCAAGACCCGTTGTGCTTGTGCAGGAACGCGATACGATGCAGCAAGGGTCTCGGGTGAGCGTGAATTGCGATGTTTTTCCTCCACCCACTGTTCCAACGCAGAACCAGAAAAGAGGACGGGGGGGGGGAGAGGGAGAGAGAGAACAAGAGGGCCGTTTCTTCCCTAGCTTGTCTCAGATTGATGATGGGCAAACCCGGTTTCCAGTGTGAGTCGGGGTCGTGGCGCCTATCGTGATAAGGACGGGCAGAGCAAAGCAGGGCAGGGCAGGGCATGGGAGTCGCGGAGCCGCAAGCGTGGGGTACTCTCAAAGAAGCAAAAGCTGCGATGTGTGTGAGAGGGAGAAGCGTGTGTGGGTGGGCTAGAGTGCGACGCTGTTTTGCGCCTTGAGCATTGCATGAGTGCCTTGTTAGCGTTGGGCTTAAGTCGGTACAAGTAGGCAGCTAAGCTTGCCTTGGATTGACTGGCTCTGCTGCGTATGCATGCATGCATGCCAAGCATGGGCACGTTTGGCCATGTCAGAGAAGGCGGGGGAGGCTCGTTCAGCTCGGGAGATGGGGGATGTAGCATGAGGTTGCATTCCGCCGTGGCCGATGCGCTGGTTTGTGCAACAATGGAAAAAGCAGCGAACCATGAAGCAGATATTGGCCTGAGGCTGTATAGTAGAATAGGTAGTAGGTAATAGTAGGTAAGGGAATAAGGCGATGAGGGCAAGGGCAGCGATCAGTGTGGGCTGGATTGGGAAAGTGCTGGGTTGCAGCTGAAGGCCTACATGTACCTACCTGCCCGCCTAGGTTTCAAGACAGGTACGGACGAGGCAAGGGCTACCGAGCCGGGCCTGATGAGCGAAAAGGAAGCCACCGGCATGGATCAAAACGGGATCGCGATAATGGCCTTAGTCTTTGCAATGTGCTGGTATATGTCATGATGTGATATGCGGGGGGGAGAAAAGAGTGGAAGCGAGATCGGGAAGACCAGACCAGGCGTTGAGCTCGGCCGACAGGTTCACGGACTCGCTCCGTTGCGTACCATGGGTGTGTATCAGTTCGTTTTAGCATCTCGACGAACGACACATCCCAGCCTTACCAAGAGGGACCAAGAGGGCCAGAGAGGGAGGGATGTCCCGGCCACGGCAAGAGGCGGTGTCGTCAATCTCTTGTTCCCTTGTGTCAGATCAGACAGTCAGACCGTCAGCCTCGCCAGCTGTTTGCATTTCAAATCATCTGCGCGGCCACCCCCCCTCTCTCCTGTCCCCGCGAGTGTTTGAAGTTTGTTGGTCGAGGACCAATTGCCGATCAGCATGTACACGTGCCAGGCACCAGGAACAAGTTGTGCAGGTCTAGTGCTGACGCCTGACACCAAGTCTAAAAGACGGGAATGCTGTTGGCAAAAGGGGGATGACATGTCGCATTGACGTGAATTGCGAACGATGTGGCGGTGGCTGTCTATACCGTGCGTGCCTGTCTGGACCTGTACAATCATGCGAGGGAAGAAACATATACGAATGACAAGAGAGTCAATGGGCGTGCGTGCGTGTGTATCAGCTACTCGTGATGGTGATTGGCAGCTCGACATGGTAGGCTCGGCCCGATGGATCTGTGCGCTGGGACAAAGTTGATGGGAATAAGGTAGACTGGCGGCCGGCAAGCAAGCCCAAAGTGAAACGACAATCATGAACCAATCGCGATTTAGCTTCGTGGGTTTTGATGTTAGCTGAAGCACCCGAGGCATCAGAAGTAGCTGTATGCTTCACCAGGCGGGCAGGAAGACGGCCGAGATAAACATCAACCAACAATCCACCACTAAGAGAGAGAGGAGGCCTTGCCAGCGACCGACCCTAGTTCCACAAGGCTCATACACCACCACCACCACCCGCGCCGAACGCCCCTTGTTGCTGTTATCACAGAGGTGCGTCATTTCCTCACTACACGGGTACAACCGGCGTTGGGTGTACAATCTCGAGACAAGAGGGGGAGGGTGCTTACGCCAGAACGGAGCATGCTTGCCTCGTTGGGACTGTGAGATTGTGACAAGTCGAGCACCGTGAGCAACCACAGCAGCAGCAGCAAGGTGGTGAAGTGGTGATGATCGGGTCCAGGTGTGCGTATAATCTGGGTCTACTAAGACATGCTCATTTTACGAGAACCAGGAACAAGAGGCAGGAGAAAAAGAAACCCCAGAGAGCACATGGACATTTGTGCTCGCCCATCGCACGCCATGCAACGTCAGATGGATGGCTGGGTGAGGTGACGAGTCATGCAGACGGGGACAAGAGCACATGGTCATGGCTGCCAGCTGCCTGTCCGTGTCTTTCTCTCATCGCTCATCCAGCTGGTAGGAAACAGGCCAGTGCGCTGGACCGGCGCACGGGAGTTTTTATGGATTCGGCTGAATACTGTATATACTAGCGAACGTGAGGAAAAGACGGTGAAGACGCCCCAAATGAGAGATGGGGAGTATCAGAGCAGCCGAGTGGCTGGGAGAACAGATCGTCGGAATGCTCAAGAGGAAGAGAGAAAAAAAAAAAGAAATAACTCCCCCGATATAAAAAAGTGAGGCTTGAGACGGATCGGCTGGATTGGATGGGCATCATGGAGTACAAGGAAATGAAGTGTGTGTCTTGCAGACGGAGAATATTCTTCTTTCTGATGGCTGGGAGGGATGGCGAGAGGATACAGGCCCAGTGCCTTGGTTTGGGTTTCGTCCTCTCTCCATCTGTTCATCAATAAGGTAGGGACGGGCTATAACGGAAACTGCATGCACGCAAATGCAAATATTGGCTCTTGGCGGAGCGACGGGAGTTCTGTGACAGGCGGTGAAGTAAGTAAAGACGATACAGAGGATAGCCGGCACTAACTTGGAGCGCCAAGACCAGAAAAGGGCGCTAGTACCTTACATGAGGTGGGAGATGGGGCTGGAGAGTGGACACCAGCCACCATGGTGGTCCTTCTTTCCCAACTGGAGGCTAGTCATCCACGACTGTGCCGACCAATTAGCGGCCGTCTAGAGCGGGATTTGAGACCAAAAAGAAGAACAAAAAAGAAAAGGAAAAGAAAAGAAGGCCAACCTTGCCTGCTTATGGAGGGGAGGGGCAGTCATGTGGACGGACATATGATCTAGAGGTGGTGTGCGTGTGTTGGATTCAGTTTCGGACAGCGGCTTGTTCCTTGTCATTATCGCTGTCGCTGTCGCTGTTCCTGTCCCTGTTCTTTGTTGGCGGCGTCGGTCTGAATGAGGGAGTGAGTGACATGTCTGATCGATCGCATCGAGCCACGAGAGATGATATGGCCAGGCTGAGCGGCGACGTGCTCCTCTGTCCTTCTGGCGATGCGCATGCCTGGAGCGGGGACGACGGTGACGGTGGTGTGGCGGGCGGAGGTGAGGCGTCCGTAGCGCATTTGCCATGCCGTGAACATCGCCTTTCTCCCGTACCGAGTCCTCGTACCTTGCTTTAGCTGTCCGAGCTACCTACCCAGCTGCCGGCTGACCCCCACCAAATGTGCTACAGGTTGATGAGCCAGTCCCTCCCGTCCCTCTCTGCCTCTTCTTCTTTCTCCCCTCGCTGCAAGACAGGGTCAGAGGCGTCGGAGGTGCTGCCTCGATGGGGATGGCTTCCTATCAGGGTGGCTGAGAAGTCGGGCTGGATACGGCAAGGCACGGATGGGGAGAGGGGGGACAAGAGGGCAAGGGACGCATGGCGAGATCAGATAGATTACTACCCGAGGGGCTGTACCTGGCTCGCTCCCTCAGTGATGGCGCGAGCTTTGACTATAGCAGCTAATGGCCGATTATAGCGACTAGAAGCCAGCTAGACAGGCAATGGGCAGACCATGAGATGGATCTCCCGGGGCGGCTGCGGGCACTTTCTAGACCACGGGATGGTTGATCACCCACCACCCACCGGCCCAGCCTACCTAGGTAAATAAAGCGCAAGAGTTTTGCGCACGGATGCCGTGTGAGCTGGACTTTTGGGTTGCCTGTCCCATCGGCAAGCAACGAGGCGAAGTAACTTGAGCATCGGGATGCCGTCCATTAGAAGGAAAGGGGGTGTGATCGTCCAAGAAGTAAATCCGAAAAAAGAGAACCGTGCATGCTCGCATGACCCCATCGTTCATACGAAGGCAATTGATGGGCATGTTGAGAGGAGGGGGAAAAAAGAAAGCAACGCGCACACAGACGAGAGAAAACTGACAGCACAGGACCGATCAAGCCGAACCGACCCGACCAGGGGCTTTCCACCTCCCGAACACTTTGGACAAGCGAATGCAACGCTGCACCTGGCTGGAGACTAGCTACGGGCGGCAGCAACGACAAGCAAAGACCCCCCCGGGTCCCGGCATTCCCTCGCCTGCAGTGCATAGCTAGGTAGGTAGTAGCATTTGTTTCCATCTAGGTATAGACTATGAAGAGAGAGAGCCTCGGCAGAATGCAACGTGCAGGATAATATCGAGAGTCATGGCGCGAGATATATTTCCCACATGGATAAATAAGCGCCCGACGATGCTGCATTGCATCCCATGCATGTGCGCATGTTTTTTTATAGCATCGGAGACATTGTTGTATGTATGTATGTATGCATTTGATTAATGGGTGATGATGTATTGCTCACCTTTGCTTTTTCACTTGGCTTCCATGTTCTTGCATGATGCATATGTGTGTGCTGGGTGGTGACGGGCCATGCCACGTCGGTTTGTTATTGCCCGTGCCCGGAGTAATCAGGCTTCAAAAGAAAGAAAGAGAAGGAAAAGAACAGGAAGAAAAAAAGCACTGGCCATGCTGCATCGACTGCCAGCGATGCAACGCACAATCCTCTTTGTTGTTGTCTCACTTGTTCCTGTGTCTTTCCTCACCGCTTCCAGCAACGAGGCTCTCGCTGAGACACGACAGGCGTAGATCGCAAGCAAGGAACAGCCATGCTGGTCTGAGACGTCCGGGCAGCAGACCGTCGGCCTGCCAGGAAGCTGGCTGCTGGCGGGCGTTTTGCCCCCCCCCCTCCCTCCCTCCAATACGGCTCGATGTGGTGGTAGTCATTTCATTATTCATTATTCACACCATGTTTCTAGTTGTACCTGCGTGGAAGAGAGAGAGAAAAGAAGTCGTCATGTGGTTTGTGGCTACTCGTACACGCCCCCCCTTGAGTGCCATGTGCCTTGCCGGCCAGCATTCATTTTTTGCCTGTCCGTCCCTGGTCCCTGGTTCCTGACATGAACGATCCCCCCCCTCACCCTCCCTACATACTAAGAAAAGCAAAAGCGGACAAGGGGACTGGACTTGTTTAAGTGCATGCGTCGTGTTTGTGTGGTCTCTGGGTAATTAGGAGCTGCGTGAGTTGGCACACGCGAGAGCCAGTCGAGCCGGGGGTTGCTCGTCACGCTGCACCTCACCTCTCCCTCCCTCTCGTGTGCGAAGCATCCATCAGGTAGTGCCCTGGGAAGGTTTTCAGATTCAGCTTGGCGTCATTCAATTGTTTGGGAATCGAGAGAGCGGCATTAAACGATGCCAACGCCGACAACAAGAGGAGGAAACTGAAATCACTCTCGCAAGCTTCCCCTCCTCCTCATACACGTTACCCGTCTCGCCGCAATTGTAAAACCCTCCCCCCGCGTCTCTTTCCGGCGTTGTGAGTAGCTGAATTCGAAGGGGAAAAAAGGCCCTTGGCTGGTTTGGTAGTGTCGGCGAGCGCCAAAAACACCCCACAGAAAACACCCGCTGCTGCACCTGCACTTGCACTTGCACCTGCACTTGGCCTGGGCAGGTACGTACCTGACTGGGACCTGCTGGACTTAGCTTAACCCTCGCCATCCCTGATCCCTGATCCTTGACTCCACCAAGTCAGTGTCCACCAAATCCACCCAACCCAGCCAAGCCCATCATCCAACTATCCATCCATCCACCACCGTCATCCACTCACTCGAGAAAAAGAAGGACTGCCACTAAATCCCTACATGCCTCCCAATGCTGTTACGCTGTGTGCCGACCGACCGAAGAGACACGCTTGTCCGTTCACAGCCAACAATCTCAAATCCAACCCCGGCAGCCACAAGAGCATGGCAGAAAGAACCAAGAATCTCTCTCTCTCTAGCTGTATGTACTTACACACACGCCCCCCCCCCCCCCCCCCCCCCCCCCTCCTCCAACAGCTTGTTCTGCTACTATGTAAGGCTTGCGTCGTCTTGTCCTCCTCCTCCTCCTTCTTGGGTTCATAAATTCATGCTGACCTCCTCGCTCGCAAGCTGCCTCTCCCTTTGGCAACTCACCTCCGTGACCTGCCTGACCAATTGCCCGGATTCAACCACCCAAGACACACCCAATACACCGGCAGAAAGCAACGTGAAAGCGCATTGTTTCCGACTGGCGGATCCTGCCTGGCTCGCTTCACTACCTCAACCTTTCCGCTGACCCATTCTCCATTCACTTGAGTGCGCTTGGGGGGCGTGTGAGTGGTGGCCGATTTCGATCTCTCGCAACTCCATCCGCCTGCAGCAACTCCGTCCCCTCCCCTCCACTCCCCTCCCCTCCTCCCTGCCTCTCTGCTGTCTGCTGGCAGGCTGGGCTGCTTCGGGCTCTTTTAGTCCTCGCTCGCTTCTCTGCCGACCTCCCATTTATATCACAGCCGGTCCCCCCTTCGTTCCCCTCCGGCTTCTCCTCTTGCCCTGCTGGCCTGTCCAGGGCTTCCGTGCCTGGCCGCTACCTTTATCCTCAACCTCCAGCCTTCATCTCGACTTCAAGTTCCTTGCGAGTAGGACTTTGGTTGCTCGTCCTTTCTTCCCCTTGTGCTGGCATCAGTCATCCTCCTTGAGGACGGAACTGCCTTTGCGTCGCCTTATACAACGAGGTCTTTGGTGATAATATCAATGTGGGTACACCCTCTCACCATCTTATACTTGCTTGTGCATCTTGCCGTACCTATGTTGTGTGATTCTCCTATTGGAAAATATGCAACATCATTCCTGCTCCTACCGCTTCAGCCCCGACATCTTGTGTTCCCCCAAAGATTGGTCCTCAACCCGACAATGCCAAGCCGCCCAAGTACCCAACTCAAGGCATGTCCGTATCAAATATATTCGCCAACAAGCTTCGACACTGGCATGCGGCTACCCGCTTCCAGTTACTTGCAATCATCTCAGAGCCAGCCGCATACCTCGAGCTGTTCTCAAGTTATCCCTCAGCACACCTGCATTCAGACACAATTTTCAGTCCGCATTCCGGCGCCCCCGTCTTCAGCCTTGTCTCGGACCCTAGCTGCTCTTGTCTTGCAACCGAAATGCCACGAGATTATATCGACCAAACTAACACGCCTTCTAGTGCTCCCGAGCTCCCACGCTAGCTACCAACTCCTTGTCATAAGGACCGGGCATGCAAGTTTGGCTCTGCCCTTGCTATTCAAAAATCAATTTACCACCGATCGTTTTCTTCACTTCGACCGCTACTCGTTCAAGCATTTCCCCCTTCGCTTCGTCTTAACTTGTTCTCTCACTGCGCCTTGCCTCGTCAATTTCTTCGCCCGGCTTCCGCAATTTGTAAGGCTAGTCGACGAAGCTCTGTCACATCGCAAACTCGGCATCTCTAAACCTGGGAACATAACCAAATATCGCTTGGTGAAAGAGATGGGACCGTCAACATGAGCGCTCAAGTCGACAGGAATACGCTGACCATCGTCCTTGCGACGACGCTGCCGGTCGTCGGCCTCGTTATCCTCTTTATCATCGCCTACTTCCTATGCGGGAAGGGCAGGAGGCGATCTCTACTCCGACGTGGTGTAACCCCCATCGCCGACGAGGAGATTGAATCATGGAGGGTCGATAGATCTGGCGAAAAGGAGACGTCGGTGCAGGACAGCCCTGGCCGTGCTGCTAGCAACTCAGTCGGCTCCAGCCAGAAGCCTCCCAGCGTCATTGTCTACCAGAACCCTATGCAGCAGCGTCCCAGGATATCCGAGGACTACAAGTCGCCCACCGGCTCATCACCCTACTACAAGCGCAGCATCGATCTTCCCCAGACTCCCGTGCTCGCTCGCGCGCCCAATTGTCGACCTGGCCTGACAGATGAGACGGTTCAGGGCGACGATGCCTTTATCCCCAACCACACCGTGAAGCGCCAGCCCTCGCGCCTGGCCAAATCTCAGCCTCCATCTCCCCGACACAACCGAACCGAGAGCAGCACGTACTCGGCAACCCGCAGCTACTGGTATGGCCAAGAGCCTGAACAGCAGCGCTCTCCTCGACGGTCGGCCGATACCTACACGAGGAGTCCGAGGTACTACCATCGTCCCGGACACAGGCGTGTGTATTCCACATCATCTGGTCCTCCACCGCCGCTGTATGCCTCGGACGACGATGTCATCCTCAGCGGCTTATCGCCGCCGCCTTTCCCCCGCAAGTCGGAGATTGGCCGGGCCATTGGATGAAACGTTGAAACATGGCCAATTTGCCTACCCCTCCACTTTTTCCAATGTTCCCGGTCTGAGGCCCCCATCCAGAATCCAAGGCATTTGTGGAGGCGCAGAACAACACTTTCCCTCCCAGCAGCCCCGTGGCTTAGCCGGCGAGTGGAAATCCAATCGTCGATGCACTTCCGAGTGAATGGAGCATAAGGCACGTCAAGAAGAAGAAAATTCGATGCGCCCAACAATGCTATACCATGCACAGGAGAAGCTGCGACGGAGCCACCCTGTTAATACTACAGGCGGAAGCTCATGAACATCCTACTATCCGGCCGCTCGGAACGACGCCGCGCCCCTCCTGGCCTCTCTTTTCTCCAACTCTCACTTACTCACTCACTCTGGCGACTGCCGAATTCCTTTTTATATTTTTTTTACTTCTTCCTGTTTTATTTTTATACCATCTTCGCGCTGGGACTAGGCTTTGAGTTATACATGATGGATATACCCCGAGACGCGATGATGAGAACGTGAATGGGGTTATGACATGGAGCGCGCAGGAATTCGCCAACCATAGGATATGATTGCAGTGGCATGGAGCATGCTTGGGGAGGAATAGCTAGAAATATATATATTCCACTCACTCACCCCTGGCTGGTCCTTGATTGCGTGCTTTACTCCCTAGTAGTATGGACGATGCAACAAAGGTGGAACCTACGTCTGATGAAGAGGAGTTGATGCGCGGGTAATCTCTTTCGGTATTGCTGAGGCCATAGGAACAATCCCAAAAGGCAAATTTGCAGATGTATTTCTCGTCATGAAATACTAAGAAATGTGAAGCCGGTAGATATAGAGAGGGTTGGTGATTGTAGGTGGATGGTGTTTTTTGAGCTAACCTAAGCCGAGCCGACCAGCATGGGCACGCGTTTGCCAAGACACGTTTTTCCAGATGTCGAGTCTAATCATCTATCTATCGCTCTGCCTGAGTGTAACCTCACATGCAAACCACGACTACATCGCCAACACTCCGATTCGCTCACCCCCACTAGACACGCCTGATATCTCATTGTGAAGGGATAATTCTATTCGTCTTTCCTGAAAGGGACCGCCTGGCGAATTGCCAGACGCGCATCTCATCCATCCCCTCCGTGGGGGAAAGAAACGCTTCACCCACTCACTCACTCACTCATCCATCCATCCATCCATTCTCATCCCATTCGTCAATCGCCATACCTTCCATCCCTCCGCCCACGCGCCAACCCAAGTCTTTCGAGGGACTGCAGTACCCTCCACTCGCCGTGCAGTCTCGCTTCGGGAGACAGAGAGAGAGAGAGAGAGAGTGCGCCGGGCGAAGCAACCATGCCGTCGCGCAAGTCCGACCAGCCGCGCAAGAGCGACGCCGCCGAGGACGTGAGCACCATGTCGGCGAACCAGGAGTCCACGGATGCTGGACCGCCTGCTGCTGCTGCTTCTGCTGCCGCCCCTCCCTCTGGCAAGGAGAGCCACAAGGACAAGGAGCCGAAGGATGCCGTCACCATCGAGGTATGACCACGCCGCGCGCACATCACAACGTCCGACTAACGCCCAACGCTCCCTCAGGACCTCACATTGCCAAAGTCGATAATAACGAGGCTGGCAAAGGGCATGCTCCCTCCCAACACGCAGATCCAAGCCAACGCCATCCTGGCGCTGAGCAAGAGCACCACCGTCTTCATCAACTATCTTGCCTCTCAGTGAGACTCCCCCCCCTTTCTTCCCGACACATTGCATTACGTGTGTGTCTACACGCATTGCGTGGATCCGCCTTGAGTGACTGCTGACGAAATGCACGCTCAGCGCAAATGAACATACCATCAACGCCAACAAAAAGACGATAGCCGCCGAGCATGTCTTCAAGGCCCTCGAGGACACAGAGTTTGGCTTTCTCAAGGAGCGTCTGGAGGCGGAATACGAGAGTGCGTCCTAGCTTCACCACTTCCTCCCCCTCCCCCCTCCCCCCTTTTTCTTGTCTTACTTGCTATTTCCTCTTTCCCGCCTACTTACATGTATCACCACCCACCCAGAATTCTCCGCCGCCCAGGCCGAGAAGCGCAACACGTACCGCCAAAAAGCCCGCGTCGCCAAGCCCGCGGCCGACGGCAGCGACGACGCCGACATGACGCTCGCCGACACGACCGTCGCCTCTGAAGACGACGGCCCGCGCGCCTCCAAAAAGGCACGCGTCGATGGCTCCGCCGCCGCTGCTGCGCCTACCGATGATACGGAGGATGACCCAGAGCTGGAGAATGACGGTGCCCGAGAGGACGAGGAGGAGGAGGATGATGAGGCCCCTGACGAGGAAGAAGAAGAGGAGGAGGAGGAGGATGAGCAGGCTAGTGGGGATGAGACGCAAGATGCGCTGGAGGATAAGCGTGCGAGGGAGGACGGCGATGAGGCACTAGATGGCGATGAGAGCGACTAGAGGCTGCCTTTGTTTTTATAATCCAATTCTTTCTCAATGACAGATGTACAAATACTTGATGTGCTTCAGGCTACCTTGTGTCTCGCGCACAGCGGCTACTAGTCCTTGACAATACGGGTCAGCACCGCCCATGACCTGCGGCGACCGTTTTTCTTTTTCAAATCAACGAATAGGCAGCAACCTACTGTTGCATCGTGAAGCCTCGTCAGCAGGGGCGGGACTCTGCTGGGTTCGGCCGGCACTTTGACATGGACCATGCCACAGGACGGCCAAATGTCATGGCTATGGAATTTGATTACGAGGAGAGCACAACACCACATGCACGGGACTGTCCAAACTCGAGAGGCAAAAGAAGTACATAAGAAGAATCCGGCCACGGAAGGAGGCTCGGGCAATAAGAATAAGTAGGTGCGAAAGTGGAAGAGACGAGTCCGGAGAAAAGAGGTGAGAGAAAACGCTAGGAAAGACAAGATAAGGAGATCCCGATCCATCCGTTCAGAATACCATCATGGGGCTCCAAGATACAGCAAGAATATACCAGCCCAACCCAGCCCAGCCATTCCAATATGCTGCCATTGCAAGCATGATTCCCTGCGCAAACGTATTACCCAAATTGGAGAAAAGAGGAAATAAAGAGAAGCCGAAGGATCAAATATCAGGTATGCGAGCCGAGAAAAAAACAGGAGAGAGGTAAGAGGAAACCCCCAACAAATCTGATTGCAGCTGATTCCGACACCAATAGTCGTGCCCTCAAGCCCGACCAGACTCGAGTATATTGCCCTGGTAACCCTTCAGGCTCGGTAACAAGGGCGCCGGCGGTTAAGGCGTGTACTTCGCCGGATCCCACGAGAGTCGGTGAACCACCCATTTCGAGGAGACTGATAGAAAGCTGCCTCAATCGGAGCTGGTGTCCGGCTCTTCAACAACAGTAATCCCCTTGCCTCGATGGATTTGGGAATGCAAGAACGGGAAAAGTGGTATCGTATTCGACAAGCAATCAAAAATTCAAGTAAGATCCAATAACCGAGATGACGCCCGTTGGTATCAGGTACGAGCCGAGAGCAACATGGCAAATCCCTCCGAATTGGTTGGTTCGTGCTGGTTCAGAGGTGCTGCAAGCTGTACCTCCAAGTCTCCCTCAGCTGCAGGACAGAAAAGGGTATAGAGCGAAAATCGCCCGGAATGGTAGCAAGCAACAAACGCCGGCGACATTTGTTGCATTCAAGTGTCGTATCGCGGTGTGAATCCAGTAATCATAAGTTCCAACCCCCCCACCAGACACCTCTATCCTGCTCGAGTTAAATGCTACACGCATGTTCAGTGGGCCGATGGCCTGAATGCACATAATCTCCCAGTCGATAAATCTGATGTTTGGGTATCAGGAGTAATGGGTTGAGGGGAAACAAAACAATCAAGTCTTTCTGACTCCGGGCCTGCTGGGCTTCAAGGTAGCCTAGAAGACCCATACGAAGCAGCAGTGCATGGTCTTGCAGAAGAAACAAGACCAACAGCTGAGTCGCCGTCCCCAGTCACCCGAACAAGCCTGTAGTTGACAGCATGCCACCGTTTACTGCTGTTGAGGTGGCTGCGTCCACCACTGCTGTGGAGGTGACTGCTGGCTAGACCACGGCTGCGACACCCCAGGCCCGCCAGGGGTGCTCTGCGACATGTACGGGCGTGGTGTTTGGTCAGCACCATACATGCCTTGGCTGGTGCTGTACTGCATGGCGCCCATTCCTGGGAAAGGCATGTTCGACTGCATCTGGCTGGAGCTACCCTGACGAAGGTGCGGCGCCGGGGACTGCGAGGGATGAGCAGGCTGCGCCTGGGTAGTATAGCTACCATAACTCTGCTGAGGAGGCTGAGCGGCGTTCTGCGACCACATTGTCTGGCTGGAGTGATAGTTGCTGTAGCTGGGCGTTCCCTGGCTCATGCTGCCTCCTGCGGGCGGGAGCGGTGGCGTCGGCATGCTGTGCTTCTGAGCCGGCGACTGCCCCATGCCCCTCATTGGGGCCTGGCTGAGAGTCGACTGTGAATGCATCGGCTGCGAGTAGGATGGCGCGGACATCATCATCTGCGGGCTCTGCGATGTCACTGCCGATGGCTGAGCTATGCCCGCGGAAGCAGTATGGGGCGAGTTCGAGGTCCGGGTAGCCGGCAGCACCGAGTCACTGGATCCGACAGGGGGCTGAGAGAGAGCCGAAGAGACAGGCTGCTCGTGCGGTCGGCGCCAGACACCCTGGAGGTAGTCTCCACGCATATCGCGCTGCTGGTTGACCGACCTACTGAACTCAGCCGCGTGGTGGGCTTGCGACTGGAGCTCCGTGACGGGAGACGGCCGTGTCTGGTCCTGGTACGCAGGGCCTGTAATCTCTTGGCGAGGGCCTCCCTTCAAGATGCCGCCATAGTCACGAGGGCGATTGTCACTGAGCTCGGGTGCCACTGGCAGCCCAGGCATTCTCGGGTTCCCTGGTTGTCCTCCCATCATCCCGGCGTGTACAAGATGGGACTGCGCAGGATATTGACCTTGGTTGCTGTAGACAATCTCGGTGTGAGGCGCCGTCATAACGATGTTGCTCTGGGCCTCGGCGGCTTCTCTTGCCTTGGCAGCTCCTGGCCTCTTCTCGCCCGCAGGGTCGGCCTCGGTGAAACCTTGCTTGCGGGCCTTGGTCTCCCAATAGTCATCGCGAACTCGGCGACCGTTCTCAATGACCCGGCTTCCAAACTGGCGGAACATGGAGCGAGCCGTAACGATGGCAATCTGCCTTGAGCGATAGGAGAAGGGCAGGATCTCTTGCGAAACGAGGTCATCCTTCTCGGGCTGACTGGCGATTATCTTGTACAGAGATCGATTCTTATTGAACAGCAAATACGAATCTCTGTAGCCAAGTACCCTTGCGCATTCTGTCGCTAGCATGAAGAGCTTGTCGCCTCGGTTCGGAACCAGGAACGTTCTGCAACGGTATTGGCGACCGCCAAGCAGCTGCCCGTTGGCCATGACCTTCTTCTCGCCAAACTCGTCGATCTCGCGGGGAATGTACTCGTCGCCGCTTGGGGTCAGCTGGTCTGTCGTGTGATCTCGGACAGTGGGGAGGGCCTTCAACGTCGGCTTCGTGGGCGTAGATTTCGGAGGCGCTGGGGTCTGGCTGCCTGCAGAGTATGCAGGTGTTGTTTGGGCTGGTAGCGGCGCATTCGAAGATTGCGGTGTCTGTGGCGGGGGTACCGCGGTGACGGGCGCAGGCGCGGAGGCCTCGGCGGCGCTCCCGGTCGATCGCGACTTCATTTGTTTTCGTTTGGCTGGCGGCGCAGATTTACCTGAGAGCACAGGGTAGTCAGTATATCATCCGCTATATAATCATATCATCGGCCTCTTGTCTCTGGTCTCGTCTCCGCTTCGGCTTCGATTTCTGCTCCTGGTGATTTTGCACAGCTTGCTGGAGCTGGCGCAAAGTCCTCCGAGACATGCGACGACATACCGTCATCGCCAGGCTCGTATCTGTGGAATATCGCCGGCGATCGACTGCGCTTCACCCCGCGACCCGGAGGAGGAGTGTTGTCTGAGAGAAGGCGATATGTTAGCATGGCGACGTCAAGAGAAGCCTTTGTACTGCGGCGCGATGCTTGGTGGGCAAACGAACGCTGCTCATAGCATATTGCAGTCTCGAGCGCCATCGCGTCAACCAGTTATCGGTAACTAGTCAAGCTGTGGTCGCCGCAACATCGTGTCCGTCGCGATTCAAGTCGCGGGTGTAATGGAGGGGGACGGGGGAGGGATGGGGCGGCTCGCGATTTGGTAAGGGGGGCTTTAAGCGAAGGATGGTATAAACTCACCTGCAGAACTGAGAGCAGCGGGATTGATTGTCGCACCGTCAGCACTGCTCGATGGAGCGGAGTACATGACAGCGAAAGCCAGTCGCAAGGCGACGGGAGCGAAGATGGCTGACAGGCGACGGTAGTTGCGATCACGACAATTGCCGCAAGGGCTATGTCGATGGCGTGTTTGACGTGTCGCGAAACAGTTGGACTGGCTTGGTGATTGTTGAAGGGATGATGCACGGGTTGCCGAGACTGATCATGCATATGGCTGAACTCTTTCGGGCGGCCTTCGCGCTCCAAGGTTTATGGGGGGTGGGTGCGCCGGTTGAGCGGATTGGCAGCGAATTATGGGCCGGGCAGGCTTCTCGCGCGGGGCCAAGAATAGAGTGCGCAAGACAGAAAATCGAGTGCTGCCAGGACTAAGGGATGCACCACCATGGGCCTGATGTGGTGAGGGTCCCCGTTGAAGGGGATGACTCAGGACGAAGATGGTGGACCAGGCCGCAAAGATCGCCGTCGTGCGGAAAAGAGCTGGATAAAAGGTGCATGTTGGTTGCAGTAGGGCAGCAGAGGAGCGCCAAGCAGGTGAGCAGAGGGAGCAGGCATCAGGCATATTGAGCCGTTGCGACGATGCGCCTCGGACTCAACACGGTAAACGGTCGAGGTAGCCGAGGAGAGCCGGGGCGACAGAAGGGGCCCGGCAGATAAGAGCGGCATGGCCGGAAAAAGCTGAAGCAGGAGGCGAGAAATCTGGCCAGGGACAAGAGAAAGAAGACAAACTGGTAAGAAAAAGAAAGCTCGTGTATTACCTGTAATTGCGCGTCAAGACGGCCGTGTATGCGACGGCTCGCAGCGGACAACTCGAGTGACCGCGACAAGTCCAACAGTCACGCAGGCGAAAAAGGCTCGCCGCGTGGTTGGGACAGGGTGGCTATGCGCCTGAAGGTAACGACGTCGGCCAAAAGTCGCGAAGAGGGCGCGCGGGACGTGGGCGGTGGCAGCGTGTGGAGAAAGCGAGGAAGCGAGGAGCGTACGGACAAGACAGCACGATGAATAAAAGTTGGTGTAGGCAAGGTAGGCAGGTAGGTGTAGGAATGGTATGGTATGGTACCGTATGGAGGGGATGGGCGACGAGACGCGGGCGCGCACGCGATTCAAGTTGCCTGGGTCCTGTGGTGCGGTTCGGGAAGTGGATGTTGTGGTGTCGTGGTGGTGGTGGCCCAGATGATGGTGGTGGTGGTGGAAAAGATGGTGGTGGTGGCACCCGCTGCGACAAGCTGTTAATTAGTACAGCACCCGTCCAACGTCCATGAGTGTTGATCTGTCGGGGATGGCAAAGGATGGTGGGCGTTGGAGATGGATGGAGGGATGGCCAAGATGGAAGGGATGGGTACAGGTATGTATGTACGAGGCTAGGTTAACGAAGGAACCCCCCCCAAGGCTCAGGTAGGTAGCCTGTAGGTTCTCGGCAGGACGGTAGGTCAGGTCAGGCCAAAATTGGAGGGGAGCAAGGGAGGGAGTGAGGAGTGAAAGGTGAGGGAGTGTGAAATGCAACCAGGCCAGGTGGGAACTGTGGGAAAGGAGGGGAAGCGCCGGAGCATCAACCAGCAAGCCACAACCCAGGTGTATGTATGTATGTATGTATGTACCTACAGATCAATACTTACTGCGACTGCGATTCTGTGAGCTAAGAGGTACTCGTCTAAGAAAAGAGGAAGCGATGTAGAGGGGGAAAAGCCAGATAAAAGCACACGCCCACAGCTCCACTCCGGACTAGAGCACGTACTCAGTCAGTCGAATGGAAGGCCAGGTAGCGCAAGGGCAGGGTGGACAAGGCGCTTGGTATGACGAGGACTTGAAAAGTAATGGATGGGCGGATGGTGAGATGCGCAGGCTGCATGCGATGCGACGCTGTCGAAAGGGGCGAGAAGCGGCAACTAGGGGTCGAAAGCACGGAGAGGAAGGATGATGATATTGCTCCCGTCGGTCGTTGACGTTGACGTTGACGTTGGCGATGATGATGATGGGTGGATGATGTGAGGGAGGGAGGGAGGGAGGGAAGGAAGCAAGGAGGAGGGTGAGGGGCTGGGAGCAGGGGACGGATATGTGGATTGCGCTAAGGCAGGTAGAGACAGGCAAGGTCATGTTCGGCCGGGACTGGCAGGACAAAGGGAAGGGAGCTCATGTGCAGGTGTAGGTGCAGGTGCGGGTGCATGTGCAGATAGATGCAGATGCAGATGCAGGCGTCGTCGGTTTGGCATTAGCCAGTCCAAGCATCAGTTTACATACTCGGCAGAACACGACCGTGCAAGTCATGATCATCATCAAGTTCAAGCTTGTTCTTCCTCGCAACCAGCGCGACCCCTAGATTCCAACGGCAACCTGGCGCTGCAAGACGCCGCTGGGCAGAAATGGTGGTGGCAATGCAATGCAATGCAATGGTGGGTGGCGGCTTCCCGAGGCATCCTATTCTCAGGCATCATGCTTACCCTCCTTGCTTCCCCAGCAACTTAAAGGGTCCCTCATCCATCAGCTAAAACAGCCAAAAAAGCCCATCAATGTGAGATGGGAACCGTGAAGGACGATGCTGCCCAACCGAACCACTAGCAGTAGGCCCCTGCTCTAATCATGGTGGCGCAAGGCTTGTTTGCTTCCAAACGTGACAATGTTCCAAGTCTGTCTGGATGAATGCAGCCCACGCGCCAGTGCATAAGACAAGCCATATGCTATCAGCATGTCTGTTGTTGCGCGTCTCGTCCTCCGCTCGCTGTGCCACTGGTACTGGCCGTTCTCAGCATGCGGGTAGCACCTCGAATATGCGGAGCTTTTGGGTGTGCACCACCACTGCCACTGCCACCACCATCACATCATCACACCCACCTAGTGGAGGAAACTCACCATCTCCCAGATGGACGGGATCGATGGATCGCTGGCTAGGGGCATTTGGGAGGGAGTGAAACTGGGGGGGGGGGGGGGGGGGGGGCAGCAGGTGGATTGGGGCGGGTTGAGGGCAGCTTGCTAAGGCCGGGTCGAGACGCCCAAGAACACGCATCCAGGGAAGGGAGGGGGGGGGGGGGGGGGGTGCAGGCACAAGTAGGGGAACGATGACGAACCGTCCGTTTGTCTTTTTTTTTATTTCATTCACCAACGAGGCTGAGTCCGTGGGTGCTGGCAAAACAGTAAACAGCCCTCGTCAAGGCTGAGAGCCAAGCACAGTTCGACTTTCAACAGTGACGACAAGCACGACGCCAGCCAGCTCGTGGATGAATCCAAGCTGAAGCCAAGACTGGAGGGGGCGAGAAACAGAGAGCAGGAAGGAAAGAAGTGAAGGAACTTGCTCATCCCACGGAATACTCCGGCAACAGCTTATCCAGACGCGCGAACCCAGAGATATTCACATCGCAACCCGCATCGCATGTCGAGTCCAAACCACGCTGAACCGAGCAAGGAATAGGAGAGGGGACCCTGTTCATTACATGCAGGAGAAGCAAAGAAAGGAAAGGGGTGGTAAGAAACGGACCGGGAGGGTGTGGGCAAAGCCAGGCTTGGGTTGGTTGCACCATGTCAGGTATGCAGCCCAAAAGTAGCTGGACCAGGGAGTGAGTCAAAGCCCGTGTGGGAGCCCGAGAGTTGACCATGTCCCAGGATTGTTCTGTGTGCCACGCTTCCTCCTTTGGAAATGATGCCTTCTCACCACAAAACATCAATAAGCTGAAAGTTGGACTTGAGGCTGGCTTCGGACAGCGTCGTCCACTTGGTAAACCAACGTGTCCAGACTGCATACAGGCTGAAGTGACCCATGTCGTTACGGCATTCAAGCCTACTTTCGGGGTCATGCGTCCGAGCTATCGTTTTGCGCGCCTTTGTTCGTTGTATCCGTATGTCAGCCTGCCGTTGGACGGGGCCGGGACCACGCTCTCATGCTTGGTCCGCCTGGCCGTACAGCAAGTTGCTGGGAGACGAGAATCGGCATGACCAACCACAACTGGTTGGAACATTTGAAACATGTGTCTATTGTCGTGTCGCCGACACGCTACAGCCCATTTGGCGTCGGGAGGTACTTGAATAAGACAGCACCATCCTGTAGACCGAAATCCTAGCCGGCATGGGTGACGGACAAAAAGCCGCCCGCTCGCACAGCTTGTCGAGATCAGGTAGTCTGAAGGCGCTCTGTGGGGATCTACTTCTAGCGCAAGGAGCCGTCTGATGCACCGGCAGGCAAAGACGCCCCACGACATCAAGCCGCCACGATCTTGCTATTCCAGGGACAGGAAGCGGCCTCGTGGCTCGACTGATTCCGGCACCGTTTCCGCCTGGAGCTAGTAAAATAGACATCTAGAGTCCGGAGGCGGAATACTCTACAGCACAGAAATATGTTGGTGAAATGCGACATGTTCCGGGCTGAGCTTTGTTGTCCTCAACTACCGTGCCTTGCTGTAGGTATTCCTCCGATGGGCTTGCTTGGAACGGTACCCTTGCCGCCCATGGTTCCAAGTGGCTGCAGCAACAGGGAAACAGCATGACCAATAATCACCGTTGTTACTCCCGAGCCTCCGTGGCTTCAACCATTGTAGGCCTGTGGCGGCATGCGCGGCGAGCTCCGTATTGCGTTGCCTCTGTCAGACATGGCACCGTCTCCGCAACTTGTCCAGGCCGGAACCGATTCACCGTGCAGCCTTTGACAAGAGGTAATAGCGATTCAAGATGCAGAGCAATACCAAGCTACGCAGTTAGAAGCTTGCCCAGTGCCCGCAAATTGAGCTTGATCTCATTGCTGAGCGAGTACATACCATCAAGGATGAATGAATCCTGGTATCTTACGCCCCAGAACTGAATATGTACGTCAGCTTTTGTATCACCCGAGGGCTTCGCTTCCCTCTTCCGTCCCTCCTTCATGCGCTGAAAGCTCTCTCCAAAGTATTGCAAGATAAGAGCTGAAAATCTCATCGGAACAACTCTCACGCTGTATGAAACAAGATGTCAATGAAATAAATAAAAAATAAGCTGAAATCAGCTTTGTCCTCGGGCTCGTGGAGTCCTAATTTCGGCAGGTACGCGTATTCGGCGTCTCTGCAACCCCGTCGGGCCCGGAGTTCCAAGGCTTTGATGCAAGGCACGCACTGGAGACGGCTTCTGACCAAACTTGCCTGGAATGTATGGAATTTTCTCTTGAACCTCAAGTCATGATGCGCCAGTTTGCCGATCCCGTCATCGCTTGACTCGTATCCTCTGATAAGGTTAAGAGCATTGGTTCTTGGATGACGAGATTAGCTATTCAAGACAGGGGCACGTTCTGTCCATACGATGTATATCTAATGCCTGCTGGTGGGCTCAGATCCACGTTGCGCTGTGCCACCGTATGTACGTAGCATGTACATTCACATATCAGCGTGCTGCCCATGCCAACAGGGGGGGGGGCAGGGTGGCTGCAGACATGGAGGTTTCGAGCATGCGTGTGCTATCCTAGTCCTGTCTCCGGTAGAAGTATGCATGGCAATCATGGAATCCCAGTGTGGAAGGGGTAATAGCGGTCTTTGGACGGGATCTGTCCGCTGTTTACTCGTGTCGCTTGCGAAGGAGGGGCGCTAGGCAGAGTCACTAAATAAAAGTTGTTATAAGCCTGTAAGCCTGATACGAACTGCTCCTTTTGGTAGATTCAGCTTTCGTGTTGCTGGTAAAACTCGATGCTCAGTAGAGCTTTCCATGTGCTTGGCTGCGACCGAGGCGCTCCCGGCAGATTGGCCTGTATCCCACGGCGTGGCGACCTCCATGGCTGCGATCGAGGTTCCGAGAACTGAGCTTGCATGCATGCGCCTACTGGATGCATCGTGCATCTGTCGGGCCTGTTGTTTGGTCTGTTTAATCTATCCTTAGATCATGAGGGGATGGAGGGATGAAAGGAAGGGGGGGGAGTGAGTGGGAGTGGGAGTGGGAGTCCAAGAGGAGGGGACGCACGCACGCACGCATGGAAGGGAAAGAGAGGGGGGGAGGGGGGCGGGAGCGATCGCATTCAACCCCAGACCAAACTACCCAGACCAAACTATGTACTAGCCGAGACCAAACTACTACCTAGCCTAGGCCAAACCATACCTGCCTTGCCTTAGCTGCTGCTTTCTCCTCACTTCCATCCAAGTGCATGCGGTAAGTGCAGAGAGGACAGCCCGGTGTGATGCAAGGCAGGAACGTACCCCTCCTCCTTTTGCTCCCCTTCCCCATAATATTCCTCGCCTACCTGCCTATACCTCGTGGCGACTTGCTGCTATCTTGCTCCCCTTGCCGTGCCTCGAACTCGCTTGCTAAACGTCGCTGTTGGCTTCGCACCGAGGACATCACCAAGCCGCTGCCGTGTGTCTTACTAGCCTCCTTGTTGATCCGGAGTAGCCTCCATAGGCAGTAATCAGCTCCGGCCACCGATTGATAGGCGCGGCCCGTTTTTCCATGTCGCCATGACAGAGCGCACTCGAGCCTGGAAATTGGTCAGATCCTGGTGGCCAATGACCGCCTCTACCGCCGCCGACAGGTGGGTTAAGACGCCATCGAGACGGGCCCCGGTACTTGGCCCTTGTCGCCCCAGCCCAACTTCTCCCAGCCTTTACTCTGCTGGTCCCTAAGGTTTTGCCGGCGCTATGCGCAATTTACAACCTCTGTATAGCTGTAACGTCGTCCTGACTGGCAATCTCTCCCCTACCAGCAAGATTGGTACGCGACTCAGAATCCCTGACCAGCTGGCTTAGCTTGGGTAGCCACGCGTGCTAGACAAAACTCCGAGATGATCATGGTTTGAGGAACTATATGTGGTGCTCAATATTGCAACTTGGCCATATATCCAACGAAGCCAGCTTGCCAGCTTGCCAGTCATGGTCGCACATCGCCCCTCGGACTGGATATCGCCACTCCACGAGGTCGGGTACCGACGGACTTGGTTGGAATCTGCTTACGGCGTAGGCTTGCGCCACTTGCGCCGTCTTTGCCTCCGTTATCTCAAGCCCGCTTCGGGGCTGGTTTTCGTCGAATCATGTTATCCCTCCTCAGCCAACCCCACGCCTTGTGATGATGGCTCTAGCTAACGGGCGTGGCCCTCCTACCGTTTCCAACTAGGGTGGGCTTGGTGCAGCCAATCATCCCAGAGTCCTGACACATCCGCCAGCTGCAGGACAGTCCAGCCATCCGCCGGTGCCTCTCCACGGGGAAGAAGAGGCTTTTGGGCTTGAGCTCCAATGTCTTTGTTTTCCTTGGCTGTTGGCGTTGGTGCTCACCACCATGTGCGTGTTCCCGAGCCCAGTCGGCCAAGACCCCCATCTCTATTGAGGAGTATCGTGCGAACGATACCAAGTCACATCGGCAGTGCTTTTCAGGCCCCCAAGCATGCCGTACGTGGGTTTCAGTACCGGTTCTCCGGCTCTGTGCGGAACTGACGGCTGTGTGATCTCGGATGAGGTCAGATTGTGAATACATCCGCCTCCCTTGCTCTGATGCTTATGCCTTGGCATGGGTAGCTGTAGAGTGTATTCGGCCTTCGCGTCGCACAACCCACACTGCACGGGAATCCTTTGTTATCCGCTGGTGGCTCGACTGCAGGGGAACTGAAGCCTGAGCCTGGTTCCATAGGAAGCTTCCTGCCATGTGCACATGTTCGCTTCTCACCGGTCTCTTTTCATGCAGCTCGAGCAAATCGTCACACTAGTTGTCAATTTTTACAATCATCATGCAGGTGAGTGAGCCTTGTCATGCGGGGTTTTCATACCACACCATGCTCGATTATCATCTTGCTGCATATCAAGTAGGAGATGAAGCCAGCCACAGATATTCACCAACCGTGTGAAGGAGATGTATCGGCGTTAGCCTGGACCCCGCAAGTACGAACAACTCGGCCATCTGATAGTGGCGGACAACAAGCACAGCTTGCGGCGAATATGCTGCTACAGCAGTCACGTTGTATGGACTGGTCGTCCGTACCTCAGAATGCCGATGAAACCAGACCAAACATGGGCCCCTCCTCGGGCGTCGAGCACTGCATTGACCCTGTGGGAGATGACGGCCATCTCTTCTTTTCTAGCTGCCGTTTGTTGCGCCACACCTGAGGTGCGGCTCTGGCAATAGCGCATTGCCATTCCTCAACATGTGAATGGTGTAGGCAGGTAACATCTGACATTGGTTGGCTCCCTCAAGAGTCACACCGTCCACGCTATGCATCCAGAGCCACTTTTTTCATAGACGGTGGGGCTCTGGAAGGTCCAGCTTGTGGCCCCCAGAATGTAACCATAAGCCCAACACTGGCGCATTCTTTCTGTCGGAGTCGTAGAGGCTGCTTTGGAACCAGGGCGATATGTCTCACTATGTATGCGGGTACAGTCAGTCCTTCAAAGTTGCGGTCGACAGGGAGCCGTGATCCCTGCTTGGACCGTTGAGGGCGTGACGCGCCATGTGACAGGAAAGGAAGAAAGGAAGAGGAAGTGAGGAGAGAGGATGAAGGAGGGGGGAGGGGTGTCGGAACAAAAGCTTGGCTCGACACCCAACAGGCTAGGGCGATATGCCGGCGGGGCGCAGCAGATGATGGACGTAGTGGAGGGCGGCGAGATGCCACAGTCGGTATCCGTACCCTTCTGCGCCAAACCACAGAGTGAGCATTATGATATGGAGCCATTGGCAGCCTCTGTTTTGTATGGATCATGGGGCATGCGCATAGTCTCTCCACTCTGGCTGAGAATCATGACTCCAGGCCAGTCCTGTCAAGTCCTGTCAAATCCTGCCGGTCATGACAGTCCTGGTGGTACCAGCTATCCATCCGTCTTTCTCCGAGCCAACCGAGCTTGTACTTGGTCCGTATGTAGGTGTGCTTCGGCTGTGCTGCAAGGCAATGGACGCAGAAATGTCCGAGCTGCAGTTGTGTCTTCATCCCTCGACGGGCATGGGCCAGGCCGGAGGGAACGCGCGATGCGCCCTGCCTTTGGAACATTCTGGACCGGTCAAAGAGAGTATGCTGTTGGTTGTATTGGCGATGAGCTAACCAATATCCGGTGCCTTTGACATGGCGTGTTGGAAGCAAGTGATTTGTTTGTACTCCAAGCCGTGATTCATAATGCCGGACTTCAGGCCCGGAAGGATGCGCCACGGACGATGACGACGAGGAGGTCACTCGGCTCATGCTATGTAGTCCCGGCTTGTCTGGCAAACTTGGGTTGATATTTTGGCTTTCTTAGCCCGGATCCTAGCTGCTGTTCGTCTTGGCATTCTGCTGATAGAACTGCAACTCTTTTACACCCGGAACTATTCGTAGCCATTCATGATTGTGATTCTGAGACGCGTCTTGAGGCGAGAGGTGATGGGGAGACCTCTGTGGGTGTCCCCAGAAAACCTGACCTTGCTGCGGATCATCTCATCAATGCTGTCTGGCCATCCGAGGATGTGGGATTAGTACCGACATGCTATTCGCACTTGGTTCTTGTCGTTGTCGTCGTCCCTCACCGGTCCCCGCATCTGGCTGCACCTCCTCCCGGCATGACCACTTTTAGCTTCCAACTGCTGCGCATCCTCCTTTCGAGGTCTTGATGCAGGTTATGAGATTGAGGGGCTCCATGGCACGTCGGTCAACTGATCATGCACGTCATACATCCTACAGAGTTGCATGGAGTGGCAGCAACTATGCCTAGGAAAGGGACGAAGGAAGGCCGCATAGCAGACATTTCCACGGAGCAGTGTCCGGGAATAATGTATCTGTCCTTGGGCGGTTGAGACAGGAATGCTTGATCCGGCGCGTCATCTACAACACCAGTTATTGGTCAGACTGCGAAATTGATCTAGGCGTCGCTGGATACCTTTCTGATACAAGTCCATGCTTAGAGGTGTTTTACAGGAGCCAGCAAGTTGTTGAGGCCTGGATGGTGTAGAGTATCATCCTAGTGGTGCTTTGGAGGTGTTCAGGTTCGGGCCGGCGATGTCAGGCCTCGTCCTGGTTTGAGACATGGCGATCATCTCTGTATCTGCGATATTCCAGGCAGCAATTCAAAATACCGACAGCCCTTGAGCCGTTTGTTCTCCAAAAGAAACCCAAAGGAATAGTATTAGGTTAGTAGTAGATGGATAGGTACTAAGGAGGAGTATGTAGTCGTAGCTTCTGGTGAGGGCAGTTGCTTTCCACTGCTTAGTCATTCAACAAAGCTCTGACTTATCGATAAGGATAGAGCGCCACCACGACTCCAAGCAAAGGCTCACAACTTTCTTGCATCAACGGTTTTGATATCCACCGTCGCCCATCAAACTTGAGCGCTTCTTGAGCAAACGCCAACATGACCAGCCTCAAGAGATCACAAGAGACTGGGTCGCATGGCTCCAACATCTCCAGCAAAGTCTACGTCCGATCCACTAGGAGTGGAAAGGTTCAGAAGATCGTAAGAGAAGTCTATTTGAGAACCGACATTCCCTGCTCCTCCAGATTATGTCGAGCCTGTCTGGAGAATGCTCCCAGAAATGCTTCGCAACAAGGTGAGATGGTTGGCATGCGTGGGAATGTTTCAAATGCTAACAGGGCAGTACAACCTTTCGTCCTCTCGGACAAGCCTGCGGGAACCAAAGCATTCCCCCAAGGGCATTACCTGCTGCCGGATACAAATGCATTGCTCAACGCAATGGATCTCTTTGAGCAAAGCTCTGCGTTCTATGACGTGATTGTCCTGCAGACTGTCCTGGAGGAAGTTCGCAATCGCTCTCTGCCCCTCTACAACCGTCTGGTGGGCTTGACCAAGAGTGAAGACAAGAGGTTTTACGTCTTCTTCAACGACTTCCGCCTAGAAACATACGTCCATAGGAGCCCCGAGGAGACCGTCAACGACAGAAATGACCGAGCTGTGCGTCTGGCCACCCAGTGGTATGGAGAGCATCTCGCACGAACCAAGGCCAAGAATATTCCTGCTGTTGTCATGCTGAGCGACGATCGCGAGAATCTTCGCTTGGCTAGGGAACAAGGACTTAACGCGTCCTCACTTGCAGAGTATGTCGGCAGTCTCCAGGACGGTGACAAGCTCCTCGACATGGTTGCAGAGGCCCAGAACCAGGAGAGCTTCAAGAGGTCCACACAACCCTTATATCCAGAGTACTTCACCCTTTCCAGAATGCAGACTGGCGTCAAGGCTGGCGTCATGCATCAAGGAATTTTCAACGTCTCGCCGTACAACTACCTGGAAGGCTCCATCAAGGTGCCGGCTTTCACCAAACCCCTGTTAGTCCTGGGCCGTGAGAACATCAACCGAGCGATAGACGGAGATCTTGTGGTCGTCGAGGTCCTGCCCCAGGACCAATGGAAGGCTCCTTCTACCAAGATTGTGGAGGAAGAAACTATTACGCGAAATGAGAACGCCGACGCCGAAGACGGCTCCGATCTTGTCTCTGCTAAGGAACGACGCGCACTTCAGGAAGAAGTGAAGCGAACCCAGAAGAGCTCGTCAGAAGCGCAACCTCAGCCAACTGCCAGGGTAGTGGGAGCTATCAAGCGAAACTGGCGGCAGTATGTTGGGCATATTGACCCTTCTTCTGCCAGCAAGGCCTCTGGCCAGGGCAGGAAGCAGGACAACGTCTTCGTTATTCCCATGGACAAGAAGATTCCCAAGATCCGCCTGCGCACCCGTCAGGTCTCCGAACTCCTGGGTAAGCGACTGCTCGTCACCATAGATGCATGGGATCGGGACTCGAGACATCCAGTTGGCCACTTTGTCCGATCACTCGGCGAGGTTGAGACCAAGGCTGCTGAAACCGAGGCTCTCCTGCTCGAATGGGATGTTCAGTACAGGCCGTTCCCCAAAACCGTCCTCGACTGTCTTCCCAAGGAAGGCCACGACTGGAAAGTTCCCAGTAGCATGGATGACCCAGGCTGGAGGGACCGCGAGGACTTGCGAGGACTCCTTATTTGCAGCATAGATCCGCCAGGCTGCCAGGACATCGACGATGCACTCCACGCGCGCGAGCTGCCGAATGGCAATTACGAAGTTGGTGTTCACATTGCTGATGTCTCGCATTTTGTCAAGCCTGCCAATGCCATGGACCTAGAGGCCAGTATTCGAGGCACGACTGTCTATCTCGTCGACAAGCGTATCGACATGCTTCCCATGCTTCTGGGTACCGATCTATGCTCTCTGAAGCCTTACGTGGAACGCTTTGCCTTTTCCGTGCTCTGGGAGCTCGATTCCAACGCCGATATCGTCAATGTTCGATTCACCAAGTCGGTCATCAAGTCACGCGAGGCCTTCAGCTACGAACAAGCACAGCTCAGAATCGACGACGAGTCCCAGCAAGATGACCTCACCAACGGCATACGCATGCTCTTGATGCTATCCAAGAAGTTGAAGCAGAAGCGCATGGACGCTGGCGCGCTCAGCCTGTCTTCTCCCGAAGTCAAGGTGCAGATGGAGTCGGAAACGTCGGACCCTATTGACGTCAAGACGAAGCAGCTCCTCGACACCAACTCCCTCGTCGAAGAGTTCATGCTCTTCGCCAACATCAGCGTCGCTGCCAAGATCTACGAAGCCTTCCCCCAGACGGCAATCCTGCGTCGCCACGCTGCCCCTCCCAAAACCAACTTTGACGAGCTCTCGAATCAGCTGCGCGTCAAGCGTGGTCTTGAACTCCGCTCCGAGTCCAGCAAGGCTGTCGCCGACTCTCTGGATGAGTGCGTTGATCCCAAAGAGCCCTTCTTCAACACGCTTGTGCGCATCATGGCTACTCGCTGCATGATGAGTGCCGAGTACTTCTGTGCCGGTACCCAAGCCTACCCCGAGTTCCGCCATTATGGTCTCGCTTCGGAAATCTACACGCACTTCACCTCGCCTATTCGACGATATGCCGACCTCGTTGCCCACCGGCAGCTCGCTGCCGCCATCGGCTACGAGGCCGTGCACCCTTCGGTGCGCAGCCGTGGACGCCTCGAGGCTGTTTGCAAGAATATCAACGTGCGCCACCGCAACGCCCAGATGGCCGGGCGTGCCAGCATCGCCTACTACGTTGGCCAGGCCCTCAAGGGCAAGGTCGCCGAAGAGGACGCCTTCGTCATGAAGATCTTCAGCAACGGCTTCGTCGTCCTGGTGCCACGGTTCGGCATCGAGGGCCTCATCCGCCTGCGGGATCTCGCAGAGCCCGAGCCGGAGGCCACCTTTGACGCAGACACGTACACGCTGGTTACGACCGGAAGCAGGGATGTCAAGGTCGAGCTCTTCCAGAAGGTCAAGGTTAGAGTCCATGACGAGAAGGACGATATCACAGGCAAACGAGGGGTCAAGATGGAGCTTATCAGCGCATAAGGATCAATTTTGCAAGGCGGAAAGGGATGGATTGTGGATGATTTTACAGCATACACATGTGGAATTTTGCAAAGGATAAAGCTTTAGATAAAAGGACAATGATCATTTCTCGAGGTATATATATATACGATCACCCGGATTCTCAACCATGTGCCCGCCCATATTGCGCCAAACACCATTGATATCTATGTCGTCCGCGTCCGTACTTCATTGGATACACCATTTTAGTCTCACTCCATTGCGTCTGCGCTGGCTTCATCGTTGGCGCTGTCGCCCCAGAGACCTTCGATCTTGAACTCGGCTGCCCATTCAGTAACAATCTCCTTCTGGTCAGGCATCGAAGGCTCCTCGCCGGCGTTCTTGATCCCAGACTTGGCCGCGCCATCCTTGGTCTCACCCGAGAGCACAGGCGGCTCGACCCATCCCTGGATACGTCCATCGCGCCAGTCAGTGACGACGGTCATGGCCGCAGCGTTGAGGTTGGGAATGCCGCCCCTGCCAATCCTGCCACGCTTGCGGGCCACTTGGACGAGGAAGTCTGTCGTGACGTCTCCGTCGGCGCGGTTGGGGAGCAGCGCGGGGATGTCGTAAACATCGGTGAGCTTCTGCATGAGGTCGGGGGAGGCAGAGAGACGGCGGATGAGCAGGCTGACAGCGGGGACGGGATCGTCAATCTGCTTGGGAGGCACGGCGTTCAGGAGAACAAGGTGGGCATGAGCCTCGGTCGCATTCTTGAGCGAGACAAGGCCGCCGGAGTGGATGGAAGAGGAAGAGGGGAAGACCACTCCGGGAGAGTCCAGGAGGGTGAGCTTGCTGTCCAACTTGACGGCCCTGATGCTGGTGGTGACGCCAGCTTCGGCGCCGGCAGGGCAGGCCTTGTGCGAGCCGGCATTCTTTCCGCTCATCCTGGACATCAGGGCGTTGATGACGGAGCTCTTGCCCACGTTGGGGTATCCAATGACACCAACGGAGATGGCGCGCTTCAGCTGGCGGCTCGCGGCGAAGCTCTTGAGGGCCTTGAAGAGGGCGGCCGAGGTGCTCTGCGTGGACAAGTCGCGGTGGTTGAAGGTGTGAGCGTTAGGGGCGGCACCCGAGGCGCGCAGCGGGAGCGTGGGGAAGTAGCGGCGGAGGTAGACAAGCCAATCGCGCAGCACCTTGGGCGGGATCAAGTCGACCTTGTTGAGGATGAGGATGAGGCGCTTGCCGCCCGAGGCGGCGGCCATAACACTGCGCTCGACGTCCCGGGAGCGCGTGCCCTCGGGGTCGCGGGCGTCGAGAACGTAGAGCACAACGTCGGCCTGGTCGACGACCTGCTTGAAGACCTTGTCGTAGGTCTTGCGGGACGATGCCTGGCCAATGGACATCTCCGGCCGGCCACCATCGTCGTCCGAGTCGTCTGAATCCTCGTCCATGTCGTCGTCGCTGTCTTCCAGGGTCTTCTCGTAGCTCTCAGCGGCGGCCCGCGCGCTAGCGATGAGCGCAGCCATGGGGTTCGACTCGTCCACGTCCTCATCCATGAACTCATCATCGGAGCCCTCAGCCTCCTCACCCTCGGCACCCGCGTCTACCATCTTCTCCTCGCCCGCGGGCTGATCACCGCCCGTCTTGGCGGCCTTTGCAAGCTCTTTCCTACGCTGGGCAGCCTCGGCCTTTCGCAGACGCTTCTCCTCAATCTCCTCGAGAAGCTTCTCCTTGTAGGGGAAGAGATTTGGGATTCCCGGGTCCTTCTTCAGCTTGGAGCGCCATTCCGGGTTCTTCTTGGCGAGCTTTCGATCCTTCCTCTGCTTGGCGGCCGACTTCTTCTCGATCTTGTGGCGAAGGCGGGATGTCGACCGCTTCGACTTGGGCTCTGGGATGGATTAGCGACTGTCAAAATAAAATAAAATATAAAAGACATGAAGCCCCCCAAAGGGATTCTGGAGCCGGGGAGCGCGAGCCTGAGATTATCAATTCTACTTACTCTTTGGCTTGGTGATTGAGCCGGCCATTGTGATGTGTCTTGCTGCAAATGTTGGATTCAATGGAACGAACTAGCGAAGCGCCCAAACTGTCGTGGTTTATGGGTGCAAGGAAAAAAAAAATCAAGTGGGATGGCGATTCTGCCGGGACTTATCTTCACCGCCTCACCGACCCCCACTGAGATAAGGACCCATCAGCAAAATGATGAAGCTTCAACTGGCAAAAACATACAACAGCCGGTGTTCGCTGGTCGTCACCGACCCAACTACTAATCTGCCCCTTACCAGTTTGACTAGGGGGGAGCGGACGGGACCCCGTATTTCCTGGTAGGTATGGTCGTATGTACCAGCAAAGGTGAAGTTTTGATATATGAAGTAATGATGTGTACATGGATAATGTAAGGCGGTGTTGTGGCACTCAGCCACCTAAACAGCGCACCAGCCACATCATCTTTTTTCGATAGCACCAGCACCCATAATATCTATACATTCGTCGCGCAACGTTCCGTTACTAAACCAACACTTTCCCAGCTTCATAACCACCACCCACCACCAATCCTTCCACTTCAACCATGGATTACCAGAATCGCGCAGGCTCCAAGTTCGGCGGCGGAGGTGTCGCCTCCCAATCCGCCACCAACGCCGACCGCCGCGCACGCCTCGCCAAGCTCGCCCTCGAGTCCATCGACCTCGACAAGGACCCCTTCTTCTTCAAGAACCACGTCGGTTCCTTCGAGTGCCGGCTGTGCCTCACGGTGCACCAGAACGACGGGTCCTACCTCGCGCACACGCAGGGCAAGAAGCATCAGACCAACCTCGCCCGCCGTGTCGCCCGCGACCAGAAGGAAGGCAAGCAGAAGATCGACCCGGCCACAGGTCTGCCCGTGGGCGTCGCCGCCCCGAGCCTCGGCGTCCGCAAGAATGTCGTCAAGATTGGCCGCCCCGGTTACAAGATCACAAAGATTCGCGACCCCGTCTCCCGTCAGCAGGGTCTGCTCTTCCAGCTCGAGTACCCGGACGCCACGCCCGAGACGGCCCCCAAGTGGCAAGTCATGAATGCCTTCACCCAGCGCATCGAGGAGCCCAACAAGGACTTCCAGTATCTCCTCGTCGCTGCCGAGCCCTACGAGACTGTTGGTTTCAAGATTCCCGCCCGCGAGCTTGACAAGCGTGAGGACAGACAGTTTGCCTTCTGGGACCCGGATGCCAAGGAGTACTGGATTCAGGTCATGTTCATGACGGAGCGTGAAGAGAGGTTTAATGCTGCTCCGGGTCTTACGACAAGGTAGAGGGGGCGGGGAATAGTACTAAAGAAGAAGCACTGCACAACACCAACGTGCTTCGATATGTTGCATGCCAATCCGTTGCATTATGGTAGCGTCTTATGACATGGACTTGCCTAGGCAAGAAGACGACATGGGATGCAGCAAGAGTAAGAGCCTGGCTCGCCGTCTTAAAACCTCCCATGGCTGACCGAAGCAACAGCCTTCAAGGTCGATATACCCACAGCAGTTGAGGCTTGGCGTTTGGTTCGGAATGGGAATTGATGTTCGGGAGTTCTGGTTTCTTTGGATAAATGTACAAGGCCCGTCTACTACTGTTACGTTGCTGTATTTTTCACATTCTCAGCATCGCAACGAGGATAATGCTCAGGCCACCTATTGCAGAGGTCACCTACGGAGCACAGGGTTGCCATGGTTACTCTCGCCACAATGCACCAGGGATGTAGCTGTACATAGACTACGCAAATTTGAACCTGTCACTCAGTGGTCATACAGATGAGTTCCTAACGGTCCGCATTCTTTTTTTTTTTTTGCCTCGAGAACAGCCGCATTGTATTTGATACGGTAAGCTGTATACATTCACAGTGATTGCCTTGCTTCGTCCCTAAAGCGAGTCCGTTCCCAGAACATGGCCCGCGGGCAGGTCACTCGGCACAATGTTGAAATCCAAGTAGACATCCCTTTTACCGGAAGTTGTTGTCGAATCGCTTGAAGGTGTAGCCGATGAAAGGCAAGCTCATCTCGGGCGACTCCTCCACCACCTGGCCACCGTTCTGCTGCATGGCCTGGGCCTTGAGCACAGTAGCGTTGTCGGTTTGGTCAATCTCATCCGTAGGGAAGTACGTCGTGTCAATGTTGGAAGTGAGTCTAGGCTCGAAGGGTGCTCGGATACGGCGCAGGCTGTCAAACTCGACGCCGCGGAAGAAGGCGTGGCTCTTGATCTCGTGAGCACCGCCGCGGCCCAGACGGTTCTCGGTGTTGCACACCATGCTTGACAAAAAAAAATCAGCCGTCCATTCTTCAAAATCTGGCACGATCCGTTACTTACCTGCGGATCAAATTCTCCGCTTCGACGCCCAATGTGATGTCGTCGGGGAAATACAGAGTCTGCCTCCAGTTGACAATCTTGCGGTAGGTATCGTGGCTGTCCTCAGCACAGAAAGGCGGCCAGCCAACGAGGCACTCGAACATAATGGTTCCCAGAGACCACCAATCGCAGTCGAAGGTGTAGCCGTGCCCAGTGAAAATCTCGGGAGCAATGTAGTCAGGGGTACCGACAGTGGAGTAGGCCATCAGTCTTCGCGAACGACGCCAGTCGTTGATCTGGGATCTGTTGCTGACGGTGAGGTTGATCTGGTCTAGCGCAATCGAGTTTCTATCTCGCGGACGATTCGATCTTCCCTGTAGCAGCTGCTGGTAGTAGTTGTTGTCGTGTAGGCGGTGGAAGCCAGTAGACAGACCAAAGTCAGTCAGCTTAACATGGCCGCCACGGTCGAGCAGAATGTTATCAGGCTTAATGTCACTATTTTCATGTGTCAGGAATCGTTCGTATGCCTCGAGCATGCCCCGACATACCGGTGTATGAAACCCAGTTTGTGCACGGTTTCGATAGCCAAGACAATCTCGGCAATGTAGAATCGAGTAATGTCCTCGGAGAAGATCTCATACTTGATAAGCATGGTCATCAGGTCTCCACCGGGCAAGAACTCCATCAACATGTAGAGGAAGTAGTTGTCCTGGAACGTAGCGTAGAGCTTGACGACCCAGGGACTGTCTGACTCGGCCAGGATATCACGCTCTGATCGGACGTGCGCGAGCTGGTCCTTCTTGAACATTTCTGTCTTGATTAGGGACTTCATGGCGTAGATCTTGCCGTCTCCCTTCTTCTGCACCAGCTTGACTTCACCGAATGCTCCTTTACCAATGATCTTGATGGTATTGTAGTTCTCAGGCTTGTCTTTAGTGCGCAGGAATCGCAGGTACTGGCCCTCCTTGCGGCCAGCAGTCGACCAGAGCTGCTCTCGCCTGGCAGGGTTCTGGCTCGGATCTTGGAGCTTCTGCTCCAGTTCGCTTTGCCTGTGTTATCCCACCCTGGTTAGCAGAATGAACCGGGCTAGCTGGCAAGAATACCCGTCATACCTCTGGTTACGCTCGCGAGCGCGCTTCACGCTGTCGGTGAAGAAGTCAGCAGCCAGCTGTGAGCACTTCTTTTGGTTGCTGTTAGCATTGGATCCATAACGGTCCGGGTTTCGCTCAGGTGCCTGCTGGAATTCGCCCACAGACGAGCCGCCCTGTGATGGCATAGGAACGTTGGCATAGCTGCTGTAGCCGGGTTGGCCAGGAGCTCCGGCGGTCCTGGGGCGCTGGGCTGGAGAGGGACCTCGGTTGCCGTAGGGCGCCCTGCCAGCACCTCCTAGGTTCTGGTGGGAGAACTGATGAGCCAGGCCGGTCGGGTCATTGCCCGGCGTAGTCGAACGTGCCTGGTATCCGGCATTCTGGGAGGGGGGGTAGTCGGTGCTGATGGCCTGGCCTGGAGGGTATTGGCCCTGGTATTGGTTCTGGTTCTGCAGAAAGTATCCTTGATTAGGGGCGTAACCGCCGCCGCCATAGGCCTGCTGTTGCAATCCGCTCGGCTGTTGGCCCTGGTTCGGAAAGACGGGCTGAGGGAAGGTGGACGGGGTGGTGGGATAGGCTCGATCGTTGGGGGCAGTTCTGTCGTTGCCGTTGCCGAAGTTGAGGTAGAGGCGGTTGTTGTTGGAGTCCATCTTGGTCGAAAGCCGGCCGAGGCCCAAGCTATGCTACAGCGACAAGTTTTGGGAAGACCTGCGGGGTGGTTGAGAGATCTGCGCAGGCGTGGGAGTCGAGCTGGCTGGCGGAAGCTTTTCTCCCAAAGGGGGGGAACTGCCAGGTGTTTGTGCCAGCTGGGGAAGACGTGGAGGAGGAGGAGGAGAAGGACGAGAGGGGGTAAGGAGAGTAGTGAAGGTGTGCAAAGTAGGAGTCGACCACCACAAGCACAATCACAGTCCGAGGCGACGTCGACGTCGATTGGTATCAGGGGCTGTGGAAGCAAGAAGCTGCTTTGGATGAGGTCCAAGCGACGAGGGCCTGGGCAGTGTGGTGTGCTGCACTCTAGGCTGTCGGTAAACAATCGAACCGTAAAGGTGGCACGCGAGAGCGGTCAACTAAGGGGGCGGGGATGGACGGACGGACGGGACAGGATGCTTCAGGTTGGTCTAGTCGGCTCGCCAGGAGTTAGCACAGCATGGGCACAAGCACGGGTACCATTAGCAGGCCAGAGTGATCTCGATTGATTCAGTTGGCCAAGCCCAAGGAGAGACAGAGACAGAGAGAGAGAGGAAGACCTTACCCGGCGGTCCTGCGTACAGCTCAGCTGCGGACTACTCAACGTCGGATGGAATCCAGAATGTTTCGAGAATCGAGGGTGCAACGGGGACAAGCAAGGAGAGCGCCGGCCGCCAGTGTATCCCACGTTCCAGGGGTCTCTGAATGCTGTGGGAACTCCCAGGTGCTCAGTGCGTGCTGGCAAGTGGCGGCATTCAGTCTATGGCACTGGAGGGGAAAAGGAGGGGGGGGTTTCAGGGGTATCGGGCCTTAGCACTGCCTATCTTGGGCAGTGGTGGTATGGTGGGATGCACTCTGTAACGGTTGGCCTCTATTTTCCGATGTCCAATCCAGTACATACATACATATATTATCCCAGTCCAGCCCATCCTCCATCCTCCATCCCGTAAATGCAGCTCGGAGAAAGGTCGCCAACGCTGATTAGACAGCCAGCCAGCAGTGGGACGGTGTTTGCGACCCTGCTGCAGGATTAACCTTGTTGATATATGTAGCATGGCCAGCACAGCAAACCGGAGAGAAACATGGGTTTGCTGGGATAATTATGTCGTTGTACCCGATCTACCCGCCCTCACGTTTTACCACGGCGGGCACAGCCAAATTCAATTCTTGACCCGAGTCTACACACTCCAAACACGCACAAAAGTTGGCTCCGCATGATTTGTCCAATCTACCTATGCAGGTACATATCTCAGTAACTCATTCAATGTACTGCAACTGACATACCTGCTAGGTACTCAGTACAAGTAGTGTAGATCTATCAGAAGCTCGGATGCTAGTAATTCCATCCCCGCGCTTATCGCTCCTCGGTCCTTATCGGCACCATTTTTTTTCTTCCCCTTGGCTACCTCTAGAGTCGATTTGCTGGTGTGAGCCGTGAGCGTGATAGGCTGAGTGAGAGTCTCTTGACAGCGTCCCGTCACCTCCACGAGAGTGGTCGAGCACGTCTTCGATCCCCCATCCTATTATACCGCCCATCATGGCCGAGCAGAACCCTCCCGCCCAGCCCGCTGCCGGCTCGGGCGCAGCGCCGAAACCTTCCACCCAAAACCCAGCCTTCCGCATGATGGGACTTCCAGCGCTCCCCCGGAAGCTGCCCTCGCGCAATTGGATGATCTTCTGGGCCATTACGGGATCCTTCACGGCTGCCATAATCTACGACAAGCGGGAGAAGAACCGCGCCACGGCCAAGTGGCGCCGCGCCGTTGCCCCCCTCGCCAAAGAGAACATCGCCGACGCCAGTCAGATGCCGCGCAAGCTGACCATCTATATCGAGGCACCGCCCGGCGACGGCCTGCGCGTTACCCAGGACCACTTCATCGAGTATGTCAAGCCCGTCCTGTCGGCCTCGGGTCTGGATTGGGAGTTTGTTCAGGGCAGGCAGCAGGGTGACGTGAGGGCCGTCGTCGCCGAGAAGATTAGGAGGCAGAGGAGCGCGCACGAGCAGCCAGATAAGGAGCTTCCCCCCACCGATGAGTCGATTGTCGAGGGGCTGAGGAAAAAGTCCAACATTCCCGGGCACGAGGGAGTCAAGGGCGACATTATTATCGGACGACACGCTTGGAAGGAGTACATCCGTGGCCTCCACGAGGGGTGGCTGGGCCCGCTTGATCCCCCTCCCGAGTCTATCCCCGAGGTCAAGCCCGTCGAGCCCAGCCAGGAGGAGCCCAAGCCGGACGCAGAGAAGCCCGAAGAGGAGAAGAAGCCCGAGCGGCCACCGCAGCCTCGACCCTACAACTCGGTAGAAGACTACGCCTCCGCAACGCTGCCTTCCCAAACGCCCCTCGACCTCCCTCCCGCCGCCATCATCCCCTTCCCCCACCGTCTCGGCTTCACCCACACCTTCGTGCGCCTGGGCTGGTTCCTTAACCGCCGCAAGCTCGCCGACAACATCGGCCGCGAGGTAGCGGCCGCCTGCTTCGCCGCGTCGCGAGAGTGGCGCGAGGCCGACGGCGTCTTCGAGCAGGAGCTCGCCCTGCAGCACGAGGAGAAGGACTGGCCCAAGAACGTGTGGACCGACGAACCCGACCCCCCCAAGGAGAAGATCTGGGTGTCCCCCATGGTCGCCGACGCGCGCATCGCCCGCTCGATGCGCCGCTTCGAAGTCCTCCCCGAGCACGAGGCCGCCGCTGCCGCCATCGCCGTCCCCGAGGAGGAGATCGAGGGCTGGATCAAGGGCAGCCTACGCAGCCTGTGGCGATGGGGCGTCAAGTCCTTTGAGCCCAAGCACCTCGGGCCCAACGTCGGCAACCTTGATGACGAGTAAAGGGGACGCCGTCTGATGTGTGTATGATATGAAGAAGCAAAGAAGAATAAAGGGGCCATTTGTGTACTTGTAACGATGTTGCCGGCATGGGCATTTGTATATCATATATATCCTACTACTATAGAACTAAGCGGGAAACGGCCACGGGGCTCGAGACCCAGAACCGGGCTGCATGGCGCATACATCAATCAACTCTTGTTCACAGTGTACATGCACATATCCATAGGAATTGCGTGTAAGATTAATGTTGCTGTCATCTGCCTTGAAGCCGCGCCGTCCAATCTCCGGGAGGCAGCGTCCAATACTCATCACACACTTCTCGCACTGGTCCTATGTGGAAGCACCGCAGCATAGGCCCCTCCAAGCACGAGGCCTTCAATCATCGTCGCTGTCATCAGACCCGTAGCTAACCAAAGCCATAGGCTTCTTGGCCCTGGCCGGAACAGAAACAACAGCAGGGGCGTCTTTCTTCTTCTTCTTCCCCTCCTCTTCCTCCTTCTCCGGGGCTTTCTTTTTCTCTGCCGCTGGACTCTCCTCCGCCTCGCTCACCCTCCTCCTCACGCCCTTGACCTCTCGGTCCTTTACCCTCTTCCGCTTCCTGCCCGCCCCCCACGTCTCCTCACTCTCCTGATCCGGGCCAGTCTCCGACGTCGTTCCATCCGTCTTCTGCTGCCTCTCTCGGAACGCCTTCAGTCCCTCCTCGGTCTCGCGCCGCACCTCGGCATCCTCCTTGCGCCGTCGCTCCCGTATTTCCTCCAGGAAATCGGCCTCGTCCTCGTCCAAGGCCCGGAACTGGTTCCGCAGGCTGGTTTGCTCCTCAAACGCCGCCTGTTTTGCAGCTGAAGAAGGGGGGCGGCGTGTCACGTCAGTCCTTGGTTGCGCAAGTTTGGTTTTGTTGCGCGTTTATCGCACCTTTATTCTCCTGGAGAATATCGTACAGGCTCTTCTGCTCGCCCGACGCGGCTTTGGCTCGATGCTCTTCGCGCCGCTTGCGCTCTGCCTCGAGCTCTTGCTGTACAGCCTCCCATTCGCTGTTCTTGGCTGGCTCTCTTGCTTTCTGTTGAATGGACTCCGACTGATTGGCAGCCTCACCACTCGAGCCTATTGTTCCACCCGAAACAAAGCGGCTTGACATGGCGGATTGTCTGTTCCTTGGTGCCAACCAATATCGGTTCTTGGGTTACTGGCAGCCAAACTGACGGCCTTGTTTCCTTGCCAGCAATTGAGCACCCTGTTCCGATAATCAGCCGTCCTTGTTTGGCTTTCACTACTAATTTCACATCATACCTGCCTGCCTCACGTATCTACCTGTCAAACCAAAATGGCTAGTATCCAATGCGTACGTTTTAAGCAAGTGCACGCGCTCCGTGAGAAGTCGAACGTTACGAGGTATAACTTCCAGGCCCACTGTGCCTTTTACTTACCTAATTTCGCCTGACGCATTCACTACTATTCAGCTTCTGATCTTTGCTTCCACAGTACCTCCCAAGTATACCATAATAATCACATTTTATAAAGACCACAGAACTGTCATGTGAAGGATGGTATCTTTTTATCAAACTATTTCGAGTCGACGCACTAGACAGCCCAGCTCCTTCGCGCAGCCTGACGCGGGGGAGAACATGTTTATCGTGCACACAGCGTAATTCCATCGCTGGCATCCATGCTCAGAATCCGTTATCCCAGGCCAGTGCTGCAAATCCCCAAGCGCACTCCTGCGCAGAAAATTGATTCATTAGGCTGCTGTGCTTATACAGCCTTTGTTCAAGAAAGGTCCTCCCCTCTAACAATAACCCAACCTCGTAAAACCGAAGAGTAAAGCAGAAAGAATCTAGTATTTCGTTCGTGGAAAGAAAACAACACAATCGAGGCGCCTCATAGCCGTTGGATCTCGGTTTTTGGCTTGAAGTCATGACCCTCGTGAAACTCTACTTCTCGCCTGCCAAATATGCCAGGAAGAAAGGGTTGAGGAAAAAAAAACAAATGTGAGTGAAAAGAAGAGGGAGCAAACACAAGAAAGAAGATAAAGCCCGCCCAATTATCCTTTTACCCGCTGAGCGCAATGCATAGGCCCTTCATAAAACCATACTTTTGAAGGTGCAAGTCGAAGAAGAGAAGAGAGACTTGTCCAACACGTCTGTGGCAAAGTTGCCGTATATAACATAACTTTTGAGGTTGTTGCATCCTTGGAAATATCGAATCAAGTTGGCATCTCAGCCAAATGAAACTGTGTACGTGCTCGTTGTTCACGAGATGCTATTGATAGCATTGCGGATTCGAGCACCCTGGTCCAGGTCCTGGCACTTTCGTGATGCTAGGTATCCGTGTGGTTGCTGTGCAGATTGGTGTTCGTTGACCGGCTTCCAGACCGAGTAAATGCCAGTAATGAAGAAATGATTGATCTTGAACGGCCGCTGTGCTCTCGTAAAGCAACGTCGGAGCTTGGCTCATCGGACGGCGTTGGCGATGGCAGTGTTTCCGTTTTGGCCCAAGGCGGAACAAGAACACGCGGTGCCGTATAGGGTGTTTGAGGAACCCAACAAGGTCCATCCCGAAATTCGCAGACTCCGTAGTCTATGGGGGATGGCCGAGGAATGGGGGGGAGTGAGAGGGAGAAAAAATGAAACCAGGAAAAATTGATAACCCAGAACGCCAAATATGATCCATACCAACATACACCGATGCGAAGGGGTTCGAGAGGGTAGATGCGATCCGCTGCGGCTCAGCACAAGAAGCCGGCCCCGACTTGGTGCTGATGCTTTCGCGCGGATACCCTTTCTCATAAACAGGGGAAGATATATAATGCGGAGAAAAACATTCCGCTGAACGACTTTTCCTCTTCTGGGGTATCTGAAATGCGAGCGTCGTTTTGGGGAAGCGTAGAAAATTCATGGACGTTATGATGACCTGTGCCCTGTTCCGATAACCTGAAAGAGAACCATCCCATGAGAAAGGAAACAAAAAATTAAAGAAATTGGCACTGTATGCCGGGAAGATTCGGGATTAGCCCATGACAGGCTGGCTGTAGCCGTTGTGGATGAAGTAGGGGGGCTGCTTCATGGGGCCCACGCAGCTGTGGCAGCTGCACTCGGCGACACCGTGCTCCCACGACGCTTGGTGGAAAGAATAGTGCGCAGGATACGCGTTCTCGCGTCCAGCATAGAAGCCACCGTGACCCGATTGCTGGTGGTACTGCGTGTTGTACTGTGCAGCGGCTTGAGCAAACCAGTCGTTGTATCGGGCGTTGCTCGACGTTGCCGACATGACATACTCTGGCGTGCCGTACCCGGAATCAGGTGGCGTGAGAGGAGCATTCCATGGGTTGTGGGACCACGCAGTGTCGCGTCCACGGTAGCCGTGTTGCTGTGCCTTCATAGCCTGGAACCTTCCGTACTCTGCAGCCTGTTCCATCATGAAGCGAGAGTGAGGAGAATGTCGGTTGGCGATATTGTTGTACATGGCGATGTCCGTGTTGATGGCAGGGACAAGCGATGCAAGGCGCTCGCGGCTGGCCTGGGCGACCTGGCGCTTCTTCATATGCTGGAAGTCCTTCCAGTTGTCGAGCCACGCCTGGTAGTCCTTGCTGTAGTCGAGGTTGACGTACAGCTGCCATCCCATAGCCTGGAGCCATTCGGACTCAAGCGCGTTAAGCTCCGAGACGGGAAGACCACTAACTTCAGACCACGATCGGTTTTGAAATGTGTTGTCGTCAAGGAACTTGCTGCCAAGAAGCAGAGACACGGTCAAGTAACGCCAGACCTGGCCCTCAGAGGCCTTGTAAGGACCTTGGCTCTTGAGGGTGTTCATCCGCTTGGCCAGATAGTTCATCCCAAGCATGATGGTGGTGCTAGGCAATCTCGTCGAGGTGAGCACCTGAGAGACGAACTTGCGGAACGGCGCAGTGACAGGCGCGTCAGGGGTGACCACGCGTGTCGCCATATCGGCAACGTATTCAGCCATCACATCGACATCGTAGTCGAGGACGGCGCACACGCCACCAGGCATGATGGTGGTTGTGGGAGGGAGTTCCGACTAAGATCGAGAGACCTTGGTCGGAGGAGCGAGAAGATGCTTCTCGCGATGGGACGTGAGTTGAAAGGGAGAAAATCGAAGGTTGTCGAGAAACTCGAGCAAGGCGCGCGACGAGGAGGCAAGGAGAGAAAAGATCGTAAGGACCTTCAGTGGGATCGTCGAGCCATTTATCGGTATCCGCTATTCAATCGAAGTTGGATAACAGTGTTTCGCGGCAGGATCGTTCAAGTACCGATGGACTCAAAGGCAGCGGGCGTGATCGGGTAGAAAAGCTAAAACGATACGCCACTGACAGGCAGATAGGAAAAATGGAAGGAAAAACAGAAGATCTAGATTCCGTTGTTAGTATGAGCTTGTCCCGTGTCATCATTTCTCATGTCGCCAACAGCGAGGAGATCATCTTCGCAGCGTAGCACACTTGCCACCGCGCGATGACTGTACATAGAGTGTAAACAAGAATTGGTGAGGCCACGTGAGTGACTCTCTTGGGGGATTGCCGCGTCGGGGAGAAAGCATGGTGACGTTGCGCTTTGTTTTGTTCTCCGGATCGTGGTTTGTTGTTTTTTTACGAGCCACCCAGCAAAACGATTCTTCTCGGAAACGGAAATCGAATATCGAAACGCAATGCGAAACTCACCGTAAGGAAGGTCGTCGTAGGAGAGAGAAGAGGTGCTATGGTTCGAGAGCGAACGGTTGTCCAAAGGGCGAGGTGGATGGGCAACGGTTCGCTAGGGAAACGCAGCAACGGTCGAGGGGGCGAGACTCAACGCGAGGAACCTGAATCCCGGGGTCGACGAACAAGAACGGGTTCGTTGACTGGAAGTTGTCGATGATGTTTGGCGGATTCGGAACTGTCGAGGAGAGTATGAAGAGGAAAGGGAGAGAGGGAGGAGGATGGGGGGTTGAAGAGAGAAAGGAAAAGGAAGAAACGAGACGACGGATGGGTCAAGGATGGAGAGGATACATACATACAGTCGAGCAGATACTAGTAGGCTAGGATGGGATGGGTATGGGGATGGGGATTGCAGTGTGGGAGTGTATGGGTCAGAGGTAGGTACGTAACTTCGCCCACGGAGAGGGAGTGTGTGGTGTGTGGTGTGGGTGTGGGCGTTTGTGTGTGTGCACCGGACGGAGTACAGAGCAAAGGCGGCAAGTATGTACCTCACTCCTGTTCACGTAGCAGTGTGTGCGTGGGCGGGCGTGGAGAGCCCTGGTGACGGTACAATGTCCTTGGAATCACGAGGCGGTATCCCCATAGTGCAGCACAGGAGGAAGGGTACATGGATGGGATGGCCGGCTACCTGGGTGACCAAAGGCAGGCGGTACCGACCCAGAGGCCCCAAAGGAGTCATAGGAGGAGCCAGAGGAGCCACAGGAGAAATGGCCCTGGCTTCGAGTCTGCAGGTTCGAGTAAGTGCCTGATACGGCACGGGCCCGGCTTCGCTCAGCATCGGGCCCCCTACCAGTGGGCTGTTTTGGTGGCAGACAAGGGGCAGATCAGGCAAGGCAGGGGCGGGCGAAAGGGAGGGCAGGGCATGGCGTGGCAGGGAGGAGCCAGGAGCACGAACTCAGGCAAGGAACCTATGGAGAGGAGGAAGAGGAGGAAGAGGAGCATGCCGGCTGGCATCGCACCACTTCGCTCTCATCGCTGTGGTACCTCGGCTCTCTCGGCCGTCGTGTGAAGCGCGAAGTACCTTGCTCGCCCTTTGCTGGCCTACCTAGTACATACTTGTGCTGGCGCCAGAAGCATGCAGTAGCCCACTCCGAGGTACAAGCGGTTGGCGTGTATTCGTGCAGCGCCGAGAGGTACCTCCACCTTGGCAGAGACGGGGCGTGCTGCAGAAAAGGGAAAGGGCCCCTTTGTTTTGGAGTGGTTTTGGTGGTGGTTGGATTTTTTTTCTGGCTTATTTTTTTTTTCCCTCGCTCGCTCTTCAAGTCAAAGCAGGTATGAATCGCACACAGCACCGTGTCGTTAACAACTTTCCTAGGTACTAACGAACTACGGGGCAATACGGGTGCTCCAGCAACTTGGGGCATCTGGGAGCCTTGGATGTGGAGGCCACTACCTCCCGCTTCGCCCAGTCAGAGTCTGGTGAATCACGATGGCGGCGATGGCAATAAGGAAGGTATGGGGCCCTACCACCTGCACCGCAACTATCCCCCGCCAACCTCTCGAGGGGGGTGACGAAGAGAGGGTGTGCAAGCAGGTGAAGCAGGTGAAGCAGGCAACGGCTCTGGAGGCGCTGGCGGATGGGGTGGATGAGTGGGTGCCTATAGGGTGGTGGTGGTGGGCAGGCTAAGGCAGGTATCCAAGTAAGGGGCGCGGTCCACCTGGCGGCCAGAGGCATCCTAGCGATTTCGGGTTTCTTTTTTTTCCATTGCCCTTTTTTTTTTCCTCTTCTTTATTCGAAAGTCTCCGTACATACATATTTTGCTGTATGTACCTATGTACCCTAGCCTCCCTGACTGGCCCAGGCCCACCACGATTTGGCAGAGTCACATTCACTCATGATGGGCAGACGCATGTGCTGGTGGTCCTGCAGGGTTAACAGCCTTGTTCCAGCTATTGCAGCGCCTGTTGGCTCCTTGCTGTCGAGTGTGCGGTGAGGTTTGCGGCAATTTCACAAGTTGTCCTTTTAGCATCCGTACCTGGTTAGGGGCTGCTTGGCTGACGGTCAATCCCTCCATCTCGCAAGAGTCCCTTCGTGAGTCGGGGCTCACAGCACATGCATACAGTCTCGCCTCACAGTCGTCATCATATCAACTGGCATGCATCCTTGGTCATCCGGCCAGCGTGCTGGATTGAGAAATGATGTAGGCACGGGCAGCCCCCCTAGGAGTCATCAGCGTCAATGAGGCATACCTTCGTCAGCATCCAGCTCGCCACACATGTGACACTTATGATGATGCATCACGATCGAGGCATCGAATGAAAATGCTGGGCTCTGTCGGGTTACTCGGGATTAGGTCGTAGCAGATAGGAACGGTTAGGGGAGGGGATCGACGTGTCCTGTCATGGAAGCAGGCTCGCTGTTTGTGATTCGTAGAGCCACCTAATTAGAGGATACCCAGGGGGCACGAGACAGGCCTATCAAGCCTGGCAGGGTGCAAGCAGAAGAGGCGCCTAGCTACCTCTAATCTAGTGGATCACTTTGCCTTACATAAGGCACAGCGCGGCGTACGCAAACCATACCTAGCCAATGGCCTTCCTGCTGAATGCATCCCGATGAAATAGTCTGCATCAAACCACAAGCGTCGAAAAGTTTTCATATGGGACCGTACGTCTGTGTTTATTGTTCTCCCAGGGACATTTTTCCAAGTTCCTTACTCATTTGGTGGTAACCAGTGTTGGCTTGGCTCCCAATTTTATTCAATGACATCTGCGTCGTCTCGCGCAACGAAATCTGCAGCAACGCAGTGTCTCCACTTGTCTTCCTAAAACAGTACACACCCATGCTCTGAGCACGGCCTCCTGGTTGCTAGGTTGAGGGCTCACAATTTGTACTATGAACATGAACCGTAATTACATGCAGGGTGCCTCACTGGTCTGGGGTCCCTCACTTCACAACGGAGCAGAAGCACCAGGGAAACCAAATTGAGCTGCTTCTGTGCCTCCTCGCCACCCAAGCCACTTGTCTCTTTCGGTCGGCTGGAAATGTTACATTGTGGCATCATCAGGTCATTTGGTCCAAAGGGGAAAAGAATAGGGTAGAAGAAAGGATTTTCTGCCCTCGATAGCCGTCTGCAGTGACGCAAGTGGTCCCGATGGGTGGCAAAACCATCTCTCCAGGGTCTGCCAGTCCCGACAAGAAGGACCCTTGCTGCTCTTTGCTAAAATGGGCGACGACCTGCTGCAAGGAAAACTTGAATGGAAAAGGGAAAGAAGCGCTATGTGCAACCCTTGATTTAGAAGTCGCCAGGCAGATGATTGGTCAGGAGTCGCTGAGCTAGTCTTATCTTAGAGGATGCTTCCCTACATAGCCTAGCCAACTTCAGGTCGCTAAGTGAGGAAGCAACGGCTGACCGCGCCCGCTCAGTTCCGCTTCCCACACGTTCCTGCCCGTCCTTTCTTCATTGCCACCCTCTCCGCCTTCCGCGGATGACGTCGGGTCATCCCAACACATACCACCTTCGTATGTAGTGTGTCCGGGCGGCCTGGATCAGCGACTTCGTGCCTCGTGGCTCATCACGAAAAGCCACGGCCAATTGAGCAGCAGATTTTAGATATCCGTCATCACCCCGGCCATCTGGACGCTCTGTTCCATGCACCAGACTCACGCTTCTATCCACAGTGACGGAGCCTGTTCCCAGCAGGCGAACCATTCCAAGCACCAAGATCGGCGCTATCCACGACAGAAATGATTGGTTTTCATTAACCCGCTTTCATCAGGTAGCGTTCCAAGCCATGACCGATGCACTAGAATTAACAGCAATTTCTTAGGGTAGCGCAATGGACTCGGCCATGGATGGTGTGTGGGTGGCCAGCTGCGGGAGCTGTCTGATTGACAACAAACCACGCTTCCAGCCTAGCAATTTACCCTAAGCGCCTGGCCAAGGGGGTCGCCTCAACACAGGTTTTGTTGGCCAGCAGTCCAGCCCCCTTCCTGGCGCGTTGCTGCAGCTGCAGGCTGGACGTTCCAAGATATCCAAGAAGTCATGCGCCATAACGCCGCGAGCCTGGCAATGATTCTGTACCGAGGGAAATGCCTCAGATCCACCATGGCGCCTCTGCCTCCTGTGCTATGTTATGTAGGGAGACTCGCACATAGCCCACAGCGGGCCACTCAGGAGGCCTCGGATCCGTTGACATCCTGCAGGCCATGCAGCCATCACAAACAAGCGCTGCTTACTGGACTACTGGAGAGGGCAGCCCGTGTTGACATGGCACTAAGATCCGTGCAAAGGCCTCGAAAATTCTTCTGATCTCCTGATGATCTTCAGGCGCCACAACGGAGGGCCAACGCCCTCGAGGAACTTGACCCATGCGATGCCCAAATTTCCTTCCTCTGGTTCCACCTAGCCCAGCAGCACCCTCCTCCTGCTCACTGGTGGTGTGGGCTAATCGGCTGAATGGTTTTTTTTCTCTCGTTAATGGCTGGCAAGGTCCGTCCGATGGCTGTTCCTGGTCACAACACTCTCTGCATGCATGCATCGGACGGGGAAAACTATCTGGCTCAGACACGGCGCCTGTGCTTGGGCTCCAACTCCGCCCGCTTATGCCGGATCACAGGGTGGGCTAGTAGGGGAGTGTGTCAGGCTTTCCAGACCTCCCACAATGGGATTTCCAACAAGAGACGAATGGCCCTGTTCCGTGATTAGCAGCCTGGCTGAGCCTCATGGAGAGGCCCTCCCGGGCCTTGGACGGTTCTGGTAGGCGATTGTCAAATGGCGGTGCCAAGCCGACCAATGGTCGTCCAGCTTAGGCCAGGCAATATCAGGAAGAATCATATGGCAATGTCCGGTTGCCGCCGTCCGCTGAGGCCGGGGCTTTTCCTTGCTGACATGCCGAAACAGATTGCAATAACCGCGACATCGCCTACTGTTTCGGGATTTGTTTTCTTGTTGTTGTTTTTGGCTGTCCACATGGCATTCTAATTTTTGTCTGAAATTTCCATATCCCTGGCGTGCCGCGTTTGGGAGCCGGACAAGAAACCTTGCAATCAGGCTGTTTGGAGGGCAGAGCCTGGCATTCTCATCTCGGTTCAGGCAACGCGTGTTGGATGGCTGTCAACATTCAGGTTCCTTGCCACGGGTTCACTATTTCCTGCTGCCAAGGGTCTTCGACCGAGGATGTCCAAAGACCTCAATACTCCGCCACGGCAAGTCCAGACAATTTTAATGACTCCAGGGAAGCAGGACATGTATCAATAACATACCTCGAGAAGAAGGGAAAACAGCAATGCTCCGGGATGTCAGAGCAACGTGGCATGTGGTCTCAACAGCCCCTTTGAGGACGATACATGTGCGGCCTTATCCAAGGGTCGCTGGACAGCCGTGCCATGTGCTTTGCCCAGGCTCAATGTTTTACTTGATCCCTAGTCTCTTGTATCAGGGACACAGGATGGGCCGCGCGCGGTGACAGCACCGCGCCTACTGAGTAGCTTCCTCGAAGGTCCCCTGGTAAGTCATTAGGGGTCCTGGGGCTAATCCAGACGGCTCAAATCAGGTGCAGCATTGGACAAAAACAAGCAGGCCTCACAGCGCGTGTGGCGCATGATCCCCACCAGGGCTGTTCACTTCATTATACGATGGCAAAGCCTCCTTTGCCCAGCATGGCTCACATGATGAGCACGAGCTCTTGAGCCAGGCCAAACCGTCCCGTGGCAGCTAAGCTGACTTCGATACACTCATCAGAGAGGAATCAAGGCGGACGTAAGCTCCCGGTATAGCAATGTGCGACTCGTGATTGGGTATTGGTTAGAACCGGATATTTGCGCCATGGGGTGTACGTGTGCCCACCATCAAGCTGAAGGTGGGCTATGAACCGCGTGGACATTACGAATCAAGTCAAGCAAGCTGTCCAGTCGCTAAATGTCACTTGAACGGCAAATCGGGAAAGAATATCGAGCGGAGCAAGAGAAACGCCACTGACAATATTGCGAAGAAAGAGGCACAAAACGGAGTACGATAGAGAGAGAGATATTGGATCCACGCTGCAGGGTAGGTCGGGAGCTCCAAGATGCCTCTGCCAGCTGGAGGACAAAGACAAGACTTGAGCTGCGAAGCACAACCTTGACAGCTTGAACCCACCCAAAAACTGGTGAACTGTGGGTCTTGATGCAAGGCATACCAGTACCCGAAGTTGAACCAAGGGCTTTTGGACTTGCTTGGTTCGTTGAGGCCCGACGTGTTTGCTGGTCTGGTCTGGTCTGGTCTGGTTGTCGTCTGGCTACCTGGATTGCCGGCCTGCATTGGAATTGGATTCCTCCGCTCCCAGCATCGGCCTGTGGGGATATGCAAGGCCTGCAGGGAGTGACAGGTTCTCGGCGGAGGAGAAGGAAGCTCGCCTGTGCTATGTATGGCTATACGCTCCAGGCAAGGAGTGGTGGTGGCCTAGAGTGCCACGCGCACCCGGGACACGCGCGAGCTGTGCCTGCAGAATGCCGAAGAGGGAAGCCGGCGACAGCAGCGGCAACGGCAACGACGACAACGAAGGGGGTGGTCATATATCTCGTCATCCAAGAGCCTACATACATACGTCTATGTAGTATGCCGCTGGGGAGGACACGGGGTGCTGGAGACGTTGAACCAGCGGCACGTGCCATCATCCATCTGTACTGCCTAGAAGCGAGAAGCAGCCACCTGGACCAGTTCGGTGATGCTTCTGTGGGAGCAAGATACGGCCTCGTCATCATCCACCAGGCACCGATTGACATGGTTGGATGTCGCCGCCGACAGATGCTTGATGACCCATGGCTAGTTGTATCGCTCGAGGCACCCATGGCTGGATACCCGTGTCTTCCCCTTCTTCAACAGGCAAACGCTGAGAATGCGCGCCTCGGTTTGTTCGGGGGGCCAAGAGGGACGCATACCGTCGGTCCGCTGCGTCGTGATTGGCCTCTGTGCTACTGCACGAGGCACAGTAGCTCCGGGCGGTTCTATGGCTCCCACGCCATTTGCACTCTCACCGACAGTCTCACTGGGACCGCCTGGCAGGGGGCCTTACCAATTATTTGCTCGGCTTCTCGTTGTACGATGGCTTGCAGCAGCCTAGTGGACGGGCAACGTGGACCAAAGGGTCGGCCTAGCCCTCTTGCTCCTTTGTCCTCTCCCCAATGACCCCCCCGGGCTTTTCTTCTCATCTTGCATCTTGTCCGACGACCTGGACGACACCCCTTCTCCGCCTTGCTGCAGTTGGTGGGGGTTTTTGCAGATGCCACCAAACACCAACCGCGTGCTTTTCTACCTGTACGTTTGTCAGCCTGCCCCATGTCATTGTGCCTGCGCTTCCTTCGACTGCCGCGCCTGTCCATACTACCTTCATTCACCACCTTTTGTCGCGTAGCCTTCGTCGCGTAGCCTTTGTCTTCCCCCCGGCCTGTATGGGCATTGTGTATGGTAGCATCGGCAGCAGTAGCTGAGCCCTTCCTCCGCGCCCCCCGCTGCCAAACTCTGACGCTGGAACGGGCATCTCCTTGCTAGCCAATTCTCTCCTCCCCGCTGCATCTCCATGATGCTATTATCCCCCTCATCTGATACCCATATCAAACCCACCCCGTCGTACGAAGCACGGCGAGACGGGTTGTTGCACCCGGAAAATGCCTCTTGGCCCTTTGCCTTTCCAATACCCACGCCTCCGTCGTCATCGCGCCCACCTCAGTCCCCCTCTCCCGTGTACCATATGTAAGGACATACAAGACCATCCTGAATCGCCGCCTCACGCAACCCCGCTTGTCCTATGCAGACTGCCCGAAAAAAGCACCCGCAGCGGCGAGCAGGAGCCCAACCCGCCCATCCACTGCCTTTCCCACCTGTGATAGAGTAGAGCCCCTCCCTGCCCTTTCCTGTAGATGGTGGTGATAAAGGCTACCGGGCCTATCGCCTTCCATTTGCCCCTCCTCGTCCCAGTCAACATGTAGACGGGGCTGGCAGCCCCTCCCTCGCTCTACGCGATGATCGCTGCCGTCGAGGCTCATCGAGGGGTAGCAACCTCCCTCCATCAAATTCGTATGCCGAGAGAAGTCTAGAATATTCCTAGATGGGCCCATCTCATGTATACGAGGGAAGATTGGGAAGGCCTCGTATATGCTGAGATCGTGAGTTGAGTTCATAGAATCGTCTAGGGTAGCTCTGAGTCGGGGTTGAAGTGCATATTGACCATGGATTTACTGGCATCACCAAAGTCAAACTCAACTGGTCTCGGGAGACATGATAATAGCTAAGCATTCATCGACAGCCCTCAAGTTTCAGCAAGGTCGTATTTACACAATAGGTAGCCGAAGACGCCATTGCCATGGAATGTCTACTGCTCAAGATATCCACAATGCCAGAAGGAAAGACGATTAGAATATCCTGTATTGAACTTGAACCATGTGGTGCAAATGCCATAGTATCGGCTGCCAACCCCTAACGCCTTCTCCCTCTTTCTCAAACCTCTCGCAGTATCACATGTTAAACTCCTCTGCAGCCAAACCTCATAACAATGGCATGCTTGTTCACACACGCCTCCTTTTTCGACGACCTTTGGATGATGTCTCGCCAGCTTCGTTGGCCTCAGGACCTGATGCGGTCTCAGCGCCGGCCTCGGCCACCCCTTGGACATTGACTGTCTCAACCACACGCCGTTGCTATGACATAGAGTATGGAACGATCGCCTTGTCAATTACGGGCTGACGACGTGCCATCTTCTCCTTCTCAGGCCCCCAGCGCGACTCCCATTCTTCCTCGCGCTCCAAAGCCTGGTCGAAAGCCTGTCGGCACTCCGCGGGTAGGAGCTCCTTGATGTCGTCCGTGACTGAACCGAGGCCTCTGAAGGATGCGAGAAAATCGGCCGGGTCCTTCTTCTCATATGAGGTCGGCGTCACGCCTGCCGGCGGGCTCTCGTAGTACGTATCGGTAACCAGAAAATTACGAGCCATCTTCAGAGAAACAGGTGGGAACCTCGGGTTCCCTCTGGTAGCAGACTCATCTTCAGGAGCAACCTGCTCCACGCGGGCGTACGTAGGCTGCATCACCTTGGGATATTGCATCGTGTTCGTGTGTATGTCATACACACCGGCATTGTTCAACTTTCTGATAGCGTTGATACCGGCATTGAAAGTGCTATGATGACGCAGTTAGTTGACTGTGCGATACCAAGCAAGCCACGCGCAGGCGTAACAACATACCTTGCTTCGCGTGCATGCTCCAGCATCCAGTTCATGTCGTTGACGTTGACCCTGCGCTTTTTGGACTCAATCTTTCCGGTAGGAACAGGAGCCGTGGGCAAGTTGGTGTGGTATACTGCGCTGGCACCGTGCCAGGCGACATACTGATTCTTGTTGTAGGGCTCGCCGGGGATGAAGTGGTCATCGGGATCGGCCAGCTGGCCTTCCACAGCCCCCTCTGCACGGGCCTGGGCAACATTGTAGTCGTCCACGATGCGTTTGCCGCCTACAACGATCCTAGCGCCAAACTCCCGAAAGACAGAGCGTGCCGTGACGATTCCTATGGAGCGACCCTTGTACGAGTGTGGGATAATATCCCGCTCGATCATATCCCGCTTCTCGTCCTCGTCCACGATGATCTTGTACAGCTTGCGGTGCTTGGTGAAGAAGAGATAGCTGTCCCTGAAGCCGACGCAGCGTGCGGGCTCGGTGGACAACATGTAAAGTCGGCTACCGCGCCCGAGCACCTTGAACGTGCGGCAACGATAATCGCGCCCGTCCAGGAGATTGCCGTTCTTGTCAACCTTTGTCTCGCCCTCAGGATCTTCGGGTAGCACGCATTCATCGTCAACAATTTCTGCTACGGTGCCCGTGGCATCAATGACCTGCTCAGCCTTGGGGGCCGCAGGTCCTCCCTTGCGACCGCCGCGACCCCTCCACCCTCCACGTCCCCTCCGTCGTGGCGTGTCAGCCTCGCGCTCCGACACTGTCACCATAGGGTCCCAGTCAGGAGGCTTGTTCTTGGGCGGGCGGCCGAGGCGTTTGCGACGGATCACAGGCTGTGGAGGTGGCGTAGGTTCCTTTGCAGAGGGTTCTGATTCTTCATCCTTATCCGCGCCCTCGGCGTCTTCCTCTCCAGACGCAGCCGCCTTGTCGGCCGCGTCGTCAACGTCGTCAACATCGTCTGCATCGTCATCGTCATCCTCGTCTGCGTCTGGCTCGGGCTGATCCTCGGCCTCGGACGCTTCCTCTCTGGCGTCGACATCGGGCATGGGTTCGTCTTCGAGATCGGCGAATCCTTTAGGTGTGCTCTCTGATGATTTGGAGCCACGCGTCAGCTTGATGCGAATCTTGGGTCGCGGTGCCATGATTGTCGCGTTATGGGAGCAGGTAGAATGGTGATGGAACGATGTCCACTGGTGGAGGGAAGAACGGGACAATTAGGCAAGCAAATGCGCGCGCGTTTGTAGCACCAATTGGAAGGGAAAAAGAGAGGGTTCGGGATTGTGGACTGGCGGCGCGTGGTTCGTGATTTGAGGTCGGAAACCAGAGCGGCTGTGAAACGTCACGAGCAGAAGCGAAGGGGGATGATGGATGGGAGGAAAAGGGAAAAAAAAGAAGAAGTTGCTCTAGAACTTACCCAGGGCAGCGGCGGCCCTCTTGGCGGCAGCGCGACCGGATCGTCGACCTGACATGATGGTGCTGCCTCTTGGGCGCGAGATTGGGTGAGGAAGGAAAGAAAAACGAGGGCAGGAGAGTGAAGTTGAGCTGGGCGGGAGGATTTTGGCGATGTCACAGTCACGGTTTCTCTAGATGGAAGGTTGTTGGAAGGTTGTTGGTTCGGCCGCAGCCTGCTGGTTCAGCCAGTCCGAGTCCAGACCACCTACGCCTGCGCCTGCGCCTGCAGCCATTGGAAGCTGCCCCCAACCTTCTGTACTTCCCTTAGTTGGAGGCGCGCCCAGCAGGCGGGTACCTTGTGTGAGACGCGCCGCGCCTGCCTACGCTTATCCGTTGCCACTGATTGGTCAAGGGGCTTTCCTCAGCCTCGGGCGCTCTGTACAACTAGTACCCAGTACGTACGTAGTACCTACCTGTAAGTACCTATGTAGGTAGAGGTACACAGCACCGAAGTGATTGTAATCACTCGATATCGAAGACTGTACGGAGTACATACACCACCATCCCATAGCAACGACCAACCATCAAATACAGATGCCCACTTCATGGCTTGCACAACTCATCCTGGATGCATAATGAATTGCCAAAAGGGGAGGAGAGAGACGGGAAAAGAAAATGGCCTCCATCTTCAATATGCACTTATATTCCCGGTGGTAGGTAGTGCGCTACCTTGTATGCTTCTGCCTTTCTTTGCCTTGGTACGATAACCCTTACTCTCGCTCCCAATCCTCGCCAATGCCTACCTATACACGCCATAGTCATCATGTCTATACACTGCATCCATTGCCTCATTGAGACATCTTCATCTTCCAAAGCCACCACCCAACATTGCTTCCTTCGTCTCAAGGCAGCCTACATCGTGTCCCAGCCTCCGTTGTTTATCTCGCTCTCGAGCCTGCGGCTAATCAAGCTTGGCACATTATGGCTCAGCACCATGTTGCGGATCAGCGAGTCGTACCTCTTCTGGTTCAAGAAGAGCTGTCGCCCGTGCCGCAACTGAGGGTCCGTCTCGCCATATTTATCAATGTAAGGTGCTTGACCAAACGACCCTGACATGCGATATAGGAAAATGATGGCGCACTTGCGGATGTTCAGGCAGACTGCGAAATTTCCTTGGCACCTGTCGCCACCACATACGTTAGCATATTGTTGCTCTACATCCAGCCTTGTGACCATCGGGGGGAGTCTCATTCATGAAACTTACTTTCGCATGTGCTGCTGAGCACCGCCGATGATGGTGGATTCCGGGTCTGTCATCGACTCTTGTCGTTGACAGCACGTCGCTTGGCTGCAGAACATCTCTCCACAGAACAGACATATCGCTGGGTCGGTGAGATCATTTCCTGTAGTTGGGCATTTCCTCCGCGACGCCTCTTCGATCAGGGCATCGTAGTTCTTGGGTAGTCCGATCAGTTCGAATATGCCAGGGTGGCTCAGAGCAGCCGATGACGGGACCTCCATGTCGAGTCGCGGGCTCAAAACCTGGTGCTTAACCCAAGCCCCCACTAGAGCCTCCGTCGTCGCTGGCCATCCGCATGCACCGGCATTGGGTGTCATGGACGCACACATCTCATCGAACGTAGGCGCCCGCAGGGCCTCGGTCAAGCGCTCCAGCTCTTCAGCATCGGGAGTGGGCGACACATGGCTGTTAAAGTCCACTCCGTACTTGACGTGCAGGAAGACGACGGATTTCCTCAGGAATACGAGAGCGTACTTCTTCGCAAACATATACCACCCTTCCAAAGTATCCAGGCCGCTCTGCTCAAAGCTTGTGTTTGCTTCCCGAGCTTGCGGTGGCCCGTCAGGGAAGCGGATCGCGTCAAATCCCGCCGTTAGGTTGCTGATGGCCAGCGCAAACTCGGCAAAGTTATTGATCGCTGGGTCCTGGGTTTGTCGGTTCTCCAGAGTATCCCGCCATCTCGACGGTGGTATGGCCCGGTTCATGTGGTAGATGACCCTCACGAGCTCGGCCAGGTAGCACAGCCGGAATACGTGTGAGATGTCTGCTTTGTGCGAAGGAACCAGGCCGTACGCGCACTCTACAAAGAACAGGAAACAATCCTGACCAAGCAGAGGGGGGTAGGAATCTAAGGGACGCCGAGCGTGCTGAGTACCCGTGCCAAAGTAGCGTGACATGAAGAGCTGGCAGTGCTGTCTCTCCGAGTCTTTGCGGAACTCGGTCTCGATTCTGCCCGAGATATTTGAATGGCGTGCGCCAATGGATATGTACGAGGAGGCTGTCTCGGCTATGGTCCTGAGCTGCGTGAGGACCTGCTCTGGAAGCTTCTCCAGCAAAGTCATGCCGGGCTGCACTTCTAGCCCACGCTGCTGAATTTCTGCAGCTGATATCGAGTAGCCAACAGCTTGCACCAGTGTATCACTACACGACAGCTCTTCAGCGTCCTCAAGCTTGTTGAGCTCAAACTCGTGTCGTGACTTGAGATTGTTCAGCTGCATCGTTTCTCTCAGTCTCCGATACGCAGTCATGAGTTCTTTGAGAATATGGCTTTGCGTGTTCCCTGTGGCAGGGGCAGAGCCTGACTCGGGGTTGGAGCTCGACTCCGCGACGGAGCTCGACTCGGCAGCAACTGAGAATGAAGAGCTGGCGGGAGTGCCAATTACCGAAGAATGTGAATCCGTTTCGTCCCCGGCCCAGGTTGATTCCGGCTGGGCCTGAATCTGGGTCAGAGATTCCAGCAGGCTGCCAGGTAGACTGGGTGTGTAGATATTCGAGGCGCTCGGCTCGTCCGTCTCAGGGGCTTTGCTGCCACCCAGCCAGTAGGCGCTGCTCATTTGCTTATCGATGAATTCCTCGAAAGAAACTTCTGGCTGCAGGTACCCTGGGTACGATTCGTCGAGACCTTTCCAAATAACGGGTATGAAGGAATTTCCCACGGCCTTGCACAGGGGGCAGACGAATTCGTTGAACTTGGTTTCCTCCGGATGATGTCGCGCAATTTGATGCCCATGTCGACGATTTGTGGCTTCGTAGTACACTTCGAAGCAGCGGTAATGCATCATATGCCCGCACCCGCCGGCAACAGGACCAGCTCGCGAGTCGGCTGGGGAGTAACCTCGACCTATGATTTGTCTTTCGGATAGAAAAGTTTCACCCTTTGCGTTGAGTTTCTCGACAACTTTCCGGTTCTCGTGTGCGATGCCGAATGGCCGGATATCTTCGGCCGATCGATCAAGGCTGCAAGGTGTCTGAGACGCTTCACGAACCATATCAGGATCGTAGAGGTTTGTTTGCCGGACGATGCGGCTCTCCATGAGCATGGCAAAGGTGCCATAGAGGTGGCGGTCATCGGGCTCTTCCTGACAGAGGATGCAGGTCCCACTTGGGTATTTCCAGTTGTGTTTACGGTCCTCAACTTTCTCATCGTCCTCTTCTTCGACCTCCAAGTCTGAGCCCCAGTCGATACCGCCTTGGTTCTCCAGGAAGCTCTTCTGCTGCATCTGGAACTGTGCCATGACCTTGGCCTGACGGCTCAGAGCAGCCTTCTTCTTTCTCTCACGCTCTTCCTCATCGGTGTTTTGGGCCGGTGACGCGGTGTCGAGTCGGTCAATGGATATTCCCAGCTCTATACAGGCTGCCACGAAAGCCTGAGGTCTCTTCTGTCTTAGTCGCTTGAGTACGAGGCTCAGCTTGGGGTGGATCGCTTTGAACTCTTCCTTCTTCGACATCATGTTTAGCAGGGACAATATTGTCCTGGATGCTGGCTCCGGCATGAAGTTGCTGCGGGCGACTCGGGTGAGGGCAATATGCACGAATGATTTGGGGGACGCCTCGGACATCTCCTCCTCGCTCGTTTTGTCCTCCTGAATGGCAATGAGAATAAGGTGGAGCACCACTTGCAGAAAAGTCTCCAGACGCGTGAAGGGGACAGATGGAGTAAATCTATGTGCAACAAGGGGGTACAGCAGAGAGTAGTAGATGACCTGTCCAAACATGCCAGTGTTGGTGAAAGCGCCGAGATGCTCGAATAGCCCAGAGGAAATCGGTTGCATCTTGGGTTCGTACACAATCTCTTCCACGGCCTTGCCCGTTCTTTTGGCCATCTTCTTTCTGAAGGCCATCTCCGACTCTTCTCGCTGGTTCTTGCTGTAGTGTGCGATATAGGGGTCAAGCTCCTCGATGAACTCGGGTCGCAGCTCAAACGTGCCCACGTCCGATATACCTTCTGGAGGCTTATAGGTTGCTACTTCATCCAGCACTCGGTGGAAGTCCTCTTCTTCTTGGTATTTCTCCGGGCCCTTGCCGCAGATTTCGTTGAAGGAGAGGGGCTTGAAGCACAAAACATGGATAATATCCCGGCGCATGGCCAGAATCCTAGCATTGGGTTCTTCTTCGGACGGTACCAAGCTCGTGCGATCGCTCAGAAGCACAATAAGGAGGTGGATCATGTCTTCCACAATGTCAAGATGCTGCATATCATCTTGAGCCTCCGACTTTTTCTCATATATACCCTTAACCCAGGCATCCATACCGAAGCGGTCGATGATGGACGCCAGCACCCGGCTTGGATTGCATACCACCAGTGCAGTCTGGAGGAGAAAAATGTCCCGCTGGTGCGCCACGTCTCGGTGGGCGGCACCCTTATACTGGGTGGCTTGGTGTCGCAAACTGATGCCATTGCGCACCCACATATTGGCCTTGATCTGCGCAAGCCATGCGCAGATGCGAAGCGGGAAGTCGAATGCAGCCATCAAATAATCCTCCGGGCTGTAGTCCTTCTTGGGTATCTGCGGACGACCCATCAGCCGTGGCTTAGATCTGAGATCTTGCGCGGTGAAGCTCAGGAGGCTGCGCATGTTTGCAGCAGGCAAGGATCGCCCGTATTCAATGAGCCATGACCAGGTGTGATGAAGTGCGTGGTGAAAGCTGATGGGATCCTTCTCTACCAAGAACTTGACGACTTCATAGGATTCAGCCTCCGTGTCGAATTCAAAGTCATTCAAGGTCTTGAACTTGACTTCGTCCTTGATCTCCCCTTGCTTAAAGCGGTGTCTCTCTGCACCAATCGAGTTGATAATGACGATCTTGGTAGCGAAGCGAATAGCATGTTGCAAACGGATCATATCCTCTTGGGGGCAATTCTTGAAAGCTTCAGCCATGTTTCTGGCCTGGAGGTTGATCTGTCGAGTGATCAGAGATGCGGTGATCCATGAGTCCGCTTCGTATTCGACATGTTCGATGACAGCTCGGACGTTGGGACCAACGCCTTGGTGAAGCTTGGTCAAGTCGAAAAACTGCATCAGATAGCGGGGCTCGCTCCTCATCTTCTCCTGTACATGAGGAGACCCAAACAGGAACTTGAGATCTTGGTAGAAGTGATACATGCGGCGGTTGGTAACGGTACCAGTCTCGAAGCCCAGGGCTGCATCAGGAGAAACATCCCAAGGATGGCCCACTTGCCGGGTGGTCAGGAACGTGTATAGGATAGCCATGAGGCTGGTCAGGAAGTTTCCCCTCTCAACCACTTCGCCCGTTATGGATGGAGTTGTCAACATCTGCAGAGAGAGGAGGATGATGGAGTGATCAGGCTCTCTGTCTCCTATAAGGTACAGCTGGGCCAAAATGGTGTAAAGACTTGCGAACCGCAAGGCAAGCACCCGCTTGAACTCGGGGATCATGACCACGGTGGAGATGTAGAGAGCCCTCAGGTCATTTCTTACTTTCTTCCACATCCTGAGGTCGAACAAGATGAGCCAGTCGAGTCGCACTCTCTGGAACACGTCTTCGGCAGGCGGCACATTCTCCCTCTGCGTATATACGAAGGGCGTTTCCAGCCAGTATCGTCCGGGACGCGGAATCGCCTTGATCGGCTTGCTGCCGGGTGTCTTAGGGACATCGGCGTTGGCCTTGGTGTACGCCCCTGATGCAATCAGTGGTTCAGCGGTGTCAGAATCCGAGGGTGTTCCATCCCGATCTCGTGCACCTGATCGAGCATTTGCGGGTGGTGGCGGAGGCGGGGGTGGATATCCGGCCATTGTGGCCTCATCTTCTTCCAATGCTTCAGACTGGCTCCAGTTCATTCCCAGCTCGCCCACATCCCCCCTGGTATCGACCATCATGACATCCTCGTTGTCTTCGATGCCTCCTGCCACGGAGGTTGACGGCGAGCCGTTGTCATCGTCCTCGATATCCATGTCCTCGTCACTGTCGTCAAGAGCATCGAACTCCAATGCCAGGGTACCGCCTTGTGTAGTGGCGGTTGCCGGAACAGTCAGAACGAGGCGCGCATTTAAGTTGACGGCTGTTACTCTTCTCCCGTAGAAGTCCTCATGAATGTCAGACTCCTCTTCGTCATCGATTAAGCCAGCGGTCTGTGTGGCTAGGCTTCCTTGGCGCCAGGGCTTGAGAACTTCTTCGCAGACGGTACGTCTCAAAATATGGGCGTCATGGCCGACGGAGCAGGCAGAAATGTCGCTCAGCCATTCAACAAGAGTTCCGCACATTTGTTCTCGGAAAGTATCTCTGGAGGACCTGATGGTGACGGTGACTCTGATGGCCTCCATAATCTTTGCCATGTCGAGCAGACGCGGCACATCCGAAAGATAGATGGGAACGCAACGGCCATATGCGTCGGTATCCCAGGCATCCTGAAGAGCTTCGCTGCGCAGTTTCTGGCAGGCACGGGCAAGTTGCTCCTGGACTTCCTGGACTGTGTGTTTCTCGTCGTTCCACAGCACCATGGCGAACTCTTCGCATTTCTTAGAGTCATCGCCGTAGTACTTGGAGGATAGGCGCGACGTCTCCTCGTCTTTGAGAATGGATTCTTCCGTCTTGGTATGTCGGAGCTGCTCGGGTGCGCAGGAGATGACATCGCACATGTAGTCAAAGACTCTCCCGATGGTCATGTGTAGGTTCGCCTTAAGATCTTCGGGTAGAGCACTGGCCGCCTTGTCTTTGCCCTTGTCTGGGCGGCCCTCCCTGTCGGAGTGAATGGTGCAGAACATGGGATTCCTCCAGGCCTCCTCGTCTCCGCAGTCGCAGCAACCGCTGTTGCCAACCGAGACATTTAGGCGCACCATGTGTCCTGTGTGGTCGGTCGAGTCGAAGCATCGGCTGCAGAGGCAGCATGTCTCGTCTGTACCGCATGTTCGGCACGCGTAGGAAGGCTCGCCAGGCTTGAAGATGTGGCCGCATCGCTTGCCTCGGGCAGTCTCGGTGTATTCGGCTCCCTCCTCTAAGCCTTGGGCATCGCTAAGTTTGAGGGCTTCGGACGGCTTTCCTTCGGGGAAAAGGAGCTGCATGTATTCCTGTCTGCCACCAGCCAGGGACCAGAAAAGATTCCTTAGGAGCTCTCTGGATGCTTCTTCGGTGTAGCGGTAGTTGAACTGCGCAGGCAGGTCCGCCAAAAATTGGCAGAGCTGCTGCTCCTGTGTCGACAAAGGCTGTTCCATTGTCATATTCTCATTATGAAGGTCAAGAAGCGAGATGATGCTGCTGAACAGCTCCAGTCGGTGACGCAGCACCCTGCGATGTGATGGCGGGGAGTTTGGTCTTATCGACAAGTGGTCCAACGATAAGTACTAATAGTAGGTAGAGCGGGACAGGCAATGTATGTACCCTGTGTACCCGTAATGGGTAAGTTCAAGAGTGGGTTGAGAACGAGCGACAACCTTGAGAGTGTCCGGGGGCCAACTATAGGACAAAATCAAGGATTTGTCTCCCTAAAAAATATCGTGCGATGGAATTTCATGGAAATCAAGGCCTGGCAGCTGTGTCGAAAATGTGAGCCTGCCAGGCAAAACAGCCAGTTGGTTGCCCGCCTACCTACAGGTACCTATTGACCAGTAATTTAGTACTAAGATCATGTACCTGTAGGTACACCAACGGGTAGGTACAGGTAAGGTAAGGTAGGTAGTATGCTGCCGTGGCAAATCACCCGGGCAAGCCAACAGTTAGTAGGCCACTGACTACGAGGTACCATAGTCGCTGCAACTTTGAGGTTGAGGTGGCCCATCAAGTCCAGCTTCTGCCTGGCTGGCAGTTTGCTGCCGCCGCTGTGCTGACCTATCCTACCTACTTACATACCCAGCAACCATGACTTGCTCGAGACGGAGCTGATCAAGACGGATTCTGTGCAGATGGCTCCGGCATAAACGTGCCGACCGAACCCCTTCGGCTCGGCCCAAGCACGATAACGCCATGATGCGACGTCCTATACGGACGGCAGTAGGTAGGTTAGCAGTGAGCAGAATCACTTCGAGCCATTGTCAACGAGTTGAATGTGAAGCTTGTGGCGAGCGCCTCTATTTCTCCAATGTTTTGTACATGTTACAGAACGCAAGGAACTTGATGTCTATCCCATCGTCGGCTTCCAATCTACTCCTCCTCCTCCTCGGACTCAACGTACTTGTGTCGGATGTCCTTCCATTGGCGCTGGGTCCCAATGTCAGCATCGCCGTTACCAGGGGAGATCAGCTATAGTTATACGTACACCTCGGTTGTTGTAGTCCCAGATCTTGTTCATGGTCGTGTTGAAGCCCCTGTGGCATAATCAGTCCATGTCCCATTGTCACCGAGTCGAGGAGCCGAGGCGTACATCTCGAAGAAGAATCCGGCGCCGAAGACGGCCGTGAGCATAACGTAGTTTCGCCTGAAGAGGGCACTGTGAAGCATCGGGTTAATCGTCGGGTTCGGCTGCGTTGCGGCGATTGGTAACTTGCCCGAGAAGGGGTTGGCCGGCCTGCACGGATGAGCGATTAGCGGATGCCGGTGGTTTAGAGGTGCCTAATATGCTCCAACACGTACCATTTTGACTGACTTGTGCAATTGATTGGGTTCTGCGAAGATGGGGAGGGAGGGAGGCCGTGGGAGCGGGATGCGTGAGGACGTCGTCAGAGGTTAAAAGCTCGTGTGCAGGATGAGGCCAGGAAATTCGCGAAGTTCCGGGGAGACAGCTTTACCCGAGCCGTGATTGGCTGGGCCGGACAGTTGCCCAGCCCCACATACCACGGCTGCTTCAGCCTTTTCATCAACTCGTCGCAGCCTCACAAGCATCTCTTTTACTGGGTACGAATCCGAAAACACACTCGTTTCCCAGGAGATCATCCATGCATGATGCGGAAGAAGGTCTTCTGAAATTTTATTTTATTTTAAAAATAAAATATATTAATAAGTAAATAAAAAAGCGACCTTGTTTCTCTATCCCCGGCAGAAAGCTCACACATGCACGACGGTACTTACTCTTAGGCTTGTTCTCTTTGAAAGGTACAGGTAGTATCTACATTAGTACCTCTATAACATCACTTGTCACCTTTGCATAGATGGCTTCCATCCTTGTGCTCCCGTGTAGTCGTCTATCGCCTCAGCCTCACTTTCTATATGACATGATTGGCTGACGCATTGGCGGACAATGCGATAAAATCCAAGTCCGATTTTGTATTATCAAATCACCGGGTGAAGCATAGCATGCATGTCTTGGATATGCAGAGGAGCTTTCACGCTCTACCAGCGAAATGATTCAACGTTTGTAGAAGGCGAGGTACAGGTGGCCATAGGTTTCAAAAGCCATGCTTCTGCTGCCAACTTAGAGCAACGACGATGCCGTGCTCCAACTCCACTCTACATGGACCCAATCACCCTGGGCTGACCGAAAGCTAGATCTGCTTAAACCAAAGGGAGGGCTACCCAAACTTTTGGGCAGATAACGCCAAGGTCGACGCGGTGCAACCCCATCTACCACTCGCTTCCGCTTCGACTTCCAACGACATCCCGCTGCAGCACACCCCTTGGCCCTGGCGCCTATCTATAACTGGCTGGCTCTTGTGCGTTGCAGTTCCCTGCGCGCGCCTATTGCGCCGCCCACCATCCACCTGTTCACATGCATCTAGTTTCTGATCTCTGGCCAGTCCAAACACCTCCCGCTATCTGTGACCGCAGAGGAACCCAGCCCTGCGGGCGTCGGTGCCTAGGGGCCCTGTCGCATTGCATAGACGAAAGCCCGACCTCGGCGCAACCATGCCCTCCGAAACCACCAATGCCGGTATCGTCACCGACGAGAACAGCGGCGAACGCCACATTCCCGAATCTGTCCGCGCCGACGGCAGCACGCGCAAGGCCATCAAGATCCGTCCTGGCTATCGTCCCCCCGAGGATGTAGAGGTTTACAAGAATCGCACCGCCGAGGCTTTTCGCGAACGAGGCAAGAGGATAGGCATCCCCGGCGCTGCATCGGCCACGGACGACAAATCCGACCAGGCATCTGCCAGCAGCAACAAGAATGCTAAGCGCCGGGAGGCGCGCAAAAAGGCCAAGGCGACTGCTGACGGTCAGGAGGGCGGATCTGCTAAGCAGGACTCGGACGTCAAGACAGAGGAGGCACCCGTCGACCCAGAGGTGGAAAACGAGAAGAAGGCTCGCAATCTTAAGAAGAAGCTGAAGCAGGCTAGGGAGCTCCAGAGCAAGAAGGACGGCGGCGAGGCTCTTCTCCCTGAGCAAATCGCCAAGGTCATCAAGATAAACGAGCTGATCCGCGAGCTGGATGCGTTGGGCTTCGACAGTGAAGGAAACCCCAAGACGACTTCAGACAAGGCCACCGGCGACAGCGAGAAGTAGGCTGTGGTTTTTGAGTAGATGGGCTTCTTCGCTACTTGGTGCACTCTGCTGCCTCTCTTTTCCGTCACACGGGGCCAGGCTATGCCATGGCCGCAGCGTCAACCATCATGATGTCACATCTCAAAAGCAATTGAGGGGTTGCGTCTCATGTTCCCTGGAGTTGGGTTGGGTCCGGTCGGTACGGTATAGCTAAGACAGCCTTTTACGATGTTAAGATTCTGATTTATGTCTCTCTCATGTCGGGAGTTATGCTGCTTGCCCGAATAGCTGCGTAGGGTTGTAGATGGATGTGCTACCCCGCGGCGATATACCTTGGTACTGATCGCCATTCAATGGCTGATAGATAGAGCAATAAACCCGACGCCAACCGCATCAGAAGACCGCATTCAAACACCATACCTCCCCCTTATTACAGTATACAGCGAGAAGACTATGGAGGAAGAGATAAGGGAGGAGAAGCCTGGAAACCACTACCATTTGATGGTAAAAGCGCCCATAGCTTTACACAGATCGAGGGATCGAAGCATGGTATAGGGTAGGTGCGGTGCTGGCGGACCCGACCTTCTGCCGTAGCGTTTGTCGCATGTGCTCGGGTGGCCAAGGCTGCCATACAATGAGGTAAGCTTCCGAGTCTACCTATTGCAAGCTACGCCATATTGCCTTGCCTGATATACAACCACCACGCAGCACCAAAGCGAGCATTGGCTAAATCACGACGACAAATATATCGACCGAACCGCACTGAACACAGCACCACTCAAACAGCATACGATACACGCTGCGACCATGAATGCCGACGAAGAGCGTCAGGCTGCCCTGAATTCCTACCGAGCCAAGCTCATCGAGTCGAGAGAATGGGAAGCTAAGCTCAAGAACCTTCGACTCGAGATCAAGGAGCTGCAGAAGGAATTCGATCGTACCGAGGAGCACATCAAGGCGCTCCAGAGCGTGGGACAGATTATCGGTGAAGTCCTGAAGCAACTGGATGACGAGAGATGTATGGATTCTACCCCCGGGAGCCGTCCAATGCACACAACGTTCGTTCCACTGACCGATTTGCGATAGTCATCGTCAAGGCCTCGTCTGGTCCTCGTTATGTCGTAGGGTGCCGATCCAAGGTCGACAAGGCCAAATTGAAGCAGGGCACCCGTGTGGCCCTCGACATGACTACACTCACCATCATGCGCATGCTCCCCCGCGAGGTCGACCCGCTCGTCTACAACATGTCACTGGAGGACCCTGGCCAGGTCAGCTTCGCTGGTATCGGTGGACTGAACGACCAGATCCGAGAGCTTCGCGAAGTTATTGAGCTGCCGTTGAAGAACCCGGAGCTGTTCCTCAGAGTAGGAATCAAGCCCCCCAAGGGCGTGCTGCTCTACGGCCCCCCAGGCACAGGCAAGACGCTACTGGCTCGAGCAGTGGCCAGTAGTCTCGAGACGAACTTCCTCAAAGGTTCGATCCCATGGAAACAAATTGATTTACAGGACCTGATAGCTAACCCTCACACAGTCGTCTCTTCAGCCATTGTGGATAAATACATCGGTGAATCCGCTCGACTAATCCGTGAGATGTTCGGATACGCCAAGGAGCACGAACCGTGCATCATTTTCATGGACGAGATTGATGCCATTGGTGGTCGACGATTTTCAGAAGGTACCAGTGCGGACAGAGAGATTCAAAGAACGCTCATGGAGCTCCTCAACCAGCTTGACGGTTTCGACTACCTGGGCAAGACCAAGATCATCATGGCTACAAACAGACCGGATACCCTCGACCCCGCCCTGCTGCGTGCGGGTCGTCTGGATCGTAAGATCGAGATCCCGCTGCCCAACGAGGTTGGACGTCTTGAGATTCTCAAGATTCACAGCTCGTCTGTCGTAACTGATGGCGACATTGACTTTGAGAGCGTGGTGAAGATGAGCGACGGACTGAACGGAGCCGATTTGAGAAACGTGGTAACGGAAGCGTGAGTGCCACCCATGCTAACGTCTGATGGGCAATGCATATACTGACTTACCCCCCAGTGGGCTATTTGCCATCAAAGATTACCGAGAGTCGATCAACCAGGATGACTTCAACAAGGCGGTCAGGAAGGTGGCAGAGTCAAAGAAGCTGGAGGGAAAACTAGAGTACACTCCCAACTTTTAATGAATAGGTTGAAAAAGGAGGAGGAGGATGAAATGCCTGTGCCGTGGGAGACTGCAAACCAGCACTACCAGCGGAGAGGGGTGTCGTGGCACCTTGGTTCATTTGGTGTATAGACAAGGGGTCACAGGTAGAAGAGCGGCAAACAAGAATTACACAAGCATATATCATGGCCATCTGGGATGATGGTTGTGTGAGGGTGTGCGACGTTCGCAAGTCCGACCGGATCAAGAATGGACAGACAGCGTGTCACAGCAGCCAACATGACCCGTCATACCTATGCTGCCTCTTATTGAACGAACGAGGTGGCGATATGAAACCCACGTGCCGAGTTTGTGAGGCGGTCAGGGCAAAACGGATACTATGTGTGCACGGCAGCCATGCGCCTCCAGCCATGCGGTCCTTACTTACGCCTGAGACAGGAAAGCGCTTTAGCAAATACAACCTACATACCTGTAAGCCACAATCGTGCGGGTGGATAGGAGCAGATAGTGGCAAGTTGAACGCTTCGATTACAAGATGAACTGGGCTTGGTTCGGTAATTGCCAACAACGGCTGGTGATGCCGCGATGAAATACGACCCGTTGGCTATGCATCGTGTTCGCATATCCCCGGCGAAGCCGCTCGGGTTCAACGAGGAGGCTCCTTTTGCCCCGATCCGACCAACGTTAGTATGCAGTAGTATGTGAGAGGCATCCAAGACATTGAGTTTCAGGGACGATGCAGGGCCATGTGCCGACAGGAGTTAGACGCGGTTTGGATGGGGTTAAAAATGATCCTTGATCATGAATGGGGACTACAGACCATCGAAATGTGTCTTCCAGTTTGAGCACCAAGTCTCGGCCCGGAGCTATGCTCAATGGTGGGGTTGCATACCTACCTAGGGCATGGAATCGATTGCAATGGGTACAATTGCTCCGTACGAACTACGAAGTGGAAGGTGGTGGCGCTGCATGCTGCTATTATTGGAGCATTTCGATGGGTGGAAATGATGGAAAGATCGGAATACGGTAAGGCGCGCATGGATATCACAACAAGGCAGGGCAGGGCAGGGCAGGGCAGGGTGAGGAGTTCGCGATGTGGCTGTGAATGGCAAGCTACATCTAAGCAGCTGGAGCTAGTAGCGATGGCTCAGGGCGCTGAATCACATGGGATGAAGAGGTTGGAACGGTGCCGCCACACTTCTTGCAGCATGGAGAGCCCCAGGCCAGCCTCCCAGCATGTTCAAGCGGCTTCCCGGGGCCTGGGTCTGCTGGGCTGCGTGTTTGCTTTGTTTTCAATGTTGTTTCTGATGCTCTCCAGAGACAGAGGCTCGGGGCTGGCCCAAACAATAAGAGCACGGCTGTTCCGTAGGCCATGACTGAACAGATATAGGGGGTAGTGGGAGACCTGACGTTATTCTCTCCTACTTTGCCTGTGGCCAGATGCCATGGACAAGTGACAATACAGTATGCTGCAATTATCACTTTATTGGGACTGAAGCCCGTCTGGGTTGGGTGAAATCAGACTACGAGCTGCTAGAGCCGTGCATGTTGACTGATGCTGACCATCCTACTCAAAATCCTTGTCAGCACCGAGCAGTGGAGGAGGATCTAGCAGCGCCAAGGCGAATGCAAGATGGGCGACGGTGTTCCCGGCAAATACGAAGCATGACGACAAGGCAGCCCTACCGGATGCTCCTTGCGCAACGGAACACGGGGAGGTGGCAGGCATTGGCAAAGCCATGACAAATAAGGAGGTTTTCGACGATGGGGGAGGTGAATACCATACGGCACGGCATGACGGGGCCTGGCAAAGCTGAAGTTGGGATCGCCCCGTACTGTACCGCCCCGTATAGGCTGCTCAGTTCAGGCTCTTGGTGGTTTGGCATTCTGCTGCCTTCGTATTGGCCCATGATGATGGCTAGGGCGGCGGGGATTGGCAGTGGTGGATGGAAACGCGGACGGGCGAGCTTTGTTTTCCTTAGCGGCGGTCATCACTCCTCCCCCTGCGCCGCCCATGTCCATGTCATGTCCGATCTGGGTGAATGGCCAGAATAGACTACTGCGACAAGACGGGCCAGATCTGGCTGCTGGCCAGTCCCCAGGAACGAAGCCAATGTAAGACCCGACCCAAGGCACGATCAGTCGTGGTCTCGTGGCGATAGTGTTGCACAAGACTCGATAGATGGCGCATATGGCGTCGGAAAGAATGTGAAACCGCGTAGCTTCGTAGCACCTGTCTGATCAGCTCAGCCGTAGCGTCATGTCGTCAGTCGCTAATAATCACTAGGAAGCGCAAAGGTACGCCCTGGGGATGACAGCCACAGGCCCGCAGGCGCCCGTTTCCCTGACGTGCCATGGCCAGCTCATCGTCTTACAAGCCTGGCACGTACAATGATAGGTAGGTAGACTGCTTCTGGGCGTTGCCTTATGTCAGAGGAAGCCATGTTTGAGAGTGCCCCTTGTTGGTTTTGTTGGTTGCTCAAGTGGGACTGCCTACCTGGGCGCATGGACGTGGATGATGGTGCTACGGATGGCTGTGCCTTGCATGAGCAGGACGAAGATGGAATGGGAATGGGTAAGCTTGTGCCGCTGGCCGAATCGTCCCCGGCTCGGTGGTTGCCAGGACGAAGGGATGCTGGATAGGAATGGCGCCATCGTGATGTTGTATACCTAGTAGGTACGGATAAGCACGAGGGTGCATGTGGGATCCTTGGCCTGTGAGGAACAGACATCAACCGCTTGACAGGCTACTACAGCAATAGGTTATTATGGCGCGGCCTTGGACAGCCAGTAATGCCTGGACACCTCAGCATAAGAAGATGGTTAGATATGGAAGGCACCTGCTGAACCCCTGTCCTCACTCTTGCCTCCCGACTTCCATCCAAGAGTCCTGACGCAGGACAAACGACGTAAACTCAGCAGGGGTTGTCGGCGGGGCTGGCGCTGTTTCCCACCTCAGACAAGTGCACATCCAGTGGCCAGTGCATTCGACTTAGGCGGGTGTTTCTGGGCTCTTTCAACATGGCATGTCTCTTATCGTTGTTGTTTTTGTCTGGATTTTTTTCTTCCCTCCCTGCCAGTAAATGTTTGCAAAATATGGGCTCGCGAGGGGAAACACGACTTGTTGAGAGGCAAAAAGGAGATGGACGTAAGAGAGTTTGAAACATTCCGATACCGAAAAAACCAACAACACGAGAGAACTGGCTGGTCAACACGGCTGAAAGCCATGGAAGAAGAAAAAAAAAGGAGCCACTTTTTGGTGCTTGGAGACACCCCTCCCCTCTGATGGGGGCCCGGCTGGATTCAAAGCTTGATACGAGCTTTTTGGCTGATCCTTTTCTCCCTCTCCCAGTTGCCAATGCCCATGCCCACGAGGGGAGGGGAGGGGAGGGGAGGGAGGGTAGGGTACTAAGGTACTAAGGGGGGCAAGAGGATACGGACGGGCGGCGACGGGCAGCAAGTTGGCTAAACCAAGACGACGGGTGGGAGCAACGGTTATCTGGGGGCTTGTTCTCTTACCGCCACTCCAGATGGCTGATAGCCACACGAGAGGGAATGCGGTGCGATGCAGATGCAATCCATATGCGGGTAGCTCCCGGACTTGAGCGATGGGCAACGAGGTAGTATGGATGGATGGTTGGGAGCGGCAGTGGGCAGCAAACGTCGTCATCGGGGACAAGACAGCCTTGAAGCTGGGAACACACAAGCACAGCACAACAAACACGGGCATTACGCACAAACTTTAAGAGATCGCTGATATAGAAGCCGAGGGGCAATCATTCCATCATTCTCGAGATGCGGGCTACGTAGCAGTCTGGTACTGCTCCCTGGTCCCTGGCTCCCTGCTCTGCTGCTCGGCAGTAGCCTGTCTTAGCAGCTTCCATGTAGCCTGTAGGGCAGGGTCCCTGGCAGCAGAGGGCATCATCCATTCTATTTCTTACCTCTGTGCTACCGTCTACGGGATCAATCAATGCCGCCATGTACGTAGTACACATCCAAATCTCGGACTTGCAAACCTGGCGCATCCACCGGGCCGCCGCCTGGATGCAATCATGCGGCGTGCTCTAAATGGAGACAAACGGCACATGCGTAGGCCAACGAAGCCTTACCGGGTTCTGCTGTTGGTGCTGTTGGTGCTGATTGTCGATTGCTGATTGCTGATTGCTGATGTTGGCGTTTGCCAAAGCTTACAGCACCTACCCGTTGGCTGACAGAGGTGACCTCAGTCCCTGGGGGGAAGTACTATGGAGGTCGGGTACCTTGTTGTTCCTGCCTGCTTTTTTCGTGTCCCCCTTGCTCCCCACATCGTCCAGAGTCGCCCACCGTGGCCCCGGGGAGGGGAATGTCCAGCTAGGTACTAGGTTAGCTTGCTTGGAGCTGAGCCCCCCAAGCCTCACACTCTCACCACTGCACACTGCACACTGCACGGCTCGCACGCTCGCAACGTCCGACTCACCCCTCCATCATCCCCATCCGCCATCTGTCCAGCCCAGACCAGTCCAGTCCAGTCTAAACCCACTCCATGCTCGCCCTCACTTCCATACACCCCCCCTCCTTCGTCGGAACGGGCTCCAAGGTCCCAAGGCCCTCCAGAAACAAATAATACAGATACCTCCCCGACCTCCAACTCCTTTCTCTCTGCTTCTGCTTCCCATCTATCTCTTCTTCCCTTTCTTCTCTTCATTACCTCCAGAGAGCTTGCGTGATACCCCCTCCCTCTTCTTCCATTCTTCCGTCCTTGACTGGTTCCCCCCTCCTCTCGCGTCCTTCTCGCCCTGCCTTCAGACTAGCCATTCGAATCGAGACACCATGTGGTACGCATCTCCCGTCACCGCCTTCCCCTCGGTCCTGCGCTGGCCTGCCTACCAGGAAACGCCCCCGGCAGGTCAATTGATGGTGGTGGGCTGTAGCTGACCGCAACTCTTTGTATAGTGGCATTTTCGGTTACATCAACTACCTCGTGGAGAAGGACCGCAAGTTCATTCTCGACACTCTCATCAACGGTGAGTTGAAGCCGCCCGCCCCCCATTCCTCTTTGGCCCGCCAACCCCTCCTTTCGCCCTTACGGCCCAGCAACGGCTCCCAACTATCATGGCCCAAGAACAACCGGTTTTTGTTTATAGACGAGCGTTGCTGACCCATACCTCGCTCTCCAGGTCTGTCCCGTCTCGAATACCGAGGATATGACTCTGCCGGTCTAGCTATCGATGGTGACAAGAGGAAGGAGGTGCTGGCCTTCAAGGAGGTCGGCAAGGTCGCCAAGCTGAAGAAGCTCGTTGATGAGTCCGACGTCGATCTCGAGAAGGTCTTCGATTCACATGCTGGTATTGCCCACACCCGATGGGCTACCCACGGTCCTCCCTCCACCATCAACTGTCACCCGCACCGGTAAGCACTTTCAAACCCCCCTCAGGCCGCGTAATCCGTGGGCACGGTTACCAAAATGCCCCTATTGGAGCTACCCGTAGCTAACCACTTTGTCCCCCCCCTCTATGCAGATCCGACCCCTCTTGGGAGTTCACCATTGTCCACAATGGTATCATCACCAACTACAAGGAGCTGAAGACCCTGCTGTCCTCCAAGGGCTTCAAGTTCGAGACCGAGACCGACACTGAGTGCATTGCGAAGCTCACCAAGTACATCCACGACCAGCACCCTGGCATTGGCTTCACCGACCTTGCCAAGGCTGTTATCCAAGAGCTCGAGGGTGCTTACGGTCTGCTCATCAAGTCCGTTCACTACCCCCACGAGGTCATTGCTGCCCGCAAGGGTTCGCCCCTCGTCATTGGTGTCAAGACCTCCCGCCGCATGAAGGTCGACTTTGTCGACGTTGAGTACGCCGATGAGAATGCTCCTCTTACCGCCGAGGCTGCTTCCCAGAACGTCGCCCTCAAGAAGAACGCCAGCGGTGGTCTTCTCGCTCCCTCCAGCGAGCTCCTCGGTGCTCCCGACAAGTCTCTGCTCCACCGCTCGCAGTCTCGAGCTTTCATGACCGACGACGGTATGCCCATGCCTACCGAGTTCTTCCTGTCCTCCGACCCCTCTGCCATTGTCGAGCACACCAAGAAGGTCATGTACCTTGAGGATGACGACATTGCCCACATCCACGAGGGCTCCCTCAACATCCACCGCCTCAAGAAGGCCGATGGCAGCTCCAACGTCCGCACCATCCAGACCCTGGAGCTCGAGCTCCAGGAGATCATGAAGGGCAAGTTCGACCACTTCATGCAGAAGGAGATTTTCGAGCAGCCCGAGTCCGTTGTCAACACCATGCGTGGTCGTCTCGACATCGCCAACAAGACCGTCACCCTCGGTGGTCTGAGGACCTACCTCCCCACCATTCGCCGCTGCCGAAGAATCATCTTCATTGCCTGCGGTACCAGCTACCACTCTTGCATGGCTGTCCGAGGTATCTTTGAGGAGCTGGCCGAGATCCCCATCGCCGTCGAGCTCGCCTCCGACTTCCTGGATCGTCAGGCCCCCGTCTTCCGCGACGACACCTGCGTCTTCGTCTCTCAGTCTGGTGAGACTGCCGACTCCCTCATGGCTCTTCGCTACTGCCTTGAGCGTGGTGCCCTGACTCTCGGTATTGTCAACGTCGTCGGTTCCTCCATCTCCCTCCTCACTCACTGCGGTGTGCACGTCAACGCCGGTCCCGAGATTGGTGTCGCCTCCACCAAGGCCTACACCTCTCAGTTCATTGCCATGGTCATGTTCGCCCTCTCTCTCAGCGAGGACCGCGCATCCAAGAAGGCTCGTCGTGAGGAGATCATGGAGGGTCTGGCCAATGTCTCTACCCAGATCAAGCAGATCCTCGAGCTGGACAAGCCCATCAAGGAGCTCTGCCAGAAGGTTTTCAAGAACCAGAAGTCTCTGCTGCTGCTCGGCCGTGGTAGCCAGTTCTCTACGGCCCTGGAGGGTGCTCTGAAGATCAAGGAAATCTCGTACCTTCACTGCGAGGCTGTCATGTCTGGTGAGCTGAAGCACGGTGTCCTGGCTCTCGTTGACGAGAACCTGCCCATCATCATGATCCTCACCCGTGATGACCTCTTCAAGAAGTCTCTCAACGCCTACCAGCAGGGTAAGTAACAACTCATCCCCCCACCCAAGCAGAGTTTCTTTGTCAACCCAGCCACTAACATACCAATCATAGTCATTGCCCGAAGCGGAAAGCCCATTGTCATCTGCAACCCCGGCGATGAGGAGTTCAAGTCCTCTGAGGCTGAGAAGATTGAGATCCCCAAGACTGTCGACTGCCTTCAGGGTATCCTCAACGTCATTCCTCTGCAGCTGATTGCCTACTGGCTGGCTGTTCTGGAGGGTCTTAACGTTGACTTCCCCCGAAACCTGGCCAAGTCGGTCACTGTCGAGTAAAGGAGAAACATTTCTCGACTCTCAACCAGCAGGGTGGAAATACCCACTCTCCGCTTCGCCGCGTCGCTGGCGCAGGCGCCTGCATCTGCATCTGCGTGCTCTGACACATGGCGAAGTCGTGGTGAGCAAACGGAGATGCAGAGGGGTTTCGTTAGCGTACTGTCATGATGGGCGACTAACCAGGAGTTGGCTATCCAAAAACAAAAATATTTATAATGAGCTCCCTTGAAGGATATTGGGGTGTATGAACATTGGTAACGGGAATCTGGCAACCCTGTGCTAGATGGGTGGATAAACAGTCCAGCTAGTCTTTGAGTATGCAACACGTCAACGAAGTCTGCAATCTAATGCCCCATCCATCGTGACTATGATCGCTTCTCATGAACCTGTCTAATGTTTGCAACGCGCACGTACCCATGGAATCTGAGATGCGACAGGAGGGGGGAGCCTTGGGTCGCGTCATCCTGTGCAGTGCCTGATTTCACCGTGATGGACCAGTGCATGTATTGTTACAGTTCGTTCTATTCGTGATGCGAAGTATCTTCACAGGGCCGCAATGCCCTCTGTTGGCTGGAGAAAAGACCTACATCTTACTATATAGGTCCATGACCTGACCGTATGTATGCCATAGCCATTGCAGGGACTCCCTAATGTAGCCCGTAGCCCTTGTGGTGTTCAGCATATCCACCTCCTAAGCCCAAGCACCGCGAGCTGCCCATAGAAACCATGCCAATTTAGACAGTCTGCGTACCGTAGCCCTTGATCCTGTCGGCAAAGGCCCAGCTCTGGTCCTCGAGCTGCTCATGATCCCGGATGCGCACGCCGTCCTTGGAGACGACGGCGATGGAGTACGAGTCTAAGCTCCTGGCATCTCTGTAGAACAGGACCTTCATGCACTCACGGATGACATCGATGGCGTCCTCGCGGGAGAGCTTGCTGGCGGCCTCCTCATCGGGGGCGTAGCGGCGGAGGATGGGCTGTGCGAGCATGGCGCCGAAGCCCGTGGCCAGGCTGGGGGAGGCGTAGGTGGTGCCGAGGAGGTCGGCGGCGGCGAGGAAGGGCTTCTCATCGTCGTCGAGGCCGGCGACGAGGATGTGGTTCCAGAGAGGGTCGAACTTGGAGCGGCGGTTGTAGAGCAGCTTGGAGAGGTAGCGGTGGAGGTTGGCGGCGGAGAGGCGCGACTTGTCGGGAGAGTCGTAGGCCTCGGTCGTGGCGAGCTCCGTCAGGTGGCGGTTGAGGTACTGCATATCGGAGATGTCGCCGCTGAAGCCGACGATGGCGCTGTCGGCGAAGTTGCGCAGACGCTTGACGTCGGTGAATCGGGCGAGGGAGCCGTAGGAAGCTGCAGTGCTGTCGTTAGGATGGCTGTTGCTGCTGGACTTTCATTCCCTCCCTACAAATGCATTCGAGGAGATAGAGAGAGAGAGGGGGAGAGACTGACCGAGGTTGTCGGCGGCAATGACAACGCCGTCACTGAACTTGATGGCTATCACCGAGGTACCAGTGACGATGGGCTGCTGGGTGTTTTGCTTGGGGCCATTGTCCTGCATGTATGAGGCATCGTAGGCGCCGTAGACATCGTCTCTAGGCTGTCGACCGCGGCGGGCTTGTCAGCATGTATATAGGGAGGGAGGGATGGGCGGTATGTCGGGCGTCACTCACACGACCCCAGGCTTGCGGACGGTGATCCATTGTGGTGGTTGTGAGGGGTGGTTGGGTGGGTGGTCTCGGGGTTGTATCTCGAAAGGCGGTCGAGTGGTTCTGTAGTATGCCTGCGTCGGTAGTATCAGGCAAGTCGGCGTGGATGGTGGTCAGAGTTGTGGATTGAAATCAGACAAGGTGGGAGGTTGTCGTCAGTTGTCGGTTTGGCTGAGGTTCACTCGCTACAGGTACTAACAGCCACCATCCATCCAACCAAGAGCTTCCTCGCGTCCCGACGGCAGCCTACCAGCTTCAGTGCAGAAGCAGGCTGCATTACATAATCTGACATCACCCATAGCGATTGGCTGATTGGGGACGGAAAGCGTTGAAGCTCTGGCCATCGACGACGTTGCGGGTACCTGCACATTAATGCAGCCAGCGCTTGCGCATAAAGTACCTAGTACCACATAGGCGGAGAGCTTTCCCCTGGCAAGCCCACAACCATGAGTCCGAAAGCAGTAGCCAACTAGTGAAGGACATGCGACCAGCCTCTTTCCTTCTCTTCATTCGTATTGCCTTGATTTAATTCCTCGTTGACAGTCTAGCTACCTAGGAACCGAGCCTTGGCCTGTCTACCGTCGTCGAAGCTGGTTTCTTGAAGCGCCCTCGCTGTTCCTCGCTCCTCCTGCTCGCCTACGAATTTGGCTGCTTGGATTCTTTTATCAGCTTGACCGTTAATCACAATCAGCCGGTCCTCGATTACCCGTGCCAATTGCGCAATGTTGACATCCGTCGGTCGGGCTGCTGCCCAACGCCTGGTCCTCGCCAGCGCAGCTCCCTCCAAGCTCCCCCAGCTCGCCACACAGACGCTGGCTCTCCGTCCCGCTGTCGCTACCCGTGGATTTGCTGTGTCGGCCTGGTCGCGCGCCCCAGAGAAGGCCTCGACCAAGCCCAAGGCCGCTGCTAAGAAGGGCGAGAAGAAGGAGAAGAAGACCGCCGCCGATAAGAAGGAAAAGAAGACGACCGCTGCCGACAAGAAGGGGAAGAAGAAAGCAGCGCCCAAGCCCAAGCCCAAACCCAAGGCTACGGTCGATCCCGAGAAGGCAAAGGCCAGCAGGCTGTCGCCCCACGCAATGAAGCTGTTGCCGCTGGCACAGCGAAAGAGACGCCTGGCCAGTGAGTACGTGAAGCTGGATCTACAGGCGCCTCAGACTCTCCCCACGTCGGTCTACTACGCCTTCCAGGCAGAATATTTTGCAAAGAACCGAGGCAAACACGAGGTTGCGGCGGAGGCCTTTGCAGCCTTCCATGAAGAGTGGAAGAACCTTCCCAAGTATGAACTTGACGTAAGTCTCATCACGCATCGCGCATTGCGCATCCCGCAACGCTTCCGCTCCCCATGTGGCTAATTGCTCGCTTTCCTCCAGCGCCTCGAGAGCATCGTTCAAGAAAACCAAAAGGCCAATGCCCAGAAACTTGAGGAGTGGATCAAGTCGCAGTCGCCGGAGAGTGTGTTCGTTGCCAACTGGGTTCGTAAATCCCTGGTTCGCGACCTTGGCAAATCCTCCCGGAAGTACGCTCAGCTCCCGGACAGCCGCTATCCTGCGAAAAGCTCGAGCTGGGTGAATTTCGTCAGAGCAAACAAGGGCGAGTTCCAGGATGCGCAGGCGGGATTCCTCGAAGTCAGCAAGGAACTCTCCGAACGATGGAAGACTCTGTCGGACGCTGAGAAGCAGGCCTTCGCGGAACCCGAGGAGAAGAAGAAAGGCAGCACCGGTCTGTCGAGGGCCGAGATCAAGGACCGAGCTGTTGCCTACTGGAAGGAGCACTCACTGCTGCAGCCATTCGCCACTCCTGCCAAATTCGCCATTGGGACATCCGACGAGCAACCCCTTGAGAAATGATCCCCCTTATGATGAAGAAGACTGAGCTAGGAATGCTGGACATGCAGTGCTGTTTTGGTTCCCATTGGTTGTGTATGGCAGGAGACACTTTGGCTGCAAGCTCGCCAAGCTCGGAAGTTTCCTTTGTTACAGCTTCTCCTTTGCCGATGGAGGAGACCGGCAGGCCTGGGGGTTGGCAAAATTCGCTGAAGAAATGTGTACTATACTTACTTGAGCCACGGCTGTGTTGCGAGGTATATCTGGGCTGATGATTAGGATCCAAGCGGGTGAGGCCCCCGGGGGGTTTCCTTGTTTCTGTATACATAAATGATGCAGTGTGCCCTATTGTGTCTTTGTTTACGGACGACTATACCCAATCTCGCTGTTCCCGCTCCCGAAACGCCGATATCCAAGTGAAATGTCCTCACAGCCCCCCCTCAATCTATGGCATGCCGGCTCTGCTGCTTATCATGAGGCGGCACCTGAATGACAACATTGCCATCGCCGTCAATCCAGGAAGCGCCTGTCGTCTTGAGCAGCCTGGCGCTGGCCAAGTATAAGAGAAGATAGGTATGCTTGGATAGATGACCCCAGCAGTACATTCGGATCCATCGGTGAGCAGGATCTCGGCTACACCAGACGCCCCAGCCGGCAATGCCGCTCTGGAGGTAGTTGGTCAGAAACGCCCACGTGTCGACCTTGGTCTCCAGAGACCAGGCTGCACAGTCGAGCAGCCAGTAGCCCCTTTCCAGAGGCTCAATGTCCCGCTTTGTGAGTGGGCGGTAGCGTGAGGAGAGGTCCTTGGAGAGCTTGGCGAGCTTGTCGGAGACGAGATCTGCCGGTTCCAAGTCGTCCACAGCGACGGATGGGTCAGGAGGGCGGATGACGAGGGTGTCATCGACGTGCACAGCGGTGCGGGGCCGCACATGGAGGCTATCACTGGCGCTCCGGATCAAGGCAAGGCTGGAGTTGATCTGGCCGGTGGTCCTGGGCCGTTTGGAAGGCGGAGGCTCGGAGCCGGAGCGGAAAGAGGAGGCGATAGAGGGCTGGCTTACGAAGCTGTTGGAGACGTGGGTGATATCATGGGCGGCCTCGGCATCGTCATCCCCGGCGGTGGAATGCTCAAGCTGAGCCGCAGTTTTTGCAACGTGGGGTGTTACGGGGATGATTCCGGACTCGACGTTGGGGTCAGGGATTGAGGATGGGATATGGATACCGGGGGACGAAGCAATCTCTGTGGATAGACCCGAATCGTGCGGCGACGGAGAGGCCAAGGGCGAAGACGGTACGCATGTATTGGTATGGTGAAGATAGCGTTGTAGTACCCGCGTGGGAGAGACGTGAAGGATGCCCGAGTCGGGCAGCGGGTACGAGTCGCTGATGTGGCTGGGCGGCGCAGACCAGGAAGAATGCGCCGTCTCCTGGGATTCAGCAATGGCATCTTGGTGGACAGGTCCGCGACTGATATTAGGTAGCCGAGGAGATGAGCGATTGTCCAAGGCGCTTGCGAAACTCAGGTCCAGATCCACGACCTCCAAGACAGACGATTGAGGGAGAGTGGAAGGAGGAGGAGGTGGGGGAGGGACGGAGGGGATGGAGGAGCTCAGTGCGGTAGACGTCTCGGACGAGGGCGCCAACTTGCGTTTCCGTGTACGACTAGGGGCGACAAGAGATGCGACGTCGGTTCTTTGCTGAGAGACGAAGGCGAGGTGTGCGCGGGCGAGACGGCGGTAGGTGTCATCGTCGGCGGCGCGGCTCGGAGCAGCGATGTGGACCAGTATCTCGACGTCGTCTGCTGGACGACTTGACATGGTGACTGGGGTGTGAGCGAGCAGAGCAAAGGTAAATTCATGGCGAAGAGGGAGCAAGTACGCCGCCGCCACGGTCAGAGCGCAAGAGCCATATAGTGAAAGCGAGTGAATCAGCTGTTTAACAAGATGAGACGAAAGGAGGCCGACGTGTTGGCTGCGTCGCGTAATGTGAATGAGGAGGAAAGTCGCAAGCGTTTCTGCAAAGGGGAGCTCGAAAGGACAGTCTCCAAAAAGCAAAAGGTTAATGTGAGAGCGAGGTGAGGTGAGGTTATTCACGGACCGTCCGAAGGCGCTTATACATGGCAAGTACGGAGTACGGAGTACTTGTATCGATATGAGGCAGCGAGAGCCCCACCTCCACATTCGCTTCTTGCCGTCGCTAACCCAAGGTGCCTACCTGCCAGCCGTGACGGGATTCATTCATATTGTCTCGGAGAATCACGTGCTGGAAATTTAGGCAAGCTGGTTCTTATTCCTGTTGTAGTGCGAATACAGCATGCTACTTGCTGGCGGTGATGGATTCGCATGTTGGTGACTTGATTAGTAGGTACCTTGAGAGTACCTGGTAGTTGACTTGTGTGCACTGATGATGCCCATTGACAACCACACCATCCTTCCGCCGCGGCTTCAGAAACCGTCTTGTGACATTGATAGACAGCACAGTGGCACGATTACACAAGGCCAGTTAATGACAGCAGCGAATGGTGTCCATCGATGAAGCCGTGTCGCGTCCTACCAAACATATACATCTTTACCCACGAGCTAAGCCAACGCCCGTATGGCTTAGGGGTAAAGCGTGTCACTCGTACCTCGTAATGACAAGATCAGGTGTTCGAATCACCTTATGGGCAACAATTCGCATCGAATCTTTTTGATTTATTTAGCATTTCTCTCTTCTTCTTTTTTTTTTTTTTTTTTTGCTGCTTCTCCCTTTTCTCATGTATTCCCATCTGGGGGGCATTGGCTGTTGGGGTTGACTAGTTTGTACGTATCTACATTACTGGCTGGCTTCCACGGAGGAGAAGCGGATAAAGTCGGTCTCGCGTGGATGAATTCGATGCCGCTTTCATCACTTTCATTGGGATGGAGGGGGGATTCCTAGAGAAATTACAGGTGTTCAAGTTGCCAAGCCAGGACCAACTAACGCCTTTCAGGGACCCCAACATGCACTTACCGTACCTGACTTGTTGTACTTATTAGTCCTCTAGGTATGGATCACAGCCCGGCCTCGATCCCCTGAAAGTCGGTCCCTCCCAACCTTCACCTCACCTTCCTCTTCTCATCAACCTCCCCCCTCCCCCCGACTCAAACCATGTCAGAGAAGAAGCGAGGCGACCTCGGCCGCGTCGTCGTCATCGGCGGCAACGGCTTCCTGGGCCACCACATCGTCAACCTGGCCCTCGAGCAGTGGACAACCACGTCCATCTCCTCGATTGACCTGCGCTGCGACCGCAACCGCAACCCCAACGCTGCCTACTACGAGTGCGACATCACCGACGAGGCCCGCCTGCTGTCCGTCCTCGAGGACGTCAAGCCCGACGTCGTCATCCACACCGCCTCCCCCGCCGTCGACGGCGGCCAGACAAAGGACGAGCTCTTCCGCAAGGTCAACATTGACGGCACCCGCACCGTCGTCGAGGCCTGCCAAAAGGCCTCGGTCAAGGCCCTCGTCTACACCTCCTCGGCCAGCGTCATCAGCGACAACGTCCACGACCTGTGGCACGCCGACGAGCGCTGGCCCGTCATCCGCGGCGAGCAGCAGAGCGAGTACTACTCCGAGACCAAGGCCGCCGCCGAGGAGATTGTCATCAAGGCCAACCGCTCCGAGCAGGCCCCCAACTTCCTCACCACCTCCCTGCGCCCCGCCGGCATCTTTGGCGAGGCCGATGGCCAGACCCTCGCCGGCTTCCTGCGTGCCTACGAGAAGGGCCAGACCGGGATCCAGATTGGCGATAACAACAACCTCTTCGACTTCACCTACGTAGGCAACGTCGCCCACGCCCACCTCCTCGCCGCCAGGCTGCTCCTCGCCACCGCAGGCGCCTCCACCCAGCCCCTCGACCACGAGAAGATTGACGGCGAGGTCTTCATGATCACAAACGACTCCCCCGTCTACTTCTGGGACTTTGCTCGCGCCGTCTGGCGTGCCGCCGGCTCCAACAGCAACGGTAAGCCCAGCTTCACCATGTCCAAGGAATTCGCCAGCATCCTGGGTGTCGCCAGCGAGATCGCCTTCATGATCCTCCGCAAGCCTCCAGTCTTCACCAAGCAGAGAGCCGTCATGTCCTCCATGACCCGCTTCTACAACATCAACAAGGCCAAGCGCCTCCTGAAGTATCAGCCCATCTGGTCGCTCGACGAGGGCGTCAAGAGGGGTGTTGACTATTACCTGCGCCAGAAGGCCGCTGCTGCCTCCTCATGAGCAAACATGGCAAAGCAGTGTGGTGGTGAAGGAGCTCTTTCTTCTTCCCTTTTTATTTATTCCTGGTCTCTTCTTTTTTTTTCGTGACACTTGCAGCGAGAGAGTAGGGGGAAAACAAACAAAGGACTTGAAGGGATAGAGAATCTACAGAGCAAGCATATCTATTGGCACAGTGCATGCCACCTGGGAGATGGAAGATAACGGACAATGAGACCAAGTCATATATAAGTTTGCCCTTTGCGGGCTCGTAATACAACATCAATTGTAATGACATCTCACTATTCAACTTGCAATGGTCAATGGGCTGAACAGCCAATTCACCAAATGGGAAAGTAATTTGAGCCGGAGTCATATGTCCTGTGATATGTTTTTTGGTGTTTCTCGGCAATGAGATCACCACCTTCAAGCAGTATATATCTCCCCCCTCTTTCTGGTGTAAAGCTGCGCGGACAAAAACGAAATGAAAAAGGAATAAGGAAAAAGGGGGAAGGAGGAGAAGAGAGGGCCAGCGGCCCAGGTATCAATCATCCCATCGAGTGATTCAAGAAGCAGTACAAGAACCACGCATCCGTCATGTCGTAATCTTTATGCTGGGGGTTTTATGCGTGCAGTAGATAAATGGTTTTTTTCTCTTGCCCTTTTCCTGCTTCTTCCTTCATCTCGTCCACCACAAGTTCTTTCGGCTCCCTTTCCCTTCCCTTGCCTTCCCGCTCTTCTTCGCCGCCTGTCTGAAAAACCCTCTCTTTGCGACAACCCGCTTCAAAGAATCGAAACGCCTTGAACCATGCATACACGCATCTCAACTCTCTACAATCCTCTTCCAGACAAAAAAACCAAAAAAGAAAATTCTGACGCGAACAAGCTTGGACAGATTAATTTAGCCAAAGAGACTGCTCGTTCGACAACCATGATGGCCCTCGGTTGTTCAGTTGCCTCCGACACCTAGCCCACTGCCTTGCCGTCCCCAGGCAGAGTTTCGCCACTCGCGTCGCTGGCTGTGCTCACTGTCGAGGTGGGTGTCGGACTGGTTGAACTGATTTTGCTGGTATGGAGATCCTGGGCCTTCCATGCCCTTCCGAAACCTCTGCGGAGGTGTGCCGTGCCCAGCCTCTCCCGGGGGCATGGGGACATCCTGAACCGGGCGGACCGTTGTCTCACCCTGCCAGACAGTGGGGTCTGTCTCTACTCGTCTCGGAGGTGGTCGGAACGAGTGGTCGGCACGATTGTACACCTCATTCACATCAGTGATGGCCACTTGCCCTCTGCGATCCTGGAACCGCTTCAAGATCTCTTTTGTGGTGACTTCAGCATTGTTGCTGAAGATATATGGGTCATTCAGCAGCGTCAGAATCTCGTCAGGCACCTGGTGCATTTCACTGTCAGCACAAGTCGGGTAATGCATCATTGCCACAAACTGAATTCTTACCTGGCACATTTCTTCAATGTTCGCAATCAGCATCTCGACCGCGTCAATCACAATGCCAGCCTCGCTGTCCAGCGCAGGCGCCTTGTTAATGTTGATGAGGACATTTGGGGCGATGACAGTTGCGAGGTTGCGGATGTCCATTTTGGATCCAATCTCCTCGTCCAGCTGGTGGAAAGAACCAGCCCATTTCAGGAAGGTAAAGAGAATCTCCAGGCAGTCTCGATGACTTTTGGGCAGCAAGCAGCATGTCAGATGAAGACACTGCTTCCTACGCTCTGGGTCTGCAATCTTTGCTGCGCTGATCCAAAGCTTGTACAGCTTATGCGTCATCAGAGGATCTGGGAGGTCGCGGAGGTATCGCTTGAGGAGGGCGGCAAGCTGAATCACGGGTTGCTCCATGAAGTTGATGGTATCGCATCCCTCGGCATTCACCTTGTCGACAGTTTCTTGCTGTTTCTTGATGTTGCCATTCTTTCGGAAGACGCCCTCCACCGAAAGGTCCATCTGACGCATTGACGAGATGATATCGTCGACGATCGCGGGGATGCGCAAAGTACCAGGTCCAACTCCATCGGTCGAATCGGCGCCGTCACGTTCGATGATGACTTCCAGCGGCACCCCAAACACGCCCTTCTTCTTGACATTTTTGTTCTTGTCGTTCCTTAGAGCCTTGCCGAGATTCTTCCAGAATGTTGCCTGCTTTCTAGATTCGATGAAGCTCAGTAGCTCCTCCAGGCTGAATTCTTGCTCGATCATTGGCTTCATGGTGAGGACGGCAAGATGTCGCACGTTGAAGTACTCCAAACCCGAAAGCTCGGAGAAGTATCTGCGCGCTATGCGGGGTTGGAGGTCCTCTGCACGGAGTTCATTGTCCCGGCCTGCAGACAGCGTCCTCGAGTGGCCCCTAGCTGCATCGGCTTCTGTCAGCGGTCCTTGCTGTTGGTATTGCTGCTGCTGCTGATGCTGCTGTTCGCGAGATTGCTCTACAGCTACGATTCGGGGGATGTCGTCCAGTGTGAGGGCATCATTTTGGCCAAACATGTTATCAGCCGGACCCCTTTCTGCACCGGCTGAGCCAGGACGTCCATCCAGATCCATGACGCGGGATGTTCGGGACTGTCGCACACTAGCAGACAGATGGCGATCCAGGCGGGTGCTACGCAACCTTCGGACATCATTTAGAGTGTTCTCGTAGGACGACTGGCGATGATGCTCCTTGTCGCTTGGACTCGAGTAGAACTTGGATCGATTCTCTGGGCTGAGACGGGGCGGTTCGCCCAGGTGACCACCGTTGTTACCGGCTGCCTGACCGTTCGGGCCCATGTCCGATGGCTGACCCTGCAGCGAGCCATTGCTCTTGAGAATATCTAGCAAGCGAGCCAGCGCAACGCGTAGGAGAAAGACATATTGCTGTAGTTTGGTGATGTGTTCAAATGGTGAAAAGCTGTCCTGCGCATGTGGTCCAACGCAGCCTCGGCAATATATCCTCCTATCCAAAGAGTTGAAGAGAGCCTGCTCCACTGAGCGGCCCAGATCTCGTCCGCATCTGGAGCATGTTACACAATTCAAATGCACTCGCATGTCTCCGTTCTTTGCGCACTCATCTTCGACGGAACGATCACAAATCAGGCAGTGGTCTGAGTCTTTGGCCGACAGTCTGACGCCGCCTGTGGTCACCGTCAACCCCCCATCGTCGACCTTGAGATTCTCGAAGTCGTATAGGTCGTCTAGGAACCGATAGAGGCCTTCGGATGTGTATGCTTCGCGTTCTAGACGGAGCGCAGCCTGGAGGCAGATGCGGATGAGGAGCTTGAGGTAGTGAGCAAGGCCGGTGACGAGGGACAGGAGCTCTTGAGTGACACCGAGCTTCCCTGTAACAGAATCCTGGGCCTTTGATAGTAACGAGAAGAAGGAAACGATTTTCTTGCAGAGAAGCTTTGCTTCTCGGCCGTAAGACATGCCTGTATTCCCATCTTGTCAGCACTGACAAAGCACAAACTTCAAGTCTGTCTACTTACCCTTGTCGCCTAGCTTAAGCATGGTGGCCTCGAGCTGATCTGCCGACTTGAACAATATCTCGACGTGGAAGATGAAACGTTTAGCGACGAGGACGCCGTCGAGGTATGCACCGTTGCTAACGTGCAGAAGCATGTCGGAAATGCACGCGGCCGAGGACTCTTCAAACGCAGAGAGGACACTCCATATCCTATAAACCTTCTCCTCCATGCGCTCCTCTTCCTCGCGTATGCGATCCCTGCTGGCAGGGTCGTCATTGTCGTCGATAGGGCGGGGCTCATCGTGCTGGGATAATCGCACGTTCCAAAACTTGTGTATCATGTAGCATTCCGGATGCCAATGCTGGTCCTGACCGTTGCGGTAGATCTCGACAAACTGCTTCAGAATGGCCGTCTGGCAGCCGTTGCACCTCTGGGCATACTGGGTCGAGTAGTGGAAATGGCAGTAGACGTTGCTGTCGTGTTCGTAGTAGCTATCCTGCGCACCGAACACCGTAGAACACTGCGAGCAAGTGAAATGGTCGACATGGTACTTGCGGTCAAGAGCCGTGATGTATGACCCTCGCAAGGCACCGCCGCACTGGTAGCAGAGTAGGTTCAACCGTCGGAAATAGTCGGTCTCGCAGAGAGGATACTGTCCCTCTCCATCTTCGTCGTCTGCGGGGAAGAATTTGGATGCTACAATCTCGCCGCAGTCCTGCGATATGCAAGGCTGGTTAGTGGGGAGGGAGTCTTCAAAGGGGAAGGGAAGAGAAGGGGAGGGGCGGGAGCTTGGGAGTGGGCGGTGGGGGAGCCAGGGAGACAAAAGAGAGACGTCGTCTACTTACCCGACACTTGAAGCAATCTAAGTGAAAAGTGCCGTCCAAGGCCCTCACAAACTGGCCGGTCAAAGGCTCGCCGCACTTCTTGCAAATCCTCATCTGGCCGCTGGCGGACCTTGCACTGCGCTGGCGCGAGCGGCTCCTTTCGCTGCTCTGACGGGAGGACTCGTCTGGGCGGCTGCCAGAGCCCTTGGGGGTGCCTGGGGCGGAAGCGGGAGGTTGGTAGGGAATGTAACCACTGTCGGGGGTTCTCGTACCGCCATTCTGCCAGGCGTTGGGAGGCGGGTAGCCTAGTTCTGCGGTCGGGCTATCGCCAGGATAGTCGTTGCGAGAGAGGTCGGCGGGCGGTGGGAGACCGTTGCCCGACGCCATGGTGGAGAGGAACCCAACGGGAACAGCAGAGTAATGAAGCAGAATCTAGTTGAGGCTGGATCAAACAGCACGGTAGCCCGGTCCCCTCTCGTGACAGTTCAATGAGCGCCAAGTCTCGAGTAGTCGGCGGGGGAAGTTCGAGTAGCCGTGTTGGTGATGTTCGGCATCAGCTGGGCAGTCTGGGCTGGAGCCAGTAGGGGTATGTCAATTGGAGAACGGCACGGGCGACAACGTTTCGGCGTAGCAATTCGGGATTCGAGGAGGTCGAGGAGGTATTCGAATCGCCTACCCAGCGTCTGGCCGCCAGATGGGGGCTGTGCTGGAGCAAGAAGAGGAGTGGTAGGCGGAGGAGGAGGAGAAGAAGACGATGATGGTCAAAGACGCACGGGGGGGTGACGGAGCGACAGTGCAGACGAGGTATCGTGCGGCGAGGAGCATGCGGATGCTGGTAGCGGTGCCCAAACAAGATGATAAAAAAGGAACAAAAACCCCTGCGTGGGCCGACGGCAAGTCGAGGGAGAGATACGAAGAAGAAGAATGTATGGTAAGGTAGACAGACAGGAAAACACAGGAAACAAGACGATAAGATGGTTGAGCGCCTGGAGGAGGTATCAAGGGCCAAGGAACAAGGCGGCGGCAACGACAACCACAATGGATGGATCCAATCGACCTGGCGGGCGGGTTTGGGCGCGTGAGGTGAGTACCTGCAGAGGTACCCTTGGGTTGCAGTGGACAGTGGAGGTGACGAGGTACATGGAGGTAGGTAGGAGGCAGGAGGTAGGGGGCGGAAGAATGGAGGTGCTCGCGGTAGGGACGTGGTACAGACTGATGCCAGCCAGAAGCGCAGGGAGCAGAAGTACCGCCGTACCTGATTTAGCCCGGGGGTTTGGGAGAGCTAAGGGACTCGAGAGGAGAGGGAAAAAAACGACGTCGGGTACCTCGACATTACATGACTGAAGCTGGCCCAGCTGCATCACTAGCGTGAAGAACAGGGGGGTCCAAAGACACGGCACAAGTAGCGTTCTCGTACACGGTACATCCCAGCCCAGCACGACCTAAGCACGCTCACTTCATGTTTTAGTACCTGAATTGGCCAAGGTTTTAGGCGGTACTAAGCCTACTACGTGACTTGAGAAACTTGAATAAGAAACGGGAAGAAGGGGGTGAGAACCGACCAACTACCGCCAACCACAAGCATGGAGATGTCTCTTTTTGAAATAAGAAAAAAGGCGAGCGGCGGCGGCGTCGGCGTCGGCGGGCTGGCTGCCTTGAATTCGCGTGGATCCGGCACTCCAAAACCTCGGATTCCCGCCCCGTCGTTTTTTTTCCCCCTTCTTTTTTTCCCATTTAATTCTGCTCCTCCAAAAAGAGAGAAACAAAACAACACCAGCCAGGCGCAAGAGAGAAAACCGCCAGAAACATGGAACAGGAGACCAACCATGCAGCGTCACCATCATCCATGCCCTATTATTGCGCTGGCTTGTCGCGGGCGCGCGCGCACGTCTCTCTGGCTTGCTTGGGGCCATCCTAATTTCCAAACGACGCGGATCGTGGGAACCTTGAAATTGAGGGTGGTTCTAAGCTGCCGGCCACCACACCGCGTACCTGCAGCCCGCGAGACATGAGTGGTGTGTTTTAGTCCGTGTGTGTGCGTGTGCGCGCGTTGTGTATCTGTTGGCTGAAGTGTGCGTGCGTGCGGCGCAAATGCGTTGTGCTTTGTGCTCTGTCTCCTTTGTTACCCCTTCCCGAAAAGCACTTTCTGCGCTCCTTGTTCGTGATACTTGGATTTGCCTGTCGTCCGAGCTGTGGTCCCCCCTTGCTGGTTTGGTATATCAGCCCTCAACAACTGCATAATGGTCCAGGTAATTACACAGGATAAGGCAATGCAAGGGACCTCCCTCAGATCCATCCCATCCAGCTCAATGCCACCGCCTCTGCATAGTAACTAGTGCCTTGAACTTGTGGTCGAGCCCGTCTTCCTCGTCCTTGGCCTTACCGGTAGTAAGTCGGCAGTGCTTCTTCTTTGCCCTACGTTTCAGGGCCCTCTCCCTCTCCCTCTCTAATGGCACGCCATTCTCAGGGGAAGACCATATGGCAACATGCGCCACTGGCACCAACACCAACACCAACACCGTCCTTGACTTCAAGTTACGTATGTGCCTCCTCTAAACTTTGCCAGGTGGATCGGCCAGCCCACAACCATCGTCCATCCCAATATATCTGCTTAGGAAATGCCCGGTTTATTTTTACTTACTCCCTCGCCGTGGGGAGGCGCCAATTAATTAACTCCCCAACCATGTGGAATTTTCCTCCTCTGCTCTTGACATTTCGGCTTGAAACCATCCTGTGCTCTTGTCACGTGCCCCATGTGCTAGTGGGGCAATGACTCCCAAGCAACCACCATGACTCGGCAGACATGAAACCTCCATGGTTCAAGCCTACGCCTGTTCGTCCCAAGCCCATCATCATATCATGCACCAGGCTCTGTCTTCCGATTTCTCCCTATTGGCCAATTGGAGGCCTGCGGCACTGGGTAGGAGTAGACACGCAGCCAGCCTGATATTGTCGTGCAGCCAAGAGATGACATGGTAACGTACCACTGCAGAGCCTCCGGCCCTGGAAATCATCTACATACATACCCTCCAACATATCGTTTCTTGAACATCTGACCCTAGTTCTCTGCTCTATTTCTCCAATGATCACCTGACAGGCATGGCATTGTACTATGTGTGCTACCGTGCACATAGCGATGTTCATGGGCCCCATTCACAGAGTCTATTAGCTATGGTATACCAACAGACGCTTTGATCGATGCTCAATCCAACACCTCTCATATTATAGCATCAATATCCTATCCTAGAATCATATCAATCTACTCATATCAGTTCCAGAAACAAAACCAACAAAAAAAGAGAAAGAAGAAGAAGAAGCAAGTACTTGATAAAGTCACAACGGGCAAAGAGACTCAAGATCCTGACAACGACTTACCACCAAGCCGCACACAAACACACCAGGCCAACCAGCAGCGTTCTCCTACACATTCTCATGCATGAACCAGCTTCTTCAGCCCCCGCTCTATCTTGTCGCGGCCCTCTAGCGTCGCCCATACCTCATGGGGTGCCCCGTCCACAATGTTCCAGCGCTTCAGGTTGTCCGTCAGAGTCGTCAGGTCCCGCTGTTTCTTCTCCCAGACCTTGCTATGCTTGATCTGCTTCCCGGAGCTGATCACCACCAGCGGGGTGTCGCGCAGCTGGATCTGCCGGCTGCTCTCCACATCCCGCTTCGTGAAGGAGCCCGCCACCAGGCTCTCCTGGAGTTTGGCGAAGATGTACTTGCCCGACTGCTGTGCCGATCGCCCGTAGATGCGGTCGCGGCTCGTCCTTCCGCGGAAGATGGCCCCTGGCAGCCTGTCGATGCCCAGCGGCGAGATGGCGCCCCGGAACCACAGCCAGAAGCCGCGGCCGACCGAGGCCACCTCGCCCAGGAGGTCCTCGTGCAACGGGTCAATCAGGAGCAGACCCTGTACCGCGTCGCCATGTCGGGCGGAAAAGACCCGCGAGTACACGGACCCGATGCCTGCGCTGGCCAACACCCAGGGCCCCTTCTCGCCTGCCGCCGCCAGCGCCTCACTGAGCGCGTCGACGGCGAACCCAGCCGATAGCGGCGACGGAGAAGTGTCGGACCATGCCATGCCAGGACGGTCGGCGAAGCAGTAACGCGAGATGGTTCCGTTCTTGACAGCATTGTCAGCAAAGTCCCACAGGCTCTGCTCGACCGGCCGCTCTCCTCCTTCAAACAGCACCGTGGGGAGTTTTGTTCCAGCTGCGTCGGTCTTGTTGCCATGGCAGTAGACGTGGATTCGGTATCGTCCGCCGTCCACCCAATACAGCTTTCCCGGGGGCGCAACGCCGGCATCCAACGCGCGGAGAATGATGGTCAGCGTGATGAGCACGATGGCAACGGTCATGATGGAGTAGGCGATTGTCGACAGGAGCACAGCGGTCCATTCCGTCACGGTGCGTCGAGACTCGGCCCGCCCCGTCAGCCGCTCCTCCTCCTCCTCCTTGCCCCATTTCACCGTCCTGTCCGTGATCAAGGTCCAGAGGCTCATGAGCAGCGTCCAGATGACACTCGTGGTGCCTACCCAGCCCTCCTCGTATCTCGTTTTCTGGACCGACAGCAGCATTATCATGTCAAGTGTAATCACGCCCTAGCACGCGCGCGAACGCAGCTGTCAGATTCAATCGGCAGATATCACAGGGCACGCGTCCTACGTACAGACATAATCACAGCCAGCACCCTCACCGACTTGGACGGCACGCCAAAGAAGATGAGGGTGAAGAGCATGTTGGCCAGTGCCAGACTGGCATAGCTAAAGGCGTAGAAGCCGCTGCCCCTCGTGTGGAAGCCCGGGGGTGTAGCAAACGCCGACACAAGCATCAGCACCCACCACACAAAGGTGAGCAGCGTGAAGACGATGGTCAGGTAGCGCAGCATTCGAATCGTCCACAGGTTGTAAGGTGACACGGCGGGATCGTCCGGGCTCAGCATCACCGCCCGGCCCGAGTCGAAGCGGTTGGGTAGCAGCCGTGTGTGCTCGTCGGCGGGCGGCGCCTGGCCGTCATCGAGCCGCGAGTCGTCGGCGCCTTCGTCATGGCGCCCATCGTCGTGCTTGAAGACGGGCATCCCTGTGACACTGTGTTTTTGGTTTTGGTTTTATTTTTCTCTCTCTCTCGGGTTCCTATTCGGTTAGGACAGCGTCTCGCGCAACTTGGATGCAATAAGGAAAAGAATATGGAAATAAATCGGTTGCCTTTCCGCTCCCCTCAGTGGCCATCATGTCATGGACGTGGCGCCTTAATATATGACGTGCGCGCCTGCGAATATTCAGGAGCTCTCTCTCCCTCCATAGTGCCTAGGTAGCTCTATCTGCCTATCTGCCCTCCATCGAGGAAAAGTGGTGTACGTCATTCCTTCCCAATCCATTAGCTCCAAGCCCCCAGGCGCCAATCAGCAGCTTTCACAGCCTGGAGCCGACGCTAGAGCTTCCCGCTTGTCTCGTCACCAATCCGTCAACTGCTGCCCATTTTCCCCCACAGGCAAACAGAGGGACTGCGTCTAAAACCTCGACGCCCCCATTCCTTGGGTCACGAGCATCCCATCCGCCACTGAAGCTTGCGCCGGACATGCGCTAGCCTCGTTGATTTGGGTGCGCTACGGGGGTACATTACGAAACAAGCGGCAGAATTCCCTGGTCTTTGGTTCACTAATCGTTCAAGTTGGCCAACTAGCCCAGATCGTCCCGTCCTGGCCGTCCTCGACAGGCCCAGCTCGCCCAGCTCGTCCAGCTTCGGCAGATAGATTCAGTTCTGGCTACTTCGGGGATCTACAGGCCCGCAGCGTATCCTTGTCTTCTCGATTACGCGCGGTGCTGGTGAGGACGGTTTTGAACCATGGCAGTCTCTCTGGATTGTGTGAATTAAACGTTTCTCGGAAATGTAATAGTGATCAGACGCTATAGGCCGCCCATATCTTACATCCCGCTCGGCGCAAGACAGTTACATACAGATGTGTAAATATAGGTACAGCAAGATAGGTATCTTAATATTCCTCATGATACTTCGTTTGACGCTCAATCGTCGCTTCCGTTCATCAGTCGTTATGGATCCGTCATCATTACCATTCCTTGTCCTTGTCCCCTTCCTCTTCCTCCCACGGCGCCACAAACCGTGTCTCCTTGATGCTTGGGTTCGATGACAACCCGCTGGACATGGAATGGTTAGGGCGGCTCATGCCTCCCCGTGAGTCGGCCTCCCTCTTCTTCTGTTCATCTTTTTGTTTTTGCTTTCGAAGGGACTTCTCGGGGCTTGGCCCTGCGGTCGACGTCGTAGCATTAGCCGGCAACCGACCCATCGGAACATGCAGCTTAGCCGCAGCATGAGGATCCTTCAAGTTGATCCCATGCTTCTTGTATGTGTTGATTTTCTGCTCCTTCATGGCCTGTGCCGAAGGTTCGCTGACACTCAGCCAATCCTTGACCTGGGAAAACCATCGCGTCTTGCCCGAGCTGGTCTTATAGTTGTTGCTAGAGCCTCGCCGCTCTGTCACCTCATCACTCATGACCGATGGGTCCGAGTCCGAGTCTGTCCGCCTGAGCATTGTGCGAGGAATGCTCAGATCCGATGTCCACTCTGTGGAGGTTGGGCTAAGGGCGGGAGCCGGCACCAGCCCTCCCTGGCTGTTGACGGTGGTAGGCGAGTATCGGTTCATGGTGATGCGGCTTTTCTTGCTGGCTGTCGTCTAGCCTCCAGAATATAGGTCTGGACAACGGATAGTGGGCCAAGGGCAACAGATGCCAGTGCTCGCCGGAGGAAAGAAGACTTAGGTTGATTGTATGTCGAAGAGCAATAACCACAGAATGGCGGGGTGTCAGTTAGGAGAAACTCGGCACCACTTGCAGATCTTGATGTCGCAGTCAAAGGTGACACACAAGTGCACACTGTATGTGACTATGAGTGTGGTTGCGGTTGCTCAACAGCAAAGATGGAGGGAGAAGCGGCTAGCCGTCGATTCCGGACGCGCCGATGACACAATTCCGAGACTTTGTTCAGATATGCATGTAGGCCTAGATGAAAGCAGCCCGAGCCGGTCCAACCCTGGGATGTCGTGGTTGCACAACTGGCGCGGCGGACAGGGCTCAATATATGCTTATTGTATATATGTCCAGGATGAGTGAAGCAATGAGTTGACCTTTCCAAGTCGAACGCAGGAAGGAGGTCGCCGGCTTTTATCCTAATGGGAGACGCACCCCAAGGCAGAGAGTCCAAGTGAGGATGAGCCCAGATGGGAGGGGGACGGGGATGGTCTAGGTATGCCAGGTAGAACTCGAGGCGGCTCCTGCTGCAAGGAGGGAAGGTCTAAACGCTGACACACCGAGTGAAGCTCCGTGCATCCGCCACTCGCAAGGATAGAGCGAGGCCTGGACCTTGCGTGAGAACGGGGTACAGCTTGCGGTCGGTAGCATGGGGAGACGGGCGATTGGACAGCCAAGGACGCGAGGGCCTCGTAAGGTGGAGGGGAGGACGACACGGACGGGTGTGGCCCGGCGGACAGGAAGATGCAAAGGCTGCTGCTGCATGCAATAGTATGATGCAGCCTTAGCTGGCTTCCAACCCGGATGAAACCCTGGCCAGCAGTAAGGCCCCAGGCGGCATGGGGAGCTCCCACACTACACAGCGAAACGAGGCAAAAGAAGAAGAAGAAAAAGAAAATCCGAAAAGACGTGTCTCTGCACGGTCAAAACAGAGGAACGGACGGAGAAGCGGCGGAGTGTCAACGAGGGGGGCCAGCATTAGAATATAAGGAATTCTACACAACGTGCCCGCCATGCCCAAGAGCGCCGCCATGCGAGCGAGGAGCCACGATTGGCCATGATGTGGAGGAGGAGACGACGTGTTGGGACGACGGGCGGACGCTCCCAACAGACCGGCCGGTATGGCGAGCCTGGCCCATGTGGAATCCATGTGTCGGCGCCATGGATGCGACACCACTTTTGCCACGCCCGCTCATTCGCCGTCAGCCAGCGCATGGCACAGGGCCCAGAAAGCCAAGGGCGAGAGAGTTTCCTCCAACGTCTAGCTCGGTTGCGCGGGCTCGGAAGGGCCATGTGCCTCCTCCAAGGTGGCTGATGATGGCCCGCGCAGCGCAGGAATCTGGGCGACTGGGCCTGCTGTTTCTTTTTCTGCGCTTCACCCATCATACGACCTTGAAGCTGAATGCTGGGGAGCCCCTGGCCTACGCAAACGCCCCAAGTCGACTCGTCACACCAGCCCTCGGAAGTGCAACTCACACCGTCGACAGAAAAAGCAAAACTGGGACAGAGAAAGACAAGAAGAAGGAAAATCCCAGCAAGGTGGGGAAGCGGAAAGATTGTTTCTTCATGCAGACTCATTAATGGCCGCACAGCAACGCCACCACCGGCGGAGCACACCCATAAAACAGTCGGCATATCAAGAGTTCCGAAGCCACTGGCCACAAGCGGAATCCATCGATTGCCATGTCAGCGCCTCACCATCCATCCATCCACTGATGGGGGTAGGTCCTGGGCGAAGAACCTTCTTGGACGGGCTGCAGGACACTATTTGGGAGACGCGTCCGTATCCCCCGTAGAAGCAATAATCGGGAGTCTGACCGAGCCGTGGAACTGCGTTGTCTCTTGTCTCGCACCTTTCCGTACCTTGCCCAAGACGGTAATAATACGGCCCTGGCAATGAATCAATCGCCCATTGCAAGAATAATAATGAACATGGTCTGCGGTTTCTCCCTCCCGTAGCCCCTATGAAACTGGATATCCCAAAGCCCGCAGTTGTCTCTTGGCAAGTTCGTCGTGGAAGACCCGTACCCAGGGAAAGCTTCTCAGCATTTGCTGGAGAGGTGGCCAGCCCTTGATCTGGAATTGGATCAGGAATCTCGGTAGCACACGCTGTATCCGGCGCTGCCCATCTTCTGTGAAGAGCGCCCCGCTAACAATGAGCAGAAACCAAAGCTGGGTGTCCGGGGACACGGATGCCCCGGCCTCGATCTCGTCCAGCGCGGTATAAATCATCCGGTACAGGAAATCATATGCCAAAATCTTAAGACTCTCCTTGCCAAGCATCATGCTCGTCATGAAAACCACCGTTCCGACGAACACCAGTCTCTCCTCCAATGGGGCAAACACTAATGGGGGCAGCAAAGAGATGTCCAGGAGGCGGTAGAAGGCGGCGCTGACTGTGTTGTAGTACGTGTAAGGCTCAATCTTGGTTCTAGGGGCAATCGTGTTGAGGAGATATGACAGCTGCATTGTCTCCTTGATGACAGTGACAAGTTCCGGGTTTATGTGCACAAGGTCGTTGGCCATGGGGCAATCTCTGACTGGATGTAGCGTTGGGTGATCTGAGTCGATGGCGCTCATTGCCCTCCCCTCGCTGGAGAAGCGAGTCCGGCAGCTGAGACGAAGAGCCATGTCAAGATCGATCCTAGAACGAATAAGCTTGTCGTTTATTACAAGGAGAAGTAGTCTGGCACTGTTTCATTTGGAGACTGACCGAAATATCTTGGCAAGCACGTCAGGCGAGAGCTGCATCTGGCTAAGGCCGCCTCGCAACTCGATGATCTTGCACATGCCTTCAAAGTGCATCTGGTAATTGGGTGATCCCGGACGCATGGATTCAAAGACGCACAGGTGGATGATGGCAGACAATGTCGCATTGGACAAAGCTTCCTGGCTAGAGAGTCTGCTGCCAATCACGGACAAGGCCTTGTTAAGATGTCCCTGTGCTGCTTCTAGGTACCTTTCCTGGAGAGCGGGCGTGGTAGGACTTCCGTCGTGGCCAAGGAATACAAGGCTCGATGCAGACAGGGCCAGGAATGCGTGGAAGTCTGCAGCTTATCAGCCGGGGGTTGAACAAGCCCGGTCCGGTTGGGCAACTTACACGCTTCGTCGAAGTGAAGATATTTAAACCAGGAGAATTGGACAATGCTCGGCTCCGTACAAAACTCGCGAGGGTATATGGCATCCGTAGTCATAAGCATCACTAGCAACGCGATAATTAGCAAGAAGAAGAAAAATGCAAAGCAGCTGGCACTCCAAGGATTACGGAAGCACATACGGGCGTACAGAAGCCGTCCCGACATTGGGGTTAGCTTTTCTGCAAACGTCATGCCGGAAAGAAACGAGCCGATGGTGGCCAGCTTTTGGGGGCCAACATCGGCAGCAACGCGCTTGCCTTTGGACAGTGCCCTCGACGGCCTGTGTCGCATCGCTATGGGGCGCTGCGATGGGCATACTGCAGATGCAGCCGACGCAGAGCAGGCCGGAGAAGATGAGTCGGAGGTGGAGGCCGAGGCTGAACCCGCAGCGTCGATACTAGTACTATCCAAGGGGCGGTTGCGAAGTCTATAGCGCTTGCCGGCATTCCTGCCCTTCATGACATGGCTGCGAATCTCCCGTCGCGACTTCTCGTCGATATGGGCGCCGGAGACGAAATGGAAGGAGCCCGCCATCGTGCTCGGAGACAGGCAGGCAGGTGCAGCAAATGGGCACCAGCAGCAGAGGTAGATAGAGCAAGGAGAAGTTCTTGATGTATGTAGGCACTTGTGATGAGGCGGCTGTAAGTTAATAGGAGGTATGCAGCACCTACATAGGTAATGGCTCGCATGGTTGGGTGGAGGGTTGCATCCGAGTTCAGCGCAAAGCCGCCAGGCTACAGCAGACGTCTTTCCGTACGTTCCGCCACAGCCATCTCACCACCAGATCCTTGAGATCCATGCAGTCGAAAAAGCAAATGGGTCACGGTGACGGAGAGAGCTTGGCACCTCACAGGCAAGTGGGAAATGAACGGAGTCCTCGGAACCCCTGCCCTACCCGAGGGGTGTACCCCATCTCACGCGCCCTGCTTGAATCTCGATAGAGAGTACGGAGTACCTGGATAATCAGAAGGGGACAGCCCAGCTGGCGGGGCCCGGGAACGCAGCTTGGATCTCCGCTTGCATGGCCTGGAATCCTCAGCCAGTGTGATAGGCAGGCGTCAGCGGGATGGATAAGAGGTAGTGCCGTTTAGAGCTGGTGTTGAGAGCCCTATCTGCCGGGTACCCACCACCTTAAGTCCAAAGCAAGTAGGTACCAAGTGAACCAAGTGAACCAATTCAACCATGCGACTGGGTCGAGAAACAGGCTGTGCAATCCTACGTATCCAGCGACACGTAATCTCACCTCTTTAACAACCAAAAATTGTCCTGCCTATCCATCCAATCACTGAAATATCTCCATCACAAGACTTCCCAAAGTCCCTACCAGTCAGCAGCCCCCCAACATATCACATCTCGCTCGCTCACCTCAGCCCTCCTACGCTCTGATACCTACTCTAGGGTAGCACAGTCGTCATTGTCCTTGAAGCGTCATTTGTACATCGTGGCCTGACTCCACGGCATTGCACGTCGGCATTGAGATCACCCTGCTGCTCCACCATGCCCGCCCTCACCATCAATACCGACGCCGTCACCCGGCCTCGCTCGCCATCCCCGGTGAGGCCCCCGGTATCTCCGATCACGCCGACTCTTCCTCCAGCCCGTCTCCATGGGGATCAAGCTCCGCGCCAGCCCTTGACGCACTCCCAGCCAGACCAGGTCGCTATACCGCCCCCGGCTCCCATCCCCATGGAGTTCGACTCCAACCCTGATGTTATCGCCCTGAAGTCTGCTATCTCTATTCTTCAAATGCAGCGCCAGCGTGCTACAGCTGATATACAAACCCTAAGCCGAACCAAGGAAGACGCCTTAAGGGATCCCGAGGCATTCATCAAAGACCTTGCCGGCAAGCAGGCTGCCTCCACAAGCAAGCCGACACCCAAGGATAATGACGAGGATGAGGAGGAAAATGAGGGCCACAGCACCAGTGCCAACAACCAGTGGCCATCTCTACCCAAGCCTCAAGATGTAGTGCGTTGTCCTCCCATAAACTGGTCACAGTACGCCATAGTGGGCGATTCGCTCGACAAGCTCCACGCCGAACAAGTCGCGAACCCCTCCCAGGGCACACCCGCCACGATAGGCCCTCATGGAACTTACGAGTTCAAGGGCGATGGGAAGCAGGAGAGGTACACTGGGATTGCAGCCCCTTACGATCCCAGCAAGGACAGGCTCGACAAGAAACAAAAGACGAAGAAATAGGTCACCCCCCCCCCCCCCCCCGGCCTGGGCCAAACAGCCCACACTCTTGAATGAAAATGAGCACATATGAGAACTACGACTTGGGTTTGGCAGGTGTTTGGAGTTCGAGGTAGATCAGGACGCGCAATCAACCACGTACATATTATCAGGCGATCGCAGTTGCAAGAAATGCATCTGTTTGGGGTGCATGCAGCAACATCTTTACAGGGGCTTGTCACCTGCACGTAATGATGTCTCACGATGATGCGTGTCTCGAGGTCTGCCAGTTTGGCTTCATTGCCAGAAAGAGATAATGTTGCTGACATAGTTGCCGGGGAATTTGTAGTATAAAATAGCAAATCAGCGCTGCCATGAATTTCACGCATTGCTTAATCCATACGCAAGGTGTTCCCCGAATCCCCCTTAACCACATACCCCATAACCGGCTTCTAGCATATAGCACCCTGAACGCAACCCCTGTGCATTGCGATATAGGTAATCATCAGGACAGAGTACGAGTTACCTCACTGAGGAAAGTCGCTGCAAGCCGTCAGCAAGCCGTCCTGCATCATCGAAGGGGGGCGGGGTGGTAGACTCACTCTTCCATAATCCGCTGGACTGAACGGCGCAACATTCGGCTGTACTTCTTCTTGCCTTCCTCGTTCGCTCCCCAGAAGAGCTTGCCAGCCTCCGGGTTCACGGTTTTTCGAGGGTCGTAGGCGAAATCATCCTCCTCGAGGATGTTGAAGATGGCGTCGATGTGAGACCTGACATCCTCTCTCCTCAAGGGGTCCGGCGTATAGCATGCAGTGCCATCTGGCGCAACCAAATGATGAAAGATTTTGGATTCAAATCTGACCCGCGGCTGTTCATGCGGGAACCTAGGACTGAAGTGCATGGTGATGCGAAAAAGTCCACCGTCCAGGTTGGTCATTGGTCGACCAAAGTAGGTAATTGCCCAAACAAAGGGGTTTTCGTCTTCAAGGACAATGTTGTGCGGCATATCCATTTGTTTGAGCCAGGAAGTGACTTGCCCAAACTGATGCTGCAAATTGGCGGCCACCGTTGAGTCGGATCTTTTGGCTTCTAGTCCTTCCTTGGCCCACGTCTTTGACTCCTCGTCGAGTGCCCCCTTGATGGTCTGCAGTCGCCGTTCGAGGTCGGTGTAGTTGAACTTGCCATCCATGCCGTTTGACATCGGCGTCTCGAAAGGCATACGCACAAACGGCTCGTCATCTTTCACCTCTTCCTTGCCCTTTTGAATCGCAGCAAGGTATGATTCATAGTACCAGAGGAATCGTCGCTTGCAAAGATCCTTGAATGGCTCAAAAGGCGTGCTGTCGGCGTCGGCGTCGGCATCTACGCTGCTGGGCGATGGTCCAGCCGCGACACGCCTACGGGGAAACCGCTGTGCGGAGGAGGGCACTGATGGAATTATTTCGAGGTAAGACTCCAAGCGCTGAATAACAGAAATCCGGAGCGTTTCGTGACGTATCTGGAGTACGTGAGTTAGTATTGCGCAGCACCGTTGAGTGGCAGCAAGTACCTTGGCGTTGTAATGCTTCTGCGCCTCCTTATCCTGTTCAGTTCGGGCAGTGTCAAAACCTGGCTCATTTTCATACGGGTTATCGGACATCAGGCTCTGGATGGAGAGGAGAACCGATTCCAGACCCTGCGCGGAGGACCATTCCTCCCGACTCTCTCCTCTCCAGGTGCTTAGGGTTCTATTAGTAGTCAATGCTGTGGTAGGGGGACATTGAACATACCCAAGTATAGATCTTGACCATCAGAGTTAGCTATTGCCTTGATGCTACGAGGCAGGACATGACTTACAGGCACACCTTGCCGCTGGAGTATATGTTTGGGTTGAATCTGCATCGGCCTCCGTTTGTTGTGATGCATTCAACAGCTGGGGACTTCGAGGGGTACTCTACAGGGTGTCGAGAATCGGTCAGACTCATGGAGCATAGTTAGAGAGCAGTTACCGAGGAGGCTAACCTTTGCCGAAGCGGATGGTGAACTAAGGCAGGTAAGCAGACGGCATGGGGTGATGCAGCTGGGCTATCAAACCTCAAAGAAGCCAAATTCATATGGGGTTTCATGCGGCCCTATGATCAGCGCCTTGACGTTTCGGACGTTGCTATCTCGGCAGGCAACAGCGATTGCTAAGGGGAGGGGTTGACGATGTCAGTAAAACATGAAGAGTAACGTGAACCGGGGCAGAGAAGGAGGTACGAACAGAGGTCCGGCTGCTTCTGGATTTCACTCAGCTCCTATGTTAAGGAATGTCAGTTCTATAATATCCCCGCCCGCGGGTAACGGCCTTGAAGGGACCCAGACCTTGGTAATACGAAGCACCGAGTGGTCCATGTTGCCGATCACCCGTCAAATAGCCCCAAACGCCACTGCTTGGGAGGGCAGCGCTGGATTCGGGAGGCTGCAGAATAGACAAGCCAGGCGACGGCGAAGCGACACGACGTCTTGCGGTCTGCTCTTGGATCAGATGCAGCCCGACGTGGACGTGGAGTTTACCGTGTGGTGGAAGAAGCTCTGTGTGGAGTTGGGTGGCAAGACCAAGTGGTAAGGCGGTCTAGAGGCGTCTTTCAATTCCTGTTATAGGGAGGCAGAAGTGATGAGAAAAGCCCTGGCGGGCGACACGATTGGGAACGAACGATGTTTGAGGTGAGTTTGAGACGCTGATGCCCCGACGTGCTAGGGATGGCCGATGGAATGATGGAAGGTGGATGGAAATCTATGGCTGTGACTGCCTACAGGTGCTTATTATGACCGGGCTGGGGCGGAAAGTACCATACCTCCACTACTGCCTCATTCTGGATGTTTGCCCTCGAGCCTTAATTTCTAGGCCCAGCAGGGCGGGTTGAGCACTGTACATACCTGTTAGGTAAGCTGCCTGCACTCCCAACTTACTGCGGCTGACTGCAGACAAACAGACCTTCAGCTATCACACAAATACTGCGACTAATTACCTGTCATAGCGATGATTAAGGTACATTACACTATGGAGTTACAGTGGGCCTGGCGCTAGGTCATTGGATGTTTGTGAGCTCGGAATCCAGATGGTGATCAGTGAAAGGTAGTTATCATTTCTAGCGGGCCATTATTCCGTATGATAGCTTCCAGTCCACACATAGATCCTTGCGTGTTTGGCAGGGTTGGTTCGATTTCGCAGATACGGGGTTCGAGCATCGAGTGCCTGGCGTGGCGTGCATCTGCCGGCGTTGCGATGTTCACTGTCGGAGCCGTAGGGTACAGGTAGACATATCCGCCATTGGAGCAACGTCGGCAAGAAATGTGCCCAGTCCGACATAGTCTGGTGCTGTTTGTTACGTTCATCTACCCATCAGAAACGAGCAAATTTCAACCCTGTCTCCTCATTACACTAAAGTTGTTTGTGCGGCATGTTTACCCCATCAACGCTGTGATATTGGCCATGGATGCACCAGCGCACATAGCTACTTTTGAGTAAGTATGTACCTGCTGCCATTGCTTGTATATTCGAAGCACACAAAAGTGCATAACAGCAAAGCAGTAAACCCCGAACACTCGAGCACAGGGCCAGAGCACACAACGACAAACTTGGGCAAACCCAGAGCCACATATCTACAGGGTAGCTATCGGAGCTGCCTCCAGGTGGGGGGTGCGTAACCCAAACCTGTAGGGCCTTGTAGCTCCAAGCTCCGCGGGGTAAGCTTGAGTGGGCTGGTGGACCCTCCTGTTCTGAGCCGCAACGCGTTTGTTATCGCGTCGATGCAAAATCGACGCGTAAAGTGACAAGGAAGATTCACGAATTGCATCACCAACTACGATACTCCTCACTGTTGACATCCGCCATTGTTGCCACGACCAGCCCGGACTATCTACTATACCCAACGAGCGACCTTCGAGATGGCCAATTTCTTCGATATGAAGGCCCGGAGGGCTGCCGCCGCGTCTGGTGCAGCCCTGGAACACAAGCAAGAGAAGCCATCAGACACCAGAATGCAGCCTTGGGTAGAGAAATAGTAATTGCACCTGCATGCCCCATCTACGCCGAGTTGGAGACTAACACCATAGATGAATAGCCGACCAAAAAGCCTTGGCGACGTAACAGCTCAAGATCACACCGTGCACATCCTCCAGAGGACGTTGCAAGCAGCAAACGTTGGCCCTCCCTCTACTACATTAGACGAAATTCCCATCTGACGTACAATTCTAGTTGCCGCACATGCTCTTCTATGGCCCCCCGGTACCGGAAAAACATCTACAATCTTGGCTCTCGCCAAAGAGCTATACGGCCCCGAGATGATGAAGTCGCGAGTTCTCGAGCTCAACGCCTCCGACGAGCGTGGTATTTCCATTGTCCGCGAAAAGGTCAAAAACTTTGCTCGCATGCAGTTGACAAACCCAACCGCGGGGTACAAGGAAAAATATCCCTGCCCACCATTCAAGATCATCATCCTCGACGAAGCCGACTCGATGACCCAAGACGCCCAAAGCGCATTGCGTCGAACGATGGAGACGTACAGCAAGATTACACGTTTCTGTCTCATCTGCAACTATGTCACACGAATTATCGATCCACTGGCAAGTCGCTGCAGCAAGTTCCGCTTCAAGAGTTTGGATCAAGGAAACGCCAAGAAGAGGCTGGAGGATATTGCCGAGAAAGAAGGGGTTCTCCTCGAGGATGGTGCTGTCGATGCACTTATCAGGTGCAGCGAAGGCGATCTGCGAAAGGCCATTACATACCTCCAGAGCGCTGCCCGCCTGGTCGGTGCAATCGCACCAGGCCAAGACGCCGATGGCGACAGCTCAATGGACGTTGACAGAAAACCCGTGTCTGTTAAGGTCGTCGAGGACATTGCTGGTGTGATCCCCAGTGATGTGATCGAGAGGCTTGTCAAGGCAATGAAGCCTCGCAGCGTTGGAGCCACGTACCAACCTGTATCCAAAGTTGTCGAGGACATGATTGCCGACGGATGGAGTGCTGGCTTGGTTGTATCCCAGGTGAGTATCTAGCCGAGTTCATCATACGCGGCCGTGAGTATTTTTGCTAACGGAACTACAGCTCTATCAAAACCTCACACTGGACGAAACGATACCAGATGCCCAGAAGAACAAGATCGTTATGGTATTCTCCGAGGTGGACAAGCGGCTAGTGGATGGCGCCGACGAACATCTGTCTATACTTGATCTTGCCATGAGGATATCCACCATCATGAGTGGGAAATGACGAAACCATGCCACTGTTGGCATGCTGAGAGCTTGGCGTTTGGGTTCCCCCCAGGGTGCACGTTTTCGAAACAATTGCTTGCCTTGTATTAAAACACGATAGACTATTTATCACTCCGGCTGATGAGCCCCAACTTGCCATTTACTTTGGACCAGATATCATTATCAGCCTGTGGCTGAGTGGTAGCGTCTGTGTGTTTCCGAACCTTGGAGTCTTTAGCCGAGGCGGCACTGAGCCAGACATCCTCCTCGGAAGCTTCTTTATTCCTGACATCCTGTGCATTGCTTAATCCCAACATCTGATCAATCAGCTCAATATTCTTCATGAACCCCTCTAGCGAGACCTGGCCTCCCTCCACGTTCTCCATGACTGCCTCCAAAGTAGCAATCTTCGCCGAGTCGGCAGCGTATACCCAAGGCCTGATCTGATTTGATAAGTCGAGTTTGCCCGATGTCTTTGCGGGCACTTCATCGCGAATGATGGATCTCCGTCTAGATGGGTCCTTCATAGGGTACTTGGGGAGCAGCTGACTTTCATCGGCAAGGTGACGGTTGCTTTGACTGATGTCTGTACCCTGCTTTGCGAGGGCCGCATTGATGTGTGATTTTTGCGTAATCAGGGACTTCAAGGCCGTCGAATTTGAGAGGAGCCTCTCAATGTATGGTGTCAGGAGGTACTCTATTGGCAGCATACTCTGACCGTCGAGACTGGCAGGACTGCCTGGCTGAAGACTGGGTGCCGTGGGAGCTTGGGGGCGCTCCGAGACCAAGCTGAGTACGGCGCGTCGGCATGCAAGATATCTTTGGTACTTGATCTTGATTTCCGAAAGCTGTTCCATAACAGTAGATTGGTTCTTCGTCAACCGGTCCGCACGAGTATAAGCGTTCTCCTCGTGGTGTTCGTCTGCCCCATCGGTAGAGGCTTTGCCGAGTTCCGTCTCGATCCATGCAATCAGCTCGTTGCGGGTAGCACTCAGAGCTTCGTGCCTTTCCGCATGACTGTATGCCGCGGCTTTTCGTGCCGACCGCTCTTTGGCACTGCGAAGGAGATGCTCCTGCTGCTTTAACAGTAGTTTGGCTCTCAGGACCGTCTTGTCCAACTGATTGAGGCGATCCTTGATTGAGACCTGCGGACGGCTCTGTTCGGCAACGAGACTATTGACCACCTCCTTGGGGACGCTGGGGAGGGGAGCCACTCCATCAAGTATCTGATCGGGCTCCAGAAACCCATGTGTGCCGGCTGGCTTTGCAACTAGGAGATTGAAGTGGCTCTCAACCTCGGCAAGCCTTGCTTGTTTCTGACGAAGCTTCAGAACACCAATTCTGTCCTCTAGTGCCTCCGAAGGGCTGTCCTGCTTTTCATCTTTAGGGGCACCAGCTCCTGTGGCGCCACAGACTTCGTCAAACTGCCGTCGGGCAGCGGTATGAGCACGTAGAGCCTCGACAAATTCTTTCTGATAGCCCTTCAAGTCGCTGGTCACTGGATTGGCCTCGGAGCCCTCAGCAAGAGACCACGGATAACTGATCGCGCCGCCGTTGGCATTGGCGGCGAGGTGCAGTGCCAAAACTCGTCGAATGTAATTGACTTGTTCCCGAGGTTTGATGTAAGGCTTCAGCCCATCTTGAAAAGTCCGTATGATCTGGGGCTGATCAGCCATGGTGAAAGTTCATTGCTGCTACTTGGCAGGGTTTGTCAACGAATGTGCTGCAATAACAGTGCAACACTGTTCAGTGTGTCGGGCCTGGGCAAGCAAGTACGGTGAGCAAGTTGCCTGTACTACAACCAGGGGCGTTTTGTATTGAAAAGAGGCCGGCGACCAGGAAACAACGGGTGTGGCTGAAGCGTGATGTGGCTGTGCTACTTTTCCTTACTAGTCCGGGCTAGTGCAGCAACATCGTTCGCATCTGAAATTTATTTACCTGCCTTAGATTACGGGACTCTGCATGCTTGTTTGTTCGTGGGTGGCGCCAGGCAATTTGGAAGAAATACATGGTTCTTGAACGGCCGGGCTCGTCGAGAACCTCGACGCTCTTCAATTCCACAGCACATCGAAGATAACCGCCAAGATGTCGGACCAACATCGCGATGTCTCGCAATACAAGTACTCGGCCATGTCCAACCTGGTCCTCCAGGCGGACCGTCGCTTCATCACGCGACGTACGGACGAGGCCACCGGAGATCCAGAGTCGCTCGCTGGACGGTTGAGCATCAAGGATATGGGCTCCAGGACCGCGCGCGACGATGTACCGAAACAGAAGAAACAGCCAGGCATGCCCTCGATCGAACGGGGAAGCCTCAGAGATGGCGCCGACGTCCTTTTGCGCGAGCAAGCCAAGCGCAAAGCGGAGGCGTCGCAGATGCGAGGAACTGGCGTCCTCGGAGCCAATGAGCCTCTGGTCGAAGGCATCACATATCGACCACGCACTGCTGCGACGCGCGCGACCTTCGATCTGATCCTAACATTGGTGGCTGGCAACCTCGGCGATGTGCCCCACGAGGTGGTGCGCAGTGCAGCCGATGCTGTGTTGGAGTATCTCAAAGACGACGACCTCAAGGATCTCGACAAGAAGAAGGAGATTGACGACATTCTGGGTACATCCATGAACCCCAAGCAGTTCAACGAGCTGATGAATCTTGGAAAGAAGATTACCGACTATGATGCCCAAGATGATGACGAGGACGTGGATATGGATGGCGGAGCTGACGCGGCCGAGATTGACGAGCGACAAGGTGTCGCCGTCGCCTTCGACGAAGATGAGGAGGACGAAGACGCGCTACAGAACGTCGTTCAGGACGAGTCATCAGAAGACGAAGAGGAGGATGAAGCAGACGAGAAAGCTGAAGCAAAACCCGAGGGCGAGGCCGGTCTCGAAGCGGATGAGATGCTTCTGGATTCCGGACCAGGCGCAGCCAGCAGCAAGGATAAAGACAAAAGTATTCTCCAGGCACGAGATATCGATGCTTTCTGGCTGCAGCGCCAGATTGGCGCGCTGTACCCCGACGCACACGAGCAGACCGACAAGACGAGGGAGGCTCTCCGCATATTATCAGGAGAACCAGATGAGCCCGAAGGTGAAGAGAAATCACTACGTGAAATCGAAAACGACCTCATGGAGCTATTCGACTTTGAGCACCACGAGCTTGTTCAACAGCTCATCGAGAACCGCCACAAGGTTTTCTGGCTCACCAAGTTAGCCAGGGCTGAGACGGACGAGCAGAAAGCCAGCGTGGAACGAGAGATGGCATCGGAAGGCTTGCAGTGGATCTTGAACGAACTGCGCGGCAAGAGTGACGAGAAGCCACGCAAGGGAATGAAGATGGAAATCGACGTCCCGGAATCCATGACCGCGCCAGCACCGGCACCGGAGCGAGCAGAAGGCCAGCTCATGGGCGGACTTCAGCCAAAGAAGACCATCAACCTGGACAACCTGGTTTTTGACCAAGGTAATCATCTCATGACCAACCCTACTGTCAGCCTGCCCGAAGGATCTACAAAGAGAAGCTTCAAGGGATACGAAGAGATCCATGTCCCGCCTCCTCCCAAAAGAAACGACCCCACGGATGCCCTGATTCCAATCACCAGCATGCCCGAATGGTCGAGAGCGCCCTTCAGCACAGCCAAATCGCTCAACAGGATCCAGTCGAAGTGCTTTCCCACAGCATTTGAAGACGACGGCAACATGCTCATCTGTGCCCCTACGGGAAGTGGAAAGACCAACGTCGCCATGTTGACCATTCTGCGCGAGATTGGCAAGAACCGAAACCCGGAAACCGGTGAAATTGACCTCGATGCCTTCAAGATTGTCTACATTGCACCCCTCAAGGCTCTGGTCCAGGAGCAGGTGGGCAACTTCGGAAAGCGCCTCGAGCCTTATGGGATACAGGTCTCTGAGTTGACCGGTGATCGTCAACTCACCAAGCAACAGATTTCCGAAACCCAGGTCATTGTGACGACCCCTGAGAAGTGGGACGTTATCACACGAAAGGCAAATGATCTGACCTACACCAATCTAGTACGCCTAATCGTCATTGACGAGATTCATCTGCTCCACGACGATCGAGGTCCTGTCATCGAAAGCATCGTTAGCAGGACCATTCGCAAGACTGAGCAGACTGGCGAGCCTGTTCGTATTGTTGGTCTGTCTGCCACGCTTCCCAACTACCGCGATGTGGCTAGCTTCCTCCGAGTCGACATCAAGACGGGTCTCTTCCACTTCGACGGGTCATACCGTCCTTGCCCACTGAGGCAGGAATTTATCGGCGTGACCGACCGCAAAGCAATCAAGCAGCTCAAGACGATGAACGACGTAACTTACAACAAGGTCATTGAGCATGTTGGACAGAACAGGAACCAGATGATCATCTTTGTCCACTCCCGAAAAGACACTGCCAAGACTGCTCGGTATATCAGAGACAAGGCTCTCGAGAATGAAACGATCAACCAGATTCTCAAGCACGACGCCGGCAGCCGTGAGGTGCTCAACGAGGCTGCCTCGCAAGCCACTGACGCAGACTTGAAGGATATATTGCCCTACGGTTTTGGTATTCATCATGCTGGTATGAACCGAGTTGACAGAACGGACGTGGAGGATCTGTTTGCGCGGGGCGCCATCCAGGTGCTTGTTTCGACAGCAACTCTGGCCTGGGGTGTCAACCTGCCTGCCCACACCGTCATCATCAAAGGCACCCAGGTCTATTCTCCAGAGAAGGGTAGCTGGGTCGAGCTTAGCCCCCAGGATGTGCTGCAGATGCTTGGTCGTGCAGGACGTCCGCAGTTCGACACCTACGGAGAAGGTATCATCATCACGACGCAGAGTGAAATCCAGTACTACCTCTCCCTTCTCAACCAACAGCTCCCAATTGAGAGTCAGTTCGTTAGCAAGCTGGTGGATAACCTGAACGCCGAGGTTGTCCTGGGCAACATAAGAACTCGCGATGAGGGCGTTGAGTGGCTCGGATACACTTACCTGTTTGTTCGGATGCTCCGCTCCCCTGGATTATACCAGGTTGGTGCCGAGTATGAAGACGACCCGGCGCTGGAGCAGAAACGTGTCGATCTCATTCACTCAGCTGCCGTTGCCCTGCGCAAATCCAACCTGGTCAAGTACGACGAGAAGTCTGGCAGGATTCAATCCACAGAACTCGGTCGCATCGCCTCGCACTATTATATCACGTCTGTTTCGATGGATACGTACAACAACCTCATCCAGCCATCTATCACAACCATTGAGCTTTTCCGTGTTTTCGCTCTAAGCTCCGAGTTCAAGTACATTCCTGTTCGACAGGACGAAAAGCTGGAGCTTGCAAAGCTGCTCGGACGAGTACCTATCCCCGTCAAGGAGAGTATTGAAGAGCCTCACTCCAAGATCAATGTTCTCCTCCAAGCCTACATCTCGCGACTAAGGCTAGATGGTCTTGCACTCATGGCTGATATGGTGTACGTGACCCAGAGCGCTGGCCGTATCCTCCGTGCTATGTTTGAAATCGCCCTGAAGAAGGGCTGGGCGTCCGTGGCGAAGACTGCCTTGGACCTCTGCAAGATGGCCGAGAAGCGAATGTGGCCTACAATGTCTCCCTTGCGCCAGTTCCCGAACTGCCCCAGAGACGTAGTCCAGAAGGCGGAAAGAATCGAGGTGGCCTGGAGCAGCTACTTTGATCTGGACCCCCCGCGCATGGGCGAGCTTTTGGGAATGCCCAGAGCTGGTAGGACCGTGTGCAGCCTTGTCGCCAAGTTCCCCCGCGTCGAGGTGCAGGCTCAAGTCCAGCCCATCACCCGATCCATGATCAGGATAGAGCTGAGCATCACGCCCAACTTTGAGTGGGACGAGTCTCTGCACGGCACTGCTGAAAGCTTTTGGATCATCGTGGAGGATAGCGACGGCGAAGACATTCTCTTCCACGACACCTTCTTGCTGCGAAAGGACTATGCCGAGGGAGAGTCTAATGAGCATATTGTCGACTTCACGGTCCCTATTACCGACCCCATGCCGCCTAACTACTTCGTCTCTGTTGTCTCTGACCGATGGATGCACGCCGAGACTCGACTTGCCGTACCCTTCCACAAGCTCATTCTACCAGAGAAGTTCCCGCCACACACGGAGCTTCTCGAGTTGCAGCCCCTTCCGGTTTCTGCACTCAAGGTTGCCGACTATGTGGCCCTCTACCCATCGTGGAAGCAGTTCAACAGGATACAGACCCAGACCTTCAACTCGCTCTACAAAACAGACCAGAATGTCTTTGTTGGTGCACCGACAGGCAGCGGCAAGACTGTATGCGCCGAGTTTGCTCTGCTTCGGCACTGGACACAAGGAGATGCTGGGCGTGCTGTGTATATCGCTCCATACCAGGAGCTTGTCGATGCTCGTCTTCAGGACTGGCAGAAGAGGCTCAGCCACTTGGGTGGTGGAAAGGAGATTGTCAAGCTGACCGGAGAGACGGCAACGGACCTCAAGATTCTCGAGAAGGGTGACCTGATTCTCGCGACGCCCACGCAATGGGACGTCTTGTCTAGGCAATGGAAGCGCCGCAAGAACGTCCAGAGTGTGCAGCTCTTTATCGCCGACGAGATCCATCTCCTCGGCGGTCAGATGGGCTATGTCTATGAGATCATCGTGTCTCGCATGCACTATATCAGGACGCAGATCGAGCTTCCCATGAGAATCGTTGCTCTTAGTGTTTCTCTGGCAAACGCGCGTGATATTGGCGAGTGGATTGATGCAAAGAAGCATGATATCTACAACTTCAGCCCGCACGTGCGTCCGATCCCGATGGAACTGCACATACAGTCCTTCTCTATTGGCCACTTTCCATCTCTGATGCTGGCAATGGCTAAGCCGACGTATCTAGCCATCACGCAGATGTCGCCTGATAAGCCAGCCATGGTGTTTGTGCCGAGCCGAAAGCAGACGAGAAACACGGCGCGAGATCTGTTGGCTGCGTGCGCCATCGACGACGACGAGGACAGATTCTTGCATACCGATGTGGAACAAATGCGACCCTTGTTGGAGCGCATCCACGAAGAGGCTCTAGCGGAGGCGCTCTCTCATGGTATCGGATACTACCATGAAGCTCTGAGCCTGAGCGACAAGCGAATCGTCAAGCATCTTTATGACAACGGTGCTATACAGGTCTTGGTCGCCTCGCGCGATGTCTGCTGGGAGCTGACCAGCACTGCTCACCTTGTCATCGTCATGGGAACGCAGTACTTTGAAGGACGAGAACACCGATACGTTGACTACCCGCTGGCCGAAGTGCTGCACATGTTTGGAAAGGCACTGCGCTCATCACAGGATGGCCGCGGCCGTGGCGTGTTGATGCTGCCACAGGTGAAGCGCGACTACTACAAGAAGTTCCTCAACGAGGCCTTGCCGGTGGAATCCCATCTGCACAGCTACCTGCACGATGCCTTTGTTACCGAGATCAGCACCAAGATGATTGAGTCTGGAGATGACGCCATCAACTGGACGACGTTTACTTACTTCTACCGTCGCCTCCTCGCAAACCCCAGCTTCTACAGCTTGACGAGCACAACCCATGAAGGCTTGAGCAACTACATGTCAGACCTGATTGAGACGACGCTGCGCGAATTGAGCGAGTCTAAGATTATCGAGTTCGATGAGGAGGACGGTTCTGTGGCGCCCCAGAACTCGGCCATGATTGCGGCTTACTACAACATCTCGTACATCACTATGCAGACCTTCCTTCTCTCTCTGAGCGCACGGACAAAGCTCAAGGGCATCCTGGAGATTGTTACATCCGCGACGGAATTCGAATCTATCCAGATTCGACGCCACGAGGATGGCCTCCTGAGACGTATTTACGACCGCACGCCTGTCAAGATGTCGGAGCCCGTCTACGACTCTCCTCATTTCAAGGCATTTGTGCTCCTGCAAGCTCATTTCTCCAGAATGCAGCTGCCGATTGACTTGGCCAAGGACCAGGAAGTCCTCCTTGTGCGTGTCCTCAGCCTGCTCAGTGCCATGGTTGATATTCTTTCCTCCGAAGGACACATTAATGCCATGAACGCAATGGAGATGTCCCAGATGGTGGTACAGGCTGTTTGGGACAGGGACAGCCCTCTGAAGCAGATCCCCCACTTTACGCCAGAGGTTGTCAAGGTCGCCAATGAGTTTGGGTAAGTTTTTATGAGGCTTTCACTGCGAGCCATGCATTTGCTAACTTTCTTATCTCTTGTAGAATCAAGGACATCTTCGACTTCATGGAAGCCATGAACCCAGAGGAGAACCCCGACCACGGGAAGCTTGTCAAGAAGCTTGGCCTGTCCCAAAGCCAGCTGGTGGAGGCGGCAAATTTCACCAATGATAAGTACCCAGACCTAGAGCTCGAACACGAGGTACTTGACGAAGACGAGATCCGGGCGGGAGAACCAGCATACCTCAGCGTCAAGATTGTGCGCAACCTCGATGAAGACGCCGAAGGCGAATACGACGCTACCGTGCACGCGCCTTTCTACCCTGGCAAGAAGATGGAGAATTGGTGGCTGGTTGTCGGTGATGAGCAGACCAAGAACCTGTTGGCGATCAAGCGCGTGACGATCGGACGCGAGTTGAATGTCCGGGTCGAATACACGGTGCCAGCGCCCGGTGAGCACAAACTGAAGCTGTTCCTCATGAGCGACAGCTACATCGGCGTGGACCAAGAGCGGGAGTTCTCAGTCACGGCTGCTGAGGGTATGGAGGTGGACGACGACGATGACGACGAGGACGAGGATGAGGAATAGAGGCTATCGAGCACCATGGGATGGCCACTACAAGATGCGATTGATTGATTGATTGTGTATACTACTCGGAAGTTGCGGAGATAATCCAATGAAGTTACTGCATATACAAATACAATGTATGGCCTGAGAAAGATGAGGGTTGTGCTCAAGCGTGCCGGGGAGATGTCGCGACCCACGCGACTCGGACTTCCAAAAGACTAGACGCCTAGATCCGAGAGCATCGAGATCAAGAGAGACAGCATTGAGCGTTGGGGTCAGCAAAGCGGGATGGGCGGGCGATATGCCTCACAATTGAGGAACCAAGACATCAGCAGCTCTACGGTGGCGTTTGCGCACGCATGCGAAGCCGGGGCATTTGCCGGCCTGTAAAAAACGAGGAATGCCCGTGCCACCGAGCGGGAGCAGGTGCTGGTTCTGGTAGGTTGTGCTTGCCTGGAGTGCAGGTCGCGCGGTGCTGTGCCATCGTACATCACGTGATGCTGAGACGGAGTGACGTTGAGCAGCCTTCCTTTCTTGCCTCTGCTAAGTGCAGCCAGCCAGCCATCCTCTGCTCCAGTGTTTTTTTCCCCTTCGTCACCCACCGCCCCAAGCAAGCACGATACGGGATACAAAAGCTGCTTCACGCCAGCGACGCGATCCATCTCCAAAACCACTTTCCATCGCGTCTGAAGCAACGCGCCTTGAAACTACTCGCCGGTCGCGATTGAGCACGCGTTGCACCACCCTGCCAGAGCTTCTGCCCGCGCGCGCCTCGGACTTCTGCATCTCAATTTTGCCTATTCCCCCACGTACAACCAAGCAATCCGCTTCCATCGCAATGGCTGAAAAATCCAGCGATAAGGTTGAAGCTGCCGCGCCCGCGCCCGACGCGCCGGAAGCTGCTTCTTCAGATCCCCAAGTCACCAAGGGTGACTCGGCCAACAAGGAGGAGAATGCCAAGCCGAGCAATGAAGCTTCCAACGACGAGGAAAAGTCTGCCGCAGGTATGTATCAGCTTCTCTCGCGCCTTGGACCAAGCCGCGCGCCCTTTTGCAGCTCAATTGGAGCTGCCGTTGACTCCCCGTAGACGCGCGCTATCCTCATTTATTTGCTGACACGAGCTGACGAAATATCGGTAGACGAGCCCGGAGCAGCTGAGGCCACCGATAACGCAGACGATACGGCGGAGAAGGCGGAAGGCGAGAGTGACAAGAAGGATGAGGGCGACGTGGAGATGAAAGACGCGGCTGACGCCGCCGACGAGGAGCCCGCAGCCCCCGCGAGCGAGACCCCCGCGTCCAAGAGCAAGGCGCGTCGCAAGTCAGCAGCCAGCGAGCCCAAGGCCAAGACTCTTAACAAGAAGAACTCGAAGGCCCGACTCACCCATACCGACGCGAAGCCCGGGGACCATTTTCTAGTTAAGCTGAAGGGCTTCCCTGCTTGGCCCGCCATCATCTGCGATGAGAGCATGCTGCCTCTAGCTCTTCTTAACACCCGACCCGTCACAGCCGCCAAACCGGACGGCACCTATGCTGAGGCTTACGCCGACGGTGGTAAGCGAGTCAACGACAGGACCTTCCCTGTCATGTATCTCTCCACCAATGAATTGTAAGTGGTCTGGCAAAGTATCAAATCAAACTCGGCACTGACACTACCCAGCGGCTGGGTTTCCAACACGGTTCTCTCTGAACTCACGCCCGAAAAGGCCAAGGACTCCATCACTGAGAAGATGCGCAAAGACCTGAGGGCTGCATTCGACCTCGCTGCCGAGCACCACTCCCTCGATCACTACAAGGAGATCCTCAAGCAGTTCCAAGAAGACCTAGCTGCCGCTGCTGTAACTCCCAAGAAGTCAAAGAAGGGCAAGGCCAAGGACGATGACGGGGATGTGGACATGGACGAGGTCCCAGAGAGCAGCAAGTCGAAGTCTAAGAAGCGCAAGGCTGACGAGGATGCTGCGGTATGTTCATGGGCCCTTGATATTCCCTTGAAAGCACTCACTGACTCTATCTGACTCTAGACTCCGCAACGACCTGATTCTGTTAAGAAGCCGAAGATCAAGCTGAACACGTCGTCCACGCCCAAGGCAGCCAATGGCTCCGCAGCATCCAAGCCTAAGGACGAGTCGGCGGTGAAGGCCAAGTCCAAGGCAAAGAAGGCCAAGGATACAGCCGAGAAGAAACCCGAGGTTGTTAAGGAGGCCAAGATGACGCCAGAGGAAAGACGCGCCCGCAAAGAGGTGAGCCAAAGCAAAACGGAACCCAATACACTGGTGATACTAAGCGTCCCACAGAAGGAAGTTCTATACCTAAGACATAAGCTCCAGCGAGGTCTCCTCACCCGTGACCAACAACCACAGGAGAGCGAGATGAAGCAGATGTCGGATTTCATTGGCATGCTAGAAGGCTTTGCAGACCTGGAGGTTTCTATCATTCGTGCTACGAAGATCAACAAGGTTCTCAAGACCATTCTTAAGCTGGAGTCCATTCCTCGGGAGGAGGAGTTCAACTTCAAGACCAGGTCACAGGCTCTTCTCGACAAGTGGAACAAGCTCATGGCTGGCGATGCTGCATCTGGTTCTGCTGCTGCCACCAACGGTGTGAATGGCACTGCCGAAGGGCACTCCGAGAAGGCCGCTGAAGCCAACGGTGTCAGCGCTGACGCTGAGGACGCGAAGACCGAGGCTGAGAAGACGGATGCGACAGATGCCGACGATGCGAAGAAGGCCGAGGCCACCAAGCCGGAGAAGGAGGCAGGAGAGGAAAAGGAGCCAGCAGTTGAGGTAAGAAAATGCACCCACCCATGCATGCATGCACCTTGCTCAGCCTGATTGATTAACACGACAACAGCCCGCTGCCACTACCGAGGCCGTCGAAGCCGCCGCATAAGCGCGTACAGAGTATGACTCTGCCAGAGTTTCAGAAACTCCAACTTTCGACCAGCCCTTGCATACCGAATTCCGACGAATACATTTTTCTTTCCGTTTCCTCCTTTACGGCGTTACGGCAGGCGTCGTTTTCTTCCTTCTGCTACAAAAATGGTTTACGGCTTTGCTTCTGGGGTGTTTATGTATGAATACTACGTTCGGGAGCGTGAGGATGGGTGGAATCTCCAATGAGGCTGTGCTCGACCGGGCTGCCGAAGACCAGCGCCACGCCCCTCGAACCGGCATTACTGGGAGGGATCTCGTCGACGATGATGATGGGGAGGGGTCGGCATGATGCTAGGCGCGAGGCACGGCATGCGTATATTTACGGTCAGTTTGGGATGAAGCATGGCCGGGCAATGGGGGAAATGCAACGGGTAGAGCAAAGCTAATTAGAATGGCTTTGGAGATCAGAGGAATCGGATCTGTGCTTGCCTTATACTCCTGCCTGCTTTGAGCGCCATGGAATGCCAGGGCCATGATATGATTTTCATTTTCATAGGTAATTAGTGCAGCCTTTAGCCACCGAGAACGGGAGACTCGTTGATTCCCATGTCAACAACATTGTATTCGCGTATAGGCATAACCTGATCAACCAGAGCTACGTGATGCAAAGCTACTGTTGGACATGCAAAATGAGTTGAAACAGTATAGAGTTGTAGACTTGACTTGTGCTACGGTCTGTGCACTGTGCTGACACTGTGCATCGTGCGCGAAACGCGGTACTCCTTACTGTGCACTAAGACGCGTCTCCTTGACCTCGGACTGCCACAATCAACCACATCAACTACAAAGCCAGCAAGGACGTAGTCATGGCTTCCGAAGAAGCAGGAAATGATATTTTTACCCACGAGGATCATCAGGTATGTAAAGTCGCGCAGCGGACGCGTCCACGGTGGTGTGTTGACGGGTGATCAGGCAGCATATGTGTTTGACCCGGAAGCCGATGATGATCGCAAGGAGAGGCCATCAAAACGCCGGCGGGTCTCGAAGCAATCGGGGCAGAAGGCCTTAGATGGGAACGAACCTCCGATTTTCGTCCCGTTGCTGAATGGCCAAGAAAAACCAGACTGCGTGCAGCAACGCCAGGCTTTGTTTGAGGCCAGCTGGGCCATGATAGACGAGCGCGTGCAGGTATTCATGACCCCTAGGGCAGCCTTGAGAACTTGAAATTAACCCATGAGCGAAACGGCAGGAGATTCTGCGAGACTCCAACTCGGCCACATTGGACCAAGTCAGTGCCTTTGTGGACAGCGCAGGCTCAGAGTGGTACGCCGTCATTCTTGATTCACCTCGTTATCAGATGAGTGAAGTTAACCCATCTACAGTATGGATAGAATCCCTGCAGCATTCGTCATTACAGGACCGAATATCGCGTCGCAGGACTTGCTGTTCGAGCAACTCTCCGATAGGTTGCAGCAGGCTACGCATAGCAAGTTTGTGGGACTGCGCTCGACGGACACGACTACACTCAAAGCAGCGCTGAAGAAGATTATTCGTGACATCACGGCCCAAGTACCGGGAGACGACGAAGAGGACGAAGACCAGATAGGTCAGCAGGTAAGCTTTTGCGCTCCCCGGCTGCTGTAAGCCAAGTCTTATGGTTTCTAGGATCGCAAGTATCTGGACTACGACTTGGAAGCATTGAACGTCTTCACCAAGGCCCAGGGCTGCGAGCATATTTTTGTGGCCATTCAGGACAGCGAAGGTTTTGACAGCGGCCTGCTGTCTGAGCTCATCACTCTGTTTCAGTCAGTTGCTCTGTTTCCTATGTGTGAACGTCTCGCTAACCCGTTCTAGCTCCTGGCGACCTCAGATTCCCTTCACTCTACTTTTCGGTATTGCTACATCTGTGGATCTGCTCCAGGCACGTTTGCTGAAGTCGTCCTGCCGTGTGCTCTACGGAGCGCAGTTTGATGTTGTCCAGAGTGGAACAATTCTCGAAACCGTCTTCAAGAGCACTGTTGCCTCGTGCGACGTGTCATTGCGTCTGGGCGTACCGCTTCTGCAGGGCATGCTAAGTCGTCAACAGGACCAGGTTGCTGGTATCCAGGCCTTCATTGGCACTCTCAAGGTACCCATGTCACGCTCTTTCCGCCATGCAATCTGCTGATAGTTGACCCAGTATTCGTACATGTCGCATTTCTATGCCAACCCACTCAGTATTCTGGTCCAGAGCGATATGGTGGACTTATCAACGCTCCAGCCTGAGCATTTCGAGGCAGTGCGCAACTTGCCGTCTTTTCGCGACCATGTTGAGCAGCTGGTCAATGATGGGACGATAGAGGACCTGCAACAGGCTAAATCGCTGATCGAAGACGACGACTACCTGTTAGAGCGGATTACGCTTGAGATCACTCAGCAGAGGAAGTGGAGAGAGAAGCTCGTCCGCTCGTTGCTCATTTTGAAAGCTGCAGGTGCTCAGCCTGGGGCTTTCTCCAAGGCGTATACATCTGCCATGGCCGACGGCATTACAGAGTCTCATCAAACACATCTTACAGAGCGTATCCGTCGCTTGAACGCCGATGAGGTCCTCGACGTGCTACAGAAACTAAAATCCTTGTTTGAGGACGGAGATGCAGCTCTGGCTATTGTGCCTGATGAGGAGGAGGACTTGGAGTTACGCGAGTTCACCACGGCGCAGCTTACGCATCTCGAGCAGCTCAAGGCCAAGGCGGACGAGGATGGCACTACTTTGCGGAGTAAATACAGCGGCCAGGGCAAAGTCATGAGGACAACCGTCATTGCGCAAAAAGTCCAGCTCAGCCGCGATTCTGCCGCCCTGCGCGACGAAGACAAGCAAATGACCGACATTATAGATCAGGTCACTGATCTTCTCAGCTCCAGAATTCTGGTTGCTGCGCCAAAGACCTTGCTCTTCTCTGAGTGCTGGCTATACGATTCCAGGTTGCCCTCGCGGGATGCATTCGTCCCACGTCCACGGGCGGTATTCGAGCGCAGTCTCACGCGGCCACACGACTACCTTGGCTGCGAGTGCTGCAAAGGCGATGGCTCAGGGGTCCAGGGGACATCGCCTGCTACCGCCGTGCTCTACCACCTTTACCAAGAAACTGGCAACTTAATCAACGTGGCGGATCTCTGGGCTGCGTTCAGTACCATGGTGGGCGAGGTGGAGGAGGACGAGCGCAACACCCTGTTCTTGTTCTACCGAGGACTGGCAGAGCTCAGGACTCTCGGGTTTGTCAAGTCTAGCAAGAAGAAGGCCGATCACATCGCGAAGCTCAAGTGGCTTTGAACCAGGGGGTAGGCAATGTAAGAATACGACGTTAGCGGGCCGGATTGCGCAACTCCAGGTGACATATGAGAAGAATATAGGTTAGACGCCACCCTTAATCTGATATTGACATTTCATGAGCCCGCTTTGGGAGAAACAGGTTCATTTCAGGATACCGGAGGCTCAGTGCCGACTTCTGGAAGCAGGCCGCAAAGCTGGGCGCGCGTAATCCCCTCCCCTCCCCCCTTCTTCAACGCACGCCAGACGGCTTCAATCGGATGTCTTATCGTTTGCGTGCTGGAAGGCAGCGAATCTCCCAAAAGGAGAGGGGGGAGGGGGTAGTGTCTCATCCGAGAAGTCGACGGCCGATTCCGTATGGTCTCGCTGTATCCGACATCACGACGGCCAGTGTCTCAGCCGCGACCAAGCAAACCCCGGATCCGTTTTGATTCAAAGAAAAGAGAGTTCAAGTATTTTTCAGCAGGCACAAAGAGGCGCCGTGTGTGTGCTTCTGAAACAGTCAACGCGGCGGTTTGCGTCTTGTTCTCGCGTGCAATGGGAAGTGAAAGAGACGATTGCAGGTGAGACAAAGACTCAAGCTGTCGACATACAAGAGCCCGGCTGAAGAGCAGAGGCAACAGATCAGGCTTCTTTGAAAATTATTTGACCTTCTTTTCTTTTTAATACCCTCGGTTTCTTTCCAGAAAGGCCGAATTGTTCGGGTTAACATCACCTGTACCGTCCCAGAGTCTTTATAATTTGACCTCGTCAAAGCAAATCCGTCAGCTGTTGGAAGAAGGCCTTCATTTCGAACCTCTCTACAAACCGTAGGGCTTTGTTCACCAAGAACAAACTCCCAGAGATATATAATACAACGCACACGAACCCTCTGAACAAGCAGTCTGGACAGTCTCTCCGAGTACCAACCATCTCCAGAACGCAGCCCAGTTCACGGTCTCGCTCTTCGCACTGCAGAACAGCCTCGAAAAACCCCGATCCCCCATCATCACAAACGTCACCATGATGCACAGCAAAGCGCCCGCGCCGCAGTACAAGATGTTGGTGCGACGGCGCATCGCCAAGAACCCAGCCCTCGAGCTCAAGCTCCAGCAAATGTCGCTCAAGCTGGCGCCCCTCGTGCGCGTCGACACGGGCGATCCGCACCCGGACTTCCCCGCCACCGTCCTCAGCTTCTGGCTGCTGACGGATGACCAGCTCGAGGCGCTCGCGCACGCATACCACCAGGGCACGCCGGGCCCTTGGTCCGCCCTCTACCCCTGCCCCATCACCTGGGACTCCAGCCTGCCCATCGAGGAGAAGCGCCGCAAGATTGGCAAGTTCATCGGCCTCCGCGGCTGCGAGACGCCCATCAAGATCCAGACCGAGGAGCAGATCGCCGAGGACGCGCGCAAAGCTAGCCTGGCTGCCGAGGAGGATATCTGGCGCCGCAAGGGGTACTCCTGGCGGCGGTGATCCGGTGGGTAGTGTGCGCCACCGCTGGCTGGTGTATCAGCCATGGATGGTATCGTTTAATTGACTTGGAATCAGCATACGGGGATGGAGCGATTTCATTCACTTCGTGTCGCCCTTGCACTTGGTCGGGCACGAGCGGCATTAATATGCGCAGAGCGGCATCTGTCTTTGTTTCTTCATCATGGCCTGGGGTTTATGGGTCCCGGTGTTTGAACCGGTTGTGCGGCAGCTTTCTCACTGTTTTCTTTGTTTTTTGTCGCAATTGCATGGCATGGTAGATACCATATGCATTCGAGAGCTCTGGTTGATGGCCATGCTACGGTCATGTGCCAGCCTATGCCTCTCGTCAAATTAACATAATTCTAGATATAGAACGGACAAATCCTCGATGGTCTCCATAGATGGAAATCGACGCTCTGTTTTTGGTACCAGTAATACATGCTGTACCCCCATGCTTGAACCCACCTGAACGCCAGCCAACCGCACACACCAAATCGCCGCCGGGCCTGGGCGAGGCTCGTTGTGTAGTGTGCAAATATGTGTCCTTGTAGCGACGTTAATGTACACTGCGCGACATGTTCTTAGAAGAAGCTTGAGTCAAGCGAAGCCCATTCGTGTCTTTATTTGCCGCCCTTCTTGCCCTTGCTGGGCGTATCCACGAGGACCGCGTCGTCCTCACTTGGGGCAGTAGTAGAGCTCTTCTCCGACTCGTCCAGCTCCTTCATGAACTCGGTCTGGATCTGAGTTCGGCGCTTCTCCCACCATTCCTTCTCCGACTGAGTCTGGGCCTGGATCTCGTTGAGACGATCGCGTACCCTAGAGTTGGAGGCAATCTCGTGGGCGGACTGGAAGATGGACTGGCCCCAGTTGGGGGAAAGGGCATTTGCCTGTAACGCTGATTAGTCCCACGGGATATCAGACAAGCTTCCACCGTAGAAACAGTACCTCTGTAACGACATCGCGCAGCTCCTCCTCCATCTCCTTCTCGGCACGCTGGAACCTCTGCCACAGGTCGTCACCGACACTGCCACGCTGGAGCAGCGAGCTGCATGCCTGCTTGGCCGACTTGATTTGAATGAGACGGTGGATATCTTCGACGGCGCGTCGTAGTAGGGCGGCCCGCAGGACGCTATCGGGAACGCGGGGGGACTTCTCGGAACTCTCGTCGGGCGTCAGGTGGAGGAGGGAAAGGTAGACGTTTCGCTGGAGATGGGGACCGAACCAAGGAGCAAGGTTGGCGCTCTGGGCTGTTTTCGCAACTTCAAGTTAGTGATTCTGAAGGCGCACAAGAGCCAATCCACTGGAAGGACACGTACCGGCCTTGCGTTGGCGGTAGATGCGAGAAAAGGTTGCGAATGCGCCCACGAGGACAAGGACGTATGCAAAAGGAAGGGCGAGGCCCATCCAGTCCACCTCGAACATGATGGCGGCGAGGAGCTCTTGTCGATTATGTCAAAAGGGTTGGAAGCAAGCAGCTGTCGGAGGCGGAAAGACAAGAAAAAGGACAGCGAGTGACGAGACTCGAGAAATGCTCGTGGGCGGATGTGAATTTGGACGGGGATGGAGAGGGACGGCTTCCCACATGCCACTTGGTAAATAGGTACCAGGGCATTCCACCCGCCGTTCTGGCCAGATAAGTCGATTGATTCAACCTTACAGATGGATACCTGTGCTTGTTGTATCCGTGCACCTAATTTGTGCGCTTGGGTACATGGCGGGGCAGCAACCCCGGCCCGATGAATTCTCCTTCCACTAAAAGTACCTAGGTACCTACTCTGTAGTCCATCACCAATCACTGCGGGACGGGGAGTCGCAGGCGTGGCAGTTGCTTGTCCGTGGGCGAAGGTGTTCGGGACACATTTAAGCGGCTGCATATTCAGCCTCAACGCGAGGGAACTACAATTACTATTATATTGCGCAGAGTAGCAAGACATCTTGATCGATGAGCTGACATATTCGTTTTCATTTTATGAGACAGGCCAACGTCCAAGATTTTGTGGCGAAGGGCGCTTCTGAACCTAGAATAAGGTGAAGGTGAAGATGAAGAAGAAGAAGATGATAATGATGGGGATGATGATAGAATGATGATAACGATAGGGTGATGATATAATGATTCCGGCCGCGATGGTTGCTACTTCCAATCGGGCCCATATACCTCACACGTGGGGGGTTTTGTTGAGAAACTTGAGGGGAAAAAAGCCCGCTTCCTCGTCGGTATAAGTGACTGCGTTATCTCGGGCTCAATGTGTCGACTTGATGCGCACAAGTATTTTCGCTCAACGTCCCCGAGAGGCACAGGCTGGCTTGAGGCTTGGTTCATGCTGTAAAATGGATCTGGAGCTAGAAGGGGCAAGTATCTACCGAAGCTCCCCCCCAAAGTAACTCCGAACGACGTAACCAAGAGCTAAGTAGGGAATTAGGCAGGTACCTGCAAGCTCGGAGGCAGGTAAGCACGCTGGGTCCTCCCCTCCCTCGCTCGCCGAGCTGTCCGGGTCCTCAAAACTTAACTGCGCTCCATTCCTACGCATTTATTATTGCTCAACTCTGCGCCTGCGACTTCGTTTCTTGTCTGCGTCGTCAAAATCCACCATCATCCCATCTTTTTGCAATCCTCTTGGACCTTGGACCAATCCTTTGCTCTTTTTTTGCCCTTCTACCCAAGCCCCAGCTCTTTGGGAAGCTGTCGCCATGGACGCCCCCTCATCGTATGTCTTCCAGCAGCAACCCCCACCATTGAGCATTGAGACACTTCCCATGCTTGCTTGCTCCCGACAGCGGCCGTGCTCTGCTGTCTTTCCCACGACGCCGAGCTGCTGCGGAAGACCCGGAACAATATCGCTAACTGCGCACGGATTATAGGCAAATGGAGTTGAAGGAGAACACCACCATTGTCGTGCTCGGCGCGTCCGGCGACCTGGCTAAGAAGAAGACGGTATACCCCTCCCTCCCTCGCCGACATGGCTGTGTGACGGCGTCGCTGACAACTCCGCGGTGCAGTACCCCGCGCTCTTTGGTCTGGTAAGATGCGCCCTCCCCGAGCGCATGATGGCACCCATCCTGCCTGCCAGCCAGAATACTGATTTTCGCGCAGTACCGTAACCAATTCCTGCCCAAGGACTGCAGGATCGTCGGATATGCTCGCACGAAGATGGACCACGAGGAGTATCTCCGCCGCATCAAGTCCTACATGAAGACCCCCACCAAGGAGATCGAGCAGCAGCTCCAGGAGTTCTGCAACCTTTGCTCCTACGTATCCGGCCAGTACGACAAGGATGAGTCTTTCCATGAGCTCAACAAGGCTCTAGAGGACATTGAGAAGGGTCGCCCCGAGACACACCGACTCTTCTACATGGCTCTGCCCCCCAGCGTCTTCACCATCGTCTCGCAGCACCTGAAGCGCTGCTGCTACCCTACCAAGGGCATTGCCCGCGTCATTGTTAGTCAACCAATCCTACGCCCTGCGCTGTCTCCCTACGCACCCCTGCTAAAACACAACTACAGGTCGAGAAGCCCTTCGGAAAGGATCTGGCCAGCTCCCGCGAGCTCCAGAAGTCGCTGGAGCCTGACTGGAAGGAGGAGGAGCTCTACCGTATCGACCACTACCTCGGCAAGGAGATGGTCAAGAACATTCTCATCCTGCGCTTTGGAAACTCGTTCCTCGGCGCCACCTGGAACCGCCACCACATCGACAATGTTCAGATTACCTTCAAGGAGCCCTTTGGTACCGAGGGACGAGGTGGTTACTTTGACGAGTTCGGCATCATCCGTGACGTCATGCAGAACCACTTGTTGCAGGTCCTGACCCTCCTCACCATGGAGCGCCCCATCTCGTTTGATTCCGAGGACATTCGCGACGAAAAGGTCCGAGTGCTGCGCGCCATTCCCGCAATCGAGCCCAAGAACGTCATCATCGGCCAGTATGGCAAGTCCCTGGACGGCAGCAAGCCCTCGTACAAGGAGGACGACACTGTGCCCAAGGACTCCCGTTGCCCTACCTTCTGCGCCCTCGTGGCCTACATTAAGAATGAGCGCTGGGATGGCGTTCCCTTCATCATGAAGGCTGGAAAGGCCCTCAACGAGCAGAAGACGGAGATCCGTATCCAGTTCAAGGACGTCACTTCGGGTATCTTCAAGGATATCCCGCGTAACGAGCTCGTCATGCGAATCCAGCCCAACGAGAGTGTGTACATCAAGATGAACTCGAAGCTTCCCGGCCTGAGCATGCAGACTGTCGTGACAGAGCTCGACCTCACCTACCGTCGACGATTCTCTGACCTGAAGATCCCCGAGGCCTACGAGTCTCTGGTGCTCGACTGCCTCAAGGGCGACCACTCCAACTTTGTGCGAGACGACGAGCTCGACGCAAGCTGGCGCATCTTTACCCCTCTGCTCCACTACCTGGACGATAACAAGGAGATTATCCCCATGGAGTACCCCTATGGTAAGCGAATCTTGGAGCTCAAGATGCCCTTCAACGCTAACACTACATGCAGGCTCTCGTGGACCTTCTGTGCTGGATGACTTCACCGCTTCCTATGGCTACAAGTTCAGTGATGCTGCTGGATACCAGTGGCCAACTACCACCGCAGCTCCCGCCAAGCCAACCAAGTTGTAAGTGAGGCACCTGCTGTCCTTGTGGCGCGCATGTTCAGAAACCCGGGCAGACCACCTGAGAGTTTGGTAGCTAAGACATCAGCTAGTTAAACATGACGCAATGAATTAAAAACAAAACAAAACAACCAAAATGAAGGCTGGCTTGGGAGGAAGTCTCATTATGGGAGCCGCAACGATATTCACGCCGTATTTTAACATGTTATCTACCAGAGCAGAGAAGGATTTTGGGAGGTTCACCACAGCGCATTATCCGTAGACTTATTCAACACGGCTGTAGTCTCTCTGTCAGGACCATTAGGGGCTTTTTCTTATATAATTTTTCAAGCGAGACAATCGGCCAAAGGCCATGTTGACTACATTGGCTGTCCAAGAATCGGCTGGTTGTGTGTGTTTATGACAGGCCTCGGTCCCACGTAGAAAATACCCCGCTAGACTCGTTGACAACACTATGTACGTCGACGGCGAGGATAACGTCTCTTTCTTCAGCTGGAGAGCGCCGAACGGCTTGCCGCCAGCTGGGTCTACAACCGCCTGCATGTCTCACCCAATGGCCAGCGCCGGACAGACGTTAACTCGTAGTGTGGTCTTTGAAAGAGACAGCTGAGCTGTGCCCCGAAACAAACACAAGTCTAAGTTCCATGCATGATTAGGTCTGCGCAAAGTGTGGTGAATGACCATAGGCACTTTGTTGTATCCTGATAGCAGGCCCGGGTTTAGTGGGCTGCTAACAAGCACCTGCATGTCATGGTTTCTCCCACTGCGGTGAGAGATGATGGTCTTGGAAAGGTCTAAAGCTTAGAGTACTCACGATTGAATAATTCGTCCTGCAAATTTGCCGCTCACGACGTTGATTTATCAATATAGTCATCTGCGCATCGTCTTGTGTAAGATTTCAGTGGCGACTTGGTAGCGCATGGTAAGGTGTGTCACGTCACTGGTCCACGCCTACCAGTAGCTGCCTGCGCTACCGCCAATACAACCTCCGTCACGATTGAACCGACCCTGCAATCTGCAATCTGCGACCTGCGACCTGCTAGCCCCCCCCCCAAAACACCTTCCTGCCCCGCCAACGAGTCTTATCGTGTCACTACAGCTCAGATCCCTTCACGACGACCATGTTGCTCCGGCTGCGCGGGCCTGATGGTACCACGCGCCTTAACGTCGAGTCTTCGACTACCTTTGGCCAGCTAGGTCATCAGGTAACATCCCCAGCTTCTCCAGCTGCACCAGCTGTTCTGATGCTTACGGGCGTGATTCGATATAGCTTCTTCCTCATCTCCCCGATACCGTTGACCCTACCACCATCACGCTCTCCAACTCACCCCATGGAGGCGATTCCAAGAGGCTGGGGGACATTGCCAACTTCCAGGTCGGCCAGATCGGCCTGGGCCACGGCGACATGATCTTCCTTAGCTATAGCCACAGGTCTGCGGCCGACAACACAACAAACGGCGACGCTTCCAGCAACGTTACCGCTGCCCGCCTCAACGGCAAGCCTATCCTGCCTACCGAAGACCTCCCCATCGATCCGAAACCCGTCCGTATATCGAAGCCATGGGAGACGGTTCGCCAGTCTGCTCTCGACGACCGCCTGGACCGCCTCGACGGGAAGATTGCCCGGGGCCGAGACAGAATGTGCCGGCATGGACCCAAGGGCATGTGCGACTACTGCCAGCCACTGGATCCGTTCGACCAAAAGTACCTCGCCGAAAAGAAGATCAAGTACCTGTCATTCTCGTCGTATCTGCGCAAGATCAACTCGGCCACCAACAAACCCGAACTGGGCAGCTCTTACATCCCTCCTCTGGTGGAGCCATACTATCGAGTAAAGCGTGACTGCCCTTCTGGCCACCCTCCGTGGCCCGAGGGCATCTGCACCAAATGCCAGCCGGGAGCCATCAGCTTGGTTCCCCAGCAGTTCCGTATGGTGGACCACGTCGAGTTCTCTTCGCCCTCCATTATCGACAGTTTCATCGACACATGGCGGAAGACTGGGTCTCAGCGCCTTGGGTACCTGTACGGCTCGTACACCGAGTACACTGAAGTTCCTCTCGGCGTCAAGGCTGTCGTGGAGGCTATATACGAACCCCCTCAGGTTGACGAGCTGGATGGCATCACCATGAACGCGTGGGAGAACCGCAAGGATATCGATGAAATCGCCAAACTATGTGGTCTTGAGCCAGTGGGTGTCATCTGGACCGACCTGCTCGACGCAGGCAACGGCGATGGCTCTGTCGTCTGCAAACGTCACGCAGATTCGTTTTTCCTGTCATCCCTGGAGGTCTGCTTTTCTTCGAGACTGCAAGCCCAATACCCAAAGCCTACAAAATGGAGTGATACGGGGAGGTTCGGCTCAAACTTTGTGACGTGCATCATCTCAGGCAACGAGGATGGCGAGATCGCCATCTCATCCTACCAGATGTCCAACGAAGCTGTCGAAATGACCCGGGCGGACATTGTTGAGCCTTCAGCAGATCCTACCGTCATGCTCGTTCGCAGCGAGGAGGAAGATGACGGCTCAGTCAGCCGCACGAGATACATCCCCGAGGTCTTCTACCGAAGAGTTAACGAGCACGGCGCCAACGTCCAAGAAAGTGCCAAGCCCTCTTTCCCAGTTGAATACCTCTTTGTTACTCTGACCCACGGCTTCCCGGCTGTGCCTAAACCCATGTTCAAACAGACAGGATTCCCCATCGAAAACCGCGAATACGTTGGCGAGAGCCAACAGCCAACCGCCCTGTCCAAGGCTCTCAAGATTGGCTCTGGTCGAAAGCCCAACCAGGGCGACCAGGAGATGTCTAACTTCCACATGCTCTGCTACATCCGTCAGATGGACGTTCTTTCCAAGGTTTGTGTTGCAACAGCATCTGTCTCCCCTTGCACAGAATGATTGGCCCGGCGCGGGTTGTGGTGAAGAAAATCTTTTTTTGCTAACGTGTACCCTCTGCCTCTTTTTTCCTCAGGATGAATTCGCTCTTCTGTGCCGCGTCGCAAGCCAACACGACCTCTCGGAAACGTTCCAACTCCGTTCTACCAAGGGATGGCAGACTCTCCAGGCTATCCTGCAATCGACTGGTGAGCGAATCCCCAAGCGTGCACGGGAGCGGGACAGTGCTCCCGGCTCTCCGTCGTCTTTTTCTTCTTCGTCACATTCTGTCCAGGACACCGGTGAGCCACTTGCTAAGCGATTTGCTGCTGTCAGGCTGAACGAGCGTCGGTCACCGAGCCAAGAGCTACCACAACGCCGCTGACCTGGGTGGGAGACGACTCTTGCCAACAGGGTGGTTGTCTGAGGACTTGGTCTGCTTGGGGTTGACGGGGAGTTTGGCGCTCATGGTTACACGGCGAAGTGCTTTGATTCGAGGCTCAAGCGCGGATGCTTGAGAGCAGATGGATTGCGGCGATGGATAGACAGGGCAAATTCCCTCGGCGTGTAGGGCAACGGGGCTCATGGACAGGACAAGATACATATTGAACCTACATGGCAGCTTTGTTCTGCTCTTGCATACAGGCGAAGGGGTGACGATTTAAACTTGGTTGAACTGCAGTGAATGCCTACACGGTGATGATACTGGACAAGCTTTTCGGGAAATTGAAATAGCGGATGTGTACCAAGATTCAAGTGTCACTACCAATCGGGGTCCACGAGTGAAGAACAAATGTTGCAACTGTCCGTGCCTCTCTGTTAAATACATTATTAGCTGTCATTTTCTGTTATTAGCTGTTATTGGGTGGTGGGGTAATTGGAGGCTATATCAACAATCCCTGCCTCAGGAAAATAGACTTGCTGGCCAATGAGCTGATGGTGGGCTGAAGGACTTGGGGAGGCTCTTGGAGTTTCCGGAACTAGAATGACACGTCCGCCCACTGTTGATGTCATGCCGATGCGGCAAGGTTGGGTTGTGGCTAGAGGGAGCTTCTATCTGCGTGCCTATCTGTGTGTGGCATGGTCTATTCTCACATGCCAGCCTTCTATGATGCGAGAAGGAAATAAGCTGGAGCTACCTACCAGAAGACTACAACTGGCCAAGCTGGTGTATGGCGCCGAGGCCATTGGGTATCAATAGGCACGCGCCAATGTGCTGTATGTGGTACGGAGTAGGTAGAGTGAAGATAGCTAGGTCGAGAGACTGTTAGGTAAGTGCTGAATTGGGATTTGTTGAGCTCCTCCTTGGCTTCCGGGGTCGGAAATACAACAACCGACGATGTACGGATACATGCCGGTTCCTTGCGGGTAAGGCGTGTGTAGCTCAGCTGCAGAACCTCCACTCGCTATCTGTACCTAGAATTGTTTGGTACTAGCACTGCCAGTTAGTGACATTCGAGTCTTGGTATCCGTATCCATGCAGGGAAGAAAGAGACGACGTGCGGTCTCGCGAGATCCTTGTTTGAACCCAGGGTTGGGGCCCCAAGGATGTGTTTTGGACGTAGATATGCTTATCTCGTCGTTTGTGCAAAGCGCGGTGAGCACCTCCCTCCCTCCCTCTCTCTCTTTCCCCTCGTCCATAATGTAGGTAGGTAGGGAGGGAGGGAGGGAGGGAGGGAGGGAGGGAGGGAGGGAGGGAGGGAGGGAGGGAGGGAGGGAGGGAGGGAGGTGTAATTGAGATGAGGCGGTTGGTGCTTGGGAGCCGCTCGGTGCTGTGGGAATGGAGCCGCTTGAGTCAATTGATGGCTAGCTACATGGAGACGGCCCGTAGATCGAAGATTGGACAGAGAATGACTGACGTGGGCAGCAGAAAGAGGCGGCGAGGCCAGCAGTACAGATGGGATCTGCCTCGCCAGAGGCCGATTCGGAGACGCTTGACGGGGTGACGCACTGGAGACCAAAGGCGGTCAGTTATTGCTTGTACAGGGGGTGTTGAGGGGGTCCCTCCACTGTCAAGTACCGCTGCACGCAATCGTCGCGCCCAGGGTACTCAAGGTTCCAAGCTATCCCTGGTCCGTGCCGGGGAGACGAACAGGACCCGCCTACCGGAAAGGGTAAAAACCTTGGAGGGAGGGAAAAAATTTACCTGTGCTTCAGCACCCGGCAGCACGGCAGAACCAGGCTTTTCCAGTGGCCTTTCCCCACCAGATTTTTTTTTTTCTCTGCACAACCGGAACCTAAGAGTCACTCACTCACAAGCCTTTCCCGCTTCCTAGACTTAAGTAATTCATAATCCCATTCTTTTACCCTTCCTTCCACCCACCTCTGCCAACGGCTGTTTTGCCCTTCCAAACAGGTCAATTGGGATCCTCGAGGGCCAGGCTGCTCCCGAGAGACGGTGCCATACACGCATTGATCCCCGGCGCACGCAGCTTCTCCATCCACCGCATCCCGCATCCCGCATCCCGCATCGCAGAACCAGCAACTTGTAACCCGCTGCCTGCCTGCCCGCCATGCCCGCCAACTTGCAGACAGCCCTGCTGGCCGGCCGAGCTCCGGCGCTGCTCCGTAACGCCCGCGGCGCCTCTCGAGCTCTGCCCGTCCGCTCCTTCACCACCTCCAGACTCGCTGCCCGCTCGCCGCTGGCTTCGTCGTCGCTCGGCCGAGCCGGTGCTGCTCAGCCCGCCCAGGCCCAGCCCAAGCGGCTCGGCACCATCTCCATTCGCCGTGCCTACAGCTCCGCTACCTCCCAGCCCGCCCCCAACCCCAAGGCCTACATCGACAGCGGCGTCATCAAGCCCCAGCAGACGGTCGATGTCAAGAAGGTGCTCGTCATTGGCTCTGGTGGTCTAGCCATTGGCCAGGCCGGAGAGTTTGACTACTCTGGTATGCCTGCCCACTGTCTTATCATCTTATCGCCCGCCGTATACATGGCTAGCTAACATGGGATTCGTCCAGGCGCCCAAGCCCTCAAGGCTCTCAAGGAGTCCGGTGTCGCTTCCGTCCTCATCAACCCCAACATTGCCACCATCCAGACTGACCACACTCTTGCCGACGAGGTCTACTACCTGCCCGTCACCCCCGAGTACGTCTCCTACGTCATCGAGAAGGAGAAGCCCGATGGTATCTTCCTGTCCTTTGGCGGCCAGACCGCCCTCAACCTCGGTGTCCAGATGCAGCGCCTCGGTCTCTTTGAGAAGTACGGCGTCAAGGTCCTCGGCACCAGTGTCAGGACCCTCGAGCTCAGCGAGGACCGCGACCTCTTCGCCAAGGCCCTGGATGAGATCAACATCCCCATCGCAAAGTCCATTGCCGTCAGCACCGTCGACGAGGCCCTCGAGGCCGCCAACACCATTGGCTACCCCATCATTGTCCGCGCCGCCTATGCGCTCGGTGGTCTGGGCTCTGGTTTCGCCAACAACGAGGAGGAGCTCCGCAACATGTCCGCCCGCTCTCTGACCCTCTCCCCCCAGATCCTGGTCGAGAAGTCGCTCAAGGGCTGGAAGGAGGTCGAGTACGAGGTCGTCCGCGATGCCAACAACAACTGCATCACCGTGTGCAACATGGAGAACTTCGACCCCCTCGGCATCCACACCGGCGACTCCATCGTCGTTGCGCCCAGTCAGACCCTCAGCGATGAGGAGTACCACATGCTCCGATCCGCCGCCATCAAGATCGTCCGCCACCTCGGCGTCGTGGGCGAGTGCAACGTCCAGTACGCCCTGCAGCCCGATGGTCTCGACTACCGTGTCATTGAGGTCAACGCTCGTCTCTCCCGATCTTCTGCCCTTGCCTCCAAGGCTACCGGATACCCCCTCGCCTACACCGCCGCCAAGATTGGTCTGGGCCACAGCCTGCCCGAGCTCCCCAACGCCGTCACCAAGACCACGACTGCCAACTTTGAGCCGTCCCTCGACTACATTGTCACCAAAATCCCCCGATGGGATCTTTCCAAGTTCCAGCACGTCAAGCGCGACATTGGCAGCGCCATGAAGTCGGTCGGTGAGGTCATGGCCATTGGCCGTACCTTTGAGGAGTCCTTCCAGAAGGCCATCCGTCAGGTTGACCCCCGCTTCGTTGGCTTCCAGGGCGACAAGTTCGAGGACCTCGACTTTGAGCTCCAGAACCCCACCGACCGCCGATGGCTCGCCGTTGGCCAGGCCATGCTCCACGAGAACTACTCCGTCGACAAGGTCCACGATCTGACCAAGATTGACAAGTGGTTCCTCTACAAGCTGCAGAACATTGTCGACTGCACTCGCGAGCTCCAGAACACTGGCAGCCTCGAGGCCCTCAAGAAGGACCAGATCCTCAAGGCCAAGCAGATGGGTTTCTCTGACCGCCAGATCGCCATGGCCGTCAACAGCACCGAGGATGCCGTCCGCGCCCAGCGATTGAGCTTCAACATCCGCCCCTGGGTCAAGAAGATCGACACCCTGGCCGCCGAGTTCCCCGCCGACACCAACTACCTCTACACCACCTACAACGGCTCCACTCACGACGTCACCTTCGACGACAACGGAACCATTGTCCTCGGCAGCGGTGTCTACCGTATTGGCAGCTCCGTCGAGTTTGATTGGTGCGCCGTCAGCGCGACCCAGGCTCTCCGCCGCATGGGCAAGAAGACCGTCATGATCAACGTAAGTCCACCACAACACCTCTACAACCCCTCTAGCCATCAAATATGCTAATTACAAGCCAAAAAAGTACAACCCGGAGACGGTCAGCACAGATAGTGATTTGGTAGACAAGCTGTACTTTGAGGAGCTCAGCTACGAGCGTGTGATGGACATCTATGAGCTCGAGGGCGCTGCTGGTGTCGTGGTGTCTGTTGGTGGCCAGCTGCCCCAGAACATTGCGCTCAGGCTTCAGGAGACTGGCGGAGCCAAGGTTCTGGGTACGGACCCCAGGGACATCGACAAGGCTGAGGATCGTCAGAAGTTCTCTGAGATTCTGGATAGCATTGGCGTTGACCAGCCTGCCTGGAAGGAGCTTACCTCGGTCCAGGATGCTGAGGCCTTTGCTGAGCAGGTTGGCTACCCAGTTCTGGTTCGTCCCAGCTACGTTCTGTCGGGTGCTGCCATGACTGTTATCCACAGCAAGGATGATCTCAAGGACAAGCTCGAGGCCGCCAGCAACGTCTCGCCCGACCACCCCGTTGTCATCACCAAGTTCATTGAGGGTGCCCAGGAGATTGACGTCGACGGTGTTGCCTCTGAGGGTAACCTCATCGTCCACGCCGTCAGCGAGCACGTTGAGCAAGCTGGTGTCCACTCCGGAGACGCCACGCTGGTTCTCCCCCCGGCTAACCTCGACGCAAGCGTGATGGAGCGTGTCAAGGAGATTGCTCAGAAGGTTGCCAAGGCATGGAGCATCACCGGCCCCTTCAACATGCAGATCATCAAGGCAGAGAACCCCGAGGGCGGTGAGCCTCTGCTCAAGGTCATCGAGTGCAACCTCCGCGCTTCCCGATCGTTCCCCTTCGTCAGCAAGGTCCTCGGTACCAACTTCATTGACGTTGCTACCAAGGCTCTCGTCGGCAAGGACGTCCCTGACCCTACCGACCTCATGGCCGTCAAGCGCGACTACCTCGCTACCAAGGTGCCTCAGTTCTCCTGGACTCGTCTGGCCGGTGCCGATCCCTTCCTCGGCGTCGAGATGGCCTCTACCGGTGAGATTGCTTGCTTCGGAAAGGATCTCGTCGAGGCCTACTGGACTTCGCTCCAGTCTACGATGAACTTCCGCATGCCTGAGCCTGGTGAGGGTCTGCTGCTCGGCGGAGATGTCACCAAGACCTGGCTGACCCAGGTCGTCGACTACCTTGCTCCCCTCGGCTACAAGCTCTACGCCGCCTCTCCCGAGGTGAAGGAGTTCCTTGAGGGTAACTGCAAGGACAATGTGAGCGTCGAGGTGATTGAGTTCCCCACCGACGACAAGCGTGCCCTCCGCGAGGTGTTCAAGAAGTACGACATTCGCGGCGCCTTCAATCTGGCCCAGGCCCGTGGCAAGACAACCCAGGATGTCGACTACGTGATGCGCCGAAACGCCGTCGACTTTGGCGTGCCCCTATTTATGGAGCCCCAGGTATGTATCCCTATACATCAACTCCGCTGCCCAGCAGCAGGCTCATCCATGGGGATCACCGTACTGACGCAATACAGACCGCTATCCTCTTTGCTCAGTGCATGAGCGAGAAGCTGCCCCGAAAGGAAGGCATCCCCACTGAAGTCCGGGCCTGGTCCGACTTCATCGGCGGAAAGCCGTTGTAAGAAAAGAAAATAAGAACCAAAATTTAGAAAAATGTAAGGAATCCACTTCGGGAGACGGGGAAAAGATGACAGGCGTTTTGTTTATATCCCCCTCGTATATCGTTATTTATACCTGGATTTTCTCTCTTTCATTTTTCCGCCTGGACCGACGCGCGCCTGTGAAGACAAGTTGACAATGTTCATGCGATTGCCATTGTACAGATCGCCGAGTCTCACCTTCAATACTCGGGAGCTGAACAATCGCAGATCGTTTCCCCAGGTAACCACGGGCCGTTCACGTCAACCGCGAATCATGCATTCCTATACAGACGGACTCGAGCTTGGGCCAAGAACATTCCCACGTTTTACCATTGAAGCCCATTGTGTTACTGGTTACCGGGTGCGCACTTCAACGGCATTCTTCTCATTGTCGCTGCTGTTACAAGCTTTCCCCCTGAAACATTCACATGAGGGATATCTCTGGATACATGCCAGCGCATCCAGGGGCATAGCCATGTAGTTTTGTGAATAAAAACGGGAAGACATCCCGCCTTTTCCCTTCCATGGTTCCAGTATCCCGTCAGCCAGTTCGTCCCTCCTTTACAGTCTCTCATTCATTCATTCATTGGCCTTGGCCATCGTCACTCATTTATCTCAAACATTGCCCAACATGAAGCTCTGGTCCGCCGCCGCCGCCGTACTCTGCCTCGCAGGCAGCGGGCACGCAGTGCCGCCGCCGCCAGTCTGGGATCCCGTGGCCCGCGGCATAGTAAAGACAGCATTCGACCTGACGGCTTTCAACGAAATCCTACGCAACCTAGGGCTGAGCGGCCAGGCTCCCAGCATGGGGGATCCTGCTGGCGGCAGCCAGCCAGTCTCGATGCCGCCGCCCACGCCTGTCGCCGGGGGCATCTCCAGCAGCGCGACGGGCATGTCCTCAGATGTCTTCAACGAGGTCCTCGAGGCCGTGCAGGCGGAGAACGCGCGCGGTCACTCGGACGGCCAGGAACCCGCCGGCGGCCTCATCCCTGGTGCGGTGTCCGCGCTGCCGAACCGACACTCCAGGCGCCAGGTCCAGGGGGAGCCGGGAAGTGCGTCATGGCTATCAGAAGCCGCCATGACACTCAGTAAGCCCTCGCTGCCGTACCTTGGAGACCCCTAGCTTTGCTGATCCTGCGGCCTCTTGCAGCCTGGAGCCTCGTGGAGGTGGACGAATTACTGAGTCCCGTTGCCGCCTCTGTTCCTGAGCTGGGGGGACCTGCCGCCAGCTTGACTGAGGCCATCAAGGCGTTCCGCGAGGCTGTTCTTGTCTTGTGAGGTGGCTCGTGATGCCTTGGCAGAGGCTACAATGCCCGTTCTCACATGCTTTTCTGTGGTCCATGCTACGGACCAACTTCACTCTCTCTACAGAGCACGCTTTCAGCCTGTGCTTCCATGATTCATTCCTTTGCACCATCGTCTTTGTCTAGACGGGCCTCCTCTGCCCACGGTCACACAGATGATCAGAGGAGGCTGTCGATTCTGTACATACTCGGATTGACCGCGTACAAGGGAAATATGTATGTCTGCTGGAACAGCAACTCTGCTATTGTGGTTTGGTTGTCAAGGACCGTCCTTTCATACAAGAGGAGGACACGTTTGAAAAGACAAGGGGATGTATCCCGATCGATCACGGAAGCTGGTCAGGGCTTGTGTTTCTCATCAAAGAAACCAATGCTTCTGCCTACGCGGATTGTAACAGCAACTTGGTCATCCCGTCCTGAAGCATCCGGTGAAGGGACATGGATGAAGAGCATGGCTCTGGATTATACAGTCATAACTTCTGAATAATGGACGTGTAGGCTGTTCATGAGAGATTTCTGCACATGCCCCAAGATGGCCACTTGTCCAACCTCATTGCCGCGTCATTCTACGGCCGGGGCCATAAATATCTTCATCCCTACGATGTCTTCAACATGTTCCTCTCTACTCAACTTCACCGAGTGCTCTGGCTACCCAGCTGATGCTATTCCGTATTCTATCGTCCACCAAACACTGCAATATTCGATTCTGATATCAACATGTGCAAGAGCGTACATATTGACTACCACGTTATATTGACTGGCCGACGAAAGTGACACAATTTATCACTATGTGTCGGCATATACGAAATTATATCATCTGCGGTCACCTTGTGGCAGTGAAGGGTACTTGCAAGTACCCAGCAAGCCGGGGCTGTCTGACATGGATGTTCCCTCGCCAGAGCTGCGGCAGAGTTAGCCGTGTCACGAGGGTCTCAACTCCATGTACATCATGTCAAGGACTGGCAAAACGAGAGAGTGGTGCAGATGGTTTGCACCCCGTGGAGCCTGACAGATACAGAGAGGGAACGGTGAGCAGGGGGAAGTTAGACACGGCCAACACTGATATTCGCTCCGTACACGGCCAGCTGGAGATGGCTCCGCCGGGCGAGCTCGATGCGAGTGGGCATGACCGATACCCTCCCTTGGCATACCGCCAGCCGGCTCAGCTCAGACGGGGGCGATCTTTGACCGAAAGGTCACCAAGCTCGCCGTCACACGCCCCAAGACGATCAGCATCTCAGGGCATGCATCCACGGCCTGCATCTCAAGGCAGGCCACAGAGGTCCTCATCTGGTCGGAGACCTTCCTCACAGCCCAGAGCCAACACACATCCCGGTGTATCGCAGAGCACCAGGGTCCTTCCAAGGGGCAGCGGGTCAGTCAAGGCCGTTTACGAAGAGAGTCGGGAGTTAGAGTACCCAGTGGTACCACCTCCCCGTGAAATCACGGCCGAGGCACGACCTGACGCTGAGCCTCGACTTGTCCCGTTGCCACAACAGCTTGGGCAGCCAACCAAGGTTGTCTATCTCCATCCCGGCAGGCTCCAGTCACGGACAGACCGTAAGCCGGATCGTTCATGGCTAGGCTGGAATCTCTTTGACGCAGCCACGAGGTCTGAGACGGACATTTCGGATTTCTCTTTTGCCTGCGCGGACGCCCGCAGACAAGAGAGACAAGCTCCTCTGTCTGGTGTACCACGCATCGATAGTCCGACTGTGCGGCATTGAGCCCAATATCGGGCGTGGGCTGATCTAGCATGACGCTCGCCATGCGGGTAAAGAGTCCCGAGGAAGCCGCTGGAGAACCGATGAAAGATGACAAGGAGATCGACAGTATCGTAGTTAGGGAACTTAGTACATAATATAGTCGCGAGGCAGAGCTCGCTAATGAACCCGTTGCGCCCATTCGCAGCTTTTATAGTTATCCAACGTGCCATTTTCCGAATCCTATACGTGCCCCTAGTTCAACCAATAAAACATGCCAGCAGGAGGTCATGAAAAGTAGAATATGTACAAGGCGGGCTGTGGCGCCCAGGCTGACGAATCGCTGTAGTGAGGCTGTGATGGCGCGCGGTGATTGTTCAGCTGGACTTGGTGGCCTTGCTGGATCTGACCTTTGCAAGTTCCACCTGGACCGCCTTGTTGACGCGGGCTTGTAGTTCCCGGCGGTAGCCAAGGAGGAAGAGAAACTCGAGCCAGACGAACATGGGCGCGAGGAAGATGGCCTGGACGAGGTTGTCGAGCAGGGCCGGGGCGCGTCCCTCAAAGGCTCCGTGGCCGATGAACTGTGCAATCCAGCAGACAACATGGAGGGCGGCAGCCGTCTGCAGAGTAGCAGAGGGGTCACTCATGCGCAGATAATTGCAGAAGGCGGTGCCGGCGAGGCACAGAATCGCTAGCGCGGTGCCGGCCACGGGCTCCAGCAGGACATAAAGGGAGGCATAGAGGGTGGCGGCAATGGTGCCGAGATTAAGGTCAAGATAGGGGATGGTGAGCCATTCTGGAGTGGGAATGAGAGTGCCCGAGTAGGTTGCCTTGGGAAATAGTTCAGCTTGAGCCCGGGGGAGCGTGAGGGAGGGAAGATGGCACGTCGTACCATGCAGAAGCCCGTTAACAAGATGGGCGGAACACATAGCATGTGAATGGCGACATTAACAGGGTTATGGTGGTATGCACCATACTATGCCAGCGAGATCAGCCAAGGGTCCAAGGGTCCAAGGGGAGAGAGAGGAAGGGCTTACAAAGGTCAAGTGCTTTTCCAGATCCAGCGACATGTTCGATTACCAGAGAATCAGGCCCTAGGGGAGCTGGCACATTAGAGACCGGATGCAGAGCCTCGCCGAGGGAGGATGGCAGCCGACTTGGGACGTGGCCGAGCCGGTTGGTTGCGTTTGCCCTTTTTGCCGTACGGCCTGAGCGTCGGAACAAAATATGCGGTGTAGAGGAGGGCGAGCAGGAACAAAGGGCTCGAGGCGGACGCAACAAAGGAAAAAACGAGGCAATCAAAGAGCACAGCCAATTGCGCAGGACCGAGGTTTTGTTCCGGGCCAAAGTTCAAGCGGAGGAGCGTCGTTGCATCGTCAAAAACCTAAGGGACGGACGGTATAAGATTATGCGATGTGGTTAAGCCAAGAAATGAAGGGACCCTGCCTTTAGGAAGCAGAGGTACCTTCCGGAACGCTCGTAACGTGGGGCTCCTCGGGGAGGGAAGGAAGGGGGACCTCGGACCTGTCAGCTCATACGACTGCACTTCTCTCTAAAGCTTAGGTACCTACTACTAATGTACATGGCACAAGCAGAGGGGCATCAGGGACATTTATTCTACTTGTATGTGAGCAGGTGCAAGCAATACTATGGCGGGATATTGACTCAAATGTCAACTGTATCGAGGCCACTCTCAATAAATTTTCACAGTCTTCAACCGAGGCTGCCCTGAATCAGGGCTCCCAACACCTGGAGAAGCACCAACAGCGGCCGCTGGGGTGCTGCAAACCCCTGCTGTTCCGCCTGTCACGGCGCATTTTTAGCGTTGCTGCAACCATTGTGGTCGCGTGAGGTGCTGGAGCAGCAGTACTGTGAACAGAGCTACAGGCCTTCCAGGTACCCTCCCTGGTGAACGATGTGGGTAAGTAGTGCCGCGCCCAATTCGGGCTAATTAAGTACTGGTACCTCAGGACTGCTTCCAATTGGTGTTAACACGAAAATGGTTAGGTCCATAGCAAAGGCAACCGCCAAACCTTGAGAGAAACAGTCGCGACATCTGACAGCCTGCAGCCTCGCCGCGTCGCCAGCGTCCATTCTGCCCACGACCGCAATCCTCCGCCAGACCGGTTGCCGTGTTGCATCCTCTCGCGCTACAGCAGCATTTCTAGCGTCGGGGATCTAGTAGCGCATATTCGAGGACACGCCGCGTCCCTCGCGCTGACGTTGCGCCCTGCCTTGCATTCTCTATCCTGGCACATCCAGCTGCCGCCGCCTCATCCACCATCTTGTCTTTCGTCCTGCCGTCGCCTGCCATTGTCATCTGCCGCTGCCATCTCTCGTAACTATCGCATAGTCGCCGCCCGTGGAGGAGGAGGGTATCCGGCTCTCTTTGCCTTCTTCCGCGACGACGTCCCGTCCTTCACTTCGACCGCCGATTTCCCCCCCCCCCCCCCAACCTCGTCGCTCTCCTAAACGAAGCCATTCGCTCGACCGCTCAACATGTTTTTCCTATACAACATGGAGCGCAGGGTCACTCTGCATCCCTCGTACTTCGGGCGCAACATGCACGAGCTTGTTACGAGCAAGCTGCTGAAGGATGTGGAAGGGACTTGCGCTGGTAGCTATTATGTCATCTCCATCATGGATACGTTCGACATCTCAGAGGGGCGCATTCTGCCGGGAAACGGCCTCGCTGAGTTCACGGTGGGATACCGCGCGGTGGTGTGGCGGCCCTTCAAGGGCGAGACGGTAAAGCGAAGCGCAGACCTTGACAGGATGCAGAGCTCTGATGCGGATTAGGTCGATGCCGTCGTCTATTCTATCAACCCCCAGGGCTTCTTCGCCCAGGCTGGGCCTCTACGTCTCTTCGTTTCGGCTCACGTATGTCACGACGAGGTGCCGGGGGAAGGAAGTTGAGAGAGATGCTGACCGAGTCTTGCAGCTGATACCCAGCGATATTCGATGGGATCCCAATGCCACACCACCTCAATTCACCAACAACGAAGATATCGTTATCGAGCCCGGAACCCACGTTCGTGTCAAGATTATCGGTACTCGAACTGAAGTAGGAGAGATGTGGGCCATCGGCAGCATCAAGGAGGATTACCTTGGGTATGAGCGGCAGACCTTTTGTCTTGTTCCTTTCCTTTTGCATGCGCACGACAGCTGACCTTTTTGCCCAGATGCCTCCAGGATTAACGGAGTCGCTTCCGTCATCATCTGGAGCCAGGGATTTACCGGGCGACGAACTCTGTCCCAGCTCGCCAGAGCAGCGAAGCTTGAGAAAACGAGCTTCCATATCACTATGTCTACTTGGCATAGCACCATTTATACGGTTGGGATGAGCGGGCTGGCACTGACCAGCTCCCCAAACACAACCCGATATCAGAATGATTCTTCAGTGGCCGATACCGGCGCGCTCTTATAGATAGACAGACCAGTTTGCGTCGCACCCTGCACAGGCAGTCGGCTGGGCGCGTGTTGGATGATTAACCCCCAAAGTCGAGTAGAAACACTTCAAGTGTAAATGGCAACATGGCGAGGCCGCAAGACGGTGCTTAATGCTCATCATGATGAAATATGTTCCTCTGTCTTGCACGTGTTGTGCCACCGAGTTTGCATCAGTAAATGGCCAAAATGGGAAGCCTTGGGGGTGATGATCGGCGATGCTACCGTGCCACGAACGCGGGGAAGATGCCGCACGCGAGTGAGAGGGCCTGTTGCACCGATCCGTGGTCGGCAGCAGCGCGAATTTACTGCAGTCTTGAAGTCGCTTTGGAGCATACATTTGTAGATGGCGTAAAGACCTTATATTTCTTCTCGTCACTCTTATTCAGGCACACCTGGGGCGAATGGATCTAGAAACCATGTCTGGTGTGGGTTACATTGAAATAAACGAGTCTGATACCTTAGATAGCGTGTCCACCTCGGCCACGACCACCAAGCTGCCTTTTACACCCAGCAAGCTCACCCCTCCATATGTTTCGTGTCCAAGTCGCAACCGAGCACAGAGGAATCGCATCAACGTTCCATTTAATGTGGAACCAACCGTGAAGGAAGGAGCAGTACCATCACTTCTTGAAAGGGGGTTTTCTCTGTGCCGGTATTACACTCCGGGGACAGACATTGCCCCGCTTGCGCTTGCGGAGCCTGGCAATAATGATGAACACCTGGCGAGCGGCAGCGTCTCTCCGCATCCTCTCGTCTCCCATACGTTCTCGCTCTCGTGTGCCCTTGTATAGTACCAGGAGAACCATGATGAAGGCATCCAACAAGCTTGGCGTGGCCTTTGCCGAGGGCAAGCAGTCCTTTGGCATGTGGCAGATGATTCCCGGCGCCAACGTCTCCCGTATACTGGCCAGGACCGGCGTCGATTGGGTCTTGGTGGATTGCGAGCATGGCAACATAGATGGTGAGTGAATTTGAGAATGAGCCCAAGAAGCCTCACGTGCCTCCTCGAGAGCGGGTTTGCGAGAAGCTCTGCTAACACGGCCGCCAGACGGTGCCATGCATGATGCCGTTCCCGCCATTGCAGCTCTCGGCGTCTCGCCCATCGTGAGACTACCCGACATGCAGCCTTGGCTCGTCAAGCGTGAGTATAGCCCATTCTATCGCAAGCCACCAGGCTAAGCAGGACTAGGGGCTCTCGATTCCGGTGCTCATGGTGTATGACTCCCCGTCTCCTTTTCTGCTTCCCGGATAGTCCATGTTTCCGCATCAGAGACTCTGACCAGAAACAGATCCTCGTTCCCCTCTTGCGCACTGCAGATGAAGCCCGCTCTCTCGTCCAGTCTGCCAAGTTCCCCCCCTGGGGACGCAGAGGCTTCGGGTCTCCCATCGCTATGGAGCGATTCAATCCCGTGCCTACCTTCACCGAGTATCTCCAGCAGGCCAACGATACTCTCCTGACCATGGTCCAGATTGAAACCAAGGAGGCACTGGATGCTGTAGATGAGATTGCGGCTGTAGAGGGCATCGATGTGCTTTTCATCGGCCCCTTTGATCTGGGTATGCTATCCGCCATGGCCACGCTGAGCCGCCCCCCTCTGACAGCAGGCAGGAAACAACATTGGCCATCCCATCCTGGACGGTGCCATGGCTCAAGAGCTCAAGGACGCCATCACCAAGATTCGGGATGCAGCTAAAGCAGCGGGCAAGAAGAGCGGAATTTTCTCCACGGGCGGCGACCAGGCCAAGACCTTTGCCGATCTAGGTTTCGACATGATTAGTGTCTCGACAGATTACACCGCGCTCGAGCATGTCTCGAAGCAGCAGCTAAACCTTGCAAGAGGCGAGGCACTTGTAGAGAAGAAGGGATCCTACTAAACGCACGGGTTCGGTCCATTGTCTTATTCGGGAGTACTCTTCTCGCAAACTTTGATCCAGAGAAGCAGGTTTGGATAGGTCCTATACAAAAGACACAAGATCGTACCAGAATGGGTCGTTGGTTGAGAGAGGCCCTGGTCAATGGCATATGTGGACGAAAGACAATTGGCATGGATTCAATGATGGTATGAACCCAGCTGAGCCTCATTGCTTCAATTCACTCTTTTGAGACTTGGTCCATCTTTGCCTCAACCTGTTCAGGAGTGAAACGGTGCATAAGCTTGACGGCTTTGCCAGCCACGCTCACGTCTTCTTCAGCGGCATCTGTCTTGCTGATGTGAATCTGCGCAGCCAATTGTAAGGATCAGGAACCATCAGATATTGGTGCGTCTCTCGACTTACAACGGGAATGTCAAAATCATACAAGTCCTTCCAGGACTTGGAAGCAGGCTCGGCCAAGTCTATCTCCTTGAAGTCAAAGGGCCTTTTATCCCAGACGTCTGACAGCACTCCCTTGGCTTGCGTGCAAAGCCCACAGTTGCTTCGGCTGAAGAGCGTGATCCTGCACGCATGCAGAAGACTCCGAGTTGGAAACATGACGTCGATTGTGAGGCTCACTGGGATTTCGCGCCTTACTCCATAGCAATTGCTTTTCAAGGAGCTCATGAAGCTGAGAAGCTTTGACCATCGCGATGCAAAGGCTTCACGCCACGGTTTAATTGCATGAGTGGGACAAGGAAGTACGTAGGTACCTGCTGACTACCGACCTGGTGCCCAAGCGTAGTGGCTGTTGATTAGCGAGTCACTTGCTGTCCTACTGGGGCCGCCCTTTCGGGATGGATTGGCGTCATACCTGAAGGGGCTATCTCTAGATTTGGGTGGGAAATTCTAGAAGATCCCACCCCACCATGAAAGCACTGAAGTCGAGGTAGACTAGGTTGCTGTATACCTTTGTGCTTCTCAATACCAGACCGTCTTTCTACACGGCCGCACGTCGAGAGCTAAACTACACGAGACGGGAGTTGCTACCATATCCACACGGAACGGCTTCAACATGGCGCAGACTTGTGTACACCAGGGCTGCGGCAAGCAGTTCACAGATGCAACCGAGAAATGCGAATACCACCCCGGTCCGCCCGTCTTTCACGAGGGGCAGAAAGGTGAGCAAGTCCCAGCGGCATCATGCTCCAATTGAATATTGCTAATGGATGCTCCGTAGGCTGGAAGTGCTGCAAACCAAGAGTCCTCACCTTTGACGAGTTCATGGAGATTCCGCCATGCACGACCGGCGTCCACTCGACCACAGACAAGCCACCCGCCATTGAGGAGAAGCCACAGCAGGACGACGCCGCCTTGGTGAAGAAGATGGACGCTCTCAACGCGTCTGTGCCTACACGAGCCCCGATACCTGCTGCTCAGGCGGCCCCAGCCCCGGCGGCTCCCCCACCCGAGTCGGAAGACGACGATCCCAGCCTCGAGATCCCCGATGGAGCTCAATGCCGACGAAGGGCCTGCGGTGCCACCTACAAGAAGGGTAGCGCGAGAGAAGGGGAGTCATGTGTGCATCACCCCGGGGTGCCCATCTTCCACGAGGGCAGCAAGGGGTACTCGTGCTGCAAGAGAAGGGTGCTCGAGTTTGACCAGTTCATGAAGATCGAGGGTTGCAAGACAAAGGAGAAGCACCTCTTCATTGGAAGCGGGAAGAAGGAAAAGGCAGCATCATCGGGGGAGGAGATTCTCGACACCGTCAGGTTGGTCGCACCCTCAGCCTCTGAAGCCAGCCGCCAAGCTCCAGTGGACTAATGAATCCGCAGACACGATTTCTACCAGACCAGTACGAGCGTCATTGCATCCTTCTTCCTTAAGAAGATTGTCAAGGACACGGCAAAGGTGGAGTTTCAGCCCAAGCAGCTGGTGCTGGACCTGGCGACGAGCGACGCAACCCCCAAGCGATACACCGCCGATGTGCCGCTCTTCGGGCCCATCGACACGGAAAAGTCGACATACAAGGTCCTAGGAACGAAGCTGGAAGTCGTGCTGGTCAAGGCAGATGGTGCCTCTTGGCCGGTGCTGCGCAGCGACGATGCCTTGACGGGAGAGATCCTACAGGTAGGTCGTGCGGGGCGTGTGCAGTAGATGAATCTATCGTCGTGTTTTAGGAGCAGGAAAGGTATCCAAGAATACGGCGCATGTTCATGCGTCTTATGTGCGCGCCGTGGCTGTCATTAGGTACCTTGATGGGTGGCCATGAGGTAAGGTTACTAGTACCTTGATAGAATGCCTTGATAAGTCCCACGATGGATCATCTTTGTCCCGTGCCATAGTACGATGTACGATGTATGAGCATGACACCCTGGGCCATTCGATTAGTAGAATAGTCCTGTCACATCATGGCTGGCATCATGGTTTTGCTAGACAGTGGGGAGCCGTCATTCTTGGCAGGAAATCAGTTCCCTTGGCAGCACAATCGGCATTTCCGGATAGATGGTCGATCAGCCTGACAGCTGAAATATTACATGTGTGTTCAACAAGGGTTGTTGATTTGCCTTTCCATAGCATTCCGCCTGGCATCTTGGGCAAGCTCGACTCCACATTCGATATCTCTAGAGATAGCCGCCTTTAGCACATGCGCACCATAGATAGGCTGAGATAGCACTATTCTCTGGAGGCTGGAAGTCATTATGCTTATCGAGATGAACCATGGGGCGGGCGGAAGAAAAGATTCAGCCACCGAGTCGCCGGGGGGGGCGATGGATGGTCGAAAGGGAGGCTTTGGTTCGCACGTGGCGGATTAAGCGCAGGAAAGGCGTCTTCGGCTCGAGGGGTGGATGGCTGGTTCAATAATGGCTGTTGATAAGATGGCAAAGGTTGTTTCTTGGCTGAGCTGACGGCAACAATGTACCGTGTACCAGTTCTGTCATCAAATTCAGGTACGTAAGGTCGAACAGCTGGGCGGCTTCTGACTGGCTGGTCGTCAGCCCTCCCACGCCCAAGCTGAAGAACCGCTAAGATAAGGCCACGGCCTGCATTTGCCCACGTCCAGGGCAAAGGGCGCTAAATTGAGCAAGGGTGGGCCCAGAAGCCTAACGTCGGGAAGGAATCGCCCACAGATAACGAGCAAAGACATGCGATTCCGTCACCGCAAATCCCCATCCATCCCATCTAATGCGTGCTAATTCCCCTGCACTGACGGGTGGCGATCATCGATGATGACGACGTGAGATCGAGGTTTTTCTGTTAGTAGTACGCAGTTTATGGGAATTGCCTTGGCAGGGCCCTGCTCTCCCTCTCTCTCTCTCTGCCTGTATGCAATGGAGGCGTCTGGCCTGGCTGGGCATGCATGTGACGCCATGCCTGGATGGGTGGCTGAATGGGAAGCGAATGAGGTGACATTCGCATGGAATCTGTCATCCAAGGTCCTGCGCACGCCGTTCCCCGTGGAAGCACTAGAATCCCTCCCCCCGCCATGTACCAACCACGCGCAGCTCAGCCGAGCCCTTCCCAGCGTGCATATAAACATCCGGTTCCGCTCCGTGGCAGCCCGTCCGTCCCTGTCACTGCCTTGACTCAAGCCCACTCCCAACCATTCAGACCTGCTTTCTCACGCATACTACACCAATCATAGAGAAAACTTGCAGCTGCATACACCTCGACCAACTCACCACTCTTCACCATGGCAGCTGAGGTATCTCACGGCAGAGGAGGCGCCGGCAACATCAGCACGGACGACACCCAGTACGTCGACGGCGAGGTTGTGCGCGCCGGTCCTGAGGGTAGCCGCGGAGATGGCGCCTACAGCTCCGGACGTGGAGGTGAGTCATCATACTATGTTTCCTTAAATTTATTTCGCCCAGCGATGGGAGGTGGTCGAGCGCAGCTCTCTGCCCGGCATGTCCCTGCGCATTACCCGCGACAGCGCCGCAACCCTACCGTCGCATCGCGGGGCTCACATGCGGACTACCGATAGAGCTTCTCGCTGGCCCGGCGGCCTCTTTGATCAAGCGCTGTCGCCGCGAGTTTAATTTCAAACGCTAACCTGCCAACCCCCAGGCGCCGGCAACATTGGCGACGTGGGCACTCCCAACTCGGAGCGCAAGGACGTCGATGTCGTCCCCAGCGAGGCCATCCGCCCCAGCACCGAAAACCAGGACTTCCACACGGGCCGCGGCGGTGCTGGCAACGAGCACGTCACCAAGAAGGAGGCCGAGCTCAAGGGAGACGGCACCTCGGCGCCCGTGAGCCTGGCTGACCGCCTGAAGCAGAAGCTCGTGGGTGTCTTCAAGAAGAACTAAAGGTGCACGTATGATGTGCGCCCCGATCCGAGCGGAGCATATCGTGTGTGCGGGAGGGTGGCCATTTTTTGCCTTGGCTGGGCGCGCTCTATTCTTTTTTTTCTCGTCCAGCGCGCAGGCCCGGTGTGTGGCCTGGCTTGGATTTGCGTCTCATATACCAAATGATATCCTTCTCTTGTTTGTCGCCAGGTCGAGGCCCGGGATCTCTCTGCTGCCAGAGCAGATCGGGGCCTGGTTAGGAGGGCTAGTTCAATTCAATCCGGACGAGTTTTGCCGTCTGTCATTCTGATTATTGATGCCGATGAGCAGTCGGCGCATTTACGGTGCTATCAGCCAAAGCCGATTTTGTGATGAGATGCAGGAAATCTCTGCAATGCGGATGTTGGCTGCCCATGATTGCTTGGTTGCCATATTCGATCCTTGACGCACATAGGGATAGTGCTGGTAGCGCCAACACTCCACCCCAACATTTGATAGGAGAGTGCTTTTTGCGACAGCCTTTTTTTCCTTCTCCTTCTCCTTCTGTCTTCTTCCCTATTTAAATTTCCATATTTCTGTTTTTTTTCTTCTTCTTCTTTCCCTTGTCTACAGGCTTGGCTATTTCATCTCCAGTTGTTATCCCGTCTTCAGTTGTGACGCCAATTTCATGTGTCCAGCTACCAATCCAAGCCTTTAAGGTTCTGACCATGTGAAGAGGGTGCGACAACCTTCAGGCTTATTGGCTGATGATGAGCTGCAGTTATTGCCAATGCAAGTCGGGTGAGTACATAATTAGTCCAGCAGATATATAATGCCAGATCAGGCGGGCCAAAAATGCAACCTCGTTGGACCCTAAACCTCCATCACCAAACCCCATGCGCTCGCTGGTCCGCGGCGCTCTCCTTTTGCCCACGCGCAACTGCCGAGTCGGATCCCCCATGAACTATGATGTCAGTTTGCTTGGCCGGGTACAGATCAGTTCACCAGGTGACCTGATAGAGCCGTCGGCAGTGGATCCAGGGGGCCAAGGAGGAACCAGCAGACGGTCAAGGAGCCACTCGCATGCGTCTATAGTAACGGATGCTAAACCCCTCCTCCACGGGGAAATGCGCGAGCATATGATAGATAAAAGCCAAGTGGCCGCCGTCGAGGGTACGTTGCTACAGCCCGCCTGCCTACTGCCATGAACGAACCACCTCGCGGCGGGATATCACAAGCTCCCAAACCCTTCAGCCTGCGCTCGAGTCCGGCAGGGATAGCCAGGGTGCATACATCAGCCCAACCCGCAGTTCTTGTACCCAACTCGTTCGTCCATCTGGTTGATCTTTCTTGGCTGGATCGGCGACCTCCCCCGACTGTCGCATCGCGTCGCACCACATCATATCTGCAGATTCTGGCGGCTCTCATCGATCGAATGTTGCTTCTCCCTTGCCTGTCCGTACCTTAGCCAAGGTACTTGCGGTAAGGTGCAGTTGGCGTTGAGGGTCAAGTACCGTGCCAGGCCCAAGACAGTCAGCAGGCTGGTGCCGGGCGGATGGTGTCCGAGCTCAGCAATCACGTGGCCGCCGCCGCGCATCCGGGGTACGGCAGCGTCAGCGTGACCCCCCAAGCCGTGGCGTCGTCCAATGTCCTTACTCAGGCACAGCAGCCGCGTCCCCAGCTCCGTGGCCATCGTTTTTGGTCCGAGTTTTCCGTCCTCTCCAAACGCTCCTTTACTACCTCGTCCTTTGAAGCGGATGACGAACGGTCCTCTACCCACGGAAGCATGAGCTCCCGCAATGACAACGGCTTCCCACCCGGGCACGGCGCCTTGAGCTACGCCGGCCAGGACGTGCGTCCTACCAGCCGCAAGGAGCTCTGGGGGTGGTACATGTACGCGTTCGCCGCCGAGACCTACGTGATTTGTGGCATTGGTATGCTTGATCCGCTTGCTCCCGTGTGATTTTCCGCAGAGGCCCGGCCCGCGTCCGTCCAGCCAACGACACTCTCCGGCCCCCCTCGGCGCACCGTGTACATTGCTCTGGAACCCCGTGCTCACTCTTTGTTCTCTCTACAGCCTCCTTCATACCCATCCTGCTCGAGTCGCTCGCCCGAGAGAATGGCGTCCTTCTATCCGACACCACCAAGCCGTGCAGCAGCAGCGATAGCCGGAGCAAGGACGAAGGCCAGTGCGTCGTCTTCGTCTTCGGCATGCAGATCAACACCGCCAGCTTCGCCATGTATACCTTCTCCGTCAGCGTCATGCTCCAGGCGCTCCTCGTCGTGAGCATCAGCTGCGCCGCCGACCACGGAAACTTTCGCAAGAAGCTCTTGCTCACCTTTGCCTGGATCGGTAGCTTCTGCGTCATGGCCTTCATCTTCGTATCCAAGGAGACGTACATACTCGGTGCGCTGCTGACAATTGCATCCAATGTATCATTCGGCGCTTCTTTCGTCCTCCTCAACTCGTTCCTCCCGCTTCTTGTCCGATACCACCCCGATGTTTTACGAGTACAAGGCTGCGCCACGCCCGACCTCGGCGATTCGACCCTCGAGTCTCGTGTGCTGGAGGATTCAACTGGCGATCTGCGCGCCGTGAATTCTGTCACGGCTCTGCTGCCAGAAGGATCAGTATCCACCGCCTTTCCCGGCAAGGACGAAGCCGATCTTGACGAGCTTACATCCAAGGAGCTGGAGTTATCGACACAAATATCAGCCCGGGGAATTGGCATCGGCTATGGCGCCGCGCTATTTGTGCAGTGCCTGGCGATTGGAGTGCTAGTTGCCATGAGCAATACGACCTGGGCTCAGAGGGTTGTGCTCTTCATGGTGGGTGCCTGGTGGACGTTCTTCACCATCCCCGCTGCCATGTGGCTGCGACCTCGACCAGGCCCGCCTCTGCTGGAAAATAAGAACCAGGGTTTGTTGGCCTGGCTTGGATATCTTGTATACGCCTGGAAGTCACTCTTCAAGACGATGCGCCTGGCGCGGCGACTTTTGGACATCACTCTTTTCTTGGCGAGCTGGTTCCTTCTCTCGGATGCTATTGCTACCACGTCCTCCACGGCGATTTTGTTCGCCAAGACGTCGCTGCATATGCAGCCCTGGGCGCTCGGTCTAATCAATGTCATTTCAACGTTGATGGGCGTTGTTGGTGCACTTGGATGGTCGTGGGTGTCAAGAGCCCTGGGATTAAAGCCACACCAGACCATCCTGGTTTGCATCGCCCTTTTCGAGCTCATTCCCATATATGGACTGCTGGGATATCTTCCTTTCGTGAAGAACTGGGGGGTGCTAGGTCTCCAGCAGCCATGGGAGATGTATCCCTTGGCTGCCGTCTATGGCCTCGTCCTTGGAGGCTTGAGTGGCTATTGCCGCTCATTATACGGAGAGCTTATTCCGCCGGGATCTGAAGCTGCTTTCTACGCCCTATATGCCATCACCGACAAGGGATCCAGCATCTTTGGCCCGACCATTGTGGGCGCCATTATTGACCGGACAGGCAGCATCCGACCCGCCTTCTGGTTCCTTGCAGCCCTCGTTGGGTTGCCAGCTCCTTTTATTTGGTTCATTAATGTTGAACGGGGGAAGCGGGAAGGCTTGAAAGTGGCAGAAACCATTGAGGGCTTTGACGTTTCGCGTGAGGAGAACCACGACGCGGGAGAAGCTCGTGGAATGCTGGATGACTACCTCGAGCACCATCGTAGCCACGAGTGAGAGATAAGCAGTGAGGGGTAAGAGAAGCTGGGGGCTTTTGCATATTGTACACGGCTGGCAGGAAATATGGAATCCTACATGATACAGCGGCGGCGTTGGTTCTTTGGTTAATATGAGTAGTGTCTGTGGTTTTATCACGATGACACCATTTTGGTTCTTTATTCTTCATCTTTGGCCCCTGTTCTTGCTTGTGTCCTCTTGCCGCCATGAACTGTCGCAAGGGAGGGCTTGGGAAGACAATTTTCTGTACATGCGCATCGCGAAATGCAACTCCCCAAGAGTTCCACACTTGTTGCCACCATGTTCAACATAACGGCTAAACAGAAGTACCTCCCTGTATGTGTAGACAGGTAAGACTTTAGGTATCTTATCACATTTGGGTGGCGCAAATGCGCTCAACGCAAAGCGACAGGGTTGCGGCAGCGGGCATCTTCATGCCTGATGAGGCAAGTCCAACAAACCCACCTGGCAATGTGAATTACCTGATGACCACGAAAACGAAAACGATGCAATCTCCGACCCCAAAGGACTTTTCTGAAAAAAGAAGAAAGTGGCACAGCTCTGTCGATAAGAGAAGCAGCCATTGGGGTCCAGACTTGGAGCTTGCGGAAAAAGGCGCTATTTGTGGTTAGTCGTGAGTGCATCCATCCTAGAAATAATTATTTGGCTGCAACGGACGGTTCATTCCTCCGTCCGCAAGCCACCCTACCTGGAGCTGGGTCGCAATCATTGGGCGCATGGCGCTTTCTCCCTCACAACTACGTAGCAAACCGCGCTGCTTGCGCTGCTTTTGCATTGCTGCATTGCGACTCTGCTCCCCCAGCTCTGGCAGTGCCTATCGCAGCAGCTCAGCGCTTATGCTGAACGTCATTGGCTGTCAACAGAGGTGAGAGTGCGCGCGTCCAATCACGAGAGCCAACAGCGTATCATTGAACCACTTGTTTGCTGGCATATTTATGGGCCAGCAGCGCGTTGATTACCTCTACTTGCCCGTCAGAGCTCATTCGAATAAGCAAGCGCCTTGGTAATTAGAGGCGGTGCAGCGTGATTGGTCAACAAGGGACACTGTTCCCCGCCTCTCGATTTATTCCTTCCCTGCCGGCCATCATTTTAGGGTGACCAACCTCCCCACGTGACTCTGCGCTCCGCTGCTGCTTGTCTCTGGGCTGGGTTTTATCCAGCTCCAGCATCTTCCATTCGAAGGCTTCCAGCCCCGCGAAACTGAGTCGACCCAAAAACCGAACACGGTGTGTGCTGCCGGTTCATCTGCATTTGGGACCTTTGGATCGCCATCTGCCCCGGTCGCCCGCGTCGCTGCGTCGCTTATCTTCGTCGACCATCCAAAGGACCCGCTGGCAGATTTCTTGAGCCCGTTCAGGCTCAGCTCGAGTCCGCGATTCCGCAACCCGCGACGCGCGTTAGGTCAGCGAGCTGAGCAAGCCCGAATCCGATCCCGAAGCGAGACCCCCCATCGACATCAACATCCAAACATGGGCTCAGGTTCCGCCTCCAGGAAGCGCGCGCGCTCCGTCACCACTGCCGATGAGAATCGCGCCGAGTGTCCTTTCAAGGTGACCATCGTCACCAACCCGCCTCGCATCGACCGTGACCGGCCCAAGGCCAAGAAGCAGAAGCGCGATGAGGCCGACGAGGAGAAGAAGGTCCAGATTCAAATCTCCCCCTTCGCCCCCGTCGGCAAGTTCAGGACGCATGAGACCATGGACCTGCACTACACCGTCGAGCCGAGCTCCCAGTGGTTCGACATGACGCGATACAATAGCTTCGTCCGTACGTCGCCCCTGGGCTGATCCCCCCCCATCAACCTTCATCCCGCCGCCCCTTCCGCCCATCACATCAACCTCGTGAGAGCTTTCGTTGCTAACCGCCGCAGTCAATGGAACAAAGTACTACAGCGAGGGTTTCGTATACGTTGCCAATGACGCGACGATTGAGCGGCAGAAGGCAGCTGCAAACCCTGACGGTGTCCCTCAGGCCCGTAAGTCCGACGATGATTGGGTCGCACGTATCCTGGAGATTCGCGCCGCCGACGAGCATCACGTCTACGCTCGCGTCAACTGGATGTACTCACCCGACGAGCTGCCCAAGAACACGCTCGACGGCAAGCGCTCCGTCGAGGGTCGTCAGCCATACCACGGCCAGAACGAACTGATCGCGTCCAACCACAGTAAGTCGCTCCACGCTCGCTCCACCCAGTATCCATATCAACAAAAAAACTCACTCGCGCTTAGTGGATGTCATCAACGTCGTCAGCGTGACCCAGCCGGCAAACGTCAATCATTGGATAGAGACCGATGACGATGAGGTTCAAGACGCGCTGTACTGGCGACAGGCTTTTGATTGCCGAAACTCGCAGCTCTCTGTAAGTGCCATCCGGCCGACCCGGTTCCTATCTACCCCAGCGATACGACGCTGATACTGATGCCACTCAAGTCTGTTGAGCTCATCTGCAAGTGTGAAACCCCCGCGAACCCCGACAAGACGCTCATCGGCTGCACGAGCTCGACATGCGGAAAATGGCTGCACTATGAGTGCCTGCTCGACGACCTGTTGCTGCGTGTGTATGAGCAGCTGGGTACCACCAAGCCCCACATTACCCAGCAACCTCTTGTGAAGGAAGAGAAGGACGACGAGAAGGGCACCCGACCCCTCAGTCCGACGGAAACCAGGGGTGAAGATACCCAGCCGACAATCGATGTGCGAGGCGCCGAGGCGTCCAAGAACGTCTTGGTGAAGCAGGCCGATGGCGAGACGCCCCGAACCACCCAGACTCCGACTCCAGGACCCGTAGCTACTCCAGTCGAGACCCCATCGAAGCCGGTTGTTGAGAAGAAGAGCCGAAAGAAGAAGAACTCGGATTACAAGCCCTACCAAGGGCTGTTTGAGGCCAGCCTCAAGATGAACGATGGCCCGACCATCTGGGAGATCAAGGACCTGAGAGAAAATGTCTCGGGAGGCGATAAGACTTGGACGGAACAGGCACGATGCTTGGTGTGCAGCAAGACCATCGAATAGGGTAATCAGGTGCAAACTTGACTCCGCTTAGGCCGAGCCTTGCCGGGCACATCAAAGGGCAGCCAATTTCAGAGAAGGGCATGGCCGACGCCAGAAAGGAGAAATCACTTCTTTTGCTTTTCTCCTCCCCCGCGACGAAACCCTGCAGTATTGCAACGCAGGCTTCGGGCCACGAGCGACTGCGAACCGAGATCACCGCCAAAGATGTGATGTGAGACGCCTGTATCGTTTGCGACGAACCTCGGTATTGCGAGTCGAACGAATATCAACTATTGGAGGAAGAAGGGAATAATCAAAACGAGGAGGGAATACGGTCGCACCCGGGGACGCATGGGTGAAGGATCCAGGGTGTTATTGGGCGAGGCGTTAGGGCGATTTGTATACCAGGTCTACAGGGCTTGATTGGGCTTGATTGGGCTTGAATTGTATGTACGGTTGTCTTCGTGAGGGAGCAACTGAAGAGGAGGGCTGAGGGGAGTCTGAGCAGTGAAGCAGTTGTGAGTTTGTTTGTTTTTTTGCGAAACGCAGTGTGTGCATGCACATATACATCTTATTTCTTTCTTTCCTTCTTTTCTTCTTCTTTTATTTTCAGGGTATCCGTATTGCTAGGTAGATTGCGAGTTGAGGACAGAGATATCGATCATGGCTTTCCTTATCTACGGAGCATCTGACGTGACTTCGCATTCCACAAGGTGCTTATCATTATCCGGCGCTGGAGCTCAAGGTCCAGCGTGTTTTCCATGATATGATGGGCCACTAAAGTCAGGAGAAGCTCCGTACCTGACTGAAGTCGCGGACGGGTGGGGTCAGCATAGCCAACCCCGCTATCTACATTGCGTACTGACCTCAGCTTAGAGACGAGCTCGGCTTCACCCTTGGATCAACCCGCACCCGACATTCCAATCCATTACAAGGCTATCTTGATAACAACGAGGCCGCCCTTCAAGATGGCAGCTGTCGACCCCTACGACTCTGCTCTGTAAGCCATGACCCAAACACACCCCGTGCGTACTGTCTGATGCAGCAGCTGACGTGCTCGTGACGGATAGGGACCTCCTCCGCCGCCTCAACCCGAAGCACACGACCGAGCACCTCAATGCTATCATCGCTCTCGCACCGGATCTGACCGAGGATCTGCTGTCGTCGGTGGATCAGCCGCTGACGGTCAAGCGGTGCCGGCAGACGGGCCGCGAATACCTGCTGTGCGACTACAACCGCGACGGCGACAGCTACCGGTCCCCATGGTCCAACCAGTTCGACCCTCCCCTGGATGAGAGCGGTGTGGGCGGTGTGGGCGCCGGCGGCAGCGAGGGGGCCGGTGAGGGTGCGATTCCGAGCGAGCGGGTGCGCAAGATGGAGATCAAGGCCAACGAGGCCTTCGACGTGTACCGAGAGCTGTACTACGAGGGCGGTGTCAGCAGCGTATACTTCTGGAACCTTGACGACGGGTTCGCGGGTGTTGTCTTGTTGAAGAAGAGTAAGTTGTCTCGGCATGAGCATAATCCTCTACGGGCACGGCGGGCAGGCTTGCTAATCACGGGTGTTTTTTTCTACAACAGGCGCCACCCCAGGCGGCGGGACGGAGGGCATCTGGGACTCGATCCACGTGTTCGAGGCCATCGAGAGGGGCCGCAACACGCACTACAAGCTCACGTCGACGGTGATCCTGTCGCTGTCGACGGCGGCGGGCAGCCTGGGCGACATGGACCTGAGCGGCAACATGACGCGGCAGGTGGAGCAGGACCTGCCGGTGGACAACGACGACAGCCACATTGCCAACGTGGGCAAGCTGGTGGAGGACATGGAGCTCAAGATGCGCAACCTGCTGCAGGAGGTGTACTTTGGCAAGGCCAAGGACGTGGTGGGTGACCTGCGCAGCGTGGGCAGCCTGAGCGAAGGGGCGAGGGACCGCGAGGCCCAGCGGGAGATTATCGGCAGCATGAAGAGGTGAGAGGGAGGGAAGAAAAACAAGTTCGTAATGGCATTTGCAGCGTGGTATCAGCTGGGGTTTTCTGATAGTCTGTGCCTGTGCCTCTCTGTGGGTTTGATTGTTTGTTCTCCGGTGATGCATGATTCAGGAGCACAGGGGGGGGTTTCCATGAAGATCAGCATTCATCATATCTCGTAGGAGCAAAAAGAAAAGGGGAGGGGGGTGAAAGATGGGCTTGGCTGCCTCGACGCAGTCCGCCTCACAAACATGGTCAAAAGGGCCCAGAAGGCGGTCGCTCGCCACGCAGATACGTAGACCAAAGTGTACAAAGCTGCAGGAAGAAGCCACGCGACGTGTTGTTGTTATTGTGTGTCATGGAGAGCTATTTCTGTTACTTTCGTTGCATCTCAACAGCGTCGCAACGCATTTGATCAGCCGCCAGGGTGCGAAGAGACACATGGGTGCGCGGAGGCATGCAGTGAGATTTGGGGCGAGGTGTCATAGAATGAACGGCGAATGGCAGACTTTTGGGAAGCAGCCCATCTAATATAAACATCTAGATACGTCTGCCGACCTGGCCTGAGAGTTGGGTTTGTATTGGTCACCGTTGTTGGTATGCTGACTGCAGCAACGCCCATACAACGCCTAGCTGGGCCACACCGAGGCCGAGGTCGTGTTTGAGCTGGTCTGGGATGGTGAGGATTCAGGCATGCACTAGCAGTAACCTTGTTTACTGGGCAATGTTTGGTTTGTTTTTATTTGATGCTTCGGCCGATGTAACCTGGCCTAGGCTTTCACCACCATGGGAGTTGCATACGGGAGGGTACGCTCTGTGCAGATCTGAGGTATAATGGCCCTACACAGCAGTTGTGTGCAAAAGTTCCTGGGCTGGGCGCTCGTACTCGTACCGGTGGTAATAATAGAGCGGGAGAGGGGGGAAGGGAGATAGAGAGGGTAGGTGTCGGATATGTCTACTGAATGCATGCGGGAGGGGGGTGGTTCGGCTTGCAGATGACGTGCATATTGTGCATATTGGACTAGGTAGGACTGGTGGTGTTGGGATGGATATACCCATGGAGGCGACGGGTACCGATGGCTTCATTGAGCAGGTCGCATAGCCAGCCGGCGCTTGCGGGCGCTTGGCCTGTTGGCCGATGGCTGGAGGGGAGGGGAGCGCGCTTTGTCGTATCCCGGAGGCACTGGTCAAGAATAGATACTCGGGGTGGAAGGATGTGATGCGTGTGTGCATTCTCGGTAAAGGTTATGGCAAAGAAGAGAGAAGGGGTTGCTGCAGCGGGGTGGAGGCTGTTCGATCATGTTCATGTCCACGTGAACCCCTTCAAGGGTGGAAGGGAGGAGGGGGGGCATGATCTACGGGCGGTTATCACCCGTGCCCGCTGATGATTATGATCCGTTGGAAACTGTCGATTGCGTTGTGGGTTGATGGACGTATCGTGGATGGATGTGTTGGGTTGTTTTGACTAAAACAGCGGTCAACCACCCAGTGGGGTTCGTTTACTTACTCGCATAGGTACTTAAGTAACTATTGTGTTTTGCAAGAGGCCTGGCCATCCATTGTTTGACTCGAAAAGGAGGGGTCTAGGCAACCCTCATTGGTGCTGCTGTGCAGAGAGTTAGTTAGTTGCCTGGCTAGTGCTATGGAGGGTCGATGAGGGCGACCGCATACAACGTGTTTGGCTTTTCGGGTGGTTGTAGTAATGATGAACAGATGAGTGTGTCACGAATGTGCCGGCATGCGGTGAGCGCTGGGCACGACAGGCTTCACTCGGTCAGATGGAACCCTGGTCCATGCTCGCTGCTACCGAGGCGGGACTGCGGGAGAACTAGCCAGGAGATGGGGTCATGCTCCTCTACTTGTTGGCGATACGCTGCCTACCCGGAAGAGATGTCGTCTGTTGTAAAGTGGTTGGCGATGGGTAGGGAGAGGAAATATTGCGTGTCTGCGTTGTTGGTTTTTCTTCTTCTTTTTTTCTTTTCTTCTTTTTTCCCCTCCCTTGAATGTATTCGGGGATGGAGAATGCTAGACTTTCAATACAGATTTTAATGATTAATGGCTGAATATCGTTGGTGCCTCCGTACAAACATCATACGCCAAATACTTCCCATGTGTTGATAATGATGCAACATCACAGCAGTAAATCTGCACACTTTCAATCATTGACAGAACCAGCCCTTCAACCGGTAGCAACCCACAACTGTCGCACCTGTCCACTGTCCACTGTCCCGATATACATAATATCAATATCTTCGACCCCTCCTCTCCCCCGGTCATCTTGGCAGCGTCTTCCACGCCTCCAACAATCCCGCCGCTGGCTTGGCCCATACACTTCCGGCACTCGGGTGAATCCACCGCCTGCTGCTAGATATCAATAGGTTCTCCTCATGGCATGGTACGTATCTAATGAGAGAGAGGGGAAAAAAAAAAAAAAAAGAAGACAAGCGCTGGGCAGGGTAACATCGCTCCCTCCTGCTCCACCTCCCCTCGCCATGGCCCATGAACATCTGCTTCTCGCTTCCATTCTAATTCGCTCATCGTGGGTGCAGCGGGCGGCCCTTGTCTTTGCTGCCTTGCCTTGCCCTGATCCGCTGCAGCAAGCACAGGACCCACGATGGCCATGACGGGCGTCCGCGGCATGCCGTGCGCGCGCACCCTATTTACTGCCGATCAGGCCCCATCCAATCTTTTTGACTGGTGGTCGACTTGGCTGACCTATTCCCACGCCACGAGGGCGAGACGGGGGGGGGGAGAAGGAGTCCATTGAGTGATGTTGCCTTGTCTGTGATGCCGTCTGTGATGTTGCGTCCAAGACACAAATAGAGCATCGTACATGCGTACTTCGTCCTCCCCTGCCTAGCGATCATCGCCCGTACTGGGATCATCCCTGGGACGTGTATCCAAGAGCCGAACCCGCCGTCTCCGACCAAAGCCTAGCGCTCGCTGCCTGCCCTCCTCATTCCCCGCTCAGGAAATCCTTCCCGGATGACTCGACGTCCTGGGTCACGAAAACAAGACGACAGTTGCGAGATGCAGGCTCGAGAGCGGCGAGGGGTTAATTTTAGCATGTGTTTTCATCAACAAGACAAAGATGGTGTCCGAGATGCAAGTAAACAAATAGTACGACAAAATCATTGGCAGACCAAATAGTAATAGGTACTATGTATAAGTAGTACATGGCTATACTCGTAGACAAGTACTTATATCTCCCCTCCATACCCTCACGCATGTACAACATCAAGAAGAAACCCTCCAACAGAACCACCTATTCTTCCTCTCCTGCATCGTCGTCTTGCAGGCGCGTTATTACTAAGTCAGTGCCTAGGAGAAACGTGACTGTCCCGCAGTTGTGTGTGTGTGTCGCGAGCCATTTAGTACCTCCTACCGCCTCACTCCTAGTACAAGTAGGTTAGTAGTACCGTACCGTCCATGCCCGCCTTTGGCCTACGGGTACAACTATACCACCGCCCACCTTACCTTACCTGTACCCCACCATCCCCTCCGACAGATCATTATTGTTAAATACAGTAGAACCCCTGAGCCGCCAGACTCAACCCGCAGAAGCCCTTTTGCGCCACCACGATAGCAACATGGCTGATGTGAAGCCGTCGGTGTTGATTATTGGGGGCATGGGATACATCGGCCGTTTCCTTGCCCTCCACATCCACAAGAACAACCTCGCCTCCGAACTCCGCCTCGTCGACAAAGTCCTCCCGCAGCTCGCTGGCTTGGCCCCCGAGTTTTCCGAAGCATGCTCCCAGGACAAGTTCATGCAGGCTGATGCCAGCAGACCCGGTGAGACTTTTCTCCTCGCCCCCCCTCCAGCCGCGGCTCGAGGATCCCCTCGCTGACATGGCAGCTCGCGTTGCGCCCGAAATGCAGACGCTCTAAGTCGAATATTCTCCCGAGACGATGATAAGACATGGGACTACGTCTTCAACTGCGGAGGGGAAACGAGGTATTCCCAGGAGGACGAGGTCTACAAGCTGCGCTCCCTCAAACTCGCCGTCGCGCTAGGCCAGGAGGCTGCCAAGCGCAACGTCAAGGTCTTTGTCGAGCTCAGCACCGGCATGGTCTACAAGTCGGACTCGTCGCCCAGCAAGGAGACCGACAAGCTCAAACCCTGGAACAAGATTGCCGTCTTCAAGCTGCAGGCTGAGGAGGAGCTAGCCAAGATCGAAGGGTAAGATTGGCTTTTTAACCTCTACACTCTGGGGGGGGGGGGTTCACTATTATTCGTCCATCCTTTCCTACGCATGCTAACTGCGGCCTTTCGCGTAGGCTTAACCTCGTCATAGTGCGCCTCCCGCACGTCTATGGCCCATACGCGGCACAATGGATCGCTACCGCCCTGGTCATGGCGAGGGTATACCAGTACATCGAGGGCGAGATGAAGTGGCTTTGGACAAAGGACCTGCGAACCAACACGGTACACATCGACGATGCTGTTCGTGCTCTCTGGGATATCGCTGCCTGGTACGACGCCGGAAAAGCCAAGTGGGATAGCAGTACGATGGGCAACGTACCGATATTCAACATTGTGGACAAGGGCGCTACGACGCAAGGCACCATAGCCGACATCATTGGCGAGATCTTCAAGATCCCGACCGGATTCCAAGGCCAGCTAGTCAGCACATTTGCCCGGCTGAACCTCGAGAGCGTCGTCGACGACGTCAACGACGAGGTGCTTGGGCCCTGGGCCGACCTGCTCCAGACGGCCAACATCACCCGGTGCGGACCGCTCACGCCCTTTATGGAGAAGGAGCTCCTCAAAGATACAGACCTGAGCATGGACGGCAGCCGGTTAGAGGAGGTGTTGGACTTCAAATATGAGAAGCCCACGCTGACCAAGGAGCTGGTCGAGGACGTGATTGAAAGCTATAAGCGCATGAACTGGTGGCCTTGAGCAGGCGCCAGCGAGTACAAAGTGAAGAGGGAGCGAAGGGACGGGCAAGGTAGGAATCAAGACAATGAATTCAAACGAAAGCACAAGCAAATACAAGGAAAGGAGAAAGAAGGAAAGAAATAAAGGAAAGGAAACGAAAGGAGAGGAAAGAGGGAAAGGCAAGACAACTCAGCTTGATGGGCACGGGTCGTGGAAACGATTCCAGCTCGCCACGCGACGCTCCAAGATGACTCGCCGCGTCTACAATAGAAGGGCGACAGAGGTCCCCCCCCACCGCCCCCCACCGCAAACAAACGCCTGGCACCATAGGGAGGCGGACTCAAGTGCATTGTGGCGGACTATATGAGGGCGGAGGAGGGTATTTTCGATGTACGACTAGTTGAGGAGGACAGGTGCTGATGATGCCAAATTTTGATGCATAAACCAAGTACAACCAAGGATCGCAATGCCAGTTGACAAACGCCGAATGTCGAACCCCGTCGCAGTGAGCCGGCGTCGGCGCTGGGCGTTGTAGTTTGCACCGCTCGTCGTCGGGCTGAGTCTTGGAAGCGAATCCTCGCGGTGCCATGATGCAGGTATGAAGCGTGCGCACGAGGCGACTTCTATCGGTTGCAACACGAAGGACTATTTACTTGCCGAAGGTAAAATTGTAACACCCATGGACGGCGGTCGCCTTAGCCTGGCGAAGGAATTGGCCAACGACCTTTCATGACATGCAAGGTTTGGGAAGCTGGGCCAGACTAAGCACTAGAGACGACTGCAGTGTATGATAGGGTCTGGAAGCTCATCAAACCCAGATCCTGTGGTGCTACGCGGAGCTTACGGTCGGCAGGTAAGGGTCCAATGCCGAGACGCAGGATCTGAGACAAGGGGAAGAAACACTGTGGGCCTCAAGGGAGGATATGGAGATGGGATGTAAATCCAGAGTGACAGGAAGATGAGCCAAGCACTTGCCGGTCAGCGGTGATGGTGATGGTCATCGATCGGATCTGAGGACTAAGAGATGTTCTGGGGAGATGACTGATCTGCTGTGTGCACATATGAATCGGGTTCGAGAGGACACGAGACGAGATAGATGCTGATGTTGATCACTATGGGAGATTGACGACGGCCAAACTACAGATACAGATGAAAGTATCTGGATCGACAATGGTTGTTGATAGATTCAAAGGCAAGATTCTGGGAGCGAGGAAGAAGCGCAAGTGGGGACCTACTCAGAGAGTATTTTTAGCGGCACAGCTCCTAGGATCAAGTAGTAGTAGACGAGCAATCTGGGCTGAAGGCGTTAGTACTAAGGTGCGACCCGCCAGCAGGGTGAAACAGCGGCGACGGAAAGTGAAGACGGAGACGGCATATTGGCATCGATTGGATCTAGCAACTGGTCTGGGGTTCTCGATGGATCAACGAGCAGCAAGGCAAGTAAGTGATTCGATGTGGATGATGGCTGGTTGTATTTTTAGACCTGCGCATTGGGCGCTGCTGCCATTGGACGACAACCATGGCCCAGAAATTCCCCGGGCTTGTTTTAGAATCCTCATGCTAGCTCGGCTCAGCCCAGAGACCGACCTTGGGCCTGCACTTGCAATTTTCGCCGGTATGATCCGTCAGTAGAGCAGGAAGCCTTCAGCCCCTCCGCCTCCACTGTTGACCTACCTATTGTTCATTCCATGATGGCACGGACGGAGGGGAAAGAAGGAAAGGACTGCGCCCCCTGAGATGGGAGAGCATCCATCGTTGCAACGGCGGACAGCCGGGCCCCCCCGCAAAGCGCTCCGCCGAGGATCGAGGCTGACATGAGAAAAACAACCTACCCCAAGCCTACTCAGTCTCACTCTCTCTAGCCAACCTGCCAATCGCCTAGGTAGACATGGGGACAGTGGCTGGTGCTCTTCTTCGGCGGGCTTCCTGTCCCCTCTCCCCCCCCGATTTAGCACTTCTGCGCTTTTGGTGGTTTTTTACCTTGGGGCCGTGTCCAACAGGCAGGATCCCACAACGGCGTCATCGGGCATGTCGGCGGGTTTTTGATAGTCCAGCATGGTGGCTCAAGCCTTACGCGCAAAGGGGAGCTTCGAGCCTCATCATATTTCGTGATGGGTATTTCATGTATATAATACGACCGATATTCTTGCCTAATACTGTCCTTCTCTCTTCTCATCATCACACAACAATCACATCCACATCCACATCCATCCACATTCAACAACAAACGCCTTTGGCATCAACATCTCTTCCCACTTCACCTTTATATAACACTCAACTTCGAACGCTTATCAATAGCTTTCGAACCACCCTTCTAACAACCACCTCTTCCACTACAAACACCCAACAACCTTTACAATGGCTGCTCCCGCTTCCAAGACCATCCAGGACCTCTCCGGCAAGTGGGTCATGGTACGTCTCACTCACTCGATTCACCTCCTTCATCTTCGTCCTCACTAACACTCACCCCCACAGAGCAAGGCGCTCTCCGACTCCTCCGACTCCGGTCTCTCCCTCCAGGGCATCAACTTCGTCCTCCGCAAGACCATCGGCCTCGCCACCGTCAACATCGACGTCAAGCAGCACATTGCTCCCCCCAGCGCCCCCAACAAGTCCACCGACCCCGTCACCCACGTCGACCTCCTCATGTCCGCCGCTGGCCTCTCCAGCTCCCAGGAGAACCGCTGCCTCGACGACACCTGGCGCGAGAGCAGCGACTGGCTCTTCGGCACCGTCCGCGCCCGCGTCCGCTTCACCTCCATCGAGGAGCTCGACGACGCCTTCCTCAAGAAGGGCTGGCTCAAGGAGGGTGAGGGCAAGACTCTCATCATCGACGAGACCCAGAACGTCAAGTCTGGCTGGACCGCCACCCAGGTCTGGGGCTTCCAGATCGTCAAGGGCGAGCGCCGCTACTGCCGCAACCTCCTCGTCAAGAAGGGCAGCAAGCGCGCTGAGATCCGCCTCGTCTACGACTACCAGGGCTAAGCATCCTCTGCCCTCCACACTCCCCGCCTCCGCCTCCTCCTCCTCAGTTTTTATGCAGATTTCCTAGTCATAGAAGCGCAGCATCGTCGATTTGTTGGAATTTCCTGTCTTGTCATTTCATCCTTTCCTGTCCTTTCCCTCTCGAGTTCGATTATAGAGCGGCCTATCCCGAGCTGGATAGTCCGAGGCATCCCACATATAAGTTTATAGCAAATGAATAATTTCATACCGCTACCTGCAACGCCCCCTATGATGATCAGTGATATGCCGGCAGCTAATGGACCGACCAGGATGAACTCCGGTGATGTGTAGAATGGGGAGAAGTGAGCAATTGGTGTTGAAGCAGCTCATGAATAACCTATTCCCTTTTTATTTTCCTCCCTCCCTCTTCTCTTTTGCCATTTTTATTGCTCCTCTTTTTTTATGCTGGCCTTCGCTTCACAAACTCCTCGAGGTCAGACACTGTAGCCACGCCCAGCACAAATCGGCGGTTGTTGTCGGTGATGACGGCAAAGTCCTCCTTCCAAGGTCCCTCGGGCACGCCGCCGCGGAAGAAGCCCTCGAGCTCCTCTAGGGGCGTCTGCATCGTGATGACAGTGTACGTGCGGCCCTTGCGCTGGAAGCGCGTCATGGCGGCCTTGAGGGGGTCCTCGGGCTTCACCTTGCCGCCGTCAATGAGGGCTTGCAGGTGCGGTATGGAGATGTAGCCGAGCAGCGCGCGCGTCTCCGAGTCGACGACCGTCAGGTGCGTGTAGTCGCGCTCAAAAGCGGACAGCAGGGCCAGCGAGATGGCGTCCGAGGGGTTAAGCGACAGCGCGGCGGGAGGGTCGAGGTCCTCGACGGTGGCCTATTTCCGCCCCAACATGTCATCAGCGACTGCGAGATGAATGTGCGCCTTTCTTTGCCAGCAGAAAGGCATGATTGGCGGACACTTACCCCGCGGTAGATGGACGACCACTTGGAGACAAAGGACGGTTTGGCCGCCATTGTGGTATACAATTCGGCAGGCGAGAAAGGCCGGGGTAGGACGTCGGTCTGCACAAGGGTGTCGGCGCGGAAGCTCAGAGCCTTCTCTTGTCGAGTGTGACGTTGGACGTTGGATCGTTTTTCGGAGCGGCAGCCTTTTTCGATTTCAACGGATTTTCCGGGTTAGGCGGGGCACCACCTTCCCTCCTGGTTCTCCTCCCCGCCGATTCTGGCGTGGTGGGGTCTGTCTTGGGCGGGTCTCGACGGCGGGTTTCGCCTGCCGTGATGATGCTGAGCTGAGCTGAGCGTCCTGAATCCGCGGCGCCATGGAGTACAAGGAGGTGTTGAAGTTCATTTCCACTACCAATCCATAATTAAGTTTGTTTTATTTTATATATTGGCAGACTAAGTGGCTGGCAAGGTAGTTGGAGGAAATTGTAAACAAGGCATGCATTTGACGTAGCCAGCTCCTTTGAATTTATACATGTATTAGTAGAATTGATACGTGTACATTGCATCAATATATCAATTATAAGTACTAAAAAACACCAGTAGTCAACTCTTTCTGCAATTGTCATTCAGCTGACGAGAGACAAGAAAAAGAGTTTGTTTGTATCCGTACCGTGCTCCCAGTAATACGAGCCGGAGCAGTGGTGCTTATCTCCGGAGCACCCTTTATTCTCTCACTCTACCCAAGTACGGATACGGGTCCTAACAAGGCGGGATTGGCGTGTGATCCCGTGCCGGAACGTCATTTCTGACGCAGAGCCTATTTCTTTCGCATGTGCAAAATCTCTTGACCTAGATTTCTCTCTTTGTATCTCTCCCTCTCTCCTACATATTTCAACAGCCAATCGATTCAATCTTCTTGGCTCGTAAGTCCCCTCCTGTGCTGCCTTTAAGTAAGGACCAGAGCTCGTGATAGCTTCACTTGTGACGCTGCTTTGCCAAGCCATCAGCTTCTGAAATCCGAACTCATCCGCTGCACTTCTGATTTCCCCCATTGGAAACAGGGAAATACAATAAGGAAGCGCTCGCTGACCCCATCGCTCAGCTTGTCCCAACTCATTCACTCCGCCATGCCGAATCAGCCAGCCCGAACGGAGGGCCCTACAGCCATGTCCCGTTTACATAACGGGCCGACGCCCTTTCAGGCGCGCCCGGAAATGTTCGCCGCCTACTCCGTCGTCGAAGACGCCAAGCGCAAGGTCGGAGCCGCCGCCAAGTCCAACTCGGGCAAGCTGGAGCTCTTCTCCCCGCAATACTATGCCGCATGCACCGTGGGTGGCATGATGGCTTGTGTAAGTCGACCCCTTCTTGCCTCAACTGCTGTGAGGGGACACGTTAGCTAAGACACAGGGGCGCCCAGGGTCTCACTCACGCCGCCGTCACGCCTCTCGATCTCGTCAAGACCCGCAGGCAGGTCGACTCGAAGCTGTATACGAGCAACTTCCAGGCATGGGGCAAGATTTACCGCGCCGAGGGCATCCGCGGCATCTTCACCGGTTGGATGCCGACACTCGTGGGCTACTCGGCTCAGGGAGCCTTCAAGTATGGCCTGTATGAGTACTTCAAGAAGACGTACTCGGACGTGGCCGGGCCCGAGGCGGCTGCCAAGTACAAGACGGCGCTCTACCTGTCCGCCTCGGCGTCTGCCGAGTTCTTCGCCGACATTGCCCTCTGCCCGATGGAGGCCGTCAAGGTCCGTATGCAGGGCAGCATTCCCAACCCGTACAAGGGCCTGCTCCACGGCATCCGCTCCATCCGGGCCACCGAGGGCACCGCCGGCCTCTTCAAGGGCATTTACCCGCTCTGGGGTCGTCAAATCCCCTACACCATGATGAAGTTTGCCTCGTTCGAGACTATTGTCGAGATGATCTACGACCGGCTGCCGGGCCAAAAGAGCGACTACGGCAAGCTGGCCCAGACGGGCGTCTCCTTCACCGGTGGCTACCTGGCTGGTATTCTGTGCGCCGTCGTCTCTCACCCGGCCGACGTCATGGTCAGCAAGCTCAATGCGTCGCGCGCTCCGGGAGAGTCCTTCGGCGGGGCTGTAGGTCGCATATACAAGGACATTGGATTTGGCGGACTGTGGAACGGTCTGCCTGTGCGAATTGTCATGGTTGGTACACTGACGGGTTTGCAATGGATGATCTATGTGAGTGTCCCGAGAACCACGTCGAAGATGCTGATGTGCTGATATGAACATAGGACTACTTCAAGATCTTCATGGGATTCCCAACGACGGGAGGAGGAGCTCCTGCGGCCGAGAAGAAGTGATTGGGGTGACGGTGAGTTGGTAGGAGGCCTGCATTGCTTATACTTGATGTCTATAATCTTTTCCACCTGCTTCGAGTTGAATTTAATCTTTAGCAACCGGCGTTGATGTGGGTATCGTAAGAGCATGACGGAATCCAGGCTGGTGATGAAGTCGAATGCCATCTCACTCCAAACAGATATTGTAGGCAAAGTGGTTCTGTAGACGACCCTATCCTAGCCGGTACCTATGGCGTGTTGCCAATACTCCCCTTATAGGCACATACCTTGATTGGATCACAGATGCTTGTAGCCCTAGGCTAAGCACATGTAATTGTACACAGACAATCCTTTACAGGCTGATTCCTGAACGTAGTGATGCTCTAAAAAGATGCTAGAAACGCCACTCAATACATCCGACCTGCCGCCTGTTGGACAACCTACCCTCGTGGGTAAGTGCACGTGATGAAATCCTCGTGTATGTAATTCAAGCCAGACACTGATGGAACCGCACATAAAACCGAGAAACTGAATGGTATTGAGTTGGGGACTAGGCTTCTCAGTCAACCTCGGTGGCCGGGGGGGGTGACGAGCAGAGGGTTGCCTGAATGTGGCAAGACGGCATTTTCGACCACGCCAGGCCATGCGAGTACCCCGAAGAATGCCATGAGTCGACAATGGCAAGGCTGCCAGAGGCTATAAGGAAAAACTGTCAAAGCTCTTTGGCCGCGACCCCGTAGTCATAGCTTGCACTATAGTTAACGAGACTGGGATGGTGGCCTAGCATCACAGCGAATTATCGACGGAGCTGCCCACAGTGGAGAAAGCGATGCGCTAAGATGACGATGTATTGCAGCGCTGATGGAGGGCATGGGCAGTCTGAATCTGGGGATGGTGGGCTGTCAGTGATCTCGTGATGTGTGCTGCGTGATGCATCATGTGTGGTTTCTGGTTTCTGGCTCTCGGGCTGTGCCCACAAGCAACGAGGCGAGCACGAGAAAAAGCACGAGAAACAGGCGGTGATGAAGCCGGGCCGACTTGGGAGGATGGGTTCGCGATAGGATTCCAGGACAGCGGGTGACTACAGCGGGGTGAAGACCGTGATTGGCTACAGAGATGCCGGTGGATGGTGACATGAAAGGATGTGCTATATGGTGAGCCGTATGCTGTATGCAGGAGGGTGCATGTGCGTCGACTCTCCTGTACAGATGTCGTGTCGTGTCGTGGCTGAAGTGCCTACCTGGGAAGAGCGAGGGGTTAATGAGGAGACTTCCGAATATGGGCATGTATTGATGCCGGTCACGATGCAGAGGTCAGCAGCGCAGAGACCCCGTGGAACCTGGATCTGTGGCACAGAGAAAGGCCTGAAGGACCAGCGGCTACTCGCTACGACTTGAAGTAAGCAGCTTGGTACTAGTCATGGAAAGACTGGGACTAGGGGGAGGATGAGGAGGATGAGGAGGAGAGGGAGGCAAGGAGGGTCGAAATTGAAATCCACCAACAAGATCAGTGGGTAGCTTAGACCAGGGCAGCAACTGCTTATTTGGACCCCTCACCTGCGCTAAGAGAGAGGGAACTTGAACGGAGGGGCTTGGCTGAGCACCTTTGCCAGTCAACATGACGATGGGAGACTTTTGGGCGAGGCGGTGGTGGATGATGATGATGATGTTGGTTGTCGCCATGTCATGCAAGCAGCAGCCTATTGCCCCGTGTAACGGACAGACCCGGTATTTATGACGAACGAGAGGGGCCCTGGCTCAGGGAAGAGGGCGACAAAGAGCGGTTGAGCAGCGGCTTGTCGGTGTGGTAGCTAATGTAGTGTAACGCTCTCATCGCGTGTGCCGGTTGTGGTGGGTTGCTTCTGCGTCTATGGGGACAACCCACGAGCGCAGAGCAACGTCGATTGGGCCTGCCAGACACAGGCGCAGACGCCGACGCCGACGGATGGTCGTGGCCACGCTGCGCTGCGCTGCTGGCTGACTGATCGGTTCGGCTAAAGTGCCTAGTACACACATGCAAGGCAGAGCGCACGCAGAACCATTCGATGGAGCCAGAGCTATCCGAGGGAGGGGAGGGAAAGAGAGGGGCGGCGGGATCGCTGTGGTTCTGGAAGCAAAGTCCCCTCCTTCAACGCAACAGAAAGCGAGGGATTGCATGCACTTGCGGGTCGGGGATGACCCAGCTGGCAGAAGAGAGGGCTAAAGAAATGGAAACAAAACTAAGTACTCAGCCAATGATGTGCAGAAAGTGAAGAGGTTGCCGCTGCCTGTGTGTGTGGCGCCAGGAGATTGGAACGGCTGAACCTACAGGCAGCTTGGAGAAGCAACCTACAACTGCAGTCAAATAGCAGCCCTGAATTGGTTGGGACGTCTCGACGGCACGTCGGCTGTGGCTGAAATCGCGGGGACCAAACACAGGCAAGCCCCTGGGGGAAATGCACCATCACACGATCCAAGGAGGGCGACGAGAGTCTGGACTGGGCGTTTATACCCACAGGGTAAAAGTAGGCAGGCAAGCTTTTAGGGAGCATTCAAGGATGGTTGGTTGGTTGGTTGGCTGGATGGATGGATGGATGCAAGACCTGGTCCCCTACACAGGTTTACATACTGCCAATGTGACATTTCGTCACCTGTTCCCGAGGATTCCATCCTTTCCTTTCCTGTGGCCTCGGTCAAGAAGGACTGAACCCGGAGCAACCCGTATGCCAGTGGATGACCGAATGGTCCGGACCCCGGGGTTTGTGTAGGTGGCTTTGTAATTCCGGTGGCAGCCATTCGACTGGGAGACCATTCTTAGCGACGTTGGGACGACGAGGTGGTGCAAGGCGGTGGTAATAGTGGAGGGTCCCAGGGCAGGCCAGGGCAGACCAGGGCAGGCCAGTGGACCCCTGCCACAAACCACGCGCCCTGGCTCCCACCAGCGGATTCCCCCAGCCTTCTCCCCCACCACCCATAGCTCATCCCCCAGTATTTCTCTCCATCCACTGTCGTAGTAGCGGAATTCTCGTTCCCACCTGGCTGCTTCGGGTTGCCTTTCTTGGCGCTGCAGCCTACACAGTTTGGTAGTATCCGTCCTTACTCGACCCTTTCCTTGCTCACCCGTTTCCCGCTCGCGCGCGCTTTTCCCTTCCTCTTTTTTCCGGCCCCCCCAGCGGTGCTTCTCTGTTGCCTTCTCTTTCCTTTCCTTCCTTTATCCTCAGCCCCGGTTCTCGGTTCCCACCTGCCTGCCAGTAAACCCACGGTGATGTCGTGGTGGTGGGGCGTTTTTGTCTTTGGTGCCAACCTACAGAGTACAGGACAGGTACATGCCTACCTACTACAATATGTATAGCATCATAACGCTGAAGTGACCGTGGATACCTTGTTAGGTAGGTTTACCGTAGCATTGCAGCGTATCGTACCGTATCGCACCGCACTGCATCGCATCGCATCCCCGTCCCTGGTCGGCGTTGCAACGCAAAGATAAACAACCTGCCCACAATTGCCATTGTTTATTAGTTGGACACACCCCTACCTCATACCAATCCATCTCCTCTCAATCCGGACACCAGGCCTCGTTCACTTCGTCCAGCTAACTTCCCTCTGGCGGTCCTCCCTGGCCGACTATCCGAATCCTGCCTACCTTGCCTACCTATTCCTACTGTATCCCCCTTGGCTCTCTTCCTTCGACAAGGCCTACCTACATCTCTTCCCCGCGTTCCTCCGCCACTGTTCATTTCCCTTGCCTGTTGCCGGTACCTACTACCACCACTGTAGGCACCTGTAACGCCAGATTACATACCTTAGGTACCATACATAGGCAGGTAGGTACAGCCTGCAGGCATTAGGTAGGATACCCTGAACAATTCCCTCCCCTCCTTCGCTCTTCCCCCCGTTCGCTGCTGACCCGCCTCCGGACCAACCAAACCGTTTCTGCCGCTCGGCGCTAGGGGCGCTGCCTTTCTCGGTCTAAGGCGATCCGATCGACGGTTTCGCCGCCTGCTCGGTCTCCCTCATCCTCGAATCCCTCAGCTCCTCCTCCTCTCGTGTGATCCCGCTGCTGCTTCTGGTTCCTGTTTGGCTTCAATCTCGAACACCGACTCGATTGCTCCCCCGCTGCCGACTCCTTGACGACGACTGTCCCTGGCCACCACACATGACACTCTGCATCGACGTCCGGCGAGTACCCTAAGCGGCTGTTGCGCAGCACCTGCTGCTGCCGACCTGCTCCGTCCACATCCCTCCTCGCCCATCCCGTCGCCTCATCCTCTCGAGTCTCGTCACACAACCTCTTCCAACTTCTCTACCCCTCCTTCGATATCAGCCTTCTCGTCCCTTCGACATCTTACGTTACCCCCAAACCCCTCCTCCGAGATCGACTGAGCACCGATCGCGGCCTGTCGCCGCGATAACAACTCCTCCCACCGCCAACATGTCTAGCTTCTTCAATAAGATCAAAAATGCCGGCTCGGTGCGTCCCGACACCCATAATTCTCGTTCGCGACCTCGGTTCTCTCCTCACGAGTTCCAATGCTTCGCGCCCTGCCCGCATTCAGCCACAGCTCGCTAACGCAATCGTACCCCAGGCTTCCTCCAATGCTGCCGCCAAGGAGACGGCCGCCAACAAGAAGAAGGAAGAGCAGGCGAGCCTTGAGATTACCCCCCTAGAAAAGATGCTGCAGCATGCAGGGCCGCTGCGAGAGGATGGCAGCGACAGGTTCTATGGTTTCGAGAACGTACGTACATGTCTAGCTTGTTCCCTTACCTCCCACCTTCGTTCCATCTGGATTCTGTACTGACCTGCGCCCTAGTTTGGAAATACTTGGTACGGCCTCCTTACGCACTTGCATCCAAAGTTCTCACTGACTTGAACGCAGCTATTGCAACTCCATCGTCCAGGCTCTGTTCTACAACGACTTGTTCCGAGACCATGTCATCAATTACCCCGATCTGCCCAATGGCTCACGGCCGAAGGTCAACGTTACGATTCGACCCCCCATGGCCCCCAATGCCGCCAACGGACAGAACAAGCAGAAGGGCTTGACCAATGCGCAGGTACTGAAGCAGAGGCAAGCCATCAACGCCGGCCAGGCTGTCCCAGGCCAGGTCGGAGTCCGACCCGAGGACAAGCCCGACAGCCCAGAATACAAGAAGAAGCAAGCCATGCTCAAGGGACCCATTCTTGAGCTGGCCAAGGAGAATGCCACCGCATATGGCATGGACGAATGCACATTTACCGGCCTCAAGGACATCTTCCTGGCCTTGATCGACAGCCAGACGCGGACCGGTGTTCTTAGCCCGCAGCGCTTCCTCGAGATATTCAAGCGCGACAACGAAATGTTCCGTACATCAATGCACCAGGACGCTCACGAGTTCTATGGTCTCGTTCTCAACGATGTCATTGCCAACGTCGAGGCGAATGCCAGGAAGATGCAGGAGCAGCAGCAGGCGCAAAACGGCCTGATAAAGTCTGTCGACAACGTCCTAGACTCTGTCATGGCCAACGGGCTGTCCAATTCCATGACAGGATGGGTGCATGACATATTCGAAGGCCTGCTTACGTCGGAAACCAAGTGCCTTACTTGTGAAACAGCGTCTCAGCGAGACGAGACATTCCTCGATTTGTCAATCGACCTCGACGAGCATTCATCAGTAACATCCTGTCTGCGCAAGTTCTCGGCCGAGGAAATGCTGTGCGAGCGCAACAAATTCCACTGCGACCGCTGCGGAGGGCTTCAGGAGGCCGAAAAGCGAATGAAGGTGAAGCGGTTGCCCAAGGTCCTGACGTTGCACCTCAAGAGGTTCAAATACACCGAGGACTATAGTCGCCTGCAGAAACTGTTCCACCGCGTCGTGTACCCGTACCACCTGCGCATGTTCAACACGACGGACGAAGCCGAGGACCCTGACAGGTTGTACGAGCTATACGCCGTAGTGGTGCACATTGGCGGAAACGCGTACCACGGTCACTATGTCTCCATCATCAAGACCAAGGACCGCGGCTGGCTCTTGTTCGATGACGAGATGGTGGAGCCCGTGGACAAGCACTTTGTGCGAAACTTCTTTGGTGACAAACCTGGCATGGCCACGGCCTATGTCCTGTTCTACCAAGAAACTACCTTTGAGAAGGTACGGAAGGAACAGGAGGCAGAGGGCATGGAAGAGGTGAAGCTAGCAAACCAGGCTGCCAACTTGGCGCAAGAGGACGGAGACAAGAACGGCGAACCGGTACCACTGAAGCGCCAAACCACGCAACCCATGGCCACCATGCCGGAACACGCACCCTTGGAGCAGCTGGCGCATGCCACCACGGCACCCGACATCACGATACCGCCTGTTCCTCCCATCCCAGCATCCGTGGGCCTGACTCGTGCGGATACTGGCAAGCCAGCCCCCAAGTTGACGACTGAGGGGCTGCCCAAGACATTTGATGACGAGGCCCGGAGGAATGGCGAAAGCATCGACAGCCCCGGAGCACTCGACCGCTCCAAGCGAGGTAGCAAGTCGTTGTCCAGAAAGAGTTTCAGCTTCTTCAAGGACCGAGTCGCAAGCGGCAGTTCGGAAAATGGCCATAGCGACAGTGGAGAGAGGCCGGACAAGAACGAGAAGCGGCTTGGCCGCCTCAGTATGACGCTGGGCCGGAAAAAGAGTACCAACGTCCTTTCCTAGGAGGTCGACTCGAACACGATTACGCCGATGTACCTTTGATGCCGGCAGGGGGGGTTCACAGCGAATCTTTATTTTGAATTTTTTGGGACGGCCTATCTGACCTGGGCCTCACCGGATACCCTTCCAGCTTCTTTGCGACGGTAGAAGGCGGTGGATCCTACGCGTAATTCTATTCTGATCTTGTTGATATTTTAATGAGATTTCTTCAGCATTAGCAGCGGGCTTCGGCATCATCCTTCTGGTCGGAAGACGGGATTTCAAGGCGCGATGGAGCTACTAGGACCGTTGTCGGTTGACGACCCATTTGCTTCGTACGGGCGCTTTGGCAACATGAGAGGGAGGAAAGGAGGAAGGGATGAAGCGAGATGTGGCGGCCCATCGAGGGCACGAGCTTTGTGAGGCACATCGAGTGCCGGCATGAAACCTGGTCCATCTACTGCTGTAGTTGTACGATAGCGGCGACTAGATGAGAAGGGCGGTATACTTCCTGTTGCGGTTCGCCCGCATCCAAGACATTCCAAGAAAAGGGGAGAAAGGATACAAGCAAAGAAGGAAGGAAAGGAAAGGAAAGGAAAGGAAACAAAGACTCTGGCAGAGCGATCTAGCAGTGGCTGATTCAAGATAGCGGATGGGTTTATCATGTTGCGTTCTATTTCAAAGCAAGGTGCTGCGTTCCTGCCTGGACAGCTTATCCACCAATGGGCGTAAATGCTTCCCTTTATTTTCAACGCCGGGACTCCTGTTCGCCGGAGGGCAAATGATAATACACAAGTTATTTCATCCCGCACTCTGTCCCAAGTCGTAATCATGCAATAAGCTCCTGTTTTTGTTGTGGGTTTGACCTGTTCATCCCAGCACCAGCTCGTAGAGGATAATGACGGAGTTTGCGAATATCAGAGGCACTGGCAGCTACGGTTAGCTTCGGGTGGATATATACCGGCAGTGGTAGGAAGGGAGGAAGCGCGCGCAGGTAGATGGAGAGATGGAAGGGACGGGCTTGGGTGTCAACGTACTCCGCATGAGTGTCCGTATACTGGCGATGAGGTGGATGATGCGTAGTCGAACGCTGCCGTCGGGACTTGCGCCAAAGGCGGGATCGTAGGAGGCGGGTGAGAGATTTACTGCCGCAGCGAGACGAGGTTAGAGAGATGGTGGGAAGGGCAACATGAGAGGGCGAGGGCGGGCTTGCGTACTGCGTGCGAGGAAGCGGTCTTCGGAGAGGATGGCGACGGCATTGATGAGGAGGCAGGCCACTGTAGAGGGGGGAGCGAGGTTAGGAAAGCCGACGATCACGAGGGCGGGCGGTGCGCACCGTAGAGGAAGTTGCCGAGGACCATTGTGGAATGCGCGCTGCGAGGCGAGGGCGAGACTGAGAGGCGAATGCGGATGTGGATGGGCGTATGGAGATGCGATGGGTGGTTTTGATATCGGGCAGCGTGTTCTGACGGTGGGATGCCAGGATACGTATGTAGGCGGGTTACGTAAGGTGGTGTGAAGCGTTGTGCCTGCCTCGAGGGTGCTGAAGGGGGTTGCTTTCTTCAACACCATGGGTTGATGCGATCATAATTTAAAAAAGAAATAAAAGGAATAAAAAAAAAGGATACAGGAAAAGGGAGAGAAACGAATGTCAGTCAAGATTAAACCAGTTGAGTACCTATCCAGCATAATTGCTGCCCCCTTTGTTGAAGAAGGACCTTTCTGCTAACAATGTAAGACAGACAGACTCCTCCTCACCCATCATCAGCTTCAAAAACCCATGAGAACTTGCTAGGCGGCTGACGCTCCATCTCTGCACCCCAGCGCCACCGCAGAGCTAGGGCCCCCCAGAAGACGCACATCTTTCATCGCCTCAGATACCCAGATCATTCCTACTTGGCTCTGTTCCTCCTTCACAAGCCAATGGCACCATCCGTCAACCATACATAAGACCTCCTTTCACTCGCCTACCAACCTCACCACCATGAAGCCTCTCGGTAAGCCCTCCTATCCATTCCTTCCCTCTCCCAACAACCAAAAAGACAAGCAGTATCACTAACAGAGCCCCCCCGCCAGACATCCTCATCACCTCCCTCCTCCTCTTCATCCCCCTCCTGCACCTCCTCATCGCGCCCTACACCAAGGTCGAAGAGTCCTTCAACCTGCAGGCCACGCACGACGTCCTCGTCTACGGCACGCCCGTCGCCGACGCGTCGCGCCGCATTGCCCTCGCCTACGACCACTCTACCTTTCCCGGCGCCGTGCCCCGCACCTTCGTCGGCCCCGTCCTGCTCGCCGGCGTCTCGCAGCCGCTCCTTGCCCTCCTTGGCTTCCCCCACGCCCAGCTCATCGTCCGCGGCGTGCTGGGCTTGTTCAACGCGGCTTGTCTGCTTGTGTTTCGGAATGCCCTCGCCGCCGCTTTTGGCGCCGCCGCGGCAAGCTGGTGGGTTGTACTGCTCATGTCCCAGTTCCATATCGCATATTACCTGACAAGAACGCTCCCCAATATGTTTGCCTTCGGTCTGAGTATGAGCCCCTTATCTCCATCCTACTCAAACGAACACCTCCATGCTAACAAGCGCCCAAGCAACTCTCGCTGCTGCGTTCCTACTCCCAGCACCTCAACCCGGTCAGCCACCAAGTCGTCGAAACCCAGCAATAGGCCTCCTCGTCTTCGCTACCGCCATCTTCCGCTCTGAGCTGGCCATCCTCCTCGCCACCACGGCGCTGTACCTTCTTCTTACGTCGCGAATCACGCTGCGCAGCCTCATCCCGGTCTTTGCCGTGTCCTTCCTCGCATCCCTCGCGCTCTCTGTCCCCATCGACTCCTACTTCTGGCAGAAGCCCCTGTGGCCGGAGCTCTGGGGCTTTTACTACAACGCCGTCCTCGGGTCTTCCTCCAACTGGGGCGTCTCGCCGTGGCACTACTACTTCACGTCTGCTCTCCCGCGTCTGCTGCTGAACCCGCTGACCCCTCCCATGGTTCTCTTATCACTGGTAAATCCAGCAACGTCGCGCCCAGCTAGAGACCTTGTGATACCCAACATCCTGTTCGTGGCTATTTACTCCTTCCAGCCACATAAAGAAGCACGCTTCATCTTCTACGTGGTCCCCTCTCTGACAGCCGCCGCCGCTCTGGGCGCCAACTCCATCTTCACTAGACGGGCCAAGTCCCTCATGTACGCCCTGGCCTCTCTCGTGCTCTGCGGCTCCGTGCTTGCCAGCTTTGCCGCCAGCGTGGCCATGCTTCTCCTGTCTTCGCTCAACTACCCCGGAGGCGATGCGCTATCGCAGCTGTACTCCCTGCTCCCCAAGGACGGCTCCGCCGCCGCCGTCTCCGTGCACGCAGACGTTCTCACCTGCATGACGGGGCTCACCCTCTTCGGCCAGAACCCCGCGGGTCTGCCTCTCGCGCTCTACGACACCCCTCCCAGCGTTGAGTCCGAGTCCTCGGCGCCGCTCGTCCTCTTTGACAAGACTGAAGACCCCACCAAGCTGCAATGGACGCGCTTCTGGAGCACTTTTGACTATGCTCTTGCCGAGGACCCTGCGAAGCCTCTCGGGAATTGGGAGGTGATCGGCATTGTGGAGGGTTATGCCGGCATAGAGGTTCTTCGGCCGGGCTACGGCCAGGTTGATATCGAAGCAGGCGGGGGCGATGGTGCTGGCGGACAGGACTTGATACTCGGCAAGGGCGCCGCTATTCGCCAAGTCCGAGACACAGTCAGGAAGTTTACTGGTGGCTGGTGGGCTGGACCTCGAATGGCGCCGCAGATCCGTATCATGAAGCGCATCAAGGACCAAGCGTGATTCTGCGCAGAACCATCCATGTAATAAATAATACGTATAATGATCTTAGCCGAATCAATCACATGCAAAGCTTCCACTTCACGGTATAGCTTCTAAGAGCATTGCACGGGCGTCTGTAGAAAAGTGCCTTGGGTCTTGTCATCTGATATTCAAATCACCAATACAACTGCAATTACCACATGGTCTTATTCCAAAAGCCATTTCATGCCTTATGCACCACTAAGAGAGTGATGTCTTTGCTGTGCTACAAGCGCCCCAAGAAACATGAAACTATGCATATGCCAAATAGGGAGAGCCATGAGTCTTTCTCTCCCTCCTCAAAACGCCAGTGTCATAAGCGGTCGGCGCTGATGGCAAGACCCCGAAACGACGATAACCACCACCAGTACTGAGAACCACCCGCTTCCTCCTTTTGCCCCCCCTCTTTTCCTGCCCTGCTTCCTGCTTCCCTCTTTTGTTCCAGGCCATTCCGCGTCTCCCAGAAGGGCGAAACATACCCATTGTCGAATACAGGTAATAAACACTAGCTTCCCGCGTGTACAAGAACACCACAACTCCCACGAATTAAGAAATGTCAAGATTGAGACAATGCATGCGCATCCGCTCATCGATAAGCCGACTGACCTCGATAGACTTGGGGTATCGATCATACAGGTAAAAAGTGAAATTAATGCCAGCCCTGCCCGCCTGTAGACCCAGTTTGACCTCTTCGACGTTTGGCAGTGAAGTCCTTGGTGGGCTATACGGGTGACTGGGCCGAAGGTTCCCCCAGATGGGCGTCGTACTCGCGACATCGTCAAGTTTGGCTGTGAACTCATTCCGTTTCGTCGTCGTCACCGACTTCTGAAATAGGCAGCTCACCGTACCTCTGTTTGTACCGGTCCAGTTCTCGCTTCTGTTCGAGAAAGACGGCGAGGATGCTAGCCATGGGACCGCGGAGTTCGTTGAGCTCTCGGAGAACGCCGCCACCTCTGGCAAGATGACGCATCGCCAAAGTCGAGACGCATGTCTGTAATAAATTAGAGTACTGTCATATAGCAAGGATGGGGGTTCTGCTTACCTCGATACGGGCGACTTGGTGCTCCATGAAATTCACCAAGAACCGCTCAGAGACCTCGTTGCCTTGCGTCTTGATACGCTCCAGCAGCTCAGTCTCAGGGGGTTGGAGACCCGTGCTGCGAACCTCCTCGAGCGTGCTGCACAGCATCTCCAGCCGGAGACTAACCTTCCACAGCCCCCAAACCAGCGCTGGGTCAAACGACAAAACACCACCGCCTGGGGCAAGAGCGCTCGGTTTGTCTGTGGTGTTGTCGTCCCGGCGCTCATGCTGAGCGTGGTGCTCGATACGGCCGGCCAATGCATGCGGGTATAGTGAGTATACAACTTCCGGATTCTCAAGACCTTTGAGCTTCTTTTCGCCCATCTCCTTGACCTGGAAGCCCTCGAAGCCCTGTGAGGTGAGAGATCTCAGATCTTTGCGGATGGCAGCTGCAAAATTTTCGTCCTCGAACGTATCGTCAGAGTTGTTGAAGTTTGCTCGGTCTGTATCTTGATAGTTCTCTAGGCAGCGCGTGATTTCGGAGATGAAATCTCTAGAAACCACGATTTGCCCTCCATCCGCCACGGCTGAGATTCTTGCCGCCTTGTTGATCATGGGTCCAAAGTAATCCATGCGCCGCGTGACTGGATCCCTTTCACTGACGTGGTCATTGCCAAAGTGAATGCCCATGCGAACCGAAAGACCCCGGAAGATGAGGGTTCCATCGTTGTCGTAGATAGGTTGGCATGACACCGAGTTGAGAACCTCGGAGGGCCAGCTAACGTCAAGCAGCTCCATCTGCACAGCGAAGCACCACAGCAGCGCCGATGTGGCGGTTGGGAATGACACCATGAAGGCATCACCTTCAGTCTTGACCTCGTAGCCACCAATTCGTCGCAGCTGTCGTCGCATCACTTCGTTGTGCAGTTTGATGGCGGACCTCATGGCGGTGGGGTACATCTCCCAGAGAGTGGTCGAGTTCTTGATATCGGTAAAGGCGATGGAAACGTTGCCCGTAGGCGCCGCAATCTCTGCCTCCAGGCGATTCAGGGATGAATCGAGCACGTCGCCCTTGGCCTTGCGTCCTCTCCTCGTCAGGACCTGGGCCCCGTCAGGGATGCCAGATGGGTAGAGCGACATGCTTGCGCCGCGGTGCAGGCGCGAACGTTCAACTCGCCTCTTGAGATCTGCCACGCTAATCATCATGACCATGATCTTGCCCGAGGCACCGTAGGCAATGGCGATATCTCGGAGCTTCTGGGCCGCCCGCATGAGGTCCTGGCGCTCTGCTCGGGCAATGTCTGTGATGAGACCTGCGGAGAGGTGTTCCCAAAGCTCTCTGGTAGCGAGAAGGATAATGTCATCTGTTTCTCGCACCGTCATGTGGCTGACATGAGGTGCTGCTTGCACCGACGGAATCAAATCGACGTAGCCAAAAGCCCTCGAGACTTCGAGAAGATCATTCAGTCGTCCGTTGCGAGACACCCAGCCACCAGCCTCGCGAATTCTTGATCGCTCTGAAGGCTCAGCAGGGTCGTGCTTGTGGGTAAGCATACGGTTCTTTCCATCCGTCTGGATGACCATGGCCTGTGCATCTCCGACATTGGCCACGTACAGGTCCAAGCCCTGAAGATAGGCTACAGTAGCAACACCGCCGGAGTTGAGATCTTCCTTACTGAGAACAACCGGCGCCGATCCCCTATGCGATGTCTTCGGGCGTTCTTCTGTGTGCTGAATGGCAATTGTGACCAGGTCCTTATTCAGCGCGAGGAAAGCTCTGCGAAGGGCATCTACTGGTGTCTCGTCCTGGTGACTCTTCAATCCCTTGAGCTCAGCGGCAAAGATGTGACCAAAGTTTTCGTGAAGGTATTTTGCGATCTTTGATCCTCCGCTTGACAGGGCCTGCCCATCAAAGAGGCCGAGGAGCATCTCGGTATCCGATGAGTTGAACCGGGGAACCACCAGATCGATGGTGGAGAGGTGCTCGTTTTTGCCGAGGGTATCAGCCATACCATAAGGCAGATGTCCTGCCAATGATCCCGACGTTCTGACACGCCTGTCCTCGCTCTGGTCTGGAATGCTTGGCTGTGTCAGGGTGACATCCATCAATCCGAGCACTCGAAGGTTGAGCAGTCGGTTGAAATCTGTGTACTGCTCTCGGTTGGCCGCACCTGCAGCGCCGGGCCCAGCCCAGACAACCTGCTTAATCTCCAGTCGCTTGTTTCCCGAGAGGTTGAGGTACCTCAGGTTCGGATTGAGGTTCCAGTTCCAGTCATAAGGTACGTTGGAGATGTTGTATTTCAGGTAGTTGTTTCCGCAATCCAGCACTGCGAGCTTCTTTGCCCTGGAAATATCGGCAGGCAGGTTGGTGAATTTGTTGCCGTTGATGTACAAAGCCTGGAGCAGACTCGTTTCCTCAAGGTCGTCAGCAGGTAGCGTGGTCAACCCATTACCAGAGAGATACAGCTCCACGAGCTGCGGCCAGTTCTTTATCGTGCGTTGAGGCATGTCGGAGATCTCATCGTTGTAGGACAGGTTGAGAACGCGGAGCTCAGTCAGGAGCACGATCTGGTCAAAGACATCGTCATCCAGACGGTTGTCTGCGAGATACAAGTTCTTCAACGAGCCCACAAACGTGTTTGTCAACCTGGATGACTGGCTCGAGTCCTTTCTGGCGTTGGCGGCCGATGTTGGACCGCTCACGCTCGACACTGTGCCTTGTGAGCCAGCCCGAGACATGACGGATGTTTTGCGACCTCCCTTGCCGTAAACAGAAACGACGGATCCTTTCCTGTCAGCACCAGGGATAACGGGGGACGGTCCGACACTCAGCAGCGTGCTGGACGACGCCTGGCTCGGTCTCCTGTCCTCGGTCAAATCTTCAGCGCTGGGGGTATGCGATAAAGAAGGGACTGGTAGCGGCTTTCCATTGGTTATTTGGGGGAGACCTTGCACCTCGTCGCCAGGTACGCGAGGCGGGCGCGAGGCAGGCTTGGGGAACGTGTCGAGCACATTGGACGAGGCGTTGAGGGTTTCCAATTTGTTAGCCCACCATATCTCCATCGGCAGCTTCGAGATGTTGTTGCCGCGTACATCGAGGACCTTGAGCTCGGCGAGGCATCCAATCTGCGGTGGCAGCTCGCCAACAGAGTTATGGGCAATGCTGAAATGCTCTAGCTTCGTCAACGCTCCAATTTGGGATGGCAGAGAGACGAAGTAGTTCTTGTCCAAGACGAGACGTTGCAGGTTGGTCATGTGGGCAAAAGCAGTATCGATGCTCGCCAGCTGCGCGTGGGAGAGGTTCAAGGTAGTCAGCGTCGGGACTGGCTCAGTAATCTCGAATTTGTTGAGGGGGTTCGAATTCAGCTTCAATAAACGAATCGACTCAAACTTGCCCACAAATGCTGATACGGAGTTGTGGGCGGCGTAAAGAATTTCAAGCTTGGGGAGTTGGGCTATGGTGTCGATGCTGGTGATGGTGTTGTACTTGATGTCGAGCTCGCGGAGATTGACAAGCTGACGGAAGGTCGCCGGTACACGGTCCGTTAGTCTGTTGTTGGTGATGAGAAGCTTCTCGAGATTTCTCAGGTTGCCGATTTCGTTGGGAATGCTGGCAATGGAATTGAAGCTGAGATCCAAGTCGACCAAGGTAGTCATACTACAGAGGAAAGGGGGGAAGGTATCGAGGAAGTTGGATGAAATGTTCAAGCTTCTCAGGGACTGGTATGTTCCAAAATCCGGAGGCAGGTGCTTGAGCCGATTGTTTGCCAGGTTGAGCTTAAGCAAGCCCGAGATAGTGTTCAGTTCAGCGTGCTCAAGCTGCTCCAGTCGATTGTTGGAGACATCGAGGAATGTCAGCCGGCCAGCCCTCGATAGGCTGGGCGGCAGCTTCCTTGCCTCATTGTTATTGAACTTGATGTCTCTCAGGTTCTTGCATGACTGTATGAAGTCCCTCGGAACGTCTAGTGAAAGATTCCGAGACAGGTTCAAGGAAATGATGTCCCCTGCTTTCGAGTAGAGAGAGATGGGAATCGTGATCAGATTTCTCCCCGAGAGATCGACGTGATTGAGCTTCGGGGCGCGGGATAAGCTCATATCAGTTGTTTTGGCGTGGAAGTCGCTCTCCCTGGCCGACAGGAACATGAACCTGGCGATGTAGCTATTGTCTTCACGCCCCAGGTCTTCTATACGATCCTTTTCTTCGTAGCCTATTTGCTGTAGCACCCGTTTCTGCAGGAGAAGCGGGCGCTCGATGGGCAACAGGACCCGAATGAGATCATGCTTCTTGAGAATGATGTGGTAGTTTTCCAAGCCATCCACGACATATGTCTTTTTTATGACTTGTGAGATGACGTCTGTCACGGTAGAATCCAGTGGCATGGAATGCGTCGAGAAGGTGCCGTCGGAACGGAAGATTCGAATGCAGTAGGGGGTAGCTTTTTCGTCGGACCGCGGCGGAGCGCCAATCTCGTCAATATCGGGGGCGTTGATTGACTCATCTTCGGTGTTGCGCCTGACGGCCCAGCTGTCTGGGGCGTCCCAACGCCCTTGGGGTCCTGCCGAGGCAGGCTCACGACCCTCGTCTTGGTTGAGGAAGGACGCATCCATGGGCGTCAAAGGTGGCGGCTGTGTCAAGATGCCTTCCATGTCGTTGAGGTTCGTATCGAGGTGGTAGACGCGGCCAGGATCGTTGCGGTCGGTAGGGCCGATGGAATCCTCATTGTAGTCGTAGGGCGGCCGGATGCCTCGGCCCTTCTTGGCAAAGGGGAACTTGTTGTTGAAGGTGGTGGCTGCACGAGGGTTACCTGGTCGTTGATCCTGAAGGTCGGCTAGATCTGGCGTACTGGGCCAGTTGGAAGGGAAAACAGCAGGAGAAATGTCCCGGTGAATGTCGGCTCTTGACGGCTTTGTCTGCAAGGACTTGCTAGACGAAGGCAGGTCGCGCAACTTGGCAGAGCCATGGTCATCCTTCTCCCTATGACGGCGCAGACGGGGAAGAAACCTGCGCTTGCCATGATGACCGGGCGACGTCTGTCCGTCGACTTGGCCCGCCGAGCCGTAATGACCACTGTTGAGGCTTGGAGTCGGACTCTCCGCTCTGGCTCGGGAGTTGTACACAGCAGCCGAGCCTCCCCTATCGCGAGGTCCATAGCCACTGGCCATGGTTTCCTCCCTGCTCACTGTCGGGCGAAGGGATCTCGAGTCGTCATTGCTTTTGTTGTGGCGATGATGGCCAGGAAGATGGACCATGCCTGATCGTGAAGAGGATGAAGTCTTGGGTGGGGCTTGCGAAGAGGCATCGCCAGCATAGCGATCTCGATCCGGTCCTGTTAGCTTGTCTCGGACTGGCGCTTCTCCATATCGTGCGATATCCTGTTGACGCGATGGTTAGCACGCTCTAACGGATACAGCCAACACAAACAGGACTCATGCCATAATGATGGGACTGTAAAACCACAAAAAAATGCGGGGAGAATATGGGGTACCAACGCCTCGACGAAAAAGTGAAGTAGCAAGATGCGGACGTACGTTATTGTCCTGATACAGAAAGGGTACGACCTCTGGAGCCGGGACGGGTGTCCTAGGGCGACCAGGTGGTGAGTGGTCTCTGTCTTGGTCCGTGACGTTGGAGTAGTTGCGATCGCGGTGCGTCGGGCGGTTAGAGCTGTAGGAACGCGACCGTGAATCTTTGCCAGGTATGGAGCCTGGAATACTACCTTCGGAGCTGTCGCGCCCGGGGAACTCCTCGCCGAAGAAACCCTGAAGTTTGCGCAGGCCACCACGCGTGATGCTCGTCTTGGAGCCCTGGCTGTTGGTGGTAGCAATGCTGGCAGCAGAGGGGCGCCTATCGGAGGCGAAGTAGGCATCTTCGGGGGAGTCCTGCCCGCTGGAGGCCGGGCCAGCGCGCGCAGACGAGAAGTTGGCGTAACTCGGGGACAGCTGAGAGGCTATGGACAAGCTATCGCTGGAATCGTTGAAGAAGGTTGTATGGCCAGTCGTATTCGTCCAAGGCGCAATCTGAGAGGGGCCGGCGGTAGGCGGGTTATGTTGAATCTTGGGAAGGCGAGCGGTATCAAGGACGGACAGGTCGCGACGATAGTTGGACAGGTCGTTCATGTTTCGGTCGGAAAGCGGCATATTGGATCCATGAGTTGCGCTCAGGTCGGCGGGGGAGGTTGTGGGCGAAACTTGAGAGTCGTCTTGTGCGGATAACCTAAAGCAAGCAACCAGGGTGAGTTTGGACAAATCCGGACGAGTTCGAGTTGGCTTCGAGGCAGAGGGAAGCCAAGAAGCGGGCAGAAGGTGGGAGAGGCGGGTAGGGGAAAGAGAAGAGAAGGAAGGGGGGGGGGGGAGCAAAGCCAGACTTACCTGGCAAGCTGAGCCAACTCGTTGGTGTTGAGGCGCACAGGAGTACCGCGACGAGGTGTGGAGGTTTGGGTGGGCGTCTTAGAGGGTTTCACAGTGACGGTGCTGTCGGTGCTGGCGCTCGTAACAGAGCTGTAGCGATTGGCGCCGTCATGCCTCGTCATGGTCGCCAGGCCGTGGTGACTGAGCGCCGAGCCGTATCATTTGAGACGGGACGGGGTCCAAGGCGCATTCAGGTCATGCTCTGGATCAGCTTAGACGAGACCGAGGGGCCTTTATGCGGCGGCAAGCAGAAGCGAGTCGACGGGTTTGGGAGGTGGTGAATGGCCAGGATGAAGATGAGGATGAGGTCGAGGGCGAAGCGAAGGAGCAAGAGGAGGAGGGGGGCTGAGTATTGATGGTCGGCGAACGCGATAGGATCGAGACGTCTGACGCTATGGCAAAGTTGGGGGTTGCCAATTGCCGAATAGGTAGGGAATCCGGCTGCCTTGGGATTCCCGCGCGTTGTTGCCTCACGAGGGACCTGGAGGCAGGGCAAGGAGACGATGGCTGGATGGTTGGCTGGAAGGTAAATCGAATGGACGGATAGACTAGCCCTGGAGAATGGAGAATGGAGAATGGGAGAGGTGGGTGGGATTGGATTGGACAGGCGGGAAAGGACGATGGGACGGGAACTGGAACTGGAACTGGAAGTAGGTAGGGTGGCTTGCCATTGCCTTGGCAGTGAGACTACTTAACCCTGGTACGTAGGGAAAGGTTGGAGGTACTCCGTACCAGCCCCGGAGAGCTGAACGGGAGACCAAAGGCCAGAGGTCCAGGAGGGTTGCAAGCCCCTCTGCCCGCCTGGCCGCCGTTGGTACTGGGTAACTCGCCCCATTCCGGGGAACTGTGTCGCATAGGTACGATTACACTGGGCGAGATATTTACCAGGAGACGGGGTGGTGGGATACTTGGAGGTACATACTTACCTAAGGCAACACTACTAACCTAGGTACTAACCTAATGTCTAGATAGTGGCTGGGTCCCTGCGAGGATCAAGACTCAAAGTGCATTGCCAGCTGGAGAGATCTCCAAAGTACAATTCGTGCATTGCACATCCGCCCTCCCTCGGTCTACCAATGTGCACCGAGGACGACATGCTCTTTGGTTCAGAATCTGCCAGCTTATCTTGTACTTTTACCTTTTCGCCAGGGGGTCTACCAGGTTGTAGTAAGGTGCACCCAGGTACTAACCTAGGTACGGAGTATGTACCTGGCTGAGAGTCGAGTCCCTCCCGATCGTTGCCTCTATCCGAGATTGACTGTAGCGCCGGGATATATTGCTCGTGACATAAGCTGGGTCAATTCCATTTTGCTGTTTGATTCATATCCATCGGACCCAGTGCTTGGAAACATCAGCGTCTAGCGTTGGGGCTGCCTCTCGGTCAATTCTCCGTTCAGGTTCAGTCGGCGAGTCCCTGTTGCCTGGCTGCTTTGCCGTATCTGATTACTGTGCCCAAGCCTCCAGGCCTCGACGCCTCCAAGCCTCGACGCCTACCCCTGGCCATCCATCCTGACAGCTTTGGCCTGAGATCTAATCTCGAATAAGGTGCAATCCATGGTTAGCACCTATTAACACATGATAGACTGGCATGCCTGCATGCATCTCGCCATGAACCGGTGAACGGACATGTTCATCACCGACTGTCCCACTCGCCGCTGGTCAAATGTCTTTTTATCCATGCCATTATCAAGGATACATAAAGTCCGAGCTGTAAATAGTAGATGGGTCTACGCCCCAGGTGCCTCTTCCCATGAACCAAAGTGCTGGCACCATATATTTCAGTCGTTGAAGCGAGATGGTGTGCTAGGGACGGGTATTGATTGTATTGACAAGTACCACGACCAAGGGATCGCTCTTATCGGCTCCCTCTTCACGGAGAGAGCATGAATATCTAACGAGGCGCAGATGTCCGAAAGCATAAAGAATGGAGCTGAAAAGGTATTCACACACACACATATATATATATATAGAATGGAAAGAGGCGCACTCTTGTCCTGTACAACTTGGGAGGACGACAAAGACGAAGAAAAGGGTCCCTCGCCATCGCCAAGAGGAACTGGTTCGCAGCCGAGCTGTGGAGAAAGCGAGAACCGAGCTCCCCTCCCGCGGATACATTAATTAATACCTAATTCCATGGCTTTGCTCTACAGCATATTCAGCTCCGGCCAAGAAGGGAAACACGCCACTAAGACAGCTACGACCCAGCTATCAGCGTGATGCAACTTGGCATAGCCGATTGTCTCGGAAAGGCGGATCAGCGGCCATCCAACTCAACTACGGGGGGATGCTAGATGGGAGAGATGGCGGCTGGCTGACGGTACCCGTCATCACGGCTGACCATCCTGGGAAAGGAGGGGGACCGTCCCAGCCGGCTGGAAAAGGCTGCCCAACTCGAGCAACACGGTATTCCCACGATGCACCCGCGACGCCCGCCTACCTACGTACTATGTACAGCATGTACAGCATTGTCTACCCAGCTGTAAGTACATGGGCGAAAGACGTCGCTGGCAAATGTTTCCGGCTGTACTTGTCAGTATCTCTATCTATTGTACTCGGGTCCTCGCCATCCTCGCCATCCTCGCCATCCTCGCTCTCGCTCTTGTCCTCCCACATGACCCAAAGCCAAGCTGTCTTTGCCTATTTCATCCACCTATGAGGGGTTTCCCTCCTCCTCCATCGGCGTCACTCGTCATTCTGATATCAGCCCTTTCCAACTGCTGTGCCCTCTCCACACCTACACGTATATACATAGGTACTCGGCTGGTCTAGACAACAGCCCAGTGTCAAGTGTAGGGGGGCCACCATCTCTGCCTTCATGTCCAGCTCCACGGGAATTCTGGTTCTGGTGTCTTGTTCCATCCCGCACAAGTGGACCATACCACCTGTCCACCACCCATCCTTACATGCCTTGTGACAAGGCTGCACTCCCCTCACGCATCCAGCCCTGCCTTTGTTGAGCCATGATACCGCCAGAGGGACCTCTTGTACCATCGGCAGCGGTAGGGATGCATGCCGATATGGCCGGCATCCAACCAGCTGCGAGTCTGCTCGGTGACGGACTGACTGATCGTCCTCCCAGCCCCGCAGACGCTGATGGGGACTCCAAAACGCCTTTCTAGCCACACAGAGCAATAGCCATCGTGCGAAGACACCTCGGTGACAGACAAGAATGAATAATGACTCGGGCTAGTCTACCTCATTCATCAACTCTGTAAAACAATCCGGGGGGTTTTCCCCTAATCGATTCAATTGCTTCCCTCGTGACGCCACCATCCGCTGCCTTCTCGTTTGCGCAGCTTGTTTTTTCATCAATTGGTCTCCCAACTCATTTCCCTCCTGCTAGAAATCAACAACCTCTGCCATCATGACTGACCAGCTTCATACCTGGTGGAAGGAGAGCTCCGTCTATCAAATCTATCCTGCCTCCTTCCAGGACTCGACGGGTTCTGGCCTGGGCGATCTAAAGGGCATCATCGCCAGAGTCGACTATCTGCACAAGCTGGGAGTAGATATACTATGGCTCTCTCCCATATTCAAGAGCCCCCAGGTCGACATGGTAGGTTCATTGCTATGCGATTTACGCCCTCACTGCTTCTGACTCCCTCTCCTCCTCCAAGGGTTACGATATAAGCGACTACAGGTCCATTCATCCACCATACGGGCACATTTCGGATGTAGATATCCTCAGGGACGAGCTTCACGCGCGCGGCATGAAGCTCGTTCTTGACCTTGTCGTGAACCATACAAGCGACCAGCATGAATGGTTCCGTGAGTCTAGAAAGTCCAAGGACAACCCGTATCGAGACTGGTACATCTGGCGCCCTCCTCGCTATGACGCCGATGGAAATCGCCAGCCACCAAACAACTGGGACAGCCATTTTCAAGGTCCGTCTCTCCATTGTGCCTGCGTACAGCCTCAAAACCTCAAGTTGACGTCCTCCAGGGAGTGCCTGGGAGTATGATGAGACCACAGATGAATACTACCTTCACCTCTTTTGCAAAGAGCAGCCCGATCTGAACTGGGAGAACCCCCTCGTCCGCAAAAGTGTTCATGAAATCATGCGCTTCTGGCTCGATAGAGGTGCCGATGGATTCAGAATGGACGTCATCAACTTCATCAGCAAGGACCAGTCTTTCCCAGACTCCAAACTGACGGCACTCAAAGGCCCCGAGTTCTACGCTTGTGGACCCAGGCTGCACGAATATCTCAAGGAGCTGGGTTCTATTCTCAGGGAATACAACGCCTTCAGCGTGGGAGAGATGCCATGTGTCGATGATGAACTCGAGATTATCAAGGCCGTGCGAGCTGATCGAGGCGAGCTCAGCATGATTTTCCACTTCCAGCTGTATGTGCCGAGCTACCATTCTCTCTTGGCCAACTTGATCCAAGTTGACAGTCTGCAGCATGGTACTAGACCACGGCCCTCAGGGCAAGTTCTCCTCGCGGAAGTGGACGCTGGCAGAACTAAGGAAGACGGTCACCAAATGGCAGGAATTCATGTACGACAACGACGGGTGGAACGCCCTCTATCTCGAGAACCACGATCAGCCACGCTCCATCAGCCGTTTCCTTGACGACAGCCCCGAGCATCGCGTAGCCAGCGCCAAGCTAATCGCCATCTTTCTGCTGCTCCAAGCCGGCACGCCCTTCATTTACCAAGGCCAGGAGATTGGCATGACCAACGTGCCCAAATCATGGCCTATAGACGAGTACAAGGACATTGACTGCCTGAACCACTGGGAGTGAGTGCTGCTAAAAACCGCCTTGTCGTGACAGGGCTGCTGCTGACTATGGATAGGCTCTACGGCAAGAACGCAGATGAGAAGACACAGAAGTATTTGATGAAGAATTACCAGGCCAAGTCCCGAGACAACGCCCGCACCCCTATGCAGTGGGACACTTCGGCCCACGCCGGCTTCACCGCCGGCAGCTCTCCCTGGATGCGCGTCAACGACAACTACAAAGACGTGAACGCGGCGTCTCAAACCCCGGACGCCGACTCCGTGTATCACTGCTACCGCCACGTGCTGGAGAAGCGGAAGGCTTTGAAGCACATCTTCGTATACGGAGACTATGACGTGATTGACGAGCAGAACGAGCACGTCTTCGCCTACAAGAGGATTTCGACCGAGGGGCACGAGGCCGTCGTAGCCTGCAACTTCTCCGCCGAGACAGTGCATTGGACATTGGGGGCGAGGGCGAAGGAGGTTGTGGCTACGTCAGTTGGGAAGACACTCAGTGACTTGGACGGAGGCAAGGTTCGTCTTGGGCCATATGAAGCCCTCGCGGTTCTCATAGAGACACGGCGGCGCGAGGAGACGCCAAGTAAATCGTGGTAAGCAATATCTAGTGTCAGGATCAATACATGGCGGTATACAGCCGAGACGGGCTGTTATCTATCAAGACAGCCCCTGCTGTCAACAAGCAAGAACATCACAGCATCGCGCTCTTCTTCGTGGTGTGATGACAGGCGCGCAAAACATACTCATTACATGGTCCCCGGTCCTTACTCGTCATGGACAATCTCTCCCAACGCTTTGCTCTCTTCCATAATCTCCCTCGCCTGCTCCACTCCGGCATCCATATCCTCCATGATGAGCTGCACAGCCAGCTCGGCCACGAGAACCGACTGGATGAAGGCGGCCGAGCCGCGCCCCGCAATCACGCGGTCGTCCACGGCCTTCTGCTTTAGCAGGTCGCCAAACTCCCGCACCAGGTAGTCGCACATGAGGTTGAAGCCCCGGGGGCCGTAGTACCCCGGGTTTAGGTTCTCCTCCTTCTTCATGGACCTGGCCGTGCCGGCCTCGATGTTGGCGGCCAGCTTGTTTCGGAACAGCGAGCTGCCTCCGTTGATGACATTGAGCACGAGGCCGTGATGCTGCGAGAGCCGCTGTTCCAGGCCCTCCCACTCAATCTCTGGGTATCCGCTGGACCTCCAAGTTCCCATGGCGGTCTTTTTCCTATGTATTCGGCAAAACTTGGTCTGCATTTGCACCCTCATCCGCTTGCCTTTGGAAAAGCTTTTGAGGAATTCCCCGTCGACAGGCTGCCCACACCATGGGCACACCGTCTCAACAGCTTGTGGCTTTGTCTCAATAATCTCGGGCTCGTCCACAGTATCGTCACTCAGGAGCTCCGGCTCTGCAGCGTGTGAGGCGGTGCCTGATTCTGTTCGTGTCTCGGTCATGTTAACACTTGATAGCTCGGAGGGCATAATGAATTTCGCTGGCGGTGGTGATGGTGTTCTTGATAGCGCTCCCCTCTTCTTCTTTCCTCGGTTTTTCTTTCCATCGTCTCTCACACGGCCACTCAGTTTGCGTTCACGGCCTGGAGCTGGTGAAGGTGATCGTGTCCCCTCTGAACCACTCTGGGTAGGCGCGCGCTTGAAGCGAGGACGCTCCTTGGCAGGCGAGCGCAGAGTATCATCGGGAGCGATGAACTTGCTCTTGGGTTTCTGAGGACTATCAAGGAGATCCGGCTTTCGGATATTAGTTCTTGAACCTGTACTATTCTGGGAGCCTGTGGGCTACGTTAGTCTCACTGCACGTCCAAGCCAGATGGTGATCCTACTTTGCGAGCCGCGTGGGTTCTTTCTGGAACCGTACGTGCTGTTGACCTTGTTTGACTTGACGAATCCTATTCGATTGTGTAGGTGGTCTGCCGAGCTTGGTGGCGTCTGGGATAGATGTGCTGCGATGGCAGCAGCCCTGTCGTTCGCTTCACTATCCGAGCGTTTCCGCTTCGAAGGTTTCAGTGAAGTGTCTGGCTCCTTGTCATATCCTATTTTTGGCTTTGAAGAGGTCGAGCTCCGGCTCGAGCTGTCCTTCCTGCTCCCAAACGTAGTACTCTTAATGCCGGCGCGTGCTGGCCTGTCGTCGCCTGAACTTTCGAGTACATCATCGTGTGGCGGGGGTGCCTTAATCCTGGGAGCTATGAATCCTCGACCCTTGTCTTCGGGTTGTGCTTTTAGCTTGAGCGGCTTGTCGTTGCTGTGAACCTCAGAATCATCCTCATCATCCGTCGAGGCTGGCGGGTCATCAACTGCTGGGGCCGCCTTTCCAATCTCTTCTCGTTTTCGATTCCCGACAATACTGAGCAGTGGCCTGACGTTGGGGCCACGATTTTGGCCGATGACCCTACGATTCATGCTCGCCAAGCGTATAGTTGAATTCACCCTTGGGATCGAGGAAGATGGAAGAGCTCCGAAGCATCTCACCCTTGGCCGAGGTGAGAGATGTTATCTGACGTTCTGTCAGAACCGGCTTGCCCTGTCTCGGAGCTTCTATTCCAGGTGTTCTGGCGAGCTTGTTGGTTGGACAGCAAAATGCAATTCGAATGCAATTCGAATGCAACTCGAATGCTATGCGAACGCAATGCGAATGCAATGCGAATGCAATGGGGATTGGTTCCGTATTAGGGGCCTGAGAGCCTGTTGCAAGGCAGGAAAAACACGGTACTTGATCAATTAAGCATTTCCGAAGCGGTTGGGTGACTTGGATCAGACTTGCGCTCTACGAGCTTGGAATTGTGCGAATGTGAAGTTGAGATATCGGATCCCCAATAACGTGAGACGGTTACTGGACGCGTTTAGCCAATGCCACTGGCGCGTCTGTGAGGTCACCAGCGCTTGTGTCTGCCCCAGCACCCCTGTACGTTGGCCTTTTGGCGCTGAACTGGGCAGAATTCCCCCTACGTCCAACTGGTAGCCACTAAAGCTCCCCACCATGGCGGGAGCATTGGATCACATTCAGGTACCATCCAATCCCATCCACCCCCCTGCACGAAGCCAGGCACTCCATCGGCCTCAATGCCAGTTGGGCTTGCGATTCAGCCCTCTCACTCTCGTATCGTGTATACCTCTCTTCGAATCTGCTCCGACCCGCCTGTCCTCCGACTCTTGGAGCCCGGCACGCTGCAGACATGGCGCTCAACCGCAAGTATGCAGCTCTTCCAGACCTGGTGAGCGCTTGACCGACGTCCCAAACCTCCTGTCGATCCAGGGAACATGTTGACTGACCTGGCTGGTTTCCCAGGACTCCGCGCCAGACATATACGAGACGCCAGACCTAACGGACGACAATTCTACACTCCCGGTAAGCGAAGGGCTCTACTCCTCCGTCTGCATCAACCCCGTTTAACACTGCCATCAGACAACCGCCGCCCGAAACCAGTCCGACGATGAGTTCTACGACATTGAGGAGGACGACGAGGCCCAGCCCATATCGCGCTCACGACTACGCATTGATGAGGCCCGGTCCCGTTTCCTACCCGCCCACGCTGAACCCGCCGGCGGAGAGCTTGCAGACCGCTTTGATTGGAAACGCAAGGCCTACAAGGTCTCGGGCCGGCGACAGCACATCCTCGAGGACGGCACCGAGGAGTACGGCGACTTGACGGACGACGAAGACGAAGCAGAGAGCTTTGAGCGAAAGATTGCTCGTCTGAAGCGAGAAGTCCTGGAGGCCAAGGAGTACTATGCCCAGCAGGAGACGTCCCGTGATGCGGCTGGCGAGAGCAAGGTGGATTTGGACTCTCTCAGCCAGGTCCTGGACAATATATCAGGAGCTCCAAGAGTGACAAAGTCATTGGGAGCCCCCAAATCTGCTCCGGCGGCTGCCGATGCCAAGGACAGCAGTCAACCACAGGCTGGCAGCGGCCCTACTTATACACTCACATATACGCCCACCTATGAACAGAGCCATGCCCTAGCCAAAGCAGCGGATTTCGACCGACGGCTCCTGGCCCTGGAAAGGGGGCTCGGCATTGGCGCCTCCTCCATACCTGAAGCTGGCGACAATGGGCTGCCGAGGGCTATACTACCTACACTCGACGCAATGGAGAAGCAGCTCTCCACGCTCGCCCAGGCATCGACAGCCAACCTCGACGCCATCAGCCGGCGCGTGCGAACCCTTGCATCGGAGCAGGAGAAGCTGAACGAGTCCCGAGAGAAGGCCAAGGCGCTGCGGGAGGAGCTCGGCAAGCACGCGCCGCCGCCCCCGCCGGAGGAGGGCGACCAGGAGGCCAAAGTCAACGCCCTCTACGCCATCCTGCCGAGCATCGAGAAACTGACGCCCATGCTGCCGCCGTTGCTGGACCGCCTGCGCTCGCTTCGCGCCATCCACGCCGACGCAGCCGCGGCGAGCCAGACGCTGGAGCGCGTCGAGAGCCAGCAGACGGACATGACGGCGGAGCTCAAGCAGTGGAGGGAGGGGCTGGAGAAGATGGAGGCGGCCATGAGGCAGGGCGACAGCACCGTGCAGGGCAACCTCAAGACCATGCAGGGCTGGGTCAAGGACCTGGAGGAGCGCATGAAGAAGCTGGCCTAGCAGGATCTCGAAGATACCCAATTTGAGCATATTCACACTACTGATTAAACATGAAGCTGCATACGAATTGAATGTAAATCGCAGTTCTGTCATGACTGCGTCTGGAGAAAATACAATGTCCGACTTTCTGGCCATCACGTGCGCCATTAAAGCATTGGTGGGGCTTTTAATTCTTGTCAGCTACAAAACCATTGCCCATTGTCCTCCTTCAAATCTCTTCTCTCCCTCTCTCTCCCTCTCTACTCAACCCAATACTCAGTTGGCACTCCACATATCACGCTGCGCATCTGGTAAGTCGAATCATTTCTTGTTACTTGCTCTACTCCCACACAATCTTTGGAATGATGCCTTAATAGCATGTATTACCTGAACATACTTTGATGTCTTTAATTATCACCAAGATCTCTGATCCAAAACCCCCTTCTGCTCTACGCTGTACCGCACTCAATCATACGAGCAAGAATGTGTGCTAACCAGCCGCAAAGGCATTCTTTTTCTAGACGCGAATCGCCGTACATAGTATAGAACAAAAAGACCCCCCTCCGCCTGTCGCCGCTACCAAATGTCAAAGGCTCGCCCCGGGCACTTCAAAGTGCTGTACTTTGCCAGCGCGAGCTCCCACACTGGCAAGGAACACGAGGAGCTGCCCGCGCCCCTGGCCCTGGACAAGCTGTTTGCGGAGCTGGACGCGCGGTATCCTGGCTTTCAGGCCAAGATTCTCGACTCGTGCCTGGTGACGGTCAACCTTGATTATGTAGATGTGCCGGGTGAGGGCGGGGTGACGATCCAGGAAGCAGACGAGGTCGCTATCATACCTCCTGTCAGCTCCGGATGAGCGCCATCTTCCTCCTTCTTTGTGTGATAGTCGAAGCGTCTTACACATACACATGTCCGAGTAACGCCCGGGTTTCTTGCGCACGTAAACCAAAAAGAAAACCATGGAAAAAACTGAAGCTATCGGCTGCCTGCGGGATATTACGCCTCGCGCGGTAACAACGGATCCCGTTCGCCATCCGCCGTGCGTCGTGTTAACCGCGCCCATTGCCGCTGCCTCCAATCTGCACCCCATAGCGGCTTGTCTCTGGTATGCCTCCTCAGGCGGAGAATGCCGACGACGAACAGTGACAAGAACAGCACGGCCAGCAGAGTCGACACGATGGATACAATGGACGTCAAGCTCGTAATGGTCGACACCTGGCAGCCAAAGGGCTGTGTGCGGATCTCCCATCGCTCCGCCCAGTGCGGGCAGATGTTTTCCTCGTAAGCCGGTGCCAGCAATGGGACTTTGTAGGAGTTTGGCACACACGACCATGACTGGATGCGATTCTTGTCAGCCAAAAACACCCATCATTTTTCGTCGCACGAGCGGGGTCTTTCATCATACAAATGGGCACCAGCTGCACTCAGACGAAGCCAGGCAGCCCCGGCAATTCTGGTGACGCCAGCATCGAAGGAGATGTTCCTGTCGGTCCTCGGCAACTGTGAAGTTGCTTCGAAATGCTTGGAGCTCAGACAGTGGGATCTCTGAAAGATCCATTGGGCCGGCGCTTTGCGTACCCTTCTCCTTCTTCAACGTCGTTCTGATGTCATGACATGAATATCAACGACAACGCGACAATGTTACAAGCTGAAGCTGAGCCAGCGAGGGTGGTCTGTGCGCCAAGCTTCCTTCAATAGCTTTGTCAGCTTCCGTTTGCGTTCGTCAATTCAAGCCAGCCAACAGACAGATACAGCATTCTTGACCCTCAGAATGCTTCAATTAGACGACTATGAATACATGTTGTACAGATATAAGAATCGCGCCGCTCCTGATTCGATGCCAATTCCATAAAGGGCACGCAGGTTAAGATTCCAGCATCACAAGTTTCTGCAGCTCTCGTGTCCGTCGAACATTGAGCTTTAGCCTCTTCATCCTCGTCCTCATCCGTCGAACCATCTCCTGTTTATCGCTTTCCGTATTTTCGTCCAAGAACGTATCCAGTATCACGAGGTCAGCGAGGAATCGGCGGATCTGAAGTCCAGTCTTGCTCTGTACGAATTCGTCCATCGCCTCATCGCAGGCCACGGAAACGGCAATTTTGAGCCCATTCAGAACATCGCGGTCGCTCAAACGATGCCTTGACTTGTCCATGTAGGATTTGTGGTGAGGTTTGCGGTGTCGTTTTCCCGGACCAAGAGAGCCAGATTCACTGTGAAGACCTGGTCGCATGGAAGATGTTCTTTGAGGTACGGTGGGCTGGCGTAGCATTCCAGCATATACACCTTTGCCTTTGTGAGGGCTGATTGCCAATTTTGCCTCGCTGTTTATTCTAGGCGGAGTCATCCCACACACCACTCCCGACGGCTCCTTCTGACTTGTTCCGCTCATCTTCTTAGTGCTTTCAGCAGCCCCGTCGTGGGTGACCGAAATGGATCTCTGGTGATCTTGAAGCCGAGGCAGTACAGGAGCGGAGCAGCTTGGATGTGACCCAATGCCATGATAGGCTGGCTCTCCTGCCATACTGTCAGGGGATCGGTTCAGGGGTGTAGTCTGAGATGTTGTGATTCCAAGACGTGGTACGCTATCGGGAATTTTGGTCCCTAGCAATCCAGCTGAAGAGGCTCGGTTGACAGCGTCCGGTGTACGTGAAAAGACGGCTCCATTGCCAGTTTTCGCGAGTTGGTTAACTGATAATGGAGAGTCGTCTTGCACTGGGTCAAGTCCACGGTTCCCGGGATTGTCGTATAACGGTTTCGAGAGTGGCAGCCTTCGCTTTCCGTTCGCCACCGATATGCCCAGGAAGCTTCCAAGACATGGCAGGCGACCTTTCGATTTCTCTGGTGGCAATTGGTCTGGCGTATTCGATACCATCGTGTGCTGTCTCCTTGGTGATTCCTCGAGCTTGGAGCTTCCGTCTGTAGTTGAAGCTGCGTGACTTGGAAGGCAGAAAAGACATGGGGATCGCTTCCGATCTCTAACCGCACTCTGACCCCATGAATTCTTTTGTTTGTACATGTTGTCTTTCATTCCGTTGGCTCTATCAGCTGATGTTCGTCGGCTCGTCGCGAGAGCATTGCGTCTTTCACTAGGGCCATCCTTCTGTGAGGATGATAGATCAAGACCGGGCGGTACAGCAATGCCATTTGCTGCTGGGCGGACCCTGCTACGTCCAACGTAAAACTGAGGCAGGCGCTGAACTTGGTCTCTGGCTGTAACAGCTAACCCTGCTCCTGTGAATTCTGAGCGGAAGGGCATGAGTGCCGAAATGGTTCGTAGGGTTTTTCCAGACCCAGTCGGTGTGGGAGTAAAGTTCAGGATTTTGCCTCGCGCTCCAGTGTTGTCTGCGTATCGCTGGAGTTCTTGAGTGAAGCGATCCAAGGCCCGCACTTGGCTCGCGGTCCTTGAGGCGAGTTCGTCAGCACTCTCTGAGGTTCTCGTGCGCGGCTCCGTGCTTGACAACTCCCTCCCAACGTATGAAGCTAGGCGAAGTTGAAGGGCGATGTTGCGCGATATGGCTTCAATGAGAGATGGGGAAACTGAACATGATCGTTGGCTACTCGAGTCATCAGCCGCAGCACCATCAAGAGCATGCAATGCGGGGCTGGCTGCAGTGCCCGACGACTTTGCAGCACGAGATCGCTGTTTGGGCGGAAACCTGAGCGGTAGTGCTGTAGAGTCGTGAGTTGCCGGAGTTGAATGTTGGGCTGCACTTGGATTATTAAATGAATCTATGCTTGAGGTGTTGATGGAAGCGGCATGGGTCGAAGTGGCGACACACGGGTCCCGCATGCTAGACGGATGGATGGGGAAGTTGTCAAGCTGTGCCGATATATCGGCCGGCGCGGGAGCCTCGGTTACGATGTCTTGGTCTAGGTCAGTGTGGTTTTTGCCTTTCCCATTCAGGCTTTCCTGTCTGTGAAGAGATATCAAGGTTTCTGCAGCTAGGTTGCGGGGGAAGTTGAGTGCTACTTTGCGACGTCGAGGATGGCCTGGTCTTCGAGCAGGATAATGGTACCGCCCGGCTCTGGCAGAAACACGCAGTCTATGGCGAGTTTTTCCCAATGGGTGAGGGTCCCTCTGCGATGTTCCTTCTTGATATCCTAGCTGCAAAGAATTGCGAGCATCCCGGATAGATGCTAAAGAAGCCATTTGGCGGGATTCGGAGAGACGCCTCTCGCCTGGGCACGGGTATTCGGGGTTGAAAAGGGAGATGAAACTGAAGAATGGGTATCAAGAGAGTAATACAGTCCTTTCAGGGATCTTTGAAAGAAGGAGAGAAAGGAACATTGTGGTGAAGGAGTGGAGGAGGCGGGAATCAAGAATCAAGCAGCGAGGGGCGCATGCAAGTTACTGGTCCTTCCCGCCGTTTGTTTGGCTTCGTGACCAGTGACGGAAGCAGGTCTCATGTTGGGTAGGCGCGGGACGAGCTGCGGCCGCAGTTGCTCCAACATTGAAGCATCGGCATCTACCGAATATCCCTGATGCCAGGAGCAGAATAGGTTTCGAGCTGGCGATGGCCCTTGCGCAGCAGGAACTCGATTGCAGCAAAATTTCTCTTGTCAATGGACCGGTTCTTGTCCATCTCCGACCTGCAGGGACGTAAGCGGTCAACGGCTTGTTCAAGCACAGTGGGCGGGCGACGTCTCACCTTGCGAAGCTCTCGAAGTGAGATCGGGTGTTCTGCTGCGTGTTAGTCGATGAGAGCTGATGCCGATGTTGAAATGCCAAAGGGTCGGCTGGTTGGTGGTACCTGAGGCTTCTTCCGGCTCTCCCGCAGGCAGAGCCGATAGAGTGCCAGAACTTCCTTCTGCAGTCCTGAGAGACGCATTTTTCCTCCTCTAATGTGCGGGATGGAAATTATCACGCCAATGTCTTGTTGTTGGTGTGGTCGGGATTGGGACAGACAATGGTTGGCTGATGATGATTCATCCAATTCAGCTATTTTCGTATTTTCGATGGCATGGATCAGGAATGCCGAATCCCGAGTAGTACCTACCTGTGTGGTGGTACAATGTTATACCGAGGTCAACCACCCAGTCATCAACAAAACACCTACCCTGTACTCCGTAACTGGGTCGAGATCAGCATCAGCATGCTTGCTTCAAGATGACCCCCACCGATACCGGACAAGGAGGTAGCGAGCGGTAATGTTGCATTGCGGGTGTCAGTTGAAATCCACCAGTGGGAGAGTTTAAACATGCGCTCCTTCGCATACATGCCGTCACGTCTCTCATTGTTACATTGATATCGACGATCCGAGGTTTTTCGTTGCTACCAAAACTCCCATCTCATCATGACCGAGTTCACGGTAAGTATGGACGACCCACCTATTGGACGCATCTTAATGATGATATACAGCGACTTGTTCGGTTTCTCGCCAAAGATGGGCAGACGTACTACGGTGATGCCATCCTGCCCTCGGGCGTGAGTGACATCTCCGAGGCCCAACAGGCTCGCATCATCACAGGAGACATCTTTGGCAAGCATGAAGTTTCAGACCAGGTGGCCGATATCCGCCTGCTGCTGTCTCCCCTTGCGCCCGCAGACATAGGAACTCTGCGATGCCTTGGCCTCAACTACGCCTTGCACGCCAAGGAGTCTGGCCTGCCAGAGCCCCAGTACCCGGTCCTCTTTTACAAGCCCTCGACGGCCGTAGCTGGACCGACGGATCCCATTCCGGTTCCGACCATAGCTCAGGAGGGAAGCGGGCTCGACTACGAGTGCGAGCTTGTCATTGTCATCGGAAAGAGATGCACCAATGTTTCCGAGGCAGAGGCACTTGACTATGTCCTGGGATATGCAGTTGGAAACGACATGTCACACCGGGACTGGCAGATCAAGCGCGGAGGCGGCCAGTGGTCTATTGGCAAGGGCTTCGATGGCTGGGCGCCTTTTGGGCCTGGCATCGTGTCTACCAAACTCATCAAAGACCCTCAGGCCCTCAGGATTTGGACTAAGCTGAACGGAGAGACAGTTCAGGTTTGCACCCCGATAGGCTGCACGCGAGTAAGACGGCTGACAATGATAGGATGGCCATACGTCGGATATGATCTTTAAAGCCAAGAAGATGATCTCTTTCTTGAGTCAAGGCGTGACGCTTATGCCGGGAGATCTAATCTTCACAGGAACGTGAGTGAAACGCAGAGAAAATCCCCTTCATTCTACGCAAGAAGCGATTGCTGAACCCGCGGGGTAGACCATCTGGTGTAGGCATGGGACGCAACCCTCCCTTGTGGCTCAAGGACGGAGATGTGGTTGAGGTTGGATTGGAGCAAGTCGGAACATGGTGAGACCTCCCGCAGAAAATCGTCGGTACGCACACCACTGACAACATGCGACAGCACAAACAAGGTAGACTTTGCTCGTGTAAAGGCTAAGATCTGAACTCGACTGGAGACAGTGCTGGTGCAAGGCAAGCAGGAGTCATCTATCCCATCTCTTGTAGCTGGAGCTTGTGCGTCAGCCAGCTATCACCGAGAAAAGGACGCAAAGCAAGGGAGCCGCCCGCCGCCATTCTTTTTCCCTTTTACATGCCCCTCACTCGATTCAGACTTGCCTGCCTGGCCAAGGGGGTTTTGAGGCTGAGCACTGGCACTATTATGCTGGCATTGGGTATATCTGACTTGGCAGGGGCGTATAAGAAAGAGACATGGCCCAATACAAGTAATCTAAATCTAAATGAGGATGAGTATATATGCATATTTTAGCTATATTACATTACAATTTACTGAGTACTTTGTTGCCTTGTCCTCATTAATATAACAGTGTTGGAACAAAGGGCTGGAGTGGCACGATAGCCAAGTAGTCGTATGGCTGACGCTGTGCTCTACTAATAATCCTGTTCGCCGACACTGGACTATAAGGTGGGCACAGGAACGGAAAAGGGAAGGGATAAGCGGATGGATGAAAATGAACAGGTGATTGTTGTCTCGGCATTGGGCTTGTAAGAATGGAAGTCGCGAGGCACACCAACCACTGGCCGCACAAGGCATACACAAGGCACCCACAATCAGCCGCATCCCACCTCGCTGAACTCTGAATCTCCATACATATACAAAACAAAACAAAGACCGCCGGACCGCGGGGAAATACACTTCTCAACTACCATCATTTGGCCGACTGCTCCGCCTCTCTGCACGCCCTGCAGCAAAGAAGAATTGGCAAAAGGGTGGATACTGGTACTACCACATCTTGTATCCTTCACCCCAAAGGATCCTTAGCATATGCGTGGGTCGTTTGTCCTGACAAGGGCGCCATGCCACCGCATCGTTAGCCGTTGAGGTCAATGACCGAAGCCTCCACCGTTTGCCGTGGCTGAGGCGCATTCTGGTCTTCAGCTCAAGGGCTCGGCTCGCCGCACTGCTGCGGTTTCATGCTGGTGAAGAGCCGGTGCGGAACCCACGACAGGTGCCCGGAAGTTCTGGACGGGCTGACTGATTGATCGGCGGTCTTTGTGGCCTTGAGGCTCAAAGGAAGAAATCCTTGCCGACGACAACATGGAAACCAGCCTGTGACCACATTGGGAAGCGGCTTAGTTGCGGTATGCCTTGTGCAGGACCTTATTGTCCTGCGATACTTTCCGCTTTCCATTTCGGTCTGGAAATCAGATGATATTGTTATTGCATTTGCTGTGAACACGGGGTCCAAATATACATACGGCCAGTTACAAAGATACAGCCCACCCCTTCGAGGAGCTCAAAGACCGGACAACTTTAGCTCTTATATTCATGTTCGAGTACTATTCCAAGCTATAGACGAAGATCACTTGGTCTGAAACCTCAACATGGCGACCACGCTTCCCGTTCTCCCCACCTTGACGACCGACCCTGAAGACTACTTGGATCTTCATGAGAACCCATGGCCACTGGTCGACCGTCCTCCGGGACTATCGAACAGGCAGTCAGCTGTAACCACCGAAGATTCGATTCAGCAAATGACGGATCCAAGCGCGGTCCCTGTTACACGCTTCAGTGATGCTTCTGTCGAGCGTCCGTCTCCAGAATCAGAATTTCGGACTACCTACGAACCTACCAGTCCAGCCAGAAATGGACCGCCTACCACAACTCAAGCGCTCCTTGAAATCATCCAAATCATAGAGTTTACGATCGAGAATGTCATGTCCCGTGCTCGGAGAGAAGAAGAGGTTCAACGACATCAGCAGGAGCAAGATGCAGCCACCCGAACTCGCAATTTGGAACAGCCCCATTTCCCTGCCATTGGGTTCCGAAGTGAACGACAATTTGGAATTCTCGAAGCCGCTCCCCCTGATCCTGTCGGAGAAAATATTTTACCTATCCTTCAGCCTTCTCGCCCACCTGAACAGACAGAGAGGTCTACCCTCAGGCGGCTGTTCCATCGAAGTAATCTACCAAGGGGGGAGAGCAGTACCATGGGAGGCTCTCGTGACTCGCTTCCAAAGAGGATCCGTGCGAGGTTGGACAATATGGAAGGCAATAGCACCGAGATATGGGTACAGAAGATCATGTCGATATTGAGATGCAGCCAGTTTTCCTCATCCAACCCACCAGACAAGACTGTGTAAGATGAATCTTGTCACCCTCATCACTTGAAAGAGCTGAACTGACATGCCCAGCGAATGCGTTTCATGTCTGGACGACTTCCCCTCGCGTCAGACAGTTAGGGTTCCGTGCCACAACTATTGCTACGACTGCTTTGGCCGCCTCATCTCAGCTGCGTGCCAGAACGAGCAGCAATGGCCACCCAGGTGTTGCTTGAATCCTATCCCTTTCGACACCATTCTGCGCGCCGCCCCTAAAGATGTCAAGATGAAGTTTCAAGCACGATCGCAGGAATGGGAGCTCCCCATGAGCGAACGAGTGTATTGTCATCAACCGAGTTGCGGCATATGGATCAGCCCTCATGGCATAAATATTGCGATGCGTGTAGGCCGCTGCGACCAAAACCACTTGACGTGTACCTTGTGCCGTGGGGAGAGTCATGGCGCCAGAGACTGCCCGGAAGACCGCGACATGGTCCTCACGAATGAGCTGGCCGAGGAGGAGGGCTGGAAGCGATGCTTCAACTGCCGTGCTCTTGTTGAGCACAGAATGGCATGCCATCATATGACGTGCAGGTGTGGAACACAGTTCTGCTACGTCTGCGGTCAAAAATGGAAAACGTGCCTTTGCACACTAGAACAACTCCACGAAATGAAGGCAGCTGCCATTGCTAGGCGGCGGCGACGGGTGGATCTGGCACTACAAGAGGCCGCCGAGCTGCAGCAAATTCTCGCCGAGATTGAGGAATTCGAGCTACGAGAAGCTCTTGCAGCGGAGTTGCGGTGATGTGGAGGGATGAGGGTTATAGGAGATAATTCTGGAGTGCGAGAAACTAATGAGAGAGTTGTAGGATGATGCCGACAGCCTGTTTGCGCCAGGAGGGGACCGTAAAGGATATCAGAGTGAGTGTGGTGTTTTTTGCAAGAACACATATCATCAAATTCAAACAGATACGGATTTCCTAATTTACTTGTAATTATCGAGACAAACATACCTACGATATGTGCGGCCAACTTGAAGTTGAACCTTCAATATATCATATCCAGTCGATGGGTATTACCAACTCCAGTCTCGACCCCACCACTAGCGTTGCCCAAAACACCAGCCAACTTGAACCACCACTCTTGATTTCTCATGAAATTCCCATCATCATCCCTTCTCAACATCATATCGCAGCGGAAAGTGCTATTCTTCGCCCACCATGGAAGGCTACGGCATCGACCCCGCGCCATCAACCCAGTACGTCCACCAACAAAATAAATAAATAAATAAATCAGTAGACAGACAACTTGGCAGCTAACATGTGATGAGTCAGTCCTCTCAAAATCTTTGACGTTGCGCGGAAGCAGGACAAGTTCATCTACGCCTGCGCACCCATGGTGAGATATAGCAAGGTACGTCCTCACACGAGACCCCGTCTCCCCCAAAGGACTCTATATCCCCCAGTACTGACGTGTCATCGCTTCTCTTCCCCCCCTCCAGCTCGCCTTTCGCCAGACAGTGCACAAGTATGGCACCGACATATGCTGGACACCCATGATCCTAGCCAAGGAATTCAACCGCAGCAGCTTCGCCCGAGACAGCGGTATGTCCCAGCAGAATCGAATCGACGGCAAGCAAGTGAAAGCACACTAACACACAGGCCTCCCCCCTTCAAAGACTTAACCATCTCGACTCAAGGCGTTCAGCCCTGCACAATCGTTCAGTTCGGCGCCAACAGCCCCTTGGAGCTCTCCCGCGCCGCCTCCCTTGCCGCTCCCTTTGTCAACGGCGTCGACCTCAACTGCGGCTGCCCCCAGTCATGGGCCTGCGCTGAGCAGCTGGGCGCCGCGCTCATGAACCAGCGCGAGCTGGTCCGCGACATGGTCGTCGAGACGAGGAGGCGGCTCCACGGGGACGGGTGGCATGTCGCAAAGGATAAAGACAAGGATAGCGCTCAGGGCCGCAGCGTGAGTGTCAAGATCAGAGTTCATGACGATTTGAGGTATTTGCCAAATCCCCTTCCACTACCCCTTACGAGCGGCTGCCTTGTCTACTGTGTCCGTCGCCAGCTGACCCTCGCACCTAGGAAAACTATGGACTTTCTGGATACAGTCATAGGGCACCCGCAGGACCGTCAGGTGGATTGGATTACGATCCATCCCAGAACCAGGAGCACCCCATCCACAACTCCTATCCGAACCGAGGCCTTGGAGATTCTGACCACCAAGTACTCCAAGATTCTCCCAGTTCTGCTCTCGGGAGACATTTTCGACCTCAGCACGCTCCCGTTCGGACCCTTCGCAAGTCCAGTCGACCAAGGCCTCGCCACGCTCACCATCAAGGATGAGCCCAACGGCGACAGCAGCCATGCCAATGACAGCACGGCCGCCGTCCCAAAGCCGAGTAACACAAATCTCTCCGGCTTCATGTCCGCCCGCGGCCTCTTGGCCAACCCTGCGCTGTTTGCTGGCCAGTCTTCTTGTTCGTGGGACGTGGTCGAGACCTTCATGTGCAACGTGGCTCGCTGTCCGCTGCCGTTGAAGCTTGCTGTCCATCACATCCAGGAAATGTGCGGCCCTAGTCTGGGCAATGATAAATCGTCGCTGCTATCCAAGAAGGATAGGATCAAGCTGACAGAGTTGACCAATATGATTGAGCTGATCGGCTTTTTGGACGACAAGTACGACGAGTATACAGGCCGAACTGGGGGGTTGAGAAGAGATCTATGATCCACCCGCAACATGCAGCAACGATGAGGAACCTGCTATCCATCGCCAGTCGCTGAATACATCACAGTCCAGATAGGACACTCTGGATGCCAACGGTGCCGGAATCGTCGCGCCTCTGTACAAACGCACGGAAATCGGCCTTAGACAGCTTCCCCTTGCTGAGAGACGAGGTCGCGTGCAGCGTCCTGGCCTTCTCCTTTAGAGCCTCAGGACCAACAATGAAGAGCGAGCCAATCTCGGACAGAAGCTCTACTGAGGTCAAGACTTCCTTGCTCAGGCCCCAGTCCCTCATGGTCGAGACGTACTTGGAGATGTCTTGCGTAACCATCAGACCGCCCGTAGCATTGACCTGGAACTTCTTGAAATGGTCAAACAGCAGCTTCATGATGACTTGCGCCAGCTCGCTGAAGAATTTCTCTGCATTCTGGCCGTCGATAGCGGAACGTGCCTGCTGCCTGGCGCGCGACAGGAACGCGCAGATGCCCGAGCAAGTCATGGTCTGCAGCGAGTCGAGCGCACCGTCCTTTGGGCGGAAATCCTGCTTCTTTTGGTTGGCCAGCGACCTGGCAACCCAGTTGGCCACCACATCGATAGACACCTTGAGGATAGAATTGGTCTTCTTTTCGATGTTGTCTACTGCCACCTTTAGTTGCGCCTCCATGCTTCTTCTTACAGTCGTGTTGGATTCCGCGAGACGGATCAGAACAATGGTGATGAAGCGCTCCATGATGGTCGTTATAGTGACAGCTGGCCGCGTGGCGGGCAGGTACGATAAGTCGGGCTCCGTTCTCGAGTTTTCCAGGGACGTAGCTTGGTCGTGAGCGGCATCCAGGGCAGTCTGGACGTAGACATTCCCCATACTCGTGAGCAGGAGCCCAAGTAGGACATTGACATCCTTGGGCGTTTCTGTCTGCGTGCCCAGCTCCAGCGTCCTTTGGACGCTTTCTGCAAGCCACTTCAACATCCTCTTAGCATTGGCCACGCTCAAAGTTCCGTCCTCCTCGGAAACCTCGATCTCGTTCTTGTTCTCCTTGTCGCGGACGCCAGCAACGCGCAACATGACGGCCTTTTGCGTGGGCGTAAGCTCTGACGAGTCCAGTCTCTCGATGTAAGCATCTTTGGCGGATGCTATAATCTGGGTGCCCTGCTGCGCCAAACTGGCCATGAAACCCGTCGGGGCCTTCTTGCGACGCGAATGGTAGATGGTAAACTTGAACAGCAGCGAGCCGTATATTTCCTCCAGGCTCTTCTTCTCGCGATCAATGTACGAATTGCCCACGAGGTAGGGAACGAAAAGCTCGTCCATCTGCTGATCAAGGGTCTGCGAGATCTGGGCCGAGCACGGCTCTGGGTGTTCAGTGAGTCCATGCGTCTTGAGGTCCTCAACCAAGGCGCTGATGTAGGCTCTAGAGGAGTGCAGAGATCGGAGGAAAGCTAGAGTAGATATGGTTTCAGCCTTGTCCAGGACTTGCTCGAGGCGCTGCTGTATCGATTGCTGGAAGACGCGCTGGATGAACTTGATCAAGACTGTTTCATAGTAAGGGAATGCGCGCTTAATGATGAATGATTCCTCTTGCATGACGATCTTGACCTCGTCGACGAGAGATTGAAGGCTGGTATCGATGCCGGGGGGCTCCAGGTCGGGATCTGCCAGCTGGTCCCATGTATCGCTATCGGTAGTGACCTCGTCGTTCAGCAGCTGGTCCCGGTCGATGAAGAATTGATGCTGGTTAACAAAGGTGGCGATGACGCTGGCGCCTCCGTTGAAATCATGAAGGACCTTGGCGCATTCCCGCATGTCCTCAAAGTTCTGCCGTCGATAGCTGTCGTTGAACTGCTTCAGCAGATCCTGCTCCAGAGTCTCGCAGAACTTCTCCAATACCTCGCGGGTATCGTGCGACCTGCTGCCTGCGCCATTGGTGACGCCGTTGCGCTGCCCGTTAGTCTGGCCCCAGGCCGCCGGGTCCAGTCGCTGGCTGATTCTCATGAGTTGCCGGGCAATGACGGCACACCGAACCTTGTTGTCGGGACCGCCCTGCCTCTGCACGTCCTGCAGGGAGGTGAGCTGTCCCGTTTCGCTAACCTCGTTCCAGCACTGGATGAGGAAGATGGCGTCCTGTGCCCTCCTGCGTTTCCGGTCGAGCTCCTCCAGCTTTTCTCCAATCTGGACGGCCACGTTCACGCCATCATCGGATGGCTCGTTCGTATCATAGGCATTGTTGCTCGAGTTCAGCGACGAGTCGAGAGCTTCGAAGGAAGACATGGACTGGTCCAGCTTGCGGCCTAGCGTGTCTAGTGTCTGATCGTGTTGGAATTCGGCGCGGCGAACGCGAGATAAGAGCTCGGATTCCTTTTCCTGGAGCTCATCTCCCAGGAGAGCGAGCTGCGACAGAGCATCTAAGCACATGATTAGCCCCCCCACGCATCATCTCGAGGGTTCCTGGCTGGAGGAGCAGTACTCTCAAAGGTCCTGATCAGCGGCTTGGGGTCGAAGGACTGCTGAGAAACGCCAGATCTCCGGGTAGAGGGCACGGCGCTCTCGGCGAGGCTGTCGACAAAGTCGCGAACAACAAAGTCCTTGTTCGAGAAGTTCTCCAAGGTGAAGCTGGGGCCCTTGGGGAACAGGGTCTTGGGCTCTGAGCCAGATCGCTCCATGGCGGTAAGCGGCAGGTCGAGTGGTCGACGAGTCAGAGTCGGACTACATATGCGTAAAGAAGCTTCGTCAATGGGAGGGGTTCTCGAACTGCTGTGCTGGTGATTCAACCTCTGGCACGGCTATCCTTACCTTAGAGGTAAGTTGAAGTCGCAGTCGCAGCTAGTGATTGCCCGAGGCTACCTCCCACTACCTGGCCTCAGGTAAGGCCCACTAAGGCTGGGCTAAGTACAAAGGTACAGGCACAGGTACAGGTAGCGCCAGGCGAGGGGCGCTGATCTGGCTCGACAGCCTTTTGTACCAAGCTGGGGAATACATGTACCTTGTCCCAGTGCTCACAACAGAACAATTGCTTTGCGCAGCTGGCTTTTCGAATTTCTCTCAACTACAATGGGCTGCATGCCAAGCTCTCGGCTTCTCAAAATAATGGCAATCCTCTCTGAAATTTGTAGCCAGTAAATAGTGCACACCGACGCGTAATCTCTGCCATGCCACCACTGCCAGTGCCTTGATGCAGGCAAGGAAGCACCTGGTAATGCGCCACAGATACTTATCCCTCGCCAAGCCTTGGCGGCTCTCAGAGGCACAACGTGGTGTGCTAGTGGGGCTGGGCTACGTAACAGCGCTGTTAGAATTGCATCAGCTCCTGGGCTGTGTTGCGGTTCTTCCACATGATATTTATTTGGCCCTTGGACGCCTCTTTATTTACACAGACGGGACCAACCTCAACCACGACCTGTAGTGCGCCACGACTCAAAGTCATCTATTGCGCACAAAAATCTACACGCGACATCCTTTAGCTCGCCTAAGCGCTCCTTACTACCTACTTTTGTCGACCAGACGCATCTCCTCGTCAGCCAGTCTCCCGAGGCTGCACGACCCTTGCCATGCCCATTGCCTATCGCGATACCCAGGCCTATCGTGCCGACGAGAAGCACAATGGAAAACTCCTGACGGATCAAGAGAGGCGTAGGATGATTCTGGTTCGTACCGTATTCGGGATTCATCTGCATTACTGCGCTCGCTGACCGCCACCTTTCTTCAGGCCAACCTACCGAAGCCTACGAACCTCCCCGTCCAGAACACCAAGGGATCCCGACTCGGTCTTCGCCGCTTCCTGAGCCACCAGATTTATGTCATAGTGTTCGCAGTACTCCACGGAATATTCTCTCTATATCTCCGCATTCGCCAGATGTGGCATGCGGTGAGCTACCAGCTTAGCTCGATCCTGAACTACCACCACGGCACACCTGAATACATCCGACGAGACACCCTGGGATTGAAGAGGAAACCCGAGCATCTGAGCTGCATCTTGACAATCGAGGACCGCCATAGCCTCAAGGCCGGTCTTGAGCTTCTCCTGGATCAGGCGGCTGAGGTTGCCACCTGGAGCGCATGTGCTGAAATCCCCCAGCTTTCTATATATGAGAAGACCGGTACGCTTCCGTCCCATGAATGGTGTTTGTTCATTTCATCTAATCCAATCCTCAAGGTATCCTCAAGAAGCACATGCCACGTGTGTATGAAGCTGTCATCCGAAAGTTTACCTTCTATTTCGGTGCCCAACATCCCAGCCTAGCAATTACATCCCCCCACAAGGAGAGCTATTCGGCTTCCGAGGAAAACAGCAATTTCGGCCACCTGAAGCTCCATCTGATATCCGAGGAGGACGGCCGAGATTCGATGGTCGATCTTACCAGGACACTAGCCGACATGTCTCAGAAGGGGAAGCTGTCCCCTCACGATATTTCCATGGAGCTCATTGACGCGGAGCTGTCAGAGGGTATCATGTCTGAGCCTGATCTTTTGATTCTGTTTGGACCCCACGTTGAGCTTTCCGGCTACCCCCCGTGGCAGGTCCGCCTGACTGAGATCTTCTGCCTCCCTGACAACGAGGTCTTTGGCTATCAGGTCTTCCTCAAGGCACTACGCAACTATGCGTCGGCACAATTCCGTCGCGGAAAGTAGGCATGGCTCAGGCGCTATCTTCTCCGCTCTGCCAGGGCCACATTTCTCTGCGCTCCTTGCTCCATCGATAGACCGGTCCGGTGCCGACATTATAATTGTAGTAGTTTTCAGTCCCTCCTTTTACCATGGCCCTCCTGAACGTGATATTGATTCTGCCTCCGTCCTCTGCATTCTTGCCCGCTCTCTTGGGTATGGAGTGCAGCCAATTCGATTGTGTCGGGCCTCGCATGAGGATCATATCACCACTGCCCAGAGGCAGCTTGATTGTTTTCGAAGGGACAGGGGCTTGGTCTCCTGCGCCTGAGGGTGCCGGCTTGTGCTTGAGGAGAAAATCCCGTTTTGCTCCGAGGGAGAATGATGCAATGGCAGGGTTTGGGCCCAGAAACTTCTCGTCGTCGCTGTGGAAGGATATGCTATCTGCGCCGGAAGCGTAGTAGTTGACCAGGCAAAAGTTGAACCGGCATCCAGTCGCAGCTTCTGTGGACCTGCGAAGGTCGTCCAGACAATTGGGAATCGGCCTTGGAGGGTACTTGTCATATCTCTTGTCTGACACGGGCTTCCCTGTTCCGGTGTCAACCACGGTTCCCTCGTCGTTGAACCTGGACGTTTCATCCAGGCCAAAAACAGTGGTCCATCTATCATGTTTTCTTAGTGCAACTCATGGACTGGGGAATGGGAGCAAGCTGACCTAGGGGTCCGAATATGGGTCTCTATCCCACCACGCTTTATGTTATACTCGACGCGGTAAAATGGAAGCTCGGAACGGAGGAAATCGAAAAGTTGACGAGCAAGGTAGTTAGGGATGTAGGGTTCAAAGTAGAGCAGGTCAAGGTGTGGCTCGTCATTCATAGCCTTGCCTTCACGCGCTGGCAGAGAAGCAATCTCCCGTTTCAATGGCGCGGGCAGTTCCCGTATAGGAAACGGATACTGAGCATGGTTGGATTTCTGCACCTGCAGTATTGTTAAACATTAGACTGACGTGGTTCATGCAAATCAACATACAGTTTCATCCTCACCCGCCTCCGTCACATTTGTTCGAGGTCGTTTAGAGACCGGGGCAAAGAACGTGTCTATGGTACGTTTGCTCGACATGATGTCGGGGCGCAGAATTAAAGCGAGATCTTGACCAGATGATAGGAAGAGCAGACGAAAATGATAGAGAAAAGCAATACACACCAAATGGTGACATCATGAAGTCGATTTTTCAGCCTCGTCTGCCATTCACCCTGATTGAGCTATAAAATGTGGCGGTGCAGGTGGCTGTGCTCCAACCTCTCCGCATCTCAGAAAAAAAATTATCTCAGCCTCGTCAAACCCTTGTTGATTCTACTGGTGTGGTTCTTCAGAGACGATTTATTTTAATAATAATAAAAGAGAAGAAGAAGCGATACCTTGAAAGCCAGGCGTCAAACGATGGAGGTTAGTCCTTGAGCAGAATCCCTCATTCTCTTTCCTTGGTCTTTTATATCCTTTTGCAGAAAAGGGATTTCGTGCTCGCCTGCTACCTGCTATTTTTGTTTGTCCCCCCTCGTCTAATTTGTATGTACGATACTGGGGAGTAGAAGAATGCTTCAGAGATGAATTTCTTCCGGGCCCCTGCCGCGGCCCGCGCAGCCAAGACGCTCGACAGGACGCTCTTTGCGCGCGTGCTGCCCGCCTCGGCGGCGTGTCTGCGGGAGACCAAGACCATCTCAAAGTACCGCAAGGAGCTGGAGAAGACGGGCGAGCTGCTGGCCCTGGACAAGTTCAGCCCCATCGTCCCGGACCCGGATGCCTCCCTCGCCGCAAAGGGTGCGAGGTGCCTGGTCCTCAAGCCCGAGGTGAAGCCCTCTGGTGAGGAAAAACAGTCCCTGCCCATTCATTCCTTGGGCTGACCTCGACGTGACAAGCCCCTGAGACGTGGAGCAGTGTCTTGAGACAGGCCGCCGAGTCTGGGGATGTCAAACTCATCCCCTACGATGTAAACATCACCTACGACCTTTGGAGTTATCGTATGTCGCCTTGAGCATGTCTTGAAGCGAAGCCCCTATTAACATACCGGGTAGTCGATGTTATGAAAGCCATCCTCCCAGAGGACCTGCACGGCGAGATCCCCGTGGGCTTCAACACGGCAGGACATGTTGGTATGGGAACTCACTCAGTCACTCACACACATATATGCATTCCCCAACGGCTGACCACTCGAATCAGCACACCTCAATCTCAGGGAACCCTACCTACCCTACAAGCACATCATAGCAGAGGCCATCATAGACAAGAACCCCAACATCCGCACCGTCATCAACAAGGTGGACGAGGTCGGCACCGAGAGCGAGTTCCGGACCTTCTCCTACGAGGTCATTGGCGGACCAGACGACCTGCTCGTCGAGGTCAGCAAGTCGGGCTGCGTCTTCAGGTTCGACTACTCCAAGGTCTACTGGAACTCCAAGCTCGACACGGAGCACCGCCGCCTCTTTGAAATGTTCCAGCCCGGCGAGGTCGTCGCCGATGTCATGGCGGGCGTCGGCCCGTTCGCCCTCCCCGCCGGCAAGAGGGGCGTCTTCGTCTGGGCAAACGACAAGAACCCCGAGAGCTACAAATACCTTTCCGAGGGTGTGAAGCGCAACAAGGTACGCCCTCCAGCCCATAGACTCTACGAGGAAGTGGCTTTGACTTCACTCGCTTTTCCCACATAAAAAAAAGAAAAGAAATATCAAGACAAAATAAACTTGCCGCTGACCACACGCAGGTCTCCGAGTTTGTCAAGAGCTTCAACTGTGACGGGCACGACTTCATCCAAAAGGCAGCAGACATGGTCCTCGAGGCCTCCAGGGACAACTACTGCGCCGTGGTCGAGCCTGCGCGAGTATCCCGCAGCGCGCCCAAGCGGCCGCCGCCGGTCCGCGTGCCGCTCCCTCCTACCATCTCTCACTTCGTCATGAACCTGCCCGCATCGGCAATTGAGTTTCTGCACAATTTCCGTGGGCTGTACCACGGCCACGAAACCTTGTTTGCCCCTCACACAGACGTCCGGCTCCCCATGGTCCACGTCCACTGCTTCGCGGCCAAGGGCGACAAGTCGGGCGAGGATACAGCACCCCTCGACGGCATCCGTGAAAGAATCTACAAGGAGATTGGCGTGCGCCTGACCCCCGGCGACGCAGAAAAGGACAACGAGGTCCTCATCTACGAGGTCAGAGACGTGGCGCCCAACAAGCGCATGTTCTGTGCCACCTTCCGTGTCCCGCCCGAGGTTGCATTCGCACCGAGAGCCTAAACAAGCGTACTGATGATCCAAGTGCCGAGCTGCCACTGGATGTCGAGACTGCTTATCTGCCTTATTTTTGTCAACATGACGACGACAAGAGCCAATAATCGAACGACTCCTCGTGGTGCCTTATCTCGAGAACGGGCTTCGCTCCTCGTACTGGCGCTACATGTTGGGTGACAAATTGCCTGTCAAGCTACAGCAAGTATGTTACCTGGCTGAGCGAGCTGCAGCCGGTGAGCAAACTGTGGCCAGGGGATCCCCGATGGCGTGGCGGCAAGTGTAGCACACAATATGACAGGTATCATACCCTAGTAATGGCGTCCTCTGGAGTCGATATCAATGTAGGAGTCGTCGTTGCGGGGTTTCCACCAACGGGATGGGCTGGATGGCTGGATGGCTAATAAGGGCCAGATTATTGGCCATGAACCGGATGGGGGCGCATGCCTGTAGACACACACACACACACACACACACACATGCCCTCACACCTCCTTTTCGCATGAGCTGTTCATACTTGCCATCTCCCTTGCATGGCTATAAGGATAAGAGAGAACTGTATGGGTGAGGAGCAGGCGCAGGATGCATACAATCGTGGGTCTCTACACCACCACTACCGTTGAAATAGATTAAATTTCCGACAACAGAGGTTTGTGGAATTGTGCCGTTGGGTTGGTAGCTGCCGACTGTACCGCTTCTCCCAACAAGGGATAGTGATGCCCTAATAACGCAGGATGCAAGACGCACAGTGAACGCGCGGCTTCAGATGAGGGGATACGCACCCCAAAGTTGTTAATGCATGGCATGCTTCTCAGTCGACAGAAGCAGAAGCATATATGCCCTTCAAAGTACTAGACCCCCTGTCTGCCAACCATCCATGTCTTTCGAGGTCATGGTTGTCGCATACCCCGTCGGCTACGTAGAGATTCAGCAAGCGTCAACTTGGACACAGGCAAGCTGGGAACCCGCGTCAGGTCAACAGAGTTTCCCAGGGTCGAGGGCTGTAGAAACACCGCCGCTAGCTCCCCGTTCGTCTCGGGCATTTGGATCGAGCCAAGAAGCGATCTCTTGAAAAGCCCACTCGGAGTAAAAACTTAGGTAAAAGAGAGTCCCCCCCCACGCGCCTTGACTCGATGTCGGCAATCAAATTGAGTGTAGACTTGCAGTGTCTGCAGCGGTAGTCAATCGCTAACCTACCGTTTCATCAAAACCAAATCGGCCAGGCCAAATAGACGAGAACTAGATGGTCCCGCTGCTTACTGCGTGTGTAATAGCGCTGCTGCTCGCTCCCAAGGGGAGGGCTATGGAGCGGAGACGCCAGAGCCTCTGGTGATGTGACGATGCGGTCATCGAAAAGCAATAGCTGGGCTGTATCGTCCGATTACGCTGATGCCCAGCATCGGTAAACCGACACATCCCGCTGAAAACATACAATGCGCTCTCTATTGGCTGCTGCAATACCCCAAGGTATGCAATGATTCTTTACTCCTTGTAAATGACGAGAGAATCGCATCCTCTTGCAGACTCGGCTAGCCCTGTCACGGCATGCAGCCAACCCCAGCTACGGCTTTGTGCTGGGAGGAACCATCAACATCAACCAGGATACAACCAGGTTGGTCAGGAAAAGGTATCTGACAATGCAACAGCCGAATACCGCGACAATTTCTGAAAGCCCTGTCGATGCAACGGTTGCCGTGCATACGCATATATCCGCTGTTACCTTACGGGTGAGGTATGGCTATCAGCAGCTATCGAGATAGGATGTTGACCGTTGGCCATTGACAAACGAGGACCATTGGATCAACCATGCAAACGCGGGCTGCAATGCAACCAACCATCTTGCTCATGGCTGGGTCGGTGAGATGCAATGCCAGGGTATGCTGCATTACTGGTCTTTCAAGAGTGTCAGGATCGTTAACAGGGATGGGTGGTATCGCAGGCGAGCCGTTGGGTCTTCTGCATGGCAGCGTGGCGTGCATGCATCGCCTCGAGTTCAAGGAAACTGGTATATGCAGCGGTCCAGTTGGGTTATCACAGTGCAGATCCAGGGCGGCACCTCGTGTGGTTGAATTTACTCCCCTTTGTCAGCCAGCGGTTGTTGCGAAGACGCGCGGTTTCTGACCTGTTTTTTTGGTTGTTTTTTTTTTTGCTCGAAGTCTCTGCATGATGATGCATGCGATGCTAATGCCAGGCCAAGTCTTCCACTCCCCCCTCAACCCCTCCAGCCTTCGTATGCTTGAAAGCCGCCATGTTGGCTTGGCGTTCCCCCAAATTTCAACCTTTCGCCCTGCCGCTGCGACAGCTTGGCTGTTTCCACAACGTTCTTGCTTGCAGCTGCTGCCATCGATCGGGCCAGCTCGGGTCTGCCTCGGAACCTGGAATAATAGCAATGTTTTGAATGGGGAGCGAAGCGAGCTAATCCCTAAGCTGTTCAACCGACAGAAACGGTGTGGAGTTTGGGGGCCCATCGGTTGCTTCTGGACCCCGACAGTACCCGTGATCGTCCTTCGGGCGGAAGGGTACCGGACTTGGCCGGACACCCCGGCCGGAAGTCACTTACGGAGATGCTCTTGAGCCTTCGGCCCAGGAGAACTGATGGTCTGGACCATCGTGGGTACGATATGCGGCCCGGCCAATGGTGATGCCCCCAGCTGTGGGAGGTGCGAATCGTAGAAGTAATATCTGGCTAGAGATAGGACTGAGCATCATGATTCTCTCCCTCGTAAGGCATGCATATCCCTCGGGAATGGTGTGGCGCGTTTGTAGATAGCGTGCTGAAAAGAGGGCCAATCAACTATGTATGTACCAACGCCCACCGTGTGGGTTAATGTGAAGGCCCTCCTTCAGTCGAAGGCGAACGATGTCCCTATCAGACACATAGCAGCCTGGAGCCCACTGAGAGCCACACATCCGTATGCAGCAACCATGTCTCAAGCACAAATGCCCGTGCATGTACATATGCATCCTGTCCGAGCCATGCAAGCCATGTTTGGTTCAAACAACCGTCAAAACTGAAGCCGGGATCAGGAGGAGAGAGCATGGTCGCCCACTCAGATTCCAGCCTGGCAAATAGAATAACCCTCACTACCAACGTGGAGCAGAGGCTCGGATGCCTGAACTAGGAATCTAGGTCGTCGATGGCGGTTCGGACGGCTTCTTGGCCTTTGGCAAAGTAGGAGCAAGGCACAAGGTTTCGGCAGACCCGCTGGTGTAAATATAGATGAGCGCCATGGTAGCGCTGTGAGGCTTGTGATGCCCTGGACTTGCGTCTCCTCAAGAGGCTCTTTGTTTGTTCATGAAATCCACGAGCCCATCTTTATGGGGCTCAAAAGCCCTGGGTGGTGCTATCCGTTGCCGGAGAGCCCATCGTTCGCGTAGATGCAAAGGAGTCGAGACAAGACTTTCGACAAAGAAACCGAGACAAGTGCTTCCAAAGTTGGTAGGCTCATGCAGCCATAACAACACCGAAACAACCATGGCCGGAGATGTACTCCCGAGGCCGCTTGTAGCCAAGGATATGTAGCAATACTCTCGCAATCGGATTTGTGCACGAAGGGAGAAGTCGATCGCCCCTTATCTCATCCATGGACCTACTGCCATGATGTCGTTGATTGCGAAGTGGCTGTCAACGGGTTGAGACGCGGACCGATAACATGCAGCCGAGAATCTAGTTGACGCGGACTGTCATCCATTGATACGAGCCAGCCACCGATGATAGGCAGAGACAGTCTGGTTTAGTCGCAAACTCTAGATAGCATGTCCGTGGGGCTTGGACTGAAGGCGCCCGCTCTCCAAGATCAAAGAAATGCCTCTAATCAGGTTGATTACCTATCGGTTTCTTGTGGCACCAGCCATGGCAACGAGCCTTCAAATCCGATAAGCCCTGCGCGCGCCTTCAACTGGAGAGCTATGTTTGTGGAGAGGGGGAACATTCCAATGGTATTTCTTAGCTGAACTCCCCATATTCTCGATTACCGAGCCAATATCCGGGGGTGGGTGTAATGAGACCCGATCTCGTCTGTCTAATATCCGGGCATCAGTTGAGGCGCTCTTTGCTTTCATACGGCTGAAATGCCGAGTGTATATTTCAGGTTGGCGAGAGTACAGCCCATAGTCCACGGAGCTCTCTGTCGGGTCTCTAGGGGACCCGTTGAGTACGGCCATGGCAACTGAGATGATGTAGGCTCAAAGATTCTAACCATCAAGCAAGAACTCGATTGGTTTGCTGGCTGGTGAGGGCGGACCCCCACGTCTATTTGCATTCTAATGATCGACGGGCAAGGCGATCATGCAATCAAGTTCCTGCCCGGCTTAGATTGCATTGTCGTGTTGTCTGAATACCCGAACCTCCTATCAGTGTGTTGTAGGTATGTGCTCTATTACACCACTTTCCTGGCATGCCTGACAAACGCGGGGAAATCTGGACGTGTGTGAGCTAACCTGAGTGGTAATTTAGCCGTGTACGTCCTTGGCATCACCTGAAGGGATGGGAAAATCTCCCTAATAATAAGGGTGGCACGACGTGTAAGTTCGAGACACAACCCAGCACCACCTGACCAACAACTGTCTGTCTCGGTTCCAGTCCCCTGGTGTTTTGGAAGACCCTGTGAGGCGAGGCGTGCTGAATCTAGAGGGTCCTTCGCCCCCGTCGATCTCGAGACATAGGCATGGGCATTCGCACGTCGCAAAATGGGATCCATGGACTGAGTGACTGGAAGAATTTTCATCTTTGACCAGGGCCCATAACCGCCATCCTCTGGCTTCCTACAGTAGCTCCTGGGCTCGGTTCCATCTCGGCTCGCCTCCACCGTAGCCAGAACCCAGAGCTTGACTTGGGGCCGCACTGACCTGAGCCCCGTTTCCCTTTGAGACGGTTGGACAACTCTCTGAAGTTTCTAAGTGGCTGTAGAGTAGCTTCTGGCTATTTGATACTCCTGGCCCATCTGGGTTGTATGTAGCCATCGGCTACAGGGCCGCCCTGGCGCGTTCAGGACCCCTGTGAATGATGAACCGTGTGGCTGTTAAGTTGGCCGGGATACAGTCAAATTTGAGGACGGCGGCTGCGCCGTTGTTCGCAGGTCATAGTAGCGTGGGCCGAAAATGACGGGTATCTGACGGTTCAGCCCCAGTTACCTCTCGGAGCTCGCGTCTCCTGCTGAGCACCCAGAGCAATATGAAGCTGTCCGGTTCCCCGATCAGTTCTACCCGTAACAGACCGAGGCTATCATTATGTCCTCGGTATACGGATAAGAGTGTGCGAATTAAGGGCCAACGGAAGTAAACGGAATGGCTTGCCCAGAATGTCTTGGCGATTTGGCCACTGCCATACTCCGTATTCCGTCTGCTCTGTCCACGCGATGTGGATTGCCACCAAAAGACAGCCAAAAAAAAAAAAAAAAAAAGGCCCTGGACAGCTCCAACAGCACCAGGGGTCGCCAGATGAGAGCGGCTCCCTCACACTGACTGACACGCTCCACCAGCAGGGCAAGATTTGCTATTGGCGCCGGGCAATTGCGGAGTGCATTAACGCAGATGAAAAGCGACCAAAACGTTATACGTGCTGGGTATGCTGCCCAAGTGTTTATCGAGGCATAGGTCAAGCGAGGGCCGAAGGCTGTTGTGTGGTCTGAGGCGTTTTGGAGGTGGTGGTTCGCCGCTTGCGGCGTAGGCGATTGATGACTGATAGCAATTTGCCATGCCGCGTCAAGAGAATGTGGTGTGGTGTGGGAACGGTTCCAGTGGAATGACAACTCCCCTGTAAAGACATACCCGCGCATACCGTACCGTATGCCGTACTCCGGACACCCACGCAGAGAAGATTAGGCTGGGCTCGGTAAGTCGATTCGCCGCGTTGGGCTGCAGTAGATAGATCATACATACAGATGGCTGCCATGGGATTGATTGCCTGCAGAAACAATGCTACAAAAGCAAGTAACCGCCCGGGCTCCAGTGTCTCCAATTGAGCAAGGCACACAGGGTGCGCCAGCGTATCCGTGCAGATCAGAGGGTTCGTACATCCCACGCTTGCACATGTATCCGTACATACATCCATGAGCTCGGGCCAGATGGAGATAGACTCCTTGATTCATGTAGCACCTGTACCGATCCGAATCACTGGATTCAGATCATTGAGCGTGTGACTGGAATCCCGATGATCCTAAAGCTCACAATTGCGGACTGCCTGCTTGGGACATTGTCCTAGTTCCCCATCTTGTCAGTCAATATCAGAAGAACAGAATCAATGGATAGCAATTCAAAAGATGGCCAAGGGGGTCGCAGGAACCCCCACTCGTTGGCCGGTACTCCGTATTGCGCGTAGGTAGGTAAGATTTCTGAGTGCCGTACGGTGTGTGCCAAAGCGCCAAGGCCCACCGGGTGCACGAGGTCCAAGGTATCAGTGGCATGGGAGAGAAACACGGCGGCGTGCGCGAAGCTCCAGTACACGGAGTGCCTGTGCTCAGGACCCGACCATAATAAGAGCGGGGATGGCACTGACGGGCGAATTCTCACTGCATGAGGTGTGCAGGCTGTCGATATGCGCTAGGTATGCTCCGTACACTGTAGAGGAATTGACGCTCCCTTTGAGAAGCGACATGAACGTCTCCCTGCAGATGGCGAGAAGGAGAATAAGATTGATGCTTGCATAGGTAGAATGTAATGTGGCTTGGGGAGGCGGCGGGCGTTCATGGTGAGAACCGGCTGTATGCAAGCCCGTTGAAGTGGCAAGGCGTAAACTCAATCCTGCCGTTTGTTCCAATGAGCTCTGTCGGATGGACGATAACCGTTGAGGCTGTTGTTGCTGCTTGCTCCTGCAGCAATGTCCGTCTGATAAGGGCCAGAGGGCCAGAGGGCCATCCGTCCTCCCTTCCTCTCGCTCCCTCCCTCCTTCCCACCTCGTCGCTTTGGCATCATCTGAAGGTGCCGTGCTGTGGCCACCCCACCCCACCTCCACCCCCATGCCCGCAGCGCCGCTGCAGGTCACAACGCTGAACTGGTACCCGACTGCACTGCAAATCAGTGCCCCCCCTCCACTAAGGTGTCCTGTCGGCATTGTGTGCTCCAGCATGGTTGATTGCGTGCAGGCGCGAGAACGGGGCCAGACACCACTTGCCGGTTGATGTGCCTCGTACGAACGTGCGCCACATCTGGCCTGCATTGTGTGGTTCCGCTCCTCTCTAGCTAGACGAGCCCGCATCCGTTCCTCCACATACGGAGTGTCTACCTAACTTTCGGCCGGCATGAGAAACAGGTGATGAGGAAACTCTGCTCTGTGTTTGGGGGGGGAGTCCAGGGCGTCCAGGTATCTGCCTGTGGGATGGTGTTTGAGAAAAGATCCCTGCCCTTTTTGCTGCTACCCAATCGACGCTAGCCGTCCTGGTCTGGCAAACACCATGTCGTGTGGGGGCTTTGGCCTGCACGCGGTACCGGATAGAAGGGTGACTGGCCCTCAAGCGCTGTTTAGCGTCCTTCTGGAAGTACCCGACCTCCTCTCTTTCCCCTCCCCCGTTCCCTGTCTTGACTGTACAGTACCTTAGGCGAGCGTAGTCTGGGTCGGTCAACGGGCACTGCCCTAAGTACTCCTTATTCGCAGCATGCACTGGATGGAAACGTCTGGATGTACACTGCCTAGTGTATTTATGTACCTAGGCCAGAGGTACCTACCTTGGAGTTAACCCGCTGCAGTAGCATGCCAGCATTCCCTCCACCCTAGGTTCCTTTCCCCAGTTCCAGTCCAGTCCAGGCTGCTCTTACCCTGGCTAGTCTTTGGAGGCGCTACAGGTACACACCACCCACCTCCTCTTCATCTACGGAGCGCCTTAGCACTTGGCTTAGCACCTAGCAAGGTACAGGCTAGTAGCCAGCCCTTTTGCTGAAGTTTCTTTGCTGCTACATCCATCCAATTCGTTATTAACCTCCTCCCCCTTCCACTACCCCCGTTCAGTCAGTCCTCACTTTGCTCCTCCACTACTTAGTACCGCTACCACGTCCATACCCACGTCCACGTCCACAACCACACCTCCTCCTCCTCTCTTTCCCCCGTCATTCTCTCCTTCTTTTTCTTCGTCGCCTTGGCCCTGCTATGTTTTGATTGTTCACGATCCACAGCCTTTCGCGCCTCGTTCCTCGACCTCGACTTCCCACGCCCAGCTCCAGCTACGTGTCTCAGTCACTGTCTCGACATTGACTTACCAGTCTCCTGGGCCCTGCCACGCACGCCAGACAGACGAACCCTGTCCGTTCGCTCTCCTCCGCAAATCCACCCCCCACCCCCACGAAAACCGTCACCGCCCTTGGAGAGATTCTTGTCTCAGCCGTCTTCGCCCATTTCTCCTGCACAAGCAATATTCATCTGTGCCGCCACGCTCCTCCCTGGTCACGAAACCATCATCCCCAACCGCCGTATTCGTACTGTTTCCTGATCCGTTCCCCTCGACGCGACCTTGCTCCCCTCCATCACCTACCTCCCTTCACTGGCCCGGTTATCTCGGAGACTTGGAACAACAACACACCCCGTCCATTCTTCCCCATTTCCCTTCTTCCGTGTCAATAAGACCGGGGAAAGTAATTCGACATCAACAAAAGCCACACCATCATCGACTTGTGGCCTTTAAAATATCTGGCTCCTCGCTTCGGTCGTCCGGACTAATGCCCTTCTGACATTTACTTCTTTGCTGCTACCCGCTCACTGCGGCGCACGTCACTTCCACGTCCACGTCCTAGCTTCCGTTACTCGTCTCCCTTTCCAACTCAACCATGGCCGTTGTTCTCTCCTCGGACGACAGCAGCTACTTTGCACCCAGCTCGCTACGACGCTCACATTCGCAGCCAAAGCTGGATGTCTCTACCGCCTTTCACCACCACACCTCGACGCCCACCGCCCGCGATCACTTCCGCCCTTCTTCATGCTCCTACTCTGAATCAGCACCTTCGTCGCCTCCCTCTTCGCCTCGCACCGTTAACGCAGACTCAACTGATCTGTCATACGCGTCGACACCTGCCAGCAATTTCTCCGTTGCATCCGATTTCGAGGACGCCCTGGTCATTGAAGAATCCGCCCACGACCATTTTTCATTCCCCTCCTACGACCAGCCCAAACTCTACATACCGCCGGACTTGCATCGCGACTACAGCCTAGAGCCGCCCCCAAGCCCTAGAACTGGGGATTCTTTTGTCGCTTCACCCACAGACCAGGACAGCTCCGACAACACGTCGAGACCCGGGACTCCTGAATTTGGCGAGCATGCCGAAGACGACACTGCCGCGACTACCCGACCTACTCGCCAGGTTGATTATTTGTCCCACGAATGGAAGGAGGAAGACATTTGGTCCTCGTGGCGATATGTGGTTGCTCGTAGGGGCGAGTTTCCTAACAGTGCCAGGCTTGAGAATGCATCCTGGAGGACATGGGTCAAGGCCAAAAACAACCTCAAGACTATCTCACCAGAGGAGCTCAACTGGTAGGTCTTCCTCCCCAGGCCTGGTTCTCTAAGCTGACACTCATTTAGGTTGAAAGATTGCGATGTGACATGGCTCTACGGCCCTCTGCAACAAGGGCCCAAGGTACTGCACGGCACGCACACAGAGCCATCGAGCTCTTCACTATCCAAGGCCGACTCCTTGGTTAACCTGAACAAGAAGCCCATCCTGAAGAAGAGGAGCATGTCGGAGGTCATGCTCCGCAAGTCGCTGTCAACTGCTTCACTGCTAAAGCAGGCTACAGCTGCCGTGCAAGCTCAAGAGACGAGAGGCATCCTACGGCCCAGCCTGGGTCGAGCCAACACCGACTACGTCACCTATCCATTCTCATCCAGGAGAGCCAGCCACGGTCAATGGAGCAGCCTGGAACCTTCAACCGAATCGTCAGGCATCACGTCGCCAAGTGCCGAGCGCAAGCATATCCACTTTAACGAGCAAGTCGAGCAGTGCATCGCGGTTGATGTGAAGGGCGATGATGAGGACGAGGTTGACACGGACCCCATCCTGGACAGCGACTCGGACGACGGTGTTGTGATGAAGCCAAAGATGTCCAAGAAGCGCATGCCTCTTCCAAGAAGACGATCCAAGGTCGCACCGTCAGAGGGCAAGATTATTGCTATGTTGCCCTCAACGACACTCAAGTACAGAGAGGATACGCCAGAGCCTCCCGAGACGGCCATGAAGCATAGTACTGGAGTGGCAAGGAGCCCTGTACTTTCCCCGTCGTCATCCCAGGAAACCCTGAGGCCAGCCAAGAGATCGACTCGCTTCTTCATCTATGAGGAGGACGACGAAGATATCGATGAATCAATTCCCAGCTCTGCCTCTGGCTGGTCTTCACCCCCTTCGGAAGCCACTAGCAGCAGCCTTCATCCATCTTTGTCATCTAACAGCTTGGGTGACGAGGTTAATGGCATGCGTCGAACTGCTTCCGGCATGCTGATGCCCTACGAGGAAGGTGACACGTCTGTTGGTGACGGTATTTTTGGTCGGGTAATCGACACTGTCAATACCGCACGAGATATCGCCCACGTCATTTGGAACGTGGGCTGGAGGACCTGAACCCAGGTCTTCATCACATGACGCCGACCCCATACAGCACCAGGGTACTACAGTTACAGGTGTGGTTCGGCTTTGTGGAAATTAGCCGGCACAGTCACAATCGACGAGGCTATGAAATGTATGCCTTTACAGGGCTCGACTGCAAATAGAATGCACTGATCTTGAAAATCGGAGACTGGGGAAAGGGAAACAAGAGCTTGGAAAGGATTGCCCGGCGTTTTTGGAGGGGAATGCGTTATTCAGCCTTGGGCTCATTGTTATTCATTTACTTTTTGCGATGGATGGTCTTGCTTGCCGAGGAATTATCACCTCACACATTTTTACTCATGATATCCCGGGTTTAGGGAGCGAAAGTACACGGATCAGAGCGCTCACGAGAGCCGGAAAATATGTGGACCAATGGAACATGGACAGAGACTCTGGGGCTTCATGCAAGGAAATGGGCAAGGATACGATTGGAATTGTACATGATGGGAGGAGTTTAGAGCATCATAACCTGATGAGCTTGCTGGGCCAACATAACTGGCCTCGTGCAAACGCTGCGTCATAATAATACAACATACACATGGATCACCAAAAAAAAACCAACTCTCCCGTTCTACCAGGTGGGCGACGAATGACCCTTTCCCACGTAGGCTGAGATCATAGGGGCCTCGGTACACACCAATTCAAGGGACCATGACCCAATAGCTAGGATGATCATCATCAGCCTTAGCACCTCCCCAACTGCTTTGGGTGCTAGGCCCATGGTCTGGATTTGTTGACGATCTTGGCGGGTGACACCAACGCTACTCCCCCGCCCTCGCTCTCCAGGGTTTGCTGTGTTTCTCCTCCACACAGATCACCAGAGGATAGAGTTTGGCTGAATTGCGGAGATGCTTGGACAGGAGCTTGTGTCATAAACGCCCCGTCTGTGCCAATCAGCTCGCACTCGATTCTTCCCCCGCTCCCCTCTTCCTGTCAGGCTCAGGAAAGTCATGTGAGCATACAAGACGTAATGGGAGTGAATTGGCATCCCCAACAATTTTTTTTTTACCCCTCCCCCTGGCTGGCCATTTCTCTCCGCCTTTGCCACCAACCTCGGCAATCCACGGGGGGAGTGGGAAGGGAAGGGAAGGGGGTTGGCGAATGGAGATGCTTGATGATGCCACGTAGTTTGCGAATCTGGGCGGCATCGCGCAATATACAGACTCTATGCATGCGCCGTAGCGGACGCCACAGGCAAGGGCGGAGGTGGGTTGGCGTCATCTTTCAGGTAGCTTAGCGCCTCCACGGTAACTTCTCGGGTGTGGACGTTGATCTGGGAGAGCTGGACCTCGAACCGGTCGCCCGTCTTGACGTCGGCGTAGAGGGTGAGGTCGTTGAGGTGGGCGGGGGGCAAGAGGGCCTTGACGTCGCAGAAGTCGAGGCGGCCCAGCAGGGTGCCGGAGACGCGGGCGTCGACGGTGAAGATGAAGGACTTGGGCGCGGTGCCCTCGAAGCGCCAGGCCCGGGCCAGGGCGTGCAGGATCCAGTCGTAGACGCTCTGGTTGAGCGCGCGAGCCATCTTCTCGCGAATCTGAAGCATCGGGAGCATGTCTTGGAGCGAGGCACTGGTGAAAGGTAGGATGCCCATGTCGTCCGTGTAGGCCTCGATAGGGGCGCCCGTCTGCCGCTCGTGCGCGAGGGCGGCGTGAATCTGCCAGTGGACGATGGTGTCGGCGAATCGGCGCAGCGGAGAGGTCGCTTTGGCGTACATGTCCAAACCGAGGATGAAGAAGGGGCCGGGGGTGAGTGACGCCTCGCTGCCGCCGGTGAGGGCGAGCAGTCTGTTGATGTCCGCTCTCGACGATGCCGTGCTGCCGTCTTTGTACTTGGGGAGCAGCTCCTCGGTCATCAGCTTCATGGCCTCATTGTGGCTCTCGCCCAGGTTAACGTCCCGGCGGTACGGGATGGGGATGCCCCGGCTGGAGCACCATCTCGCGGCAATCTCACCCGCCAGGACCATGGCATTAGAGACGACGGAGCAAGCTACCGTGTCATAGGCGATTTGGATGTAAGGAGGTGCCGCTATGGGAATAACATCAACATCTTTGGCTGCCTCGGCGGGTGGCTTATGGAATTCGACTTTGACAGACGGTTGGGGAGGAAAGGTAGGCCAGGCGCCCTTGGACAACCGCCTCTGCCGAAGAGCTTCCCCCAGCTTCGATAATTGCAGAAGGTCCTCTTGGCTTGCTGGATCAAGGGCATGAGGGGCAATCATGGGCCGCTCGGGTGCGTCGGTCGGTTCCGGAGGGGCTCCAGTTGTCAGAAGTGTGCGGTTATCTACAAGCGGCAGCGGCTCATTACAGAACTCTGACACGCGCTGAGGTTCCATGTAAACGATGTTTCTGAGTATGCTCGGCTCCAACTTGTAGTCGAGGATATCACCAGACTGGTTGACTCTGGCACTGAAAGTCAGGGCGGGCCCGTCAGGCCGCAGAGAGTACTCATCGGCGATGCTTCGCCCAGAGGCTTGAGCGTCTGGGGAAGATCCTTTGCCCAGATCAGATGGCAGCATTGCACTGAAGTGGCCAGGGAGGTAAATATTGTCGGGGAGAGTCTCCATGAAGGAGCGAAGCTCCGAGTTAGGCTCGATACCAGAAGCTGGATCTGCCACATGAATATGGATCCAAAACTCGTCAGGGTGCTCGGTCCTCTCCAGGGAGATGCCGTCGTCAATAAGTGTCGTTGTCTTCGCATCGATGCAGAACACTGGAGAGTCGCCAAAGTCTCTCCTGCTATCCGCTGCAATATCCGGGCGCCTGGACTCTCCGATGTCTTCCGGGACCTTGCGCCTTAAACCACCGCCGGGGATGATGCCAGTGTCAGGGAAGCGGATTTTGTACCGCGACGGGACTTCCCACGGGGGTATGAGGCCGAGCTCCTGAAGGAAAGTCCACGCCGTGGTCTGGTCGAACGGACCATCTCCGTAGAGGCCGGTTGCTCGCAGGATAAGGGCGCCTGAGGCATGGAAGCGAGACCTCGGGTCAAAAAGGTCGTTGCTTGCCCACCATTTGAGAAACAGAACAATATGTTGGGCGTTCCCACTCCACATTAGTCGGGGTATGCTCCCAGAATCAGCGTGGTAGACGAAGCCGTGGGGTGTCCAAGTCCGAATTTTGCGGCTGTGCCGGACTCTTTCCCTCGCTTCCTGCAGGAAGATGCCCAAAGTAGTATTGGCCACATCCTTTGCCTGAGGCACTCGGCCATTTAAAGCACTGAGATAGGCATACTCTCTCGTCAGGAGGCCAACCTTCTCTATGAGTTTGATTTGGCGCTTGGGCAGAATCTCGTAGATGTGGTCGCGGCGATGGCAGTCTCTCGACGGCCCTAGGGGATGAAAGCCGAGTTCGTCTCGGCTCAATGCAGAGTGTATTGCGTACAAAACCTGAGGAGGCACTTCTTCGTGATTCTTGTATTCTGGGAAGAACGTTGCCACCATGTCGAAGAGGCTCATATATCGGCGGGAGGTGGGATCTTCTAGGAGTGACTGAGCTCTGTCAAGCTTATGCAGCTTGCTCTGCTGCAGGAGCTCGGACGCCGTCCTGAACTCAACCATCTTGTCGACTAGATTTGCACCATCTACGCGAGACGGGCCAACACGTGTGAGGCGCATCTTCTCGAACAGCATGGGGTCCCCGTTGCTCGGGATCTTGCTCAAGACTGAGGACAGCTCCGCGCTGTCGACAAAGTTGGAGACGCTAAAGAGGGGCGAGTAGGCCATACTAGCCATCCATCTTCCAGCGACTGTGAAGAAGTGGTGTCGCTGGCCAAAGAAGCCCAGATATATCGCCAGGACTGGGTTACGAACACCTCTGGGTCTATGGGGGCGCAACTATTGTAAGCAAAGATAATGACTGCGTCAACGGGTAGGTGAACCAACTTGAACTCGACCAGATCGCCAGGACTCCTTCTCGGTGTGCTGACACTAATATCGGCATCCTCACCCACAAACGGTGAGTCTGCTGCGTTCGAGGCTGTCAGGTTGAGCGTGATGAATTCATCATTATTAGGGTCATCAGTGCTTTCATCGCGACCAATGTCGTTGAGAAGGTACGAAAATGATACATCTGGCGCATAGAGGGCTTTTGCTTGCTCCTTGGTGAACCCCTTCTCCCATTCCAGGAGTTGATCTCGGATGGGTACCCGAGATGACTGGCGAGGTTCAACGACCTGTGTTGGGGAATTTGCACGATGACTGGTCGTCGATGCTGTGGTGAGACGCTATGAAGACATCAGTATGAGAGGCTCACAAAGACAAAGTCACGAGATTGAACGAACTCTTTGCGCAACACAGGATCCCCGAGGCAGGGAGATCCATGACCTAAGACGAATCTCAGGGTTTCTTACAGCAAGCCTAGGCGATGATCTTGCTAGGCATTGACTGCAGAGGAGCGGACGAGCTCGACTTTGCAGCATAGTTCCGTGGTTGGATCATGCGCGTGATATTATCATGCGCTACCGACTCATTATCTAGAGCTTGAAAAAATCGCCATGTAGTAGATTGCGGCGCGTCGTCCAAAGTTGTGGGGCGAGACATGGTCGCGCAGTCACGTGAGCCATTAAAGTGGATGGACAGCATACTTATGTACATAGTTGTGTGTATAATTAATTCATTACTTTATGCGTATGTTGGAGCAGATACTGTTGAAGAGAAATCTTGGAAATCGCATAAATCATGCAAGTGTACTCCGTAGTGGCGTGGATGATCTTTTCCTCATCATGTGGATAAATCAGGAAGCGCAGTGTTGGTCTTCTCGTCCGGCATTGCCTTGCCATCGGGGTATTTTGCTCATCATCTCGGCATCTATGAAGCCGCCATCATGACGATCTTGGTGCTTCCAAGTGACAGGATGCATGGCGTTGAAGACAGGTCACACCGCCATCAATTGGCCAACGTGGCGCGAGGTGGCGCCAACCCAATCTGTAGAGGACGAAATGCACGTGTACAAGGTAAACAGACAGGTCACATTCTGCCAGATTTAAAATGAACGGACCCAACGACCCGGCTGTGAGTGGCCACCGCATGACTTCCGGATGGCTTGTTTCAGATCCCATCGGCTTAAGATTACTCGGAAGATACGAAGAGGTAATAAGACTATTCTCGAAGCGCTTGTGGATACGAAGGCGTTTTCCCCCAGGGAAGAACCATGCCCAGGAGGAGAACAAGGTTGACAAACGGCCATGGACCTCGTGGGCTGAAGAATTACGTATGCAGGAAAGGTGCGGTGAAGCAGCTGCCGCTCACTTCAAAGAACCCGCTCAAGAGACGAAGAGAGAGGAGGACAAAGGATGGCAGGTTATGCTTCTATCTTTACGAAGTGGGCGAAAATGCCCCCCTCTGTCTTGGTTTGAGGGAGGAACAAGTCATTAACACGGGCTATTAAGAGATCGGCGTCGACCCCCCCGTATTGGCTACCATACTGTAGGATCAGTAGACATCCCGGTTTCTTGTGCAATACTTGGCACTGGAGGGTCGGGAGAGCGATGGCGGCTACGATGGCTTGGGCAGGACGACTGCCGTGCAAAGCCAGCTAACCAGGCAGACAGTGGTGGGATCACGGTATAGGAAAATTGAAATCAAGGGACTATGGAGATGATGTGAGGTTAGAACCCCGGGAGACAGGGCAAGGCAGTTCCGCGGTCGGCTTCGTCAAGGTCCCTGAAGCAGCGCCGAGCAAGGCCCCATTAGGGGGCGGACGCTGGAAAATACGGGGAGCAGGACCCAGACAAAAGGCGAGGCAGGCTGGCAGGGCAGGGCAGCCAACAAACAAGTCTTATTCCCAGCCCCAGGCCACAAGGAGGACCCAGCCTTGCCGGGCAGCCCGGGCAGCCATTCGGCAGAGAAGAAGAAAAGAAAGCAGAAAAACATGGACGGCAAAGAAGGAACCTGCGACAGCAAGAAGCAAATACGAGGCCCCAGGCCCCCCAACTGGATCAGACCAAAGAGCCACCCGGGGCCGACGACCCGATTCGGCGAGAGTGTGTCCCTGTACCTGAACAAGCGCATTTGCCAGACGCAGGAACCATCTGGCGCCCCATATGGAGGTAGCCAGATGCGGCAACGGATTGACAGCCACCAGCCAAGCTTTTGGTTCCCTGCCCACAGCACCCCTGTTGGTTTGTTGACGAGTGCGAAGGGACGAATGGGCGGTGGGCGGTGGGCAGGGGCGGCAAGGGGAGGAGAATGGGAGGAAGAGAAAAGGGGAGGAGGCAAAGAGAATTAAGGTGAATTACGTGGTTTGTTTGTCCGGTTTAGTTTGGTGATGAGGCCGAGTAAGATTGTAGTTCATGGGCGAAGATTAGGCCTAAGACCTTGGCCCAGGAACGGCGTGTCGTGGCATCGGACCAGGAACCAAGGAGAGGAGGCACACGGGAGAGGCTGTGATGAACTCATCTCCCTTGCCATGACGAGTGACGACTGTCCAGCCAGTGGGCTTCATTACTCAGGGGCCCGTTGGCAGCAAGGAGAGGATGAAAAAGGCAGTGAGTGAGGGTGAGTGGGCTACGTCGCCTCGCCTCATTTCACTAATGTCGCTTAACGGTGCACAAGCCAACCGCGCCCGTGCTCCCTCCCATCCATCACGAATAAGAACCAAGTGACCCAGGTAATTTGGCCTAGAGGCTAGCACCCTCGCTGTGTCGGCGCTCCACAGCACCATCCACCACCTTTCCTTGTCGCGGGCATCAGACAGCCAGTCAGGTCCTGTGTTGGCTTGGCCGTGACAGGACAGCGGCGCCTGGGCCGGTGCTGGGCGCCTGGGCTTCTTGGCCGGCTTGCGTACGCATTTGCTGGCAGCTCTGAGGGTCCATGGTCCGTAGTACGCAGTCCGTCGAGGTTCTAGGGCCCATCCATTGATCGATCATGGATGGGGCGCATGGGCTTCAATCTCCCATGTCAGTCGCATCCATATGCCGCGTCGCTCGCAACCCCATAAGGTAAAGTACTTGTACTTGTCACTCGGCCGCGTGCAATGGCGGAGGGAGTACTTACTTAGCTCAATGGGTGTGGTTGCCCTACTTTTACAGCTTGACCTCCCGCCCCCCCTTTTCCCCTTAGGGCATCTGGGTGCGGTACTTGGCAGGCACGGCGTAATCCTGCTGGCGGCCCATGTACCATGTACCAAGTACCAAGTACCGAGCATTGGTGAACCACATCTCAACCTCGACCCCAGCTTAGACTCAACTCACTTTACCACTTACACCCATGTTCATGCTCGCGCTGCCTCTTGTCAGGATCTCTCACTCGCTCTCGCTGTGCGCCTGGGTCGTTTCTTGACCGGGGCTTGGCACCCGTAGGTAATAATAATAATAATAATATCTATCCATCGCATCATCCACTCTCCCCCTTCCCTTTTCCTTCCCTCCCCTCCTCACTCCCCTTCGAGGTATTAAGAAAGCATCGCCAGCTTCAACCCAGCCCGGGCTTTCGTCCTTTCGTTTATTACTACGCACCATAACCCACCGCTTCACTCTTTCAGCGGGCATTCGTTTCTTTTGACTACCACCAGTCCAAGTTCTAATCTATTCCATAATGAAGGGAACCGTTGCTGTCGCCGTCGCCGCCCTGGCCGGCGGTGCTGCCGCTCACGTTGGCCACCGCCACGGCCATGAGCTGTTTGCTCGCAAGAGAGGCCAGCTTCTCGAGGAGGTCTGCGTTCCTGGATGCACCACCATCTACACCACCATCACCGGCGAGCCTACCCGTAAGTACCCGGATCCTCGATACATGTTGAGCGGGAGCAAGGGGGATGCATCAACGACGACCTCGACTTGTAAGGCTTCAATTTCAATCCCTGACTAACCACCTCCAGTGGTCCCTCACAAGCCTACGCCTACTCCCTCCTCCAGCTCCGTCCCCGCCGTCACCACCTCGGTTGCTCCCACTACGGCTGCTCCCACCACCTCCGAGACGCCCAAGGTGCCTCTCCCGACGCCCAACCCCGTCACCTGCCCGACCCCCGGTACCTACACGTTCCCGGCCACCACCATCACCGTGAGCGAGACCACCACCGTCTGCGTCGGCACCACCACCCACGTCCCTGCTGGCACCCACACCGTCGGAGGTGTCACCACCATTGTTGAGACCGCCACCACCGTCACCTGCCCCGTGGCCACCGTCATCACGGAGGGCACCGTCGTCACCAGCACCATTGTCAACACCGAGTACGTCTGCCCCAGCGCCGGCACCTACACCATCGGTCCCATCACCACCACCGTCACCGAGGAGTGTGATGTCGAGTACCCCGTCCCTACCTCGTACGAGCCTGGCACCTACACCGCTCCCGAGATCGTCGTCACCGTTACCGAGACTGGCTACGTCACCTACTGCCCTTTCACCAGCTCCGGCCTCCCTGAGCCCACCTATGCTCCTCCCCCTCCTCCTTCCGCTGCTCCCGCTCATCCGGCTCCCTCTGCCCCTGCTCCTCCCGCTGAGCAGCCCAAGCCTTCCGCTGCTCCCGCCCCCAAGCCCCCGGTTTCGGACAAGCCCAAGCCTAGCCCCCCCAAGGGCGGCCTCGTCGGTGGCAACGACCACTTCGGTATCACCTACACTCCCTACGAGCCCTCCAACGGCAACTGCAAGTCCCGCGAGGCTGTTGATTCCGACATCAAGACCCTGAAGCAGGACGGCTTCTCCATCATCCGTGTCTACTCCACCGACTGCGACACCCTCGAGAACGTCGGCGATGCCTGCCGCAAGTACGGCATGGACATGATGGTTGGTGTCTTCGTCAAGGCTTCCGGCTGTTCTTATGACGTTCCCGAGATCAAGGAGCAGGTCGACAAGCTCGCCGCCTGGGCCCAGTGGGACATGGTCAAGCTCCTCGTTGTCGGTAACGAGTCTGTGATGAACGGTTTCTGCTCTGCCAGCCAGCTCGCCGAGCTCATCAGCGTTGTCAAGTCCAAGTGCTCCACCTACACCGGTCCCTACACCACCGCTGAGACCCTCAACGTCTGGGAGAACCCCGAGGTCCCCGCTGCTCTCTGCGGCGCCATCGACATCACCGCTGCCAACATCCACCCTTACTTCAACCCCAACGTTGTCCCCGAGGCCGCCGGTGAGTTCGTTGCCGGTCAGCTCGAGATCCTCCGTGACATCTGCCCTGGCAAGGACGTCATCAACCTGGAGTCTGGCTGGCCCACCCGCGGCAACTGCAACGGCAGTGCTTGCCCTGGTCAGAAGGAGCAGGCCATTGCCATCAAGTCCATCCGTGAGGCTTGCGGTGACAAGACCGTCTTCTTCTCTCTCGACGACGACATGTGGAAGGAGCCCGGTGACTGCCTGTGCGAGCAGAGCTGGGGTACCCGCCACACCTTCGCCTCCGCCTAAGTGTCTCTGCGGCTCGCCCTCTCTCTCTTCACGCTCCCACTTTTGCAGCACGCTTCTCTCAGGCCTCCGCGCGGCGTCGAGATGGTAGCTGCTAAATGTACATGACACGATCCTTCAATCCTCGACCCGGTCCCTTCGGCTTCCCCCTCCCAAAAAAGAAACCCGTCAATGCAGAACAAGACCCAAACGACGCGCACCTCCCCATCCGGATCTCTCACTCTACGAGCAGTAGTTTCGGTCCAGGACCAGAAGACACAAAGGCAGCAGCAGAAGGCAAAACCCCTCCTCTCAACTTCGGAATGGTCAGATGATCCTCTCACTCTCTCAATCTTCGGGTCTCAGTCGCTTGGACGTATTTTGGGCGGGTGATGATGAGCAACCCGGGCGAGGATTTTTCTCGGCTATCTATGTTGTTTTGGCTACAGCAACGAGGTGCGGCTTATCTGAGTTACCTTTTTTTCATCTCGGTTCGGTTTCTTATAACGGTCTCCTGGTGTCTCTCTTGTTTCCTTTTTTCTATTGCGCCGTTTCGCACGCAACAACATTGATCTACACATATCACGGTTCTTGCCATTGGGCTACGGGGCGGACTTTGCATATAAAACATCACCCCGGGTTGTCATTTAGCATCTATCTTCCAATGCTGTAATATATTAAACCCCGTTGAACAAGCTTATGATGTGCACTCGTTCCTGCCTCTTGTTTCTGCGAATCAACCTCGTTCCCCCAGGTCGGTCCATCAATTTAGAATTGCCTTGTACTGGCCTGATGATGTTCGATAAGCCAACCCCTGAAATATCCACTACTATGATCACCGCAAGATCATCCCTCATTTCATTTAAGCCGTCCATCTTGACGATCCTCCGGCGCCCACAAGCTACCGGGTGCTAAGTTGCTGATCCTCGTACAACCGCACCTGTGTGCGTACTCCCTCCCATGGAGAAACAGCAAGGCCAGGAAATTACGGGTTGCCTTCACTCGGGTCATTCATGGTCACTCGTCGCCTGGTGTGCGTATTTTCTAGCATCGTCCAAATCTTATTTATCAAGTCCCCTACTATACTGTATATGCTGTCCTGTCATTCGCATCGTGCCCTTTGTTTCCCAATTACTCCATCGCCATGCACCAGCTCAAAGATACCTAGTAGTATAAACCCTCAAAGGGAGATGGATGGCACTGCTTGGCAACGTCCAAGCGGCTATAATAAGCCATGTTTTCATAGACACAACAAACTGCTCATACCTTACCTGAATATGAGAAAAGGAGCTGCGAGCCCATCTCATCTTGAAACACATCAACCATCACGTGTGCTTTGTTTTGGGTGTGTGTGTGTGTGTGTGTGGAAACGATCAATGTTATGGCGTCCGCGCTTAGAACAGCAACGGAGGCTCCCGATAGATTTGCCTGCGGCCATGGGGTTTGTGGAGAGAGTGTCCATACGGCTTCGGCATGTTCCAATCATGCGTTCTCCCTTCAAGCGTTTGCTCTCGCAACCAACGATTGGAAAGGCCAGGCTCGGCGTACTCGCCGCTTCGTTCAAGCTGCAAGATGCCGCCTCGGTACCTATCGCAGCATGCGACCGAGAGGGTTTGTCCGTTGTTTGTCATGGCGATGCCTCCGATTTCGGCAAAGATGTCGAACGTCTGTTCGCTCTGGAAAGTCTGTGCATCAATGACGTGTATGTAGTCCGCCTCCTCAACGACGACCAGCACGCTTCTTCCGCTACCGACGGGTGAAAACTTCAGACTGCGCGCGCCGGCCATCTCAGTCATGAGCTGGTGAACTGGGGTACCGATGCCATTAGAGTCGGTCCAGCGACGGGCATCCCATATCATGAGCCCCTTGTCTTGACTTCCCGTCGCCACGTTCCATCCATTATCGGACCAGTCACACGCGAAGCTGTAGTCAGCGTGGCCTCTCAGCCTATTCGTAATGGCTCCTGTCTCAGCGTCGACCACGACAACCTCCGGGTCATCGCTCACTTGGACCCTGAGCCGCCTGTCTGGTGAAAGGGCAGAGCAGTTCAAGGCAGCGCCGTAGTGGTGCTTTGAGAGGATCTGTTCCGTCTCGAGATCCATCGTCACGAACTTCTTGTCGTTGCACGAAATGCCCGCAATGGGAGTTGAGGAGGTGCGCGGCTCGTACAGCTCCACGTGGTTGGTAATGGCAGAGGTGTCATCGGAGAGCTGTCCCAGACAAAGGTTATTGGGGTCCTTGGCCGCCATGCGCTGATAAAAGTACTGTCCATTCAGCGTCCCGCCGAACAAGATACCGTGGTCGGCAGAGACTGTGGAAACTGGGCCCAGGCCTGGATAATTCCCCCGCCGGACCACCAACTCGGACCTTTTGGATTGCGTGTTGAGCAGCCTGACTCCCTCCCTTGTGACATAGTAGGCCAGGCTACTGGAAGGGCAAGCGAGGGTGTTCCGGAGCTGGAAGTGAGATATGTGAAGCTCACTCTGGATAAACATCCTCTGAAACCGGAAGAAGTTGTCGGTTCTTCTTGGCTTTGGGGCTTTGTATGAATTCTTCAGTCCCGGAGTGGCTCAGGTTAGATGAATCCGGTATATACCTATCTGGAAGGCACTATGATACTCACCTGCCTGCGGTTGGTGTAGTTCTTGTACGAGCTGTCTCGCCATTCTCTAGTTTCTTTGCGGGTAACGCCCATAGACGTCAGGTTAATGCCTTGGAAATCGTACCGATCCCCTGCCAGCTCGGCGTATGTGATCTCGCGTGGAGGCGGAACGTGAGGAAAATCCATGACTGTCCGAAGATCGGGGTAGATAGCCTTGGCGCATGGTCGGGGGAGATACTGATGAGCCCAGGTGCGTAGGGTATCGATCAAGTCGAGATTCTCTGATCCGAGAATGGTTGGATTAGGCTGGGCGCTGAGAGGAGGGGGGAAGGTATCGTTGTCGTCGAACGGCTCAGATGCACCGATGCCGTGGGGCTGCACGGGCTGCACGGGCGGCACAGGAACTACATGCATCGCATGCTGGGATAAAGTCACAAGTGTGTTCCACACATGCAACGGCGCGCCTGGAGGTGGGTTGTTCGGGTCGAATCCGTCGGAGCTCATATGCTGCGACATGAACTCCTCTACTGTCATAGTCGGTACATGCTGGTTTGGCGGTGCGGGTTCTTGATCTTCATGTGGCTGCTGGGGCTGCGGATGTCCATGTGGTGGCTGACCAGGCGTTTCTGTATCAACCAGCTCAAGCTGAAACATGATATCGATTGGCTCGTCCAACTCGTCGGCGATGCTTTGCGCGCTGTGGGCGGCAGCTAAAAGCTGCTCCAAGGATTGCGGTCCAGAGGCGGCATATATAGGAACACCGCCCTCTTCATCGCTCATGTCTTCATCGCTCAAGATGGAGCCCACGAGGGTTTCAGGGTGCTCTGCATTGCTGTGATGATGGTTGGTAGGTTGAGACCTGCGGTCCCCATCGGCACCAGCCGATGGAGATTGTGTGGAATCGCTCATGAGGGACGAGGCGCCCTCACCATTGGCGCCGTGTCAATGGAGGAGAGCGCGTACGTTGGCAGGCCAGAGTGAGTTTGGGGCCGCAGAAAGTATATGGTGGAAAAGTGGATGGGTTGGGATGAGGCGAGGCAGACAAATATTTATATGTATGTATGCTCGCTGCCGTTGCAGTGGCGATCTGGCAGGCGGGACAGACGGAGGCACGGGTGGGTTGGCGGCTGACAGCGATCAGTGCAGCGGGCACGCAGGGGCCAAGGTGCCTAATATATCGATTACAGACCGTGGTCCAGGACTCCGGGGGGAGGCTGGGGGTCAATACTTAGCAAGACGCACCCCAAGGCCAATGTAAAAGAGTGGGCTTGGATGAGCTGAGATTGGCGCTAGAGGAGCCGGAGTCAAGGAAGGAAGGATGACGGGCCAGAACAATCCGAGTGTGTGGGTGCGCGGTCCGTTGCCTCTGATGACGGCGTCATGCACGCCGAGAGGTAATGCGAGTCGATGTGAGGTGAGGTAAGTTGCAGCCGTAGATGGATAGAGGCGTGAAGTGGGCCGTGGGTGGTGATGGATGAGAATGTCTTAGGTGTGTCCGTGTGTCGTCTGTTTGTCCATGAGTGTGTGGGTACTGGGTACTAAGAGGTTGTTGTCTCAGTTTCCCCTCCAGCGGGCGTCGTATCTCGTTGGTTGAGGTGAGCTCGAGTCAGGTCAGGTCAGGTCAGGCAAGTCTGGTCAGGTCTGGTCAGTTCAGCTCAGGCTGGAGGAGCTGTCAAGGGAGTTTTTGGCCCATGTCACAAACAAAAACCAAGATAGAAAAGAAAAGAAGAGAAGAGAGACGAGCAGGGGCAGGTGCAAGAGGGCGGAAGGAAGCGCCTTGTGATTCAAAATTGGGGGTCCATATTTCAAGCTTGGCTTCTCTGCAGATCGGGGCAGGAGGTCAGCCTGTATGTAGGTCAAGCCAGAACAGGCATGGTTTCCTTCGGGGCATCGACAGCTGACGGGACAGTACCGGCGGTAGAAGGAGACGCTAAGGGAGCGGGAAAGGGACAGATGAAGGGCATGGCAAGAGCAAGGCAGGCAATTGGGGGAAACGGAAACAAGAAACAAGGGAAGGTGGTGGGAGGGGCCATGGGTCACGGCTGCTCACTGGCTCACTCATTTGCCTTGGGTAGTGACTCGCTCACTTCTCACAGACTACTTACCTACCTAGTAGGTACCTAGGTAGGTGCATAGTACTCGGTAAAAACCACAACATTGCTTATTGTCTCTTGTTTTTATTTTATATTTTTTTTCCTTCTTAGTTTTGGCTCATGTCTTGGGGACTCCCACGCAACCTCGAGGTTGAAAGTTGAAATCGCCCATGTGGACGGGATCAGCATGGGAATAGGCGGGGTAGCCCTGGTCCGTCCAGTGGATGTCTATCGATAGCCGTTATTCTGGGCTACAGGGGCACGTTGGAATAACCACCAGAAGCTCTCATCGCAAGCGGTCGCGTCCATCAGCAGTCAGTCTCTGGTCGCGCCCAATGATACCCACTCGAGCCATGCATTCATGTGTATATTCGTCCGATCATCGTCACAGGCAGCAGCAATCATGGATCGAAGAGGGGAAAGCATCCCGAGCCAAGACAATGGGCTGTGCTTGCTCGACGTGGCAACAGCAAAGCACATGCACAACGACGGATGGGAAAGCTTCTGCAGACGCTGAATCCGATGGCGCTGCCCACGTCGATGGGCCATCCTGGCAAGCGCTCTGGCCTCCCCTCGAGACCGGGGGTCTACATCGCACAGTGGGTGACGGGCGGCTTCGACATGAGATGGTTCGGAGACGGCTTCGACATGCACATCGGTGGAGAGCGAGCAGGGCACCATGCTCTTCGTCTACCACGCCTCTTTGGTCAGCTCGATCCCTTCTTGGTCCATCGATCGCTCTCGGCCCTCTTTGGGCCTCCCTGTGTGTGTGCGGTATATCGGCGACCTTATGTGCCGTATTATATGGCACATGGTGCTGCAACCCCCAACGTGCATCTGCAGATAGTAGATGAAAATACAAAGCACTGCATACCGTCAACACCAACGTCACCCATCCTTGTTGCACAATAGGGGGGGCTTCCTATCTATCTATCTCCCCGAGACGCCGCCGTCTGGTGGCCAAGCCGTCGCCAGCATGCACAACATGCCCATCTTTTGCCTCACTGCCTCCTCGTCTCCTGCATCTCCTACATGGTCCTTGTTCACCGGTCGCCCATCCTGGCCCCCTCCAGACTCAGACATGTGCGTCAATCACCACATTCGGTGCTCCATCAGGGAGTTGAGATGTGGGGGGAGGGGCAGGGAGGAGGGGAAGAAGCATGGCGGGCTGTATCTCGAATTACATTGTTGTTGCTTTTTATTCTCCTTTTGCACCCTTTTTCCCTCCCTCCAACAACACACAGCCTTGTTTTTTTGTTCGTCTCTCGTATTTCTCCCTGAGATTGCGTTGCTCGGCTCTCCCGTTCCAGCCTCCCCCTTCCCTCTTCTATCCTAGCCGTTCGCGATCCCCGGGCACTCCGTCATATCGCAGCAATCACACATCCCGCCCGACATCCTATCCCTTGCTGTCTTATTACGCAGCACGTATCCGTAGTTGTCTTACCTCTCCCCTCAGCAAATGCTCCCTCCCCCACCCTCATCCGCCCCTACCTTGCTATGCAGCTTTGTCCTTGTCGGATGCCAGCCTGTCTGGTGCGACACGACATTGTCCCCCCCCCCCCAAAGGGCTAGTAGCTAGCCAGCTGCCGTCGTTGCTTGACAAAATCTCCCCCTTGCTCTCCCTTGAATGACTCTCTCATGGAGATCGCCCTGCCGCTCCCACTACACCCCTTGTTTCTTTTTCTTTTTTTCTTCTTCTTCCTTTGCTTCTTCTCTCCGGCAATTGTTTCCCCTGTAGCGCTGGCTCGTCTTCTGTCCCCCACGCCGTGATATCAGCTCCCATCAGCAATGGCCTCTTCGGAGAGATAAGCCTCTCTTGAAATGTGTCGTCTTATCTCCTGCTCCGAGGAGAAGCTCATTCCAAGGCTTGCCAAGCCATGTTTGTCGTTGATCCCTCGGTCTTGAAGCTCGAGTTCGAGATAGTAAAAGTCCATCCGTGTGTGTCCCTGGCCGCTTGTAACTTGTCTCACCCGTCGACACCCGATCTACACTCGAACAACGGTCCTTCGGCCATCGCCGCCTTTCCGTTTACCCTTTTTTTTTTGCTTCTTCTGTTTTTCTTTTCCCTTACATGACACATCCCTGCTTTCAGCTCTTTGCGCCTTTTTGGCAACTTTGAGTCAATACATGATGCATCACCTCAGGAGCTCACGCATGCGCTGTACAAGTTGGCCACCAATGGGCAGCCCCCGGCCCCCTCCCACTGTTGCTTCGAGAGACGATCGCTTCCTCCCCCTTCTCCCCTCCTTCTCGCTCATTCGGTCCAGCCAGCAGCCTACTGGTGGCTGTAGAGCTGTATGGGAGGGGTCGGTCAACGACTTTGCATGTCACCATGCATCTGCCAGCGTGGGATGTGCAATGACACCTTCCTTGGCTTACACCAACCAAGGCTTTGTCGGATGCTGCACTCTACAGTTTGGCAGACTTCCGTGTCTTTTGCCCAAATCAACCACATGATCGCTGTCCCCGAATTGCCTAATTTGTGACCCCCCAGATTACAACAATAGTACTTTGCGCTCCCTCGGAGGGAAATAAAGTCTTGTTTGTTGTTTATGTCCGAGACGCAAATAGCTCACAGCAGACAGATGGACACGCAGCCCAGCTGAACGCCGGCGCCATGTCATCCATCGAGATCATCGATCATGCTTCACTCTCAGGCACCTTCTTCGAACCGAGCATGTCTTACTTCTCTATCTCTCATCTACCAATGTCCCGCAGAAACTCCAGTCGTCAGTCGTCAGATGCACTGACTGCCATCCATGTGCCAGCCTTGATTCCTTTGCTGATCCCATTGCTACGCTCCTCTCACATAATCACATGGTGCCCTATTTTAGCTTGTTTCTTTTGATTTAGGCTGCTCTCCTGCCGTCTCATCTTTGCCGCCTTCACCTTCACCCCCCCCCCCCCCTTTTTTTTACCCGTGCTTAGATGCCGTTGACTAGCCGCCTCTCTGCCTTGAGCTTCAGCATCTTCTCCAAGGCCTCGTCCACAGGGACGAGCTCGCCCTTGCTCTGCGTGCTCTGGTCGTCACGGTTTCGGATGTTGACCGTGCGCGACTTCTCCTCCTCGGCACCAACAACTGCATGTCGTGTTAGTCAAGAACCAAAGAACCTTGCGTAGATAAAGCGTGGACCTACCAAAGATGAAGTTGTACTGCTCTAGCTGGCCAGTGCGAATCTTCTTCTGGAACGTGTTGCCGCTCAGATCCACGTCGGCGTAGATCTGCTTCTGCTGGAACAGCTGCTGCACCTCCTTGGCGTAGTCGTTGACCGCTGGCATGACCGGCACAACCAACACCTGGCGGGGGCTAAGCCAGAAAGGCCACTTGCCCGCAAAGTGCTCGATTAGGATACCAATCATGCGCTCAAAGCTGCCCAGCACTGCTCGGTGAACCATGACGGGTCGGGCGTAGCCGGCAGGCAGCTCTGGGTCGCTGGCATCTTGCTCAACGCCAGTCTCGTCCTTGCCTGCCTTGTACCTGAGCTTGAATCGTCGGGGGAGGTTAAAGTCCAGCTGGATGGTACCGCACTGGTGGTCTCGTCGAAGGGCGTCGTAGACGGTAATGTCAATCTTGGGGCCGTAGAAGGCACCGTCGCCAGGGTTCACCTCCCACTGGGCTCCAATCTTCTGGGTCCAGGTGTCGAGGGCATCCTTCAGCTTGGCCTCGGCAAGATCCCACATGGCAATCTCGCCAATGTACTTCTCTGGCCTCGTGGACAGCTTCAGCTTGAACGAGAATCCAAACAGGCCGTAGACTGCGTTCAGGAAGTCGAATGCTCCCTCAATCTCCTCCTTGATCTACTACAGGTCAACACGGAAACCCCCTTCATGTGAAGCACACCTAACATACCTGGTCAATGGTGCAGAAGATGTGCGCATCGTCCTGCTGGAAACGGCGCACACGGGTGAGTCCAGAAAGAGCTCCGGAGAACTCGTTTCGGTGGAGCACACCGAAGTCGGCCATGCGCCATGGCAGCTCCTTGTAGGTGACGTCTGAGTGGGCAAAGATCTTGCAGTGCCCGGGGCAGTTCATGGGCTTCAGGCCATACTTCTCCTTCTCCACCTCGAATGTAAACATGTTCTCCTCATAGTGCCCCCAGTGTCCCGAGGTCTTCCACAGGTCGGCCTTGTACATGTTTGGCGACATGACCTCGGTGAATCCACGTATGCGGTACTCCTCCTTGATCAGGTCCATCAGAGTGTTGAAGATGCGAGTGCCGTGGGGCAGCCAGAAGGACGATCCGGGGGACACTTCGTCGAAGAAGAAGAGCTTCTGGTCCGTTCCAATCTTTCGGTGGTTGCGCTTGGCAGCCTCAGCGAGGAAGGTCTTGTACTCTTCCAGCTGCTTCTTGTCGGGGAACGAGATACCGGCAATACGCTGCACCGACTCGTTGGCGCTGTCACCCAGCCAGTATGCTGCAGAGTTCTGGCATTGTTAGGTCCAAGGCCATATGACGAGCAGCTCAGAAAAGAATTCACGACATACCCTGAGAACCGCAAAGGACTTGATGTTTCCGGTGTTGGGCACATGAGGTCCACGGCAGAGGTCGATAAGGGGACCGCATCTGTAGACAGTGCTCTTGGTGCCATCAGGCACACGCTGGTTGATGAAGTACTCCTTGTACTTGCTGTACTTGAACATTTCCAGGAGCTCTTCCTTGGTCATCTCAAGTCGCACAAAGGGCTGCTTTTCCTTGATAATGGAGCTGGAGAGGGTCTCCAGGGCCTTCTTGTCCTCGTCGGCAACGGCTTGGCTGTGGAATGTCAGTACATGGGCGTCTACTAGAGCCAGCGCATCTTACCCCTCCATGTTGGCCATATCGTAGTAGAAACCGGGAGGATCCTCGGTCGGGGGACCGTTGCAGAGGTAGCAGCCGAAGCGTCTCTCGCAGGCCTCTCCGAGAATGTGCGCCGAGGAGTGCCAAAACACCTTCTTTCCTATAACAATGTCAGATTTACATACCACCAACCACTATCCGAGGCCAGATTTCCTCACCCTCGATGTTGTCAAAGTCAATCAGCTCGAGCTTGCAGCTCTTCTCGAGAGGGCGGGTAAGGTCCCACAGCTCGCCATCAACCATGGAGATGACGGTGCGCTCGACCAGTGACTTGGAGATACCCTTGGCAATGAGGAGGGGAGTGGTCTCCCACGAGGTACCCTTCTCCTCCTTTCCGTTGGGCAACGAGACGGTGATCTCCTCGCGAGGCATAGCTGCAATTCCTGGTCAGACCCCTAGCACATCATTTCGGCTCAACAATCCAGAACGCACCCGCAATTTCCTCATCGCGCTTCGCCTTGATCTTGTCGAAGATGTCTATTCGGTGCTGGATAAAGTCGGGGAGGGTGGGAAGCTAGAAAGCCCCAATGTCAGTCGTCTGGTGCGCTTCTGCCGAGAGAACTGGTAAAGATCAGGTACGAACCTCGAGGCCTGCAGTCTTGGAGGCCTTGGGTGCCTTCTCCTTGGCGGGCTTGGGCGGCTTCGCGGTCTGCACCGGGAGGGCCTTCTCCGGGGCGCCTTCCGGGACCTTGGGCGGCTCAACTTGTTCGGAAGACATGGCGATGGTGACTCTGAAATCCGGGTTGTGGTCAAGGAAGAAATCGTGGCACGTCTCCAATGGAGGGGCTGGAGGGGCATTTGATAGAGGTGGGGTTGAGTCATGCCCGCAGGTATTTAGCGATAGCGGTCTTCTGTTTTGCAATTTTCTCAACCAAGTCATGTCACCTACCCTAAAGAGAAACGGACACAAGACTCACTCTCGGCCTGAGTCACGACTCCGGCCAATATCCCCAAGACAAGCTGCTGAGTACAGTTCGTTCCAGGGGCCCTGCGTCACGCCCCGGCTGACGATACCCTGCGTAATCGGCAGCGCATGTTTACCGTTGCCAGTTGAATTGACATCAGAGCTGATGTATGTATATTCGAAAGACTCATATGGCCTTACAACATAGAATGGAAATGTTGGGTATCATGCTTAATCCATACGCCACAATAGAAACCACCAAGCCCATACAATCTCTCACAGTCCGTACCTAGTGACACATTCTTCCCTATGCGTATCGAGACAGTCCAGAGCGCAGAGCCTCGTTCCGCACTTCATACACCGCACCCTGCCCCAGTACCCGCAGACCTCGCAGAAGACTCTCATGGGGTACTTTTCCTCCCAGGTTCCGCTCGCTTCGACGTAGGCCAGGGGTGGATGCGAAAGCAGCTGCCGCAGCTCCTCGTCCGTAGGAAGCTCGGGCACTCGGGACGCCAGCAGAGGGTCATCATCTCCTGGGTGAGAGGCCGGCGGCGGGTTGTATGGGGGCGGCAGGATAGGCGCTGCGTTCGTGTCGATCATCTGAACATCTTGAGACTTTGCTGGCTGCTTGTCTGTAGCCGCTGCGGCTGCCTCCTTCTTTCCGGGTGCCTGACGCTTGCTGGCGTTTGATGGCCCCGACGGTCTCGCCACGGGATTCATGCTCGTGTCGTTTAGGGCCTGCATGGCAAGGTAGTCGTCGAGGTAATTCGTAAAGGTCTTCTGAGATTGCAGTATCTTCCGGACATTGGGTGTGTGCTTGCTCTGCGCTACAATCACATTGGTTAGCCGTGCCGGATGCCAGTATCGTGCAGCACAGCGTACCTCGACCGCTCTTGACGGGTAGTGGAATAGCCGCATCTTTGCTGCTATCCTTGTCCAGGGCCTCGACCTCCTTTCGAATGCGCGCTTCCTGTCGCGCAGACAAGCTGCTCAAGCTCAATCCCGGTGCATTCCTTGCTCGTTTGCGGTTCGTGGGCTGGAGCGCGTTTGCGTTGCTCGGCCCTGTGTCTGGCACGTACGCCCACCCTGGAGCCGAGGTCGTCTTGGCGCTCGCGAGCTCTATAACTCCAAAGTTGTTCATCTTTGATGTGGCGTGAAGGAGGGAAGTTTCCGAGTCTGACCAAGCTCTGCCATTGGTTATCGAGTGCTGGTCTAAACCAGCCTACCCTATATCGAGGTACAACTTGCACATGCACTTCGGAATTGGTTTATAGTCTCTACTTCGTATTGTTTATGTAGTTGCCTGGTTCTTGGTGGTTTTTAGACTTCTGACGGTTGATTCCTCCGCCTGCCTCGCATAACGAAACGATGGCTGGATGTTTGGACCTTTCAAACCGTAATGCCTGTAAAGTGATTCCAACGTAAAGACGTGGCAGAAACAGTATTTTTCAAAATCGTCACCAGGTACAGAGGTGATAGAATATTCTACAAGAGATAGCAATAGATCGTGATATCAACACGAATTCCCAATCAATAGCGGTACAACAGCGGTACTCTTCTCCCGCCACCAGCTTCCGGCGCTCATATCTTCGTGGAGCCACACTGCATACGTCAATTCCCAGCTAAAGGCAGCTCAAGCTCAAGCTCCGCACCCACGTCGGCCCATTGCGCAACTAGCCAATCAGCGCCCACGATTGCGGCAACTCCTCGGCATCCCTCCAAAGTGTCACGAAACAACGTCCCGGAAGCCCCAACGACCGACCTCCTTCACCTCAGAAACCCGCACGCCCTCACACGCGCCAAAACAACCATGGCACCGACCGCACGAGTATTCGCCGCTGGCGCCCGCGCCATGTCCGCGCGCAACTTCCACGCCTCCGCACGACGACTCGCCGACTCGCCTCTTCCTGCACGACGTCCCGTGGGAGCTTTCCGAAGCGGGTAGGGCCTCGCCAACTGGTTCCTGGACGCCGGGACACCCGAACACCACAGACAGAGGTGCTAATCGAGGGGACCATAGACTGTTCGGCTTCCTGCTGGGCTGCACCTTGGCCGGCGGAAGCGTCTACTCTTACCTGCTCAAGGAGTACAAGACCTCCAACGACCTTCTCACCGAGGATATCTACGTATGCCGCCCTACCCGACATTTCCCACAATCCCCCGCACCCGAGTAGTGCCACTCCTGGAGCATATACAGCGCAAGGCTCGGCTGGCTAACATGCAGCAAATAGGCCCTGCAGGCGTCTGTGACTCGCCTGAGCAACTACGTGCAGAGCCTGGAGCAGAAGGCTAAGAAATGATGAGGCACGGATATCAAAGGCACAATGTTGTCACCATAAATACGACCTGCGCGACGTACTCACCCAAAGGCTTGTTGGAGAGGACAATGTGTCCACAGATGCGGCGACTTCCATGTTGATTCATATTTGTACTATCACAGATCGAAGAGCAGAGCATTCACACGCTTGAACGCGCACATTGAGCAATCAACAATGAGATAAATTCATAAAGGTCCATTTCATCAAAAACTATCATACCGATAGCACTAGAAATTCAGCCAAAACCGACGCCGATCAGATAGTAGTAGTAAAAAGACGATCATTTTTCGCACTAGTACAACGTGGTAGGGCACTCGAGTTTACAGCTCATCCTTGGTCTCCTCATCGGCGGGGGCCTTGGAGGCGGCAGGGGCAGCCTCTTCGGTACCCTCCTCGACAGCGGAAGCGGCAGCCTTGTACTTGCCGTTGTCCTTGATGAACTCGACGAGGTCCTCAATGGTGCGGGAGCCACTGTAGGTGACGGGGTTCTCCTTGTCGCCGGCGGGGTACAGCTTGATGGTAGGGAAGCCGCTGATATCATCAGGGACATCGTTGGCAGTGGCATCGACCTTGGCGATGACGACCTTGTCCTTGAAATCGCTCTTGGCGTACATCTCACCCAGAGTGTCGTACTTGGGGGCCAGAGCCTTGCAGTGGCCGCACCAGGGAGCGTAGAACTCGATCAGCACGTCCTTGTTGTCGTCAAGGACAATGCTCTCGTAGTTCTTAGCGACAACAATGGTGACGGGGCCGTCCTGGGTCTCAGGGACAGGCTCAGACTTGATGCTGGGCTCGATCTTGCCAGCAGAGTATTCGTCAACAAACGTCTTAATGGCATCGTGGGTGATCTTGGCCTCCTGGTCGAAGGGGAACTTGAGGTTCTTGACAGTGTCCTGGATAGCGAAAGAGGGGAACTGGTCGGTCTTGAGGTTCAGGTTGCCGGCGTGGGCACCGAAGGCCTTAGCATCGATGGTGGCGAAGTTGATCTTGCCCTTGTAGGTCTCGGCGATGGGCCTCAGAGCAGCACCGAGCTCATCACGCTCCTCAGGGGTCTCGGCGAAGATGTAGGCCAGGGGGAGACCAGAGGCCATGTAGCCAGAGTAGGTCTCGGGGCCGACCTCGCCAATCAGAGGGGTGGCGGAGACCTTGGCGAACTCCTTGATCTCGGCGGCGTCGAACTTCTTGGAGTGGACGTTCTTGCCCTCGTCGAAGGTCTTGTAGAGGACGACGGAGGGGAAAGTAACACCCTCAGCCTCGGCAACCTCAGCATCGCTGATGGCTCCGAAGAGGTAGGAGTCGCGAAGCTCCTCGGCAACGGAAACGTAGGTCTCCTTGGAGGCGCTGTCGTCCTCGGCGAAGTAGGCGACAAGGACAACCTTGTCAGACTTCTTGAAGTCCTCGAGAGTGCTCTTCTCAAGGTAGGAGACGGCGGGCAGAGACTGCTTCACCATGTAAGAGTGGATGCTGTAAATTTTCGAGTTAGCCTCGAGGCCTGGCACAATGCCCGTGTGTATCCAGAAACGACTTACGCATCAGCCTTGCGCTGGCCGGTGTAAGGAGTGACGTTCTCAAGGCCACGGAAGACCTTGAGGGTGGGGTAGCCCTCGACACCGTGGGTTTGGCAGAGGTCAGTCTCCTCAGTGCAGTCGATCTTGGCGAGCATAATGTTCTTCTCCTTGAGGGAGGTAGCGGCCTCCTCGTACTCGGGGGCGAGGGCCTTGCAGTGGCCGCACCAGGGAGCGAAGACTGGACATGGCGAATCAGCGCGATGCTCGTGGCCAAAGGGTGGGATATAAGGGACTTACACTCGGCGAGGACCAGAGGGTTGGCCTTGACGAACTCGTCAAAGGTGGCCTGGGTCAGCTGAGTGACATCCGACTTGTCATCGGCGGAAACGAGGCTGGCGAGGGCGGCCAGAAGGCCGAGGGTGATGCGCTTCTGCTGCATGGTGGGCAATCTCTCGTGATCCTTAAACAGAAAGATGCGGGGTATCAAAGAAGGAAAGTGACAGATAGAGAGATGTTGTGAGAAGAAAGAAAGAGGAGGAGGAGGAGGAGGATGGAGAGGGGGAGTAGTAGAAGAAGAGGAGAATGGAAGAGTAAACCTGCCGGCAGAAGAGGACTGCTGGAGTAGGTTTTGTAGGCAGCTGGCAATTGGACAGGCTGGTGGTTGGAGCAACAGCGTCCGTCAATTGAACAAGTGTCCCTTTTCCACCTTTTCCAGGGACCATGAGGGGACCAGCTTGCAGCTTCCGGGATGCTGATTCACCCACCCATCCGCCACCAACCCACTAGAAAGCTAGGTACCTACCTACCTGCATCCGCCGGAGCCCCTCCAGCGTCAACTGGGAAATCTTGGCTGCAGGGGAGCTGGCCACCACCAGCTCTACTACAACCGTACCGCCTTGGAGACAGGTACCAGCTACTGCCGGGCTACCTTGGTATTTTGGGGCAGCCCCCTCCCCTTCTGCTTTATCCCCCGCTTACCTATCTGGTACTTATCCTTCTCATCCCCACTTTCGCTCTCTCAACCCACGACCAAGGGAGCAACCCTCGAGGTCGACTACATATGGAAAAGACACATATGCCAAACCGGAGTTTATGATACCACATACATAGCAGGGCTCGTGTCGTCTCGTGGACCAGGCCTGGGGTAATCTCCCTGGTCTCGTCCCCCCCATCATCTGTGTTCCTCCGAATGACCCAATCGAGGATGAGCTTCAGCTCGAAATCTGCCGGAGTTATTGGCGAGGATATTGTTCCTCCGGATCCATTGAAGCAATCGCTTCTTTCTCGGCATGAGGCCACGTTTTGCTACTAAGCCAGAGGAGAGCAGCTCGCCTTCTACTAAGGTACCTGTAGCCGCCGCCTCATTCCCGTACAAGGCGCACTCGTCCCCATTTGGCTGCCGCTGGTGCATGTACCGCTGAGGTACCGGGATACCTACGCCGATCTTGTCTTATCGTCCCTCCCCCACCCCCAGTACATACATGTATATTCGGTCAACCATCATCTGGCCATGCGGTGAGCAAGAGTTTCAATGTGCGACAATGGGCGTAATGCAGGTCTGCGAGAAGCCAACACCAGGCCCTAATATGTCTAGGACATGGCAATGTGCAAGCCATTAGGGGTCCGAAAGAAAAAGAAAGGAAACTTGTCACCCGCCTCGCTGTGAAGGAAAATGGTGGCAAATCTTATCGGGGACAGTCTCGGCCTCGTCCGTTCATAAGCTGATGGTGCTTCTTTACGCATTAATCAGCGTACATGGATCTGTAATCATTGATCAATTGGGAAAACCTTCTTCTCCGTCTGTCACTAGCGCGTGACCTAGACCCTCTTCTTCCATGCCTTAGGTAGCCGTGTTCAACTTGTGGCGGCATCATAATACGAACAGCGGTAGGTTAAGTATCCTCACACGTGGTTGCGGGAACAACCAAAGTAAAAAAACAAAGGAATAAATCAATAAAATAGAAAATCGCACACGCTTTGTTGTTCACTGCTAGGCTCTCCGACTATTTACTCTATACATTCCAACCCCGCTCCATCCGTGGTTCTAGTGTTCTAGTAAATTCCAACCGATATCATAATCACCATCTTCGCCGCCCACTAGAACCGGCTCGTGAACCTTGGCGTAGCTCGCGCGTACTGGAGAGGCCACTTGACGGGCACCTTGAGCTCGTGTGCCGCCCTCAGCACAAACTCGGGCTCCCGCAGGAACTGCCTGCCCAACAGCACCAGGTCGCCCTGCGACGCGCCGTCCTCGGTGTCGACCTCGATGGTCTGCTCCGCCGAGTTGCCCTCCTCGGCCACAAACTTGGCCATCTGCGGCTCCGTGATGGTGCCCACAATCGCCAGCGGCATCTGGATCTTGGCAGTCCTCAGCGCCTTGCGGATCTGGTTCGCAAAGGGCGTGTGCATCGCCTGCTTCACGACAATCTTCTGCCCCGAGTGGTTGCCGCCGCTGCTGACGTCCAGCACGTCGACACCGAGGCTCGGCAGGACCTTGGCCAGCTGGATGCTTTCGTTAATGTCCCACGAGGGCTCGCCAGCCCATTCCATCCATTCCGTGGCTGAGATCCTGACCCATAATGGCATCGTCTCGGGGATGACAGCCCTGACGGCTTCGACAACCTCCCGTAGCATGCGAGAGCGGTTCTCAAAGCTGCCTCCGTACTGGTCGGTTCGTTTCTGCATTTTCAGTTAGACACTCGTATTTTCCCATTTCCCGTCCTATGTTGTGCAACCAAGGTCCTACTTACGTTGGATAATGGAGACAAAAACGACGTCAAGAGATAACCATGAGCGGCATGAATCTCAATCAAGTCGAAGCCGGCCTTGACAGCCCGCTCTGCCGCATCCGCAAACAGCTTCACTGTCCCCTTTATATCCTCAATGCTGAGCTCCTTAGGAACCGCAAATGACTCGTCCCAGGGGATGGCACTGGGACCGACAACATCATTGGGCCAGCCGCCGTTGCTCTCATCAGCGAGTGTCTTCTTGACCGAGCTGCTGATGAAAGGGGCTAGGGTACTGGCCTTGCGGCCAGCATGAGCCAGCTGGATGCCGGCCTTGGAGCCCTGGCTGTGAACCACGGAGATAATTCGGCGCAGCTGCTCAATCTGGCTGTCCTCCCACAGGCCGGCGTCCTGGGGACTGATACGGCCACGGGGCTCGACGGCCGCCGCTTCTGTGAAGACGAGGCCGGCGCCACCCAAAGCAAACTTGCCCAGATGGGCGATATGCCAGTCGCTCATGTGGCCGTCTCTGGAGCAGTACGTGCACATGGGCGACACGACAAGGCGGTTGGCCAGCGTTAGGGAGCGCATCTTAAAGGGCTTGAAGAGAGCCGGAGCCGAGTCGGGGTCCAGGGCGGCTCCGACGGCAGGCTCCTGGGCGGGAGCGAAGAACGGGAGTCCCTCAGCTGCCGTGTAAAACTTCTTGCTGTCGGTAGAGCCCATTGTGGCTGGTTGGTTTGGTCGCCGGCTAGTCAATAGAGTGCAGGGCCTTGAATCGAGAAACGCCGAAGCTGAGAGGCAATCTTGTTTGCCTTGTAAAGACTTTTAGGAGGAAACACTCAACTTTTTGTAGGGGAAAAAGAGACACCAGAGGTTATAAGTACGGAATCGCACTTGGAGCACGCGAAAATCAAGGCAGTTGTCGCCTTGTTGTTATCGGAGGAGGTCGGTATCGGGATGCCCGATCCAACTCCGCATCAGATTGTTAAGCAGAAGTGTCGAGGGACGAAGCCCCACCAGTTCTTGCCGGAATCGGCTTCCGTGGGGAGGAGGGATCTCGGCATCTTGATTTGCAGCGTACGGAGTAAGGATTTGCAAGATGCCGATATGACGTTTGTGTGCCGATGTAGATGAGTGCACCATGATATCGACTCGTCGACTGGTGTACCCGACACGAGGATCGATACCATTTTTAATCGGCCAGTGCCTTGGGCTACTGGACACTAATTGCCTGCCAAGGTATTGCAGATTGGGGAAGGGATCGAATTTGGGATCGTCCGTCCAAGTCTGGGAACAATCGATCGGGAATAAGGAGGGCCGACAATGAGGCTCTGTCTCCTTACCCCTCCCAAGTCAACCTTGACTGTTCCAATACATACTTCACTCAACACTCGAGGCTTGACGCAGCATACTCTACAGCATGATAGGGAATCGAGAAGATGGGGTGCAATGTGCCATTGATGACTATGGAACTCGCCGACGGGCACGGCAGCCAGAGACTCCCAGCCGCTACGTTGCTGCTGAGCCTGCTGCCTTCTAACTCTTTCGCAAAACCAAACACCAGGTATCGACTGTCGTACAAATCCTTGGCCGAGACGAGGCCTCTATAATACCGTCTAAATCTACAATCCCTTCTATCTTGTCACGCATAAGCAGGACCGCGGGAGGTGCTTATTTCGACTCGTCCCAGGTGGGCTTCATGGTCCATCGCTGGTTCTCGGTGCCCTCGGCGAAGGGAACGCCGAGCTCGAAGAGACGGAGGACGACGTTGGAGAAGTCCTTGAAGAACAGGTCGTTGTCCTTGGCGTACTTCTCGACCCAAGGCTTGAAGCCCTTGTCCTGAACCAGGACCATGTCGGTGGGAAGCATCATCAGGGTCTTGGTCTTCTTGTCCTCGTACTGCACCCGTGTGGTCAGTCTTGTTTGTCACGCCAAGGTTTGCCAGGCGGGAAGTCGTGTCTTACCTGAGCAGGGCCGTTCCACTTCTTCCACTGCCACTTCTCCTCAACCAGGAGGCGGAAGTAGTCGTTGGTGAGGACGGTGGGGGAGAAGGTCCAGGGGCCGTCGAAGCCAGAGCGGTCGGTGTGGCATCGGCCGAGAGCGTGAGCTCCGGAAAGGGCGACAATCTCCTGGTCGTTGAAACCCATGCGGCCGAAGATGCCGCGCAGGTGGGGGGCGCCCTTGGTGGCGTCGGGGAGACGGCCATCGGGAGTGCAGGCGCTGACGTCGCCGTCACTGCGTCCGGGTCGGTAGGGGATGATGGGGCCCTGCATCTCCTGGATGGCGGCAACACCGCCCAGAATCCAGAGATCAGAGTAGGTGATCCAGGGGAACTTGGCTAATGAAGAGCTTCGATTAGTCCGACTTTTCCACGCCACTCGAGAGAATCAGCCATTTGCTTACCCTTGACAGGCTCGAGGAAGTTACGAGCAGCAATCAGACCGGCGTTGGCACCGTGGTCGCTCTCGGGAGCAAAGCGCATGGTGGCGCCGTTGCTGCCGCCAGTGCCAGTCTCCTTGTCGTAGGTGCCGCTGGCGTGCCAGGCGAGACGCAGGAGGACGGGGCCGAAGCTGCCGTCATCGTAGTCGTCCTTCTCCTCCAGACGGCTGGCAATCTCGTTGTAGACCTTCTGGTAATCCTCCTTGGTGGGGGTGAGGATCTTGGCGGAGGCGGCGCCCGAGTTGTTCAAGAACCAGTAACCAGCACCACCGGCGGCGGCAGCAGCACCGGCGATGAGCAGCCACGAGTTGGACGACTTGGCGGCAGGCTCAGAGGAGTAGAAGCGGCGGCCCTGCTGGCGGAAAGCCTGGCGAGGAGCAACGGCGAAGGCGTTGCGGGTGGTGGCCCGAGTAGCCGCGCGGGCGAAGGTGCGAGTAGCAGAAGCCATCTGGGGGAGCTCAGAGTCAGATGGTTACGCGAGACAGAATTGAGGATGAGAGCCGGAGCAGAAAGCGGCTGAAGGGGGAGGGAGGTGGATGTGGGAAGCCAGGAAGAAAAGAAGTCTGCAAGGCTGTTTCAGAGCTTACCTTATCGAACCGAAGGAGGGAATTTGCGCTCGAAGGAGGTGGGATGTGATGATGACAAGGTAAAAGAAGCGGAGGAAACAATGGAGGGAAAGGGAAGAGATAAAAAGAATGGGGAAAAGGACCAAATGGGCTAAGACAAGATAGCGAGATAGTGATGACTGGAAAAGGACCCGTCGGCGAGATAAATGACCTGGGAACCTGTGGTTTTCACTCACTCAACATGGACAAAAGGGAGCAGTTTCTGGTCGCGGGCCAGCGAAAAGCCGTGTGGCGCCATGAGGACGGACAGGAACATGAAATTGAAGCGCCGTCATTGGCTGAGAATCCAGGGACCCGCCGATCTAGGACCCCTCTGTGTGCTCCATAGGTAGCAGGACCTACCTATGTATTTGCATGTAGCGGATATGCAGTTTCCGGCTTCGGGGTACCTGCCTTGCCTACATATTTTGTATGTGCCTGCGGTACCTCCTTGGTGCCTGTACCTGGGCGAGGTGCTCTTGGCGGTTGTGCTTCTCGAACCTGCGGCTCGGAGATGTCGCGGAGAATGAGTGTCCGGGCATCAGAAGCTCGACAACGTACTCTTGTGCTGTCACCTGCTTTTCAAGAATTTCACTTCCAATCCTCAAGTTGCCTCCTTCGTTCCAGCAACTCCCCCGTTGACCCTCACCGTGGCGAGAAATTTCTTCTAAAGATGCTACAGTAGTCGTGTACCGAAGGCGACCCCCACGTGGACGTGGAGGCAGCGGCAAGAAAAATGCCTTCCAAAGAACCCTTGAACCCTTGCTCTGCAATCAACCACAACTTTAGGAATACCCTCAAAATCGAAAAAGAATGTAATGCTTTCGCCCAGCCAATTGGTAGGCAGGCACCATTCTCGGCCTCTTCCGTGGCGGCCGCCTCCGGCCCCAATTGACCATGGATATGGATTTTGCTACCTTGGCCTCGGCAGTGTTTTAGTGCGGAGCTGACCGGAGTCCCGGTGAGCGTTCCTGGGGAGACTGTTTGCTGGAACCCGGTTGTCCGTCATCGCACCTTTACCTCCTTACCCACCTCTGGCTACTAAGGTGCTAGCCTATACCGTACATGCGACAACAACACCTTAGATTTGGTACTACTGAGTCACCATGGCAAAATTACAAATCATGGACCTTTGCCACGATCAACACGTCGCCGTCAGCTTACAGCGTAATTCCACAATTGAGCAGTAACCTTGCCTTCTTGGGACCCATAACCGAGATCAAAAGGCATCGTGTTTAAATTATTGGCTCTTCGTGCCAGGCTTGATTTCAACGTCCTTTAGCTAATTTGACTTCCATAAAACATTTGTGCCGAGCATTGCTCCCATTTGTTGTGTTGCTTGGGTATTTGCAATTCCAAATACCTCTTCTTCCAAACCGTCCGTCCGTCCGTTCATACAATCGGCAAGAAGACATCCAACTGCCCCGGAGTGCCGACGCCGCTGGAACCAGGAACTAATAGTACAAGATTTTGCGCTCTTCTCGATCCCGGATGTGCTCATCGTGGAGCACTTGATCTCGCAATACGTGGCGCAATATATCCGATAGCGTCGGATGGTGACCCGTCGCCTTGGCCCGTTGCCACTGGTTTCCCCAAGACTCTCAGTTATAGTCCATCAGCGCCTGTGGCTCCCCGACGGGCTCGCCGTGTAGCTGGTAGAAGCTGAGATACATGGTCTCGGCTCGCTTGGCCTCCGGTCCGTCGAGCTCTCGAGATACGCCATTCTCCTTGGCACCTCCAGCACTGGTGGAAGACATCGAGTGAGGGCTGAGATTCATGTTAGCTCGGTCCTCAAATCATCAGTCGTCAAGCAGGAAACTTACCCAAACATCTCGCGATCCACCTGCAGGAATGTCTCCATGGCGTCCTTACCGCCTCGCTCGACCAGATACTTGAGGTAGACTTGAGATAGCCCGCGCTTGGATGGAACTGACATGCGGGTACGGGCTCGCATCTCGTCATAGACGTGCTTGACTCGCTCGTCGTTCTCCTGAGGGTTCTGGATGTTTACGGGTTGCTCAACCTCAAACTGGAACCACTTCTCCCAGAAAGCCGAGCTGTCGGCATACCACTGCACATTCTTAAGGAAGGCCGCACGAGCTTCTTCGGTAGAGCCCTTGTTCTTCCACAGCATAAGGGCCAGCTCTCCAACAAGGGCAGCCTTTGCGTATAGATCCACAGTGGGTGCATCAATCTGGTCCTTATAGACCTGGATGCCGGCCTCGACGCCGTGCTGTCGGCGCTGCAGGTGTGCCCAGGACACAATGACCTCAACACAGTTGGGAAGCCTGTGCAAGATGGCCTCGTGGATATCTGCGGCAATGGCGGCCCGCCCGTTCATCTCCTCGAAATAAGCCCACTGAAGGCGGATGCCTGGTCGGCTCACGGGGACGAACATGGTCGAAGCCCGATTGTAGATATTTCGCACCTCTTCGTCCTTGCCAGATTGGGTGGACATCCAGCGGGCATAGCGGAACCAAAACTCATCATAGAGAGCGCACGTAACCAGACATCGCTCGTAGAGGCAGACGATTCGGTTGTAGTCGCCCTCGCTCTCTTCAAAGTCCAGATACTTTCGCCAGTTGGCGATCTGAGAGTTCTCCAACTCTGTCACATGAAAGTAGGGCCGCTTGATCTCAGACTCATAGGTCCATCGCTTGGTCACCTCGGTCTGCGTAGCAGTGAACATGTCGTAGTACATACGATCGATGCGCGTCCGAATTTCACGCTCAACTTCCAACTCGGGACGCGGCCCCGTACCCAGTGCTACAGCTTCAGCTTCCACTTCAGCACGAGTTCGGGCAAGAACATCGGCTGGTACAAGTGCGCCCAAGGGCTGGTTCTCAGACAGAGCTCGGAAGCGTTCATAGTAGCGGGCATACTGGTGCATGGGGATGCGGATGATGCGGGAATGGAGAGCATAAATGCGGTCCTCAGCTTCTTGGCGCTTCTCGTACTCAATGTACTTGTCCCAGAAGGGATGCGCCAGGAAATCCAATCCCACAAAGCTCGCTCCTCGCTCGAAAAGGCTGCGTTGCAGAGTTAGTGGATGGTCAATTTGGGGGAAACTTGGCGTCGAGGGGCAAAGAAAAGGGAAAGGATATACGCCAAGGATATGATCGTCACGATAACTAGCTAATTCGACCTCGGGCTTGTCATCGCCGATGAGAAAGGTACGGTAGGGGGGCACAACGAGAGGCTGTGAACGAAGTAGGTGTGGGAGGACATCAACATAGTCTGGCAGAGAGCGTGAGTGCATCCCGGGGTCAAGATATACTGCGGGCATATCTCACCATCATACGACTTGACAGTGAAGAAGAAGAGGACAAGAATCCGCCGAGTAGAGTAGAGTAGAATGGTGCGGCGACCTGTGCCATGTAGGCTCGGGACAAGGCTGCGCTGATGGATGCGTTAAGGGAAGGAAAAGAGGCCGATTATACTTACTCTCTGACGAGTTGTGGGTCGTGGGTAGTCTCCATTTTAAAGGAGCAGTATTCCGTCCACAGGTCGACAGAATTGGAGATGCTGGCGCATCCGCGCTCGTAGACCTATTTCATCTTTTGTCAACGCGGCCGTTTGTAGCGCGGGAGGGGGCATGATAAGGCCATACCATCTCGGCGGATTCGGGACCGGCAATGACGAATTCAGAGTCGGCGTACTTCTTCCAGTACCCAAAGAGGAGCGGGAACTTGATGAGGAATCGGTCGTAGGCATCGCGGTAGGTCGCGAGCGCCTGGGGGCTCGAGTTGCGATTCAGCCCGCCATCGAGGGTCTCGCAAGCCTTGATGAGCTTCTCCCAGAGGTCGAAGTTATCGGGGTCCAGCTCCTACAAGAGCAAGTGGTCAGTTCCGGTGCGACAACGGCGGGGGGTGAGCAAACAAACCAACTGAGTATTGAGCTGCCGAACTGCAGCATACTCCTCTTGAGAGTCGCCGAAGGTAGCGAAGTCACTCATTGGATCGACGGTTCAGAGAGAGACGCTGGGAGCCACACTGCCTCGAAAAGTGCTGCTGGCGGGGATTGCAGATCGTGGGATGAGAACGCGAGGCGAGGCGCGAGAGGAGCGTGATGAGTGGGATGGAGGAGGAGAGGCTGGAGTTGACTGACGGGATTTGTTTGCTCGCATGCAGCGATCGCAGTGGCACCTCTGCGCGACTCACGGGAGAGGTATCTTTGCAAGGCTGTTGGTCTGATGTCAGTGGAGTGCAGCTTGTTTTAGGGCGAAAGGAGGGCATGGGGCTCTCTGCAGAAACAAGAGGGTACTTTGACTCGAGGTACCGGCTTGACCCAGCCACCTTGCATTTATCGGGACCAGATGCAGCTAATGGGAAACTAGAGAAGCTAGATGGTGACTAAGCGCGGCTCAGGCTCTTCAAGACGCACGCAAAAAAATGGAAGATTTGGGGAATTTTTTTCTTCTTCTATATTATTATCCTACGGCTTGTGATGATTTCTCAAAACAATTATGATAGGAAGAGACTGAACGCTCTCACTCGAGAGCATGATCTCACTTTAGAATCTGAAGCCTCATTCTTCTTCTTATTTTTGTTGTCAATACCCAATTCTGGCGACCTTGCAGAGGTGCAGAGTCCTGCCCTCTCTCGCTTTTCTTTGCTCTCCCTCGTTCGAAAGCCCGTCCAACAAAGATTTTGCATGTTGCCTAGCGCACGGTACTTATTACATTGCGCGGGTGGTGGTGAATTTTCGGACCTATTGGTAATAAGTAGTGACGGGTGCATTTTTACTCTGCCAGCCGGCCATGGATGTCTACCAGCGCTGCCTCGCCCATACTTTAAATACCGGGCTTTTATTTGCAGCCATGTACTTCAAGCATGGAGCAAGCCAAGTAGCGGGCCTTGGTCCAGTGAAATCAACGTGAGATCGCATATCGTAGCCATGGTTCAGCAACCGTGTACCATATTCACACTCTTGCTCATTCCCATTGACCTACCTACTAGTACTGCCAGTGAGGCCAAGGACTTAGACTTGTAGTGTGACTATGAGGCTGACGTTCTTTGGGAGGCTGTGGTGCTTGGGCCCGTCTCACCTGCCAAAACTCACCCCTCCGACGTCACCTCCTGCCCTTCTTTCCACATTACCGTAAATTTGGCATTCTCGGGCGCAACAAAGACTTCATTCCAAACCTCTCTACCGGGCTCCTAGCTATTTCTTTCTCAACAACCATAGTGCATCGGTCGCGAGTCATTCGGCTCGAGAGCCATGGATGAACCGTGTCCCTAGTATTCCTCTTCTTCCTCATTGACCGCTGAAGCTGAAGTCTGCACCTACCCGAGCCGTTGAACCATGGATCACCCCCCGACGGCATGGAGCGCGCAAGCTCCCGCTCCCGAGAAGTCATGCGATCTCTACATTCGCGACCATCCTCACAGATCCATAGCCATTGTCTCCGAATCCCACGCCCTCATCCTCCGGTACAGTTCCACCGCCAGCGAGGCCTTCGGCAACAGCTCCCATACCTCCCTTTCCTCCACCAGGCAGCGCGCTGCAGGTCCCGATTCCTCGCCCGTCGCCAAATGCATGGTCGAATTCGCGCCTATATCCAAGCAGCTGCTACACAACTACCGTCCCCTGACGTCAAGACCAGTCTACGGCACCCTCGGCCTGATTGCTGTGAACAACGAGGTCTTCATATCCATCATCACCCATGCGGTTCGAGCTGCCACCGTGCGCCCTGGAGAGACAGTGGAGAGGATAGCGAGCGTCGCGTTCTACTGCTTGAGCAGCGCCGACTACGACGATGTCGTGCCACTGGAGAGCTACGAGACCGACGTCACCGACGCCGCGTCGGTGTACAGCCAATCTTCTCCATACGCCCAGGGTCTGAGTCGTAGGGACGTGGCCGCCGAACAGCACCCTTGCCATGGCCTGCGGAACCTGCTCAGCAACGGCTCCTTCTATTACAGCACTGTTTTTGACCTGACCAACAGGGTCCAGGACAGGTGAGTAGCTGCTTGTCCACTGAGATGTCTAGGCTAATGGATGCTTCAAGGCCCGCCAACTCCAATTCGTTCGATATTGACAACTTTGATGATAATTACCTATGGAACTCCTTCATGATTAGCCCTCTGGTGGAGTTTCGTTCTCGGCTGATGCCGCAGGAGCGCGAGGCGCTGGATGCTTCTCGCTTTCTAACATCTGCCATCCGAGGTTTTTGCAAGACCATGACCATTCCTCAAAGCGCATCTCCTGTGAAGGCTCCCGGAACTGGTATGCCGTCATTCTTGACCCTTATATCACGACTCTCCTGCCGGAGAGCAGGCACTCGTTTCAACTCTCGCGGTATTGACGATGACGGCCACGTCGCCAATTTCGTCGAATCCGAGACTACGTTCTGGAGTCCCTTTGGGGTCTTGTTTTCCTACTCCCAAGTCCGTGGCTCTGTCCCCGTATTCTGGGAACAGGCGGCGGATCTCATCCCTGGCCGACAAAAGATTACCGTTACGAGATCACCTGATGGGACCCAGCCCGCCTTCAACAAGCATTTTGAGGATCTGGAGCAGACGTACGGGGCCGTACATATCATCAATCTCCTCAGCGAGTCAAAACCCGGAGAAGTTGAGCTTAGCACTCTCTACCGGAATGGAGTACGCCACTGCCCCCTCAGTCGGCGAGGTGGCGATAGTTCTGCCAACCACGCACTGCTGAGGGAGACGCATTATGATTTCCATGCTGAAACCAAGGGCCCCGCCGGTTATGAGGCTGCCCGAGAGATTCGTCGATACATCGAAGACTCTACCGATGGTTTTGCCTATTATCTGGCAGAGGTAACCCACGATTCCTCGGAAGAGCTGGATGCCACCAACCAGGCGCGCCTGGTCGTCGTGCTGCAGCAAGAGGGTGTCTTCCGCACCAATTGCCTAGACTGTTTGGACCGGACCAATCTCATCCAGACCTTGATTTCGCAAATGTCGGTGGAGGCTTTCCTGGGTCATCGAGGGGAGTTTGCTACCTCTGATTTTTGGATGAGACACTCAAGTCTCTGGGCAGATAACGGTGACAGCTTGTCAAAAATCTATGCCGGCACTGGGGCTCTCAAGACCTCCTTTACTCGCCATGGAAAAATGTCATTGTCCGGCGCTGTGGCAGATATGCGAAAATCAGTTCAGCGCATCTACCATAACAACTTTTTGGATCCATCGCGTCAAATCACCATTGACATGCTGCTCGGTCGGTTGGTCGGCCAGGCCCCAGTGCATCTCTTTGATCCCATCAGTGATTTTGTATCCGTGGAGTTGGGGAAGAGAAGTGACGAGTTCACATCTTTCCAGAACATATCTATGTGGGTTGGAACATTCAACCTCAACGGACGCACCGATGGAGTGGATAGCGATCTGTCGCCATGGCTGTTCCCCCCTGCCATGGGCTCGGCATCGCCCGATATATATGTCGTTGGCTTTCAAGAGATTGTCGAGCTTAGCCCCCAGCAAATCATGAACAGTGATCCGTCCCGCAAGCAACTGTGGGAGCAGGCTGTCAAACGCACCTTGAACCAAAGGCAGGCAAGTACGGGCGGAGAAAAGTATGTTCTCCTACGCAGCGGGCAGCTTGTTGGAGCTGCACTGTGCATCTTTGTGAAAACATCGGCTCTCTCCAATATTAAGAACGTCGAAGGGAGCGTCAAAAAGACCGGTCTGTCGGGAATGGCTGGCAACAAGGGTGCCGTCGCGATCCGCTTCGATTATGCAAACACCCACATCTGCTTTGTTACGGCACACCTGGCAGCTGGCTTTGCCAACTACGATGAACGGAACCGAGACTATGCAACGATCCACCATGGCCTAAGGTTCCAGCGAAACAGAGGGATTGAAGATCACGGTACGTAGACAACGTCTACCTTAAGCACTTGATCTGACATGAAGCAGATGCCATCATATGGTTAGGTGACTTCAACTATCGCATCGGCTTGGGCTTGGACGCGGCGCGAGCCTTGGTTAGAAAGCGAGACTTGGCGACGTTGTACGAGAACGATCAGCTGAACTTGCAAATGGTGGCTGGCCTGGCCTTCCCCTTCTACTCGGAAGCCAGGATCACCTTTATGCCGACATACAAGTTTGACATTGGCACTGACGAATACGATACCTCGTAGGTTTCCATCCCACCACTTGAAGCGCCTGTACGCTAACCCTCTACAGTGAAAAAGCGCGTATTCCGGCATGGACAGACCGTATTCTTCGAAAAGGCCCAAATCTACGACAAGTTCTGTACGATTCCGCACCTCTCAGGTTCTCAGACCATCGACCTGTCTACGCGGCTTTTGAATGCAAAGTCAATATGGTTGATGAGGCCCGCCGCGACGCCATCAGCCGGGAACTGTATCTGCGCCGCAAGGCTGATGTTGGTGACTCTGCTCACGTCGCTGATGCCGACGAGACAGACGATGAGGACCTCATCGGGTACGATGCCATTGAGCCGGGACTGCCGGCAGCTAGCTCTGATCGACAGAAGTGGTGGCTCGACAACAAGCAGCCGGCACGGGCTGATGTGCAAGTGCCAACCGGACGTGATGGCATGCCGATGAACCTGAACCCCGGTAGAGCTTCCAACCCATTTGGAGCTTCAGAGGAACCCGACTGGATATCGATACCACGCTCTTCATCCAGGGCATCGTTCACGAGCATTTCAAGTTCTCCATACGAAACGGTCACCTTGCCACAAGCAATGTCTTCGATATCAACCCAAGCAGGCAGGAAGCTGCCGCCACCGTTCGATCCCGCCACCCTACCGGCCAAGGTGGGGAGGATGCAGCTCGGGGACGAGCGTGGATCCTGGGCCCCAAAGGACATACCAGACTCTGCGCCGCCGCCGCCGCTCCCTAGAAGGCAGACTGCAGGCGTCAACGTCAGTGTCAGCGGCAACGCAGGGCCGTCGACGTCCGGCATTCACCGTTCACAGACACAGCTAGTGGCCTCGCGCCCATCGTCCTCGGCGTCACAGCTTACGCAGCAGCTCAGAGGAACCAGACCTGCTCCTCCCGTCGCGAAGAAACCCGCACACCTGGCCACCCTTTCGCCCACACAGACACCCACCACACCACTCCATGGGGATATGACGGCAATAGCCCTCAATTCATCCGCGGCGTCTCAGGGAAGTCGGCCTACGCCGGGCCCAAACGTGATTAGAAAGCCAATGGCCGCGCCTAGCATGAATTCAAGCATGTCCAGCATGAGCCCGGTGCCTGGTGGCGTGAGCTTGCCAGGCTTCTCCAACGGAAGCACCGCGGGCTCACGGTCTTTTCCGGCTCGGAGGCCCGTTGCTGCTGACCATAGCAAGCCGCCTCGCGCAGCGCAAGGGCCGATGGATCTGCTCGACTCTCTCGACGAGGGAGGCCAGGACATGGGCGGATGGGAGACGCTGCAGCCCAACACGGGATGAGCGGTGAGAGAGGGGGGGGAGAAAGGTAGTCGTGCGGCGTCGCTGTGATGGGTTTCATGGGGGTTTGTTGAATCAATGATAGCGGGTTACAAGCGATGCTGAAAAGGGTCAATGGTCTTCGTTTTCGATAATGATAAAAACGATAATGATTTCTTGGAAATCGGAAAAGGGGGGACGGCTGGGTCTCCACGGCTGGTGACGGCGTGCTTCACCCTCTATAATGCAATCAAAACCTTGAATTGGATATATCATATCATCACTCGTGCCTTTATGTATTTCTCACATATTGTGAAGAAATCAATCGTAGACCTAGTCGCATAGCGCCTTTACAGCTTTGTTCCGCCGCCGCCGTCCTGCTGCCATCTCATCGTGGCCATCATAAACCATGGCATTAGGACATTCCAACCCTAACACGCTCACCCCATTTTCATGCTACGTAGTCTGTTGGCTATAGCAGAGAGAAGCCCATCGCCATCATGGTCAATACTGTGACAAGTCCCATGGTGCCCTGAGAGGCAAACGTGGTGCTCGAGGCGCCGGTATCATCGTTGGAGGAGTCCTCGGTACCGGAGCTTCCCCCAGTGCTAACCTGGGCAGATTGGTTATTCCAGATTGACTCGTTCCACTCACGATACGAGACATCAGATTGCAGCCTCAATTTCAAGTCAAAGGCAGCCGAGGTAACTTCATCTTGAATCGTTTTCCCATTCCAGCAGTGCATATTGAAGCACTGCGTGCACTGATCAGGGATCTCCATCTCCACCCTCGCCAAGCTGGCGTTGACGGCTGCGCAGGCCAGACAGGCAGACCACTCTTCTTCCTGTCCATAGGTGGCCAGCTCGAAGGCGTTCCCCAGGGTAGCATTGATCTGCGTGTCGGTGAAGGACGACTTGTAGAAGGTGAAGTTTGCGTATGCGGACCAGGGAGAGTTTGGAAGATACAGAACGAGTGGCGTGCCTGCCGAGGCGTTGCAACCGAAGAAGGTAGGCTGCCTGTTGAGGCCCAGTCCTACGATGGTCTGAACATCTGGTATCTCTGGGAAGGGGATGTTGCCCTCGTGTGCAGACTGTGCAGAGTCTTAAGACCAACGTGATCAGCAGGCTTGTCATCGGTAAGGAGATATGGGATATGTACTTATGAGATTAGTGCCATTGACCCAATTATAGGCTGCGTCAGATGACGCTTCGTAGACGATGATCAGGTCAACGTCACGGTCAGGGACAATGAGAGGGCGGATAGGATCGGTTTCTCCTGTCAAGCTACCATCGAGCTGGTTTGGATCAGTATGTGAAGTAGCCATAGTTGGTCAGACATACCAGCAGGAGCTCGTCAACCCCCTCCATGGCTTCATTGTAGTTCTCGAAGGGGTTGGGATATGTCGCCCAGAGCGATTCATTGAATGTCTGGTTGAATACGGAGGCAACCTGGCCAACGAGCTGGACAAAGGGGTTGTCTTCTTGTCCAGGAGGGATACGGACGTCGCCTGTATCGGACTGTCTTGTTTCTAGAGCTCCTTGAAGCGACCGTTTTGCAAATACCGGGATATTGTAAAAGTCATCAATAAGGTAGGCAGTGAAGGCATTCGCGGTTGACCCCTGGATGAAGCCGATCTGGTCAAAGCCTTGGACGCATTCACTGCGGTTCTGTACGGTGCCATTGTTCACAGCAGTGCCAAGCCATTCGGTAGGGAAGAAGGCCTGGATCCTGCCGCCAAGCCAGCTTCCAAACTTAAAGGGAGTTACCTCGTAGGAAGTCAAATCGAAGCCGTTTGTGGAGTTGCGTCCAGGGTACATCAGGCCACCAATCTCGGGTGATGTGCCAGGAATAACCTCGGCGAGCACGACGATGGGCATCGGCGCCTGCCCAGACTCGAAGGCGGTTCCTCGTCGAGCCACATGTGACCAGCTCATGAAGGTGGCGTTCTCAGGTAGCCATACGCCCCACCACTGACCGAAGACATCAGCAACCGACACGGGGAAGTTTTGTTCTGCTTTCGATCCGACGGTCTGGAAGATGTTCTCGAAGTACTCTGTATCATTCCCCGTAGGACCTGTCTCGTAATCGATGGAGAAGTTTGTAGTTCTGAGGATGTGCTCCGTCGTGGAGAAGTCATTCGCCGCGCTGTAGCTTATCAGGAGAGCGGTTCATGCTGGTGTGAAGATGACGGGGGGCAACTCACAGTATAGCCACAGTGACGGCACCACCGCCGCTGAGCCCAGTAAGGTAATACAATATCTGGCCAAGGCCTCCTGTGCCTGCTCTCACGGAGGCTGGGTGACGACCATCGAAGGCCTGCCATATGCCCAAGCCTCCAATGCCAGACTGAGTGCCTCCGCCTGAGATGGCGAGCCCAACCACGGGAACGGTGCTGGTGTTTAGCCTCTGCACATACTCGCCAACGTCTAGACCGGTGATGTTGGCATTGTTCAGATAAGTTTCCATGGAATTCAAGACTGCCTCGCTACGCGCATCTTTCCAGAGGGTCTCTCGTCGTGAGAGGCCCTGCTGGGAATCAGCGACTGCACCCAGGATCCTGGGAGGGGCATCCTACCTCAGAAGCGGCCCTGATAGTGAGGTCTGAGGGACATTCCGTATAGGTCGGAGCGTAAGGGTCCTGGCTCTGCTGGCCCTGAACCAGGGCAGTGCCCGAAAGAACAGCTACAAGGACTGAGCGAGAAGCTATTCTGAGGTTCATGGTGGATAGATGTGGATTCCTTGCAGTGGAAAGAGGCGCAAGAGTTCTGGCTATTCTTTTGCCGCATCTTCAGGGGAGTATATATGCTGATGGCGAACCGCAGAAAGACCAAATCCGGCGATGATGAGGCCATCGCATTGCCACGGGGACGAGTCGTCAAACGCAAAGAGGCGTTTGGAATGCCAATGGAGAGGGGTTCGTACGTGGTAGAGAGGTGAGCCGGTGACGCCGTTGGGTGCAAGTTGCACATGCCCGCAAGCCACCACGAAATCGCGTAGGCCAGCAGGGCCCAGAAAGGCTCGGCTTAGAGGGGTGGCTTGGAGATTTCTGCGAATCTGGGAGCCAGAGAGGTCGAGCCCAGACCAGTTAGAGATCATGGGCAATTCCGACTCGGAGGCTAGAAGCTCGTCTCACGTTTGCTGAGAGGTGCGGCAAACTACATTGTGGCGTTATATTGGCGAGCTTCCCACAAGGTGAGAAAATAGGTTGTTAAATCGACCCATGAAGCAAGCCGTAAATATACCCTTCCAATCCCTCAGCTTGTCACCTTCGCATGGCGATGGATCGAGGCAAGCCGATCCAGGGTAGCGGCCCGGATGTGCATTCCGACGGGGGAAGGGGCAAAGCAGCCCGTGGTATATTCGAACTGGCCCTCCTACTTGGCCGGCCACCGCGATAAGACGGCGCAGGGCGAGGCGTCGAGGAGCTGAGTCGGGAAGACAAGACTAGCAGAACTTTATTCGGAATGATGACTACCAGGCAGTTGGCGTTTACACGGGATAGGACTAAGTAGGCGCGTGGATAGTGGATGGTGAGGTTGGTGGTGGCGATGCAAGGAAGAAAGAAGAAGAAGAGAAGCAGGCAAGGAAGGAAGGAGAGGTATGCAGTGAATGACTTCAGAGGGGAAGGAGGGAACGCCAGCTGTTGCTTGAGTTTTTTGCCAAGAAAGTTTGCTTGCCTCGACGACTGGTATTTACGCGAGCCTACCGGTACTACAGGGAATTCATAGGACATTATTCGGGCAGTGTTGAAGATGGACGGAGAAAAGGAAGGCACGCACAGGGTAGGCGAGATGTCTGTGGGGACCTTTTGGTGATGGCATCACGTCGCATCTCGAGGAGTGGATTGAGTAGCAGCGATAGCGGATACGGCCAGATTGGGTCAGGTGCACATTGTGTCAGCCACTGCAGCTCGGCATCGTGAATCCAAAGAGAGAGGTGACTTGGCATGGCGGGTAGTCTCACAAGCCTGCGTCTTGTGTCTGTCTCTCTCTCTCCACCCCCACAGACGAGCCAGAGGCAAGGCAGGAGAATGGATAAGAGGACCCTACGAGCATCAGCGACCCCTTCTGCCCTGTCTCGGCGAAGTGGCCACCAATGCGGGGGCGATGGGAACTTGAAGGGGTGGCGGTTTGTAGAGCAGTCACGAGCGCTATGCATCCAGCCATCCCATTCCCGCCGCCCCTCTCGCTCCCTGGTTGTATGGAGGCACCTCTTTCGCATTGCCGATGCAAAATGTACCCACACCAGCGCCGCCCGCCGTCGCCGTCGCCAATCAATGGCTTGGCCGAGTGCGAGCGGGAACGGCGATGCACGTGAGGCTGTCAGACAAGAAAAGAAAAGAAAGAAAAAAAAGCACCGGGCTAAGTATGGGAGAGAGAGACATGGCAAGCCACGTTCAAAGCCGTATCATTGTTGGACGGACCCCTGACCCAAGATCCGGGTCGATGCGGGCAAAGAGAGATAGATAGATACATGGGAAGACGAAAGAAAATACGCCCCCATGTCACATCACAGGAACACGCCCGACATAGACAGGATCGACGACACAGACCGGCGGAGAGCTGGGAGTGGGAGTGAGACTCGAGAGTACATAGATAGAGGAGACAGGGGCGTGGAAGGAGAAAAAAAAAAGAGACCTGTTCTGGACCGCTAACCAGCCTGCATACTGCTTGAATGTACAGATAGGGACCTGGTAGCTTGGCGTTGAGCTTGCATGCCTCTTTTCCTCTGCGGGCGAGGGCCTCTCTCTTGTCTACTGGACTGGACTGGTTTGCCTCGCGCGCCGACCGAGACCTCTCCATGCATGCCACCGCAAGTCGCGGCAGACATATACATTGGCACTAAGGTCAGTAGATACCGGGTTAGTAGTACTCTGCATCTGTGGGATGGTGATGATAAAGACGCCTGGTTACCGCCCCCTCCCCCCCCGGTCGTTCGTTACCTCTCCCTCTCTCATCCTCCCCGTGGTCGTATGCAGAGAGGATCGACCTTTTTTACCTTCCCTCCCCATCACCGTCCATCCACCTCTTCCTCCTCCCTCTGCCTACCACCTCACGCGACCAAGACATCAGCCCTTGGGTCAATCCGTAAATCCCATCCATCGACTGTCTTGGGACCCCGTCGGCCAAGCAAGCACGCGCCATATCATACATAGCCCCTTGGTTGCATTCACATTCACATTGACATCTGGGGAAATTGAATCGCCTCTCCGTCTTCCTTCTCCTCTTTCCTCTCTCTGCCTGACCTGACCTCGAGGCGCCTCGTAACCAAGGTTGCAGTTCAGCCATTTGCCTACCAGCCTCCAGGTGACTCGAGTCAGCCCGGCCAGCCGCTTGTTTGCCACAACCTTAAAAGCAGACAAACCCCGACCGTCTCAGCCAACTGCCTCTCCCTTACTCGGTTTGCGCGGGGCCAACCGACGAGCACACCGATCGCCATTTCGCCCATCACCATCCATAATCCATAATCTCCAAATATCCACACACCGACCTGCACTGTGGGCAAAACTCTCTTTCAAAAAAATCTAAAAAAGAAATTCTCCCTCCTTTCCGCACGCACATCACATACCGGACCACGCGTGAGCCACCAGGCACGGCATCTCAATTGCACGTCATCGCCCTCGGCCCCCAAGCCCGACGTGCTCGACGTGCTCGACGGGGAGGCATGCCATGACACAATCCCTTTGCACGTGAATCGAATCGCGGCCGGTCTCCCTTTAACCAAGTTTGCACCTAGTCACCTTGGCCTGGATATTTCAACCGCATCTATCTATCTGCACCTCACCATTCAACTACAACATCAACGTTGATCGCATCTTTTACGGCGCATCTCATCTCCCTTTCGTCTTTCTTCTTCTTCTCCTTCTCCTTCTTTCTTAACTTGGTAGCTTGCTACCGTCACAAACATTACATATTACCTTACCTTATATACCCGGCGTCCTTCATCCTCACTTCTATACCCACCACCTCTCGCCACTGTTACACCTATCCGCAAACCAAACCACCATGGATCCACGAGCTGATCTCGACATCCTTCCCCATCCCGCCATGTCGGCCGCCAAGCAGAACCGCATCATGATCTGGCGTAACGAGGTTGCATCCGCCCTCGACCCCCTCGAGGCCGACAGCGTCAACGACATCGCTCCGTCCTCCACCGCCGCCTCCACCATCACCTCCCACTCCTCCTCTTCCACCGCCGCCTCCCCTCCCGTCTCCCGCCCGCGCAGCCTCTGGAACCGCGTCAGCCGTCGCCTGTCAATCTTCACCCGCAGCAGCGACGCCGCTGATGCCGACCCCATCCGCTCCCCTCGCACCGCCATGTACCGCGACATGGTCGACCCCATCGCATCCCCCAGCGGTCCCGAGGCCAAGCGCGCAGACGAGATGCTCCTCGGCGCCGATAGCGATGAGGGCCGTCCTGGCGGCCTAAAGGAGAAGCAGGAGAGGCTCGAGAGGGCTGCCAGGTTGCTGGATCAGGGTCGGACTCCGGCCTGATCACTTGTCTTGTCTCGGATTTATGCACGTCGTGGGACCAAACTATTGCTATCAGGGAGTTTTGGAGGGCGGCTCAATGGGAACAACATGAATGGATATTACTGCCAAAGGGAAAGGAGATGGAGTACTGTGTCACGATTCACCAGACCCTATCGCGACGATTTGATGAGGCGCCTATTACGGCTTATGCATGTTTTTTTCTTTCTTTCTAAGGGCGCCATCATGACCCAAGAGATCAGAAATATCAGTACTAATTAACGAAAAGAGATAATAAAAAAAACCACATACCCTATTTCTGCCTTTTCCCATCCTCTGTCATACATAACAATCCTTTCTCTCTGGGCTCACGTGCCTCGGGGATACTTGATGATGCTGATATGGCCGAGACAGATGGGGTTGGTAGAGAAGGGCCCCGGACATAATTATCCCTGCATTTCCATCACCTGATCCCAGTTTCTGTGAATGCCATCGCAAGGCTCTACCAATGCCTCTCAATCCATTTCGTGAGGCTATGGAATACTGCATTCCTTTCTCTGTGCAGATGTCCCGTTCCTTCAGGACCCTCCATCAGCCCGCGACCAGCGCAACCATGCCATGGAACGCCCCCACATGACCAGGATCTCGGACATTTTCTCTCTCTCTCTCTCTCTCAATCTGCTCCGTACCTGGGTATTATTATCTCCAGGGTCTAGCATTATAACAAGCCTCGGGACGCCATCCATCTACGATCGGCACCCTTTCTCGCGGCTATCTCCGTAACAATCGCTGCATCGGCGATTCGTCATCGGGGTGATTGAACTTTATTTTATTTTATTCTTATTTGTTCGTCTGCTGTTGGATAAGCCCTTGGGCTGCCAGTGACGGAGGGACCGAGCCTGTGGCGGTCGGTCTTGTCTCAAGCAAGAGACAAAAAGGAACCCCCCTCACATGCCAGCCAGGCATCAACAGCAAGAGGAAAGGGAAGCATGTGTGATGAGGGGGAAAACGAAGAAATCGGGAAGTGAGGAAACGAAAAAGGGGAAGAAACAACAACGAGCAGGCAAGCAACAGAAACGGACAGCACCGCAGCCCTCTCCCAACCAGCCAGCCAGACAGCTGAAATCTCCGTGGCGGTCCATTCAAGGAGCCGGAGCTTCGCCGAGGCTGACCGGAGCATCCAAGGGCGCGAGGTACGACGACCATGACGAAGAAGATGTAGTTTTTGGTGAACTGTAACGTTATCGATTAAAACCTGCCGTGGGAGGGCAGCCAAAGTCCACCCGCTAAAAGGGGCGAGGACAAGGCGGCGCCGTTCCCTAGGCACCATATAGTGGAATAACGGTAAAGAACCCCAAGTGCCACGCAACGCAAGTTTCCCAGGCCGAGCCAACTCCAAGCGGATCCTCCCCCTTGCCACATTAGCAACGCACAGCGCAAATGACGCGGTATCACCAGCCAGCTAGTCCCAAACACAAGAGTCCCACGCTCACTGCGAGTCCCGACTGCGAGCTCTCGCGGGCAACACAAAGACGGGTTGGTGCATCTCCGGATTCCAAACGCCGGGGGATGCCCATGGTATCGAGCTAGGACGAACTTAGGAGGCGGCGGCGGGAGCAGGCTCCTCAGCGGGCTTGGCCTCCTCCTCAGCAGGCTTAGCCTCCTCGGCGGCGGCCTTGGGGGCCTCGCCGGCACCCTCAGCCTCGCCGTTGTCCGACGACGTCCAGAGGGTCAGGTTGTCACGGAGCAGCTGCATGATCAGGGTGCTGTCGCGGTAAGACTCCTCCGACAGAGAGTCAAGCTCGGCAATGGCATCGTCGAAGGCCTGCTTCGCGAGGTGGCAAGCACGGTCGGGCGAGTTGAGAATCTCATAGTAGAAGACGGAGAAGTTCAGGGCCAGACCGAGACGGATGGGGTGGGTAGGGGTGAGCTCAGTCTGAGCAACGTCGGTAGCGCTCTGTTGAGGGTGCCGTGGTCAGTATGCGTGCCGATCCCTCTGAAGTGGATGGGCAGGGACATGTGACAGCCCAGCTGACTCACCTTGTAGGCATCGTGGGCAGCGGTAGCAGCGACCTTGCGCTTCTCACCCGAGGCGAACTCGGCGAGGTAACGGTGGTAGTCACCCTTCCTGTTAGAGTAAAAAAATGTATGTCAGCGCCGTAGGGAAATGAGAAGAGAAAAAAAAAACAACCCATCGGACCAAGGGAGGCTTTTCGGTTATGGGCGTGTTGATTATTTGACGCGGGTGAGTGGCCGTGATTGCTGTCAGGCGGCTGCGGGGTGGGGGTCCGATGGAGGGGTGTTTGGGGGAAAAGTTGGGCAAACGTACATCTTGTGGTAGAAGACCTTGGACTCGCCGGTAGCGGCGTTGGGAATGAGGCTGGCATCGAGAACATCGAGGACGTCCTGGCAGACCTTCTCGAGTTCCGTCTCGATCTTGCTGCGGTACTCCTTGATGGTGGCGACGTGCTTATCGGAGCCCTTGGACTCCTCCTTCTGCTCGATGGAGGAGATGATGCGCCACGAGGCACGGCGGGTACCGACGACATTCTTGTAGGCAACGCTCAGGAGGTTGCGCTCGTCAACGGTGAGCTCACCGCCAACCTCTGCCACCTTCTTCATGTACGAGACCATCTCATCGTAACGCTCGGCCTGCTCGCAGAGGCGAGCCAGAAAGGTGTTGCTGTTTGCATGGAACAAAGCACGGTCAGCCGCCTGGAACGAGTCGGTGGGGGGGTTTTCTCGAGAGGGAGGCTGTGCACGCGGACAAACCTTTCACGCTGCAACGAAACATGTTAGCAATCTTGCGTATGATAAAGAAGACATTGGTGACGAGAGAGACGGAAGAGGGCACGAAGCAGACAGGGCAGGCGAGGAGGGAGGAAGGGGGAGGGGGGAGGCGCGCGGCATGCGAATCTCCAATCCCTCCCTCTCTCTCAGGGTCAAGGTTGAGGGGCTGCTCGGTGCGGGATGGGCTGGCTCTGGGGGAGCATCGCAAACGTACCTCAGTTGCCATGTTGAAAAAAGTTGGATGGAAGAGATCAGGACGATCGGGCGATGTGGAGAGAGATAGAGGAGGTCGAGGAGGGAAGAAGACGGTTCGGTCGGGTGGGTTTTGGGAGGGTTTTGAGGGGAGGGTTTTGTTAGTAGTCGTGGGTTGGATGATGTGGGAGAAGTGGAGGTGGAGGTAAGTTGTGACGCGGATAAGGCGTTGTTGGGTTTTGGGGGACTATGTTTATATTTTGGAAAATTCCCCTGGGCGGTTTGGCCAGGCTGCCAGGCCTGCTGGCCTGCTGGAAACCCGACCTCGAGCGCTGTAATTTTTGGGAGCCTCTGCCTCTGAGGCGGGGCCCAGCGCCAGCGCAACACAGCACCACCAGCTGCAGCAACCCAGCGCCCAGCGCCCAGGGCTCGATTTCCAGGTGACTGGCTATGGAACACGCTGGAAGCCCAGGTGAGGAGCAGAGCAAGCGCCGCCGCGTGGTGATCGTACACCCGCTAGCCTGTGATGCTAGTAGGGGGGATTTGCTCAGGAGGGGTTTTGTACGGTACTTGAGTGGATTTTTAGGGGTTTGCTTGTAATTTGTTCATCATCCAACTTGTAATTAAGGGACCAGTCTTCTTGCCTGCCTACGCGCGTACGGCTACTCTCTGGCTTGTGGTGTTAGTGTATTTGCCAAGGGAGAGAAATAAAGACAAACAAAGGTATCTACCCGTGTTGGTGTACGGTACCACTCATGGTGTTGCAGGCTCGGGTACTGTAGGAGGAGAAGTACCGCTGGCCTTGATGTACCGTACCGGACGCATGGGCAAGGCTCCATTAACCCAGCATCGTGGTCACCTCCACCACGTGCGAAATCTCCTACGGGTGGTACGCTACATACCTTGTCCTCAGTTCCATGAGCAGGTGTTGGGGCTGAGAAAAAGCCCTTTGCTTGCTCTTCGAGATGTCGGGGCGTCCTTTGGCTGTGTCTGTGTCTGTGTCTGATCCAGCTTGGGGCTGCCAGTTCAGGCTGCCTGGGCATCAGCATCTCCTCCGGAATCCACGGCCTTCCCGTCCACGGGGGCCCAGTCTGGCTGCCTGTCTTGCCAGTCATCCAGCGATTCCACTTGGGCTGCCCGGGGAGATGGTCCGCAGCCCTCCGCGGTCATAGTAGGTCGTGCGAGCAGAGCAGAGAGCGAGAGCTAGCCAAAAGGTACATGGACGAATGGCACCCCCACTTGGAGATACTTAGAAGCGCACGGCCCAACGGGACCCGGCCCATGCCGTCGCTACCTAAAATTGCCCCTCCTCAGTGGTGTCAGATGGTGCCTCTGCCTGCCTTAGGTAAGCCGGTCCAAGTACCTCGCGCTGCCTGCGGGTACCTTGGTGGTGTCTCTGTCCTGGTTGCCCAAGGCTCATTCATTTCCATGCAGCCATGTTATGTACCAACGGAAGCACAGCAAAACCCTGTGCATCACGAGATGAGCTTTTGAGCAAGGCCACAGCCCGGTGGCTGGGAAAGATAAGCAAATCATACAGCAACAGGAACAGTCTGGCTACACCTCCTAACTGTTAACTGTTGACTGCAGTCTCTCTGCTTCGCTTGACTTTGGCAAATGCGAACCCTCCTCTGGGCCGACCAACTACTCAACGACCAGCAGGACGGCAAGGCGCACGTAGCACAGCACAGGAAACGACTTTCCGTCATGATAATTACTCACCAAGTCCTCCATCTGCTGGCTATTCCATAGCGTTCCACCATTGGCTGCCAGCACATAGTAGAGGGGGGCTATCGACATTCGTCTACCCACTCGACCTTGGGTGTGGAGATGAGGCGCCTGCAGCTCTTCATCTTCCAGGTTTCCTGGACAAGGACCCAGCCTCTCTTGCTCGGGGCTCGGCTCTCTCACCAGGCTTGCTCAATACTTCAGTGATGGCGAGAGATTTCCACCATTTGATCAAAGACAGGTAGATGGATAAGAGGCTGGATTATTCATCTTCTATAGGCCTCCTCGAGTGGCTGATCTACACTCAAATTGGCGGGCCATTCCTCTAGGCTGTCTACAATGCCCCCGTGTCCCTGGCACGCTCGAGACAAGACAATCTCGTTTCCCCGCTCCTCCTCCCGCCAGCCTTCATTTGCGCCTTCAGCTGCCTGCTACTTGCCGACATGCCGGCAGAGGGATACATGCTGTAATAGGTCATCGGTGATATGAGCCTCGCTTGCACATGATGAGCGCCAGCCACCTCGTGGGATGCCAATCAGCAGCATTCTTCCCATGTATGTGACGACACGCAGCAGCAGCAGCATGTATCCCTGGGGCTATTGCGCAATGGGCTTACGGGAAGCCTCACCATTGGCGCGCAGTGGAAAAGCAGAAGAGCCGCCTGACCAAGGCTTTTGTCGAATCAAGTAGTGGCGGCTACTCCCCAGCCTCTGATTGACGGCTGTAATACCACGTACACGAATAGACGGGTGCAGGTTCCTTATCGCGCCATCTGGTTTGCGAGCCACACCATGTCCCCAAGTAAGGCGTGCCGGCCTCGCACAAGGAGCTTGTTCTGGCTGGCCGAGTTGGCACATCCACAAAGCCGAGGAGGGGTGTCAATGTGAAAGACGTGCTTTGTACCCGGGTCTCTCTACTAAGAATGGGACGCTGACATGTGATGGGCTTGCCCTTCCCCATAGCCGCCCCAATCTGCACACTCAGCTTACTCACTACCACCTCAGCTCAACGTCGGTTCCTATGCGAATGTAACAATTGGCTATGAAGAGGTAGGCACGCGTGTGCTATTATCATTATAGTTCATCTGATCCTTGTTCGTCGTAACCCTTCTGCGGCCAGTTAGCTGGATCGCCTCCAGGAACGCAAAGCCCGAGTCTCCAGAAATAATCGCGATGCGCAAATAATAACTCCCACAACTTGAAGCGCGTAGGGATCCCCGAAGTCTCGACTGCACCGCCGATCTCGGCACTTTCGACCTCATAGTCGAGGCGGCGGACCTTGTCCTGCGTGCTGCCATCGTCGCCAGCGCTGCAGCTCGGGTCGTCGTCTCCCACGCACAAATATACGTCTGTCTCGGACGGAGAGAGGTCCTTCTTGGAGATGAATATCTCACCCGCGTGCGGTCTGTAACCCCACTCATCGAGCGGCAGCAGCGGTACAGGGTCGCTGGTGTGCGTGACGCGTCTGTAGGAACGCTCCTCGAGGCCCGTATCTCCGTCCAGGTCAAACATTTCGTCCACAAACCGAGAGAGTTGGTAATTTCCCACGCGCGGCTCGCCAAAGGTCGTGACTACAATGCCATTCCAGCCGAGAGATACTTTCATCTCCAAGGCAGCCAGACAGGCGACAGAACCGCCCAGGCTATGTCCGACCAAATGGATAGGATACGACGGGTATTGTGCCCGCAGGGTCTCCAGCTCGGGCAACACCAGCTTCCTCGCGTTATTCCACGACTCTAAGAATCCCATGTGAACTGTGCAATTTGTACACTCATGTTCAGGCTTGCCGGGTTTCTTCCCACCGTGGTCTGGTGAAGGATATGGTATGTATGTTTGCGGTATAGTGCTGAGATCAATGACAGTATTTGCGAGGCTATAGGTCCCACGAAAGGCCACAATGATTGAACCTTGGCTCGAACCCTTGGGACTTGATCCCGCACTCATATCGTTGTCCTGAGTGCCATGATCCACCGCGATGTAGCCGCAGCTGTCACTCAATAGAATACCGGTGTTCCAAGTGGTGACCAGCGAGAGCGTGGGAAACTCACTGCACCAAGATACGCATCGAAATGGCTTGCTGACACCAGTAGAGCCGATACAATACGAGATGTCAACTAGCCGGGCGAGGCGCTCGAGACTTGCGAACAGCGGAAGAGAAATACTCTGCGTAGTAGTGGTATCATGAGCTGGTGTCTGCATGGGCCGAGGCGATGACGATGCGACTGGTTGGCCCAAGGCCAGGGTCAAAAGGCCGATGAGGCCTAGGACGCTTCGCCACATATCGATGTTTCCGATGGCGATGTGATGGGTTATTGGGCTTGTTGATTAGGAAGGTCGTTGCATGGTCGCGAGAGCGAATCCAGAGGGATCCCCGAGAAGCAATGCAGCACGAAGAGAGCTAGCGGAACACAAAACTAATTGATCATTTCAAAAAGACGGGCATTGGTATGATGGCACCGGTGCAAGTGCAGGCCACGAAGCTCAGCACATGATGAAGAGTGCGTCGACGATGTTTGGCCAAGCCGTCAATGGATGAGGTAACAGAAAGCTGTTGGGGAGGTCTCGTGAGGTGAAATGAGGTCATGCGACAAAAGCTGGGGGTGGCGCTTCAAGGTTTAGATGATTGGATGGATGAGTCAGCCAGCCAGATTCCCCTTCAAAGGGTTGCTGTGAGACCAAATAAAAAAGTTGCAACAGTCACAAGCACGATAGATAAATTTGCCAAGGCACCGCAGACTCAGAGAATTGTAAATAGAAGTCTTTGGAATTATTAGAGTCTATCATGAATTAAAAGCGTTCTATGGGTAAAGAGGGTATTGGTCCCATGGGGCGAAAATTGGGCTCTGGCACAGACCGCCCCAAGCTTCTCTCCTAATGTTGGGGTACAGGATATGATGTAGGTCCCACTGCTCGCCCTTTGCTTGATTGTTCGTCTCCTTACTCCAAGCTCCGCACCTTGGTTGGGTCTCTGACGGGCTGGAGGCTGGTGAACAGTGCCGTCTGGGAGGTCGAATTGGAAGAGCATGTCCCGTTGCCGCTACAGCTGAGGTTGAGGAGCATGCTGCCGCTGGCCTCGTATGTTGGTGTGCTATTCTCCTCTTTAGTATCTCTCTTTCAAGTAGGTAAGGGGGAGGCATACCCGTCCGGGTTGGGACACACTCGCTCAATCAGCCAGAGCTGCGAGTCCTCGTCTTCCCAGATGAACTTGACGTCCCTGTTCTCGCAAGAGTACCGCGGCGTCAACCCAGGCGGTGTTGTCGACGTGGAGCTAGAGTTGTACTGGCAGAGCGTCGTGACATTCGTCGCGGTATCGGCAAACGTGAAGTGCAGCGACGACAGCGTCGTCCCCGTGTCATTGGTCCGGGCCGCAAACTCTTGGACGCGGTAGTCTCGGGGGAGGACGCAGTCAGCGTCGCCATCGGCTCTGCGCACGACGTCTGATGACGGACGGTGGGCTAGCATGCTGAAGGGAACCGCCAGTGCGCCCGGTAGCGCGACCGCGGAGAAAAGGCTGAACTTCATGATGAATGTGACAGGTGTGCTTCTGACCGTCGTGGTTTGTGCTTGTTTCCGTCTGCACCTTGTTTCAGTGTTTTGGATATCGGGTTTGGCGGAAGGCGTGATGGGCAATGAGATGGGAATTCGCATCAAACAAAGGGAATGCGCGTTCTTAAGAAGCAGGATCACTCAAGGCGGCGACATTGGTCCCTCCCGCTCAAACGTGCGTAATGCAAACGCAAATCATGAGAGTCAGTTCAATGCCGATCTCTCCAGGGACCCATCACTTGAAAAGCGGCTGCCAGCACCACATTTCATGGCTGTGGTCACTGAGATCGCCACTCGCCTGCGTAGCCGGCGAGGTACAGGCCCGGAAGGGAACCGGCGTGAAACATGACTTCCAAGGTCTGCAAAGCAAGGGAGACGACGAGGCAGAGCGAGCCAGTGAGTCGGTGCTGGAGACCTGGAGCTTGTTTCGCGATTCGTATCGAGGTTGGGCATCCACCAACCACTGGCTAATATCGTAGTGGGAAGCTGCAGGTACCTCCGTACATCAGATATGCTGGCCGACGGGGCTCTGTCGATTGATGGGGCTCATTGTATGCGCTGGCTGGCAACCTGGCAGTCTGTGGACCCAGAGAACCCGCCTCCGGATGTTTGTGAGACAACCCATAGCGCCGAAGCGAGAAGACTCTGTTTGGATACGAGGGCTGTGTCAACATCAGCCACGCCTGTGTCCTCGTTACGCAGCCTCCCCAGCGAACGCATTCTACTTATTATTGAAAATGAAGTAAGAAGCCCTCGGTGCATCGGGGTTGATAGACATAAGATAATGGAATAAATAAGCAGTATCAGGGCTGCAGGCACAGTCATGTGACCGTTATTGCAGTAGCCCGGTGTTGAATTTGGCAACACCGGAAGCGTATCCAGATACAGCACCAGGAACTTCCCACAGAAATGTCACTGCTGATACTCTGCGTATGAAGTTGTGAAAAATTCGTCATATCCAACTCATGTTGCTGGCGATATCCATCTTTACGATTCGGGGTGACAACCCAGCGAAGTTTAACGACACTGTCCCCGCTTTGTAGAGGGGGCTCCGAAGCCGCCCTTGATTGGCTCTCTCCTTCTCCAACCCCTGGCTCGTGCGGCCCTTCAATTCAACCTGGTGTGCACACGGAAAATCTCTTTACCCTCCAAGGCACGTGACGCACAAACCCGCGAAATTCCACCCTAGCCCACCACCACCAAAGAATTATTCTCCCGAGGAAATTTCGCAGGCCTTCCCATCTCCAACCATCACCAACCCATCTCCTCGCCGACTAACCCACCAGCAGTCAACCAAGATGGCCAAGGAAGCCCCCCGAAGCGGCCTCACCGTTGGCCCCAACCACGGCCACGTACGTCTTCCTGTCGCAGTCTCACCTCGTGGAGGATCGCTGCTGCCCCGAACCGCTGCAGACGATGGACGCTGACATTTTTTCCTGTCTTTCCTGGACTACAGAAAACCACTGCCCGTGTCTCCAAGCCTCGTGTCTCCCGCACCAAGGGCCACCTGAGCAAGCGCACCGCTTTCGTCCGTGAGGTCGTCAAGGAGGTTGCTGGGTACGTTACAAATTTTTTTCTTCTTCAGATATTTCGGAGCTGGACTGGGACAGAAGGCGGGGACCGCAGGCTGGGAGCTGAATTGGCTTGATGCGGCAAAGTCTTTGGCATAAGCCAATCGACCTTGCGCACATGTACCGGTTGGCTTTCTTGCCCGTGCTCCCGAATACTCTGTCCTGCTGTCCTGCCCGCCATGGTTGTTGATATTGGTGACTGAGCTAACTTTCGCGACAGTCTTGCCCCCTACGAGCGCCGTGTCATCGAACTGCTGCGCAACAGCAAGGACAAGCGTGCCCGCAAGCTCGCCAAGAAGAGGGTACGACACGCACCGCACTGCTCGCCCCGATCAAACATGCTAACCTCGCATCGCAGCTCGGTACCTTCGGCCGTGCCAAGAAGAAGGTTGACGAGCTCCAGCGCGTCATTGCCGAGTCTCGCCGTACCGGCCACTAAACAAAATACTCAAAATCTTGCTTCGAAAAATGGGACAACTGGCATATGGGTATCGCATGGATTGGCGCGGTCACGATTTGATGGCTTCGAATATTTAACGGCAGGGAACAGCTGGGCGGCTGCGCCTGGAAATACCAAAACTTCTATTGAGCACCTCATAAATGCCGCTTCCATTGTACATGACCAGTCTCCTGCGTATTGGTGTATACGATGAATCGTCAGCATCAAACAATGCTGATGCCTACGCCGACACCCATGCGCCAGCCAAGAGTTAAATTCAAACCACCATGACTCGAACTTGATGTTATATATTGAATGCTCATGAAATCGTAATGCCGCCGAATATGTCCCATGTATGAAGCATGAAGCTCAGAATGTGCTACTGGAGCCTCGTTTACTTCTTGCCAAACTTGAACCATTTGGGTACTTTCTTTTCACCCCCCTCGCCCGAGGAGGGCTTCTCGGCCCGTTGCTGGACTACCGGCTGCGGTGGCTCATCTTCAACAACGTCTGGTACCTCTGGCACCTTGATGGCTTGGGCCTGCTGCGCAACATTCGACTTGAGAAAGGCTTGTTTCCTGACATTTGCAGGGACCCCATCGTCCCACACCAGGTTCACCAATGTTCTACCGGACAGTTTATAGGCCCGGATCAGCCCATTTGCCGAGCTGCTGTCATCCCTAATGACCGTCTTACCACCAGGTAGCACAAGGCGGAAGGGTTGGCTGTCGTTTGCCATGACATGTCTGACGGCCGAGTGAAGGAACGCGCCAGTCTCCGAGTGGCCGACTTCCCAGTCCACGCTCGTATTATCGGGAAAACGGACCTTGATTATGGCCGACTTGATCGCCTTGATCTTGGCTTCTTCGGCTGCAGCCTTCTCCTCGAGTTCCCTGTCGGACAGGAGGCGCTTGTTTCTTGAGCTCTCCAGAAGTCGTGCCTGATGAAGCTGCGCATGGGCGATCGTTGGTGTGTAGTCGTTTTCGCTTGCCGGGGCCAGTGCTGCCGCAGGCGTATCCCCAGATGGAGCAAGGAATACATGGACTGGTTGAAATGCATCTCTGGTTACAGGCGGGTCTGTGTCCATTGCATCGGACTGCTCTTCTGGTTTTGATTGTTGTCCTTCTTGGACGAGTGGTTCCGAGGCTTCTGTGGCCTCCTGAGGCTCGGCTGGGGGCTCTGATTGTGCGGCAGGCTGCTCCTTGGCTGTCTCACCGATACTAGCCTGCGCATCGGGCTGTTGGACTTGTTCGTCGTCGGCAAAGAACTTGCTGATCTCGCCCATCGCATCAAACAAGGTTTGCTTGGTCTTTCGATATGACAGCCGTATCAGAACACTTCCCGAGTTGTATCCGAGTTGTGACAACGTCTTTTGGAAGTCGAGGAACGTCGACAGCTCCCGGCCCATGATATTCAGAACAGGTGTTTCATAATACAGCTGGCCATTCCCTGAACTAGCACCGTCAACCGTCTCGGCCACTGCTCGAGACGTGAAGTTGATATTCTTGCCCTGACTGGCCACACCACTCTCGAACTGCCGCAGAACTTTCCATAGCGTCAAATCCGAGGGGAACTTGTGTATCAGCCGTCCGCCAGGTATTTCCTTGCCCTCAGGGAGAGGGACCTGCAGCGCAACTTGTACGGCGGAGGGCGTGTTCGATTTCTGGACGAGCTCGAGCTTGGCGCCTGGAATCAGACCAGATGTGCGAAAGGGAACGGATAGATCGACCTGCTTCTGCTTGTGCCTATGCTTCGGGTCAATGAGGGATCTGAGGGGCCAGGGAGCGATGCGCCTACTTGACTAGGTACTTGTCGCTGGGTAAATTCAGCTTTTTGCAAGCCTCTTGCAGCACATCGGAGAGATAGGTGCCAGGATTGACTTTTACGGTGGTGCGACGCAGGTCTGTGGCGATTACCACGACGTGGGAAGACATGGCGGGTTGCCCGAGGGACACAGGCGGGAATATGCTCCTTGCGAAAACAGTGCCTGGTATTTGTGTAGGCTCCTGGCGGATGCTGTGCGCGCGGCAAGCTGGAGACGCTGGACGGTTGACGAGCGAGCGGGAAAGCTTCGTGTGTATTATGTGTCCGTCTACGCTGTGTTACGTATGGTGGGGGGATGTTGGCGGGGAGGTCATGGACAATGCCGGGGAGGAGTATCGGCGGCCTGTATAAAAGCCAAAATAGCAACGTGTGGAATGCCCTCGTGGCGGTGGTATTAACCCTTGACACAGCGGTCGTGCGCAGTTCCCTGAGAGGCTTATGTATGCCGACAGCAAAAGGGCTTCTCGAACCGTCTGTCTTGTTCGCTTCCTCAGTGCACATCCTTAGGCAGCCTCGTGGTGAGGTAAGGTCCCCCATCTAGAGCTTGGGCCAATCAGCACCCAGCACCAACTGGGTGGTGGTAGGTACCTTGTACCTTTTGGGCGGGTGCTTCCAGCACAGCAATCTGTTGGCCGCGCCAGACATGTTTGCCTTGCCCGCAAGTGGCATCCACCATCGACTACGTACCTGCCGACCGATTGCTGTCTTGAACGAGAGAGCTCCCACGGCCTGTCAACCACTGCCTCCAACGATCGACTGCCAGCTATCGCGAGCCCGGACGGAACAGCGGCACGTAAATACCCCATCACGATTCGAACGAATAGCTACATTGGCCTTGTGAGGCGTTGTCTAGAGCATCTGCAAGCTCCATCCCATCACCACCGTCCTCCAAGCACTAGAGGTCACGCCTCTGTTCAGCATCATGGTAAGAAGCTCCCATTCAGCAGGCGTGCACTTCCCTATGGTCTCTCTTCTAACCATCTCGCTCTAGTCGTCGCCCTTCTCAATCAGTTAGCCCGCCTCTTGAGCCCTCCCACCCCTCGCCTCGATGCTAACCACCTTCCAGACGGCGGCGCCTGCGTCGCCATGGTGGGCAAGAACTGCGTCGCCATCGCCTGCGACCTGCGTCTCGGCCTGCAGGCCCTGACCGTCTCCAACAACTTCCCCAAGGTCTTCCAGTACGGTGACGTCTTTCTCGGACTGACGGGACTGGCCACGGACGTCAACACCGTCAGCGACCTCTTCCGCTACAAGGTCAACATGTACCGCCTGCGAGAGGAGCGCTCTATTGCGCCACGGACCTTTGCCAACCTCGTCTCCTCCTCCCTCTATGAGCGTCGATTCGGACCCTACTTCGTCTCCCCCGTCGTCGCTGGCCTCGACCCCAAGACCTCTCAGCCCTTCATCTGTGGCTTTGACAGCATAGGCTGCATCGACTTTGCCAAGGACTTCATTGTCTCTGGTACTGCTTCGGAGCAGCTCTTTGGAATGTGCGAGGGTCTGTGGGAGCCTGATCTGGTACGTTGACCTCTTCCGCTATACACAGCTCGCTATACACGGCCCCATCATCCCAGCATGGCCTGGATGGCATCAACTCGTCATCAGCCTTATATACTAATGTACATGCAGGAGCCCGATGCTCTGTTCGAGACCATCTCGCAGGCACTACTGAACGCCGTCGACCGAGATGCCCTCTCCGGTTGGGGCGCCCATGTTTACATTATCGAGAAGGACAAGGTCACGAAGCGATTACTAAAGGGTAGACAGGACTAAAGGGCGTTTGGCATTCCATGACCCAGGTCTTGGGATATGAGCTGGCACCAAGCAAAAGGCTAGGCTGCTTCACGTGCCTGTACGAATAGATACGAGCTCAATGTCAAGGTCCATTATGAACTACAAGCGTTAAGGAGATACTCTTCTCATCTCGAATCACATGCCATCAGGAATTGGGCACAGCCCAGTCTGCTAGGCGCCATGTAAGACCGTAACATCAACGTAGGTGGACTGTATCCTATCTACCTCCACAGACACTAGCTATTGTTTTGGCCCGAATATATGTACAGAGCTCGTAATGTATTCTATTCTTGTACCTGCTTCTTGATTTTTTCTATCCCTCTTGTCTATTGTTGCTTCTTCACCTTGAGAGGCGTCTCTACTACCTGCTTGGGCATCACAAACTGCCGCTCCACAAACTTGAGGATTTCGTCGAGGAGACTAGTGTGTCGAGTTAGTGCATCAATCTCAATCAGAAGGATGAGTTGTCGGAGACTTACATGACAGGGGCGCTGATAGCGACAACAGCCTTCCACTCATTGACATTCAAGGGCAGGATGGAGAACAGACTCTGAAGGAAGGGGATATAGAGGAGAGCAAAGTGCAGAGCCATAGAGAGGATGATGGCATAGACAAGCATCATATTGTTCCACAGGGGCAGAGTGAGCAGTGACTCGCTCGACGACAGCGCATTCATGGCGTTGAACATCTCGATGACGACGAGGATGGATAGTGACACGGTAGACGCGGCCTTTGACATGTCGTTACTGAACATCTCGCATCCAATCTCCGGGAACTCGACGGAGCAGTGGTGGAAACGAGACAGTTGGCTGAAACTGATCTGAGGGCCCTCCGGGTTGTACATGAACCACCACACGTACCCACCAACAGTCGCCAGGCCGACATAAGTACCAATGACGAGGTAGCGGAAGAAGAGCCAGCCGCCAATCAGAGGCTCATCGCGCTTCCTGGGTTGGCGTCTCATGATGTCATGGTCAGGAGGGTTAAAGGACAGTGCAGTAGCAGGAAGACCATCAGTGACAAGGTTGACCCAAAGAAGCTGAACCGGGATCAGTGCCTCGGGCAGGCCCATGGCCGCCGTGAGGAAGATGGAGACGACCTCGCCAATGTTGGAAGAGATGAGATATCTGATGAACTGCTGGGTGTTGTTGTAGATGCCGCGGCCTTCCTCGATGGCAAGTTCAATGGTGGCGAAGTTGCTGTCAGTCAGAACCATGTCGGCTGCGAGCTTGGAAACATCGGTACCGGAACCCATAGCAATGCCAATGTCGGCCTTCTTGAGGGCAGGCGCATCGTTGACACCATCACCAGTCATGGCGACAACCTCGCCAAGGGACTGGAGGAGGTCGACAAGCTTGGACTTGTGGGTGGGTTCGACACGAGAGAAAAGAGAGGCCCGCTTAGCGACCTCGAGCTGCTCACTGGGGCTGAGGTTTTCGAATTCGCGACCAGTGTAGCTCTTGCCAGTAAGGTCCTCGTCCTTCTCAAAGACACCGATCTGACGGCAGATGCTCTCGGCAGTGTTGCGGTTATCACCGGTTATGACAATGACACGGATGCCAGCAGCCTTGCAGAGCTCAATGGAATGAGGAACCTCTGCACGAGGGGGGTCAAGCATGCCAACCATACCCAAGAGGGTCATCTTTTGCTCGAGTTGGGCGTATTGTTCAGTAGACTTGGCAGAGCGGGCGAGCGGGTTCTGAGAGACATCCTCGATGCTGGCAAGCGCGATAACACGGAGGCCCTGGTTGCCGAATTCAACGAGCTCCGTCATCATGCCATCGCGAAGCTTCTTATCAAGGGGTACAGACTTGCCGTCGGAGCCGACCAGCACCTCCGTGCAGCGCTCAATGATTGACTCGGGGGCGCCCTTGACGAGGAGCTTCTTCTGGTTACCATTCTGGACAAGGACCGACATGCTCTTTCGGTCACGCGAGAACTCGTAAGTTGCAAGACGGGGCAGGCTCTTCTCGTACTGAGCACTGGCGTAGTGGCAGCAATCTTCAGGGCGGGTGGAAGGCGGTGGGCACGGTCCAATCTTCTCAACCAGGGTTCGCAGGGCGCCTTCAGTAGCCTCTCCAACGTTGGAGAAGGTGGCGGTTCGGCTGTCATAGGAAAGCTGGGCGTTGTTGCAGAGAGCAGCGACCTCGGCCATCCGTCGAACAGTCTGGGAAGTGGCAGGGAGGTTCTCGACAGGCTTTCCGCTCATGGTGATGGTGCCCTTGGGCGTAAAGGTAGTACCTTCAACATCCAGCTCAACAAAACCGGAGCCGTTTTCGTTCAGGAATACCATCTTGTTGACACTCATCTGGTTGGTGGTCAAAGTGCCGGTCTTGTCAGAGCAAATCACGCTGCAGCTGCCCAGAGTCTCGACAGAGGGCAGGCTTCGAACAACGGCGTTCTTAGCAGCCATCTTGCGAGTACCAAGGGCAAGGCATGTCGTGATGACGACTGCCAGACCTTCAGGAATGGCGGCCACACCCAGGGAGACGGCGATCTTGAGGTAGTAAATGGCGCCCTTGGCCCAGCTACCGTGGCTGGCGTCGTTGAAGTTGGGGATGTTGATGAGCCAAACCAGGATACAGATAACAGTGATGGCCTTGGCCAGGTTGTCACCAAAGTCGTTGAGCTTCTGCTTCAGGGGCGTGGGCTCGGAAATCTGAGCGGTGATACTGTCATGGATGTCTCCAATGGCAGTGTTGCTGCCGGTGAGAACGACAATGGCCTTGGCGCGTCCAGTAACAACGGTGGTTCCAGAGAAGAGTATGTTGACCTGGTCCTGCAACACGGCCTTGGAATCCTGGACGATGGCAGAGTCATCCTTGCTGACGCTCTCGCTTTCTCCAGTCAGAATAGCCTGGTCAACGGCGAAGCTGTTGCTCTCGATGGAAAGGAGACGGCAATCGGCGGGGATGCGATCTCCAATAGAAACGGTAATGATATCTCCAGGAACCAACTCCTCGGCCTTGACACGAGCAACAGCGCCGTTCCGAATAACATTGGCCTCGTTGGCAGAGTATTCCTGCAAGGCCGCGATGGCCTTCTCGGCACTGCTCTCCTGGGAGACTCCGACTACGGCGTTGAGGATAAGAATTGTGAGGATCTATAGAACACATCGTCAGCGCAAGGACTACAAGCCAGAAGGACGGGGGAGCATACCACCAGGGGGTCAACGAAAGCACCCAGGCCTCCCTCTTCTTCAAAGAGTGCAAGCACGAATGATACGGCGGCGGAGCCAAGGAGGATGAGGACGAGCTGGTCCTTGAATTGTTCGAGAATGAGCTCCCAAAGCGGGGTGGGGGGCTCCTCGGGGATTGCTGTGCTCAATGTCAGTGGGCGAACAGCGAGCGGCATGGGAAAAGTCGAGCGAGGGGGGAGAGCGCACCATTGCGACCATGTTTCTTGCGCAGGTCCTCGACCTGGCTGTCGTTCAAGCCAGTAGCAGCATTGGCAGAGAAGTGGGCGAGGACGCCGCTGGCGGGTTGGGAGAAGGCGTTCTCCATGACAGTCGTTCAGCGTCGGCGCAGAGTCGCGGGGGGTAGGAAAGGCAGAGGACACGCAGGCACACGAGCGGCGTGGTGTAAGAGAAAGACCGAGGGGCAGAAAGCGGCCGCCGACGTCCGGCTATGGCAAGGTCGGGCGGGCAGTTGATCGGCTCGGGACAGATGCAGCCAAGACAAGGTGCCAGGACGGAGACTAAGATGAAAGACAGACAAAGAAGGGAGGGGGAAATAGAAAGCAAGCGCTCAGCGACTTGACATGTCCGGCGACGAAGTTCTTTCCTAAGCAGTCCCCACGTGGCAAATGAGAGAAGGCTGAAGAATCCTGTTGGAAATGTTGGGTTCGAAGGAAGGGAAAAGTTCAACGTGTCGTCTTTTTCCACCAGGGTCTAGCGCGGGTTCTGTAGCAGCAAGGCACAGGCCGGGCACCACCACCACCACCAAACCACCTAGCGGGATGCTGCAAGTGCCCTGTAGGCTGTCGCAGAGGAGGGCCCACCCTCTACGAGCCAGTCTGAGGGCGGGGTAGTTTCTCAGTCTGCGATTCGATGCCTGGACCCTCCTGCCTGCCTGGAACTGGGGTAGGTACTTGAGGATGGGGGTCAGTGGAGGGTCCAGAACATGAGCCGCCACTATCAATAACTGCAGGCAGCATGTTTCCCAATCTCGAGATCCAGACTCCGCAAGTACCTACGCTGCTCTTCCGCATCACACCAATCAGCCGACAGCAGCCCACGCACGTTCAAGGTTGGTTCTCAATGTGGTTGCTGGCTGTAGCCTCAAAACTGCACTAGCCAACTCGGATTTGGTAGCCAGAAGCCGACTTCCCGTCTGCCAAGCGGACCATCGCCAATCTGCAAAGCCCATAACTCGGCTCTGCGCTCTCCAGCTTACGAATGTGTGGACAAAGGCAATGCTTGGCGATGCTACAGTCAGGGAAGAGACTGGTTTGATCGGCTTGTGTTGCCGCAGACTGTCGTCATGCCCGAGTCGAGGCGCCGAAGCCCGAGAGGACCACGTTGAACTGGGAAGGCAGGAGAAGGGCAAGAGGGAAAGGAAGATGAATGCTCTGCTGGAAACGACAAGGAAAAGAGAGTGGCCCAATCGTTTCATTTCGTCATCAGCCGCCTCTCCCACGCGCAGCACGGAACTTCGTATCATCCATGCACGCTATTACTTTGTATCACGAGCCAAGCCGGGCGCCGTGGTCGGCTTTGCTTTGAGGCGGTCAGCGTCGTCGGTCTCATCCATGCCGTCCGGGGACTGCGGCGTCCACCGCCTTGCAGCATGCTGTCAGCAAGCCAAAGACCAGACTGTATCCGGAGCCAAAGTGGTCGCCGACCCCGGATCTAGCAATAAGGTTCGTTCCTTGAGGCTGGGAGAGCCGCAATGGATAGGGCTGGCAACCCGTCTGATTGGCCGCACTCTCCTGCATCCTATCAAGGTAGGTTTATGACAGCAGGTGTTCCGGATGGCCTCCATGTGCCTTAAGTCAGCCGGTCCAAGCGCAGACTCTATTTCAATTTGACATCCGGTGGCTATGGGTACAGGTCTTGCGAATCCGGCGAGACATGTCAGTCACACTTCTGTACTTGGGCAGCTTGTATGCAGGTGGCGCGTTTCCGATCCGATCTTTGGTGCTGTATCACCCCATAAATCATCATTGTTTTGACCTACGGGGTCTGCTTTGGGATTGTCCGACTCCAGCGTGACCTCTAGATATGTAAGTTTCATTGCCATGTTCATGTGAGTGAATGGGGGAGCCATGGTTTGCTTTTCTGGGTATCGCCACCCGCCATTGCCTTTCGCCGGGCTCCCACCATGGCGATGCCATCGTATGTTCAACGGAATCGGCCAGGCGCGCTTCGAGTTCTCCATGAGGAGGTTGGGTCTAGTTGCTACATTTGTCTTTGGGGTTGTCTCCTATTCGGCCTGTGTGACGAGTGGCGCTGTGCCACGCTCCGCACGCCGTGCAACGCTGGCGTTTCTCGTCCCAAGGCAATTATACGGGTTGATCCGATGCAATTCGAGACTCTTGTCGTCTTGGACCTAGCTTCACCCATCTACCAGAGCTTGAAATGATGCATCCTCGCCCTAGTAGTAGCCATGTCTAATTGTTGGTGCCTTCTGCTGCGTTAGCCATGGCTGGTGTACAACCACGTCGCCGAATTATTAAATGTCAGGTCCGTTCCTGCCAGCTGCCCTCCTGTTTGCCTGTCACTCCTGCCATCTGTCGTCATCTCTTGTATGATCGTGATTTCTCTCTTCTTTCATTCCTCTCCTTTCTCTCAACCCCTCTTCTATCATAATGTTTTGAAGCTTCATGCAAGCAAGCCTTCTCTCAAGGCTATTCACTTCCTCCCTCCCCCCTCTTTTTGGAGCTTTTGGTAACCGATTTTGCATGACCTGCTTTTTGGAACCCTCTTCTTTCCTCCTCTTTCATACCACTTCACTACCAAGCTGCATTTCGGCATGGCGCTGGTAGAATCCTCTTCCTATTCACATCACAGCTCTATTCATGCTCACAATCCAAGCTGGGGACCGCCCTACCTTCGGGATAAATCCCCCGCCCCTACCACCGATGGCGCATATCGCGATCAAGTCGATATGCCTTCAAGCGCAGAAAGGCTGCATCTTGAAAAGGTCGAGGTGCTTGGAGCATCCGATGATATCGAAAGCCTAGCGTTCGATCTCCTTGGGGAGAAACACTCACACGCAGCAGCATGCACTACTGTTCTCGAACCGACCGACAACCTTGATCGAACAACGCCGGAAAACGAGCCCCCGCACGGCTTCGATAACTCGGGTGCTTTCCATAGGTGGATGAGATCTCTTCGCCATCGGGCAAAGAAGAGACCGGCCATACCAGCCTGTTCGTTCACTGACCCGTGGCAACAGCTGCCTGGCGCAGAAAGCCTTACACGTGCATCGAGCCTCGCTCCAACAAGCCATCTTCGAAGCTCCTCTTCCGTGTCTTCTTTTCGGTTCATCTCGGCGGTTCGAAGTGCTAGTGTCAGTCTCGCAAGTGTCAGTGCTGTGGGCAGATCCAGGAGAAACATCATACAATCTCATGGCCACTCCCGGACGGATCGCAGTAGCAGGGCCTCACTTCAAGCGCCCAGGTTCTCGGAGGACAGTACCACTTTTGAGTCGTGCGGGTTCGCCGATTCAGCTGCTGTTGAGCGATCACTTCAACGACGCCGAATACTCGAAGAACTTATTGACACGGAGGAAGGCTATATTGGAGACATTCGTTTTCTGATGAGTGTGCGTCACGCCAAAGTCACATGGGGGCTTCGCTAACTGGCCACGCAGGTATATGTCACCATCATGGCCTCCCTACCTACCTCGTCAGCTGGTTTGCGGTCGTCTATCAATCGAAACTTGACAGAAATAATACAGCTCCATGAGGAGATCCTAGGAGACCTTCATCGTGTCGTACCGGCTTCGGAATATACACAAGCAGATGTCCTACCACTTATGACAGCCCCCCGCCAATCAGGTCATCGTCGCTGGTCGAGTGTCGATGCGGTTCGAGAGCACGCGAGAGCTACCGGATGGCTACAAGGAGTTCCAGGGATGGTGTCTGAACCTCAGGTCTCCGCCGAAGTGTCCAAAATCTTTGCTAGAAAGGTACAGGCTGCAATGGACGCTACATGAAGCTCTGCTGATTTACGCAAACAGATGAACCGGTTCTTCATATATAAGGAGTATGGGGCAAGATACGAAATCATGATGAAGGATGTTTCTGTAGCGCGCCAGGTCATACCTGAGTGGGAGTCTTACCAGAAAGGGCTTGAGACCCTCGCATCAGCCTCTGGCTCTGCCAAGGACAGTGAGGGAAGGGCAAGAAAAGCACTCACGATTAGCGACCTCCTAGTCAAGGTAAGTAAACCTCAGATGCCATGCATTGCTATTTGCAGTGTTGCTAAGCTTACCTATTTACAGCCTGTGCAGAGGATATGCAAGTATCCTCTCTTGTTCTCGGAGCTTCTCAAATACACGCCTGTATCCGACTGCCCAAATTCTCATATGGAAATCGATAGTACTCTGATCAGACTTCGTGAAGTTACAGCCGAGATCAACCGAGCCACCGATGACACGCGAATGAAGGCGGTTCTGGAGAAGACGTGGCTTCTGCAAGACCGGCTTGCATTTCCCAGCCGTGTTTGTCACTCTTTGCCCGTCCACACTGTCCACTATATCTGACTGTCAATATAGAAACTCGACGCTGCCTCGAAGAATCAGATTCGTTCCTTTGGACAAGTTCGATTGTGCGGAGCGCTTCATGTCTGCTGGCAGAGTAAGTCGGCTATTACTGGGCAGTACATGATTTGTCTGCTGTATCGTGGCATTCTCTGTCTTGCCTCGGCCGGGAAAGTTGACCCTGTCTATACAATCCAAGCGTGTATCAATCTTCACCGAACCAAGGTGGAGGATATTGATAACGGGCGAGGTGAGGGTTGCGAGTCCAGTCCTTCTTCGATTATTAACCTCTGTGATAGGTTTGCAGTGTCACACGGCCCCCTTTTCTTGGAAACTGGTCTTTGAGTGCAACTATCAGCTATATGAGATTATTCTGACAGCATGTACGGCCAAGGAGGAGATGGAGTGGCGAACACGGTTAAGTCTGCCCTTGAAGGATGATCCGGAAGCCCTCCTCTCATTCACGTTTGAGACGATTGACATGGACATCAAGAGCTTGGGCACTGTATTTGGGAAGCCGGGTAAGCATCTGATGGACCTAGCCTGGCTTATTGATATGCTAAGGCTGATTGCCAGGAACAATTGCGCGAAGGATATCGATACAACGAGCAACAACAGTCACGCCAAAGTCGTCCTTGGCTCAGGTCGTGCTCAAAAATACGAGCGTCGCACGGGATCACGCTGCTCTGTCTTCGTCCTCGTCGGCCATATACCGCTCACAGTCGCTGCTCACCACTAACCATCGCGTGCCTATCCTGGCTCCGCCACGCAGCGAGCGAGCTCGTCTGGAAGCGCTATTGGCAGATGTCTGGAGTCGGGAGGTCTTGCCGTTTCCAGGAATGACAGCAAGGTCACGCAGCGAGCAATTGGTTCGCAGTTCAGCCTCGACGGTTATGAGGAAACTCAGTGTGGCCAGTATCGCCAGCTCGTTCACCAAAAGGTCCGGTAGTTTGTCGCACAAGCACAAATCGAACGATGAAGATGCGCGACAGTCACATAAAGAGACTAGTTCTACCGGAGAGGCTGGAGGACAAACGAAACCCGAAGCCAATGAGCCTGTGGTTGAACCGATGCATAGCCCTGACGATGATCCGATAAAGTGCTGCGAGATGATATTGACGCCGTTAGTCAAGGCAGACTCGGTGGACTTCGTTACCGGGACGGTCCGTCACATGCCGAGGAAAGCGGGGGTCGAGGTGGATGGATCAGGCTACATCCTCAGAACATCGTCACCCAACAGTATTCGAGTGAGTCAAACAAACCGATCGGAGAAGTCTTCCATCTGCTCGGCAGAGAAGGAGAATGCATCGAAGCCGTCGAGACATCATTCAAAAATCTCCAGCCGGTGGGGCCATGGCGGCTCTAAGGGCGACGGGAAAAGTCACGGCTTTCGAAGTCTATTCAGATGATTGACGGCGTAGCTAGCAGCTGGTTGGGAGAGGAGTAGGGCATTCATAGACCCTGTGTATATTTCGGATGCCTCGAGCTGAAATGTCGGACGCACTGGGCACGGTAGGTAGGTAATTACCCATACTAAAAAGCATTGGTTTATATGAGCTTTTCCTTCTTGACAGAGTTCTGTCCTAAAACGAAGGCTCCCGTAGCTTCTGGTCATGAAGCCATGACCAATTTGCAGGCAGTGGCTGGAGGGGCTCGGCGGGTTTGCTTGCGGTGAGGATTATGGGGTTGCGTAAATACTGGGGTGATTATGATGATTATGATGATGATGATGGTACTAATGCTGTTCCGGCGGTACTCTTGGTACGGAGCAGATAATATGGATCGATGGCAGTGATGAGCACACGAGCAACCTCAGTGACGTATGCGGGAAGCTTTGCGCCCCACCTGAGCATGCAGGAACAAACATGGAAGTCACCAGCTCCGTTGGGCAACTAAAGTACAGGGGACGGGAGGGAGACGTGCAATTGCCTCAGTGAAGGAGGTATGAGATACAGAACAAGATGAGCAGCACCGAGGCTGTGCTGTACCGTATTCTGACGCTTCCCGTCTCTCCGTCTATCCAACTCCCACTTTGTTGCTGGAGGCGGGCCTGGGGCTGCCTACTAACTCAATACCTAGGTACTAAGGTAGGTACCTAAGGTAATTAGAAGCTACCTAGAGCTTCTTGCGCCCCGGCAGGTACCTGCCAACTGGCGCCCCGGTAAACGTAGGCTGCTATGACGTAGCCGGCACCCGAGCTCCCCTCCCTCCACGGAAGCTTCTTTTAAAGATCCTCCAAACTTCTCTCTCCTGGCCTTTTCTTCCTGCTTTCTTCCCATTCATTCAAACATCAAACCAAACCACTAGAAACACGAATTCAGTGCAAATAATCTTTGCATTCACCATCTTCAACGACCACAAAGAGACGAGCAGCACACCCGTCGCACCAATACCCCACCATCCCACGACCACATCTTCCCTGCCTTCTTCACCTTCCAACACCACCAAAATGACTCGAGGCGAGGCTACCCAGACCAAGGTTCACTTCAAGAGTGACAAGGGGGACAGCGAGGACTTCATCGTTTTCGTCGACGACGCCGACCTTTACAAGAAGTGGCTGAGCGACAAGAGCATCCCTCTGGCACACTTCGTATCCCGTTTCAGCGTCTTCACAACCCACAAGTAAGCATCACCCTCACCATACCCTGCCTCCGCCACCACAATACTCCTGCACACATGCACCGATTTTTGCGGCCATTCCTTGTTTCTTTAAAGAGTATGGCCAAGCACCGGACCATCCATCCCTAGGCGTTTGCTTTGGTTACGAATGGGCGGTTACACGCTGCTGTGTCTGGGCTGTATGCAGGTCGTCCTCTGGGCCGCACATGACACTTAAGCGCCCTCGCTATCAGGACACACCATCATCATCCCCCTGCGTGCATCATCACATCCGTCACTCAATTCAATTTTTTGCCCAATTGGTACAGCGACTAACTCTTTTTCTACAGGCAAGGCGCTCAGGGAACCTATGATACCGCTTCCAAGAGCACTCTGGCGGCTCACTTCGACACAGAGGATGAGGATGAGGTGATCAAGAAGATCCTCCAGCAGGGCTCGGCGCAGGTGATGGAGGTTAGTTCCCATCCGAGAATATAGCGAGCGGCAGGTCTTGTAGTACACGATGCTGACTGGAATCACAGATGCCCGCCCGCCAAGGAAACAAGAACGACAGCATGGGCGCCATGGTCGCCCACTAATCTAATGATGTCAGGCGTTTGTGTGTATGAGCATTTTCGAGGGAATGAAATGATGGCGTAGGGACAACCAGAGCCTGCAAAGAGCAAAGAACGACGTTGCTGCAAGAGCAGCGACTCGAAGCCCACCATGGCTGGCAAGTAGCTATTCTCTTTTCTCTTACAGCAGGCTACAATGGGACACTGCAGCCCTACAAAAAGTTACCAAGCTTTGTGACAACAATGATGCTGTGTCTTGTGTCTTGTGCCTTGTGTAGTTCATCGTCTCCAGTATGCCGGTGTGGTGTCTTGCAGTAAAGTAGATCCGTAGTCGTTGGAGGTGACATAAGGCGACGGTCAGATCAGTGCCCTGGCGTAGCGCTGGGGTGCTTTGCCCCGATAATTGATGGCACAGCAGCGTCAGGGACACGGCCTGAGGCTGCGAAGCGCCCCGGTGATTAGAATGGTTGTGTGCATGAGCAGGATGCTGGATATATGCAGGAATAAAAGACTTGATTATTTATGTATAGCTCTGGGATAAGTGATAGATATTTCTTCACGAACCTGGGAGGCTCTCAGGGGCTACCGCACTGCGTTAGCCCTTCTTCACCCAAGGCTATAAGACTTGATAGTATGAAGCCAGGGGTCGGAACCCCCCCTTGTCCGGTCTCAAACCCACCCAAAACGGGGCGAGGTTTCGGAAGGGGGACGGGCGGGAGGGCCGAGCGGTTGCTCGGCCTAATGACGAGCACCGTGGTTTCATCACGGCCCTTTGCACGTTTCGGGCTTCACTCACGGGGCAGGGCAGGGCTAGGAGACAACGGGGTTACGAGATTGTGGAAATGTAATTTTGAAATTTTTTTAAGCCCTCCTGATTTCGGTATGCTGTGCTGCCCTTCTTCTAAAGTGGTATCTAACTGACCCTGTCCGTTATCTGTACATGTTTGTGTGCCATCGTGAGTGTAGTATTAAAATGTCTACAGTGCCAGGGAAGGGGTTTTCACGATGGCCAAGGTGGGCATCGTGCTTGGTGCTGTCGCTTGGACAAGACTCCCAAGCCCCTTCCCAGTCCCAAGCACTCCCTGGTGCTCCGCCTCTTTCGCCGTGATGCAATGGAAGTGGAAAAAAGCCCGCTGAACGCCGTCTGGTCGAGTCGTGGTGATCGATCGACAAGGAGATCCCGTGGAGAGAGGAATGAAAGGCTATCATTCCTGATGAAATGCACAAAAGGCTTCCGATGTCATGACCCAGAATGTCTTTTGTTCTTGAATTGGTTTGCTTTTGTCTGGCTCGGTATATACACATGGGCTCCAAACAATCGTAATGTCCCAGCTAGGGGAGCATGTGGATCTGAGGAATTCGGAGGTGTGTGTTGTCAGAGGGTCCAGGCGTGGCGACTTAGACCCTGGAGCCACCCTTGCCACGCTGGGGAAGAGTCCAAGGAGTAGCACAGATGATCTGGGAAATTGAATGTTAGCTATGGGTTCCAGTGGTATCAGGTGGGCGGATGAACTAACCTCTCCCTCGCTGTAGGCCCAGAAGTAGACAACCATGCCAATCATGTAGTAGATGGCCGGGTTGGTGGCTTGGTAGAGCAGAGCAGCGGACAGAGCGGTCAGGGGAAGGATGGCGAGACGGAACTCGAGAGAGCGGTGGATGGCGCTGCCGCCGAGGCCAGGGAAGGGCCACTCGAGAGCGAACATGAAGAGACCAAACACGAGGTTAATGATCTGGAGAGCCGGGATGGGCTTGACGGCACCATCGAGGGTCTTGGTGAGGAAATCCCAGAAGATCTTGGGCCAGAAGAAGCCTTCGATAGCAGCGGCGACCTGGTCTGTTGGGATGTGTGTTAGCGAGATGAAGGAGGTGGGGGAGGGGGTATAGGACTGAGAACGTACAGGCTGCAGCGCTGAGGATGATGAGACGAGCCCAGTGGTTCTTGATAAGCTTGCCCATTTTGACGGTTGGAAAGTAGGTTGTCTAGAGAGAGAAAAGATTGATGTCGGTAAAAGGGTGGTGATGAGATCGATATCGAAAAATTCTCGTCGTCGTAATCGTCAAAATTGTTCCGTTTATCCTTGTTGAAACCGGCAAAAAAGACACTCTCAACTCTCAAAGATAGGAAGGGACAGCGAAGGAGGGGTGTTCGTTGGACGTGACAGGTAACCGGACCTGGGATTGGAAAGAAAGAAAATAAAAAAGAAGGTTGTTTGATTAAAGGGAATGGTTAAACCGACAGGCCAAGCTGTCAGGTAAAAGAAGCGAAGTGAAGTGAAGTGAAGAAGAGAGCGGGTGGGGAGCAAGAGAGAGAGAGAAGGCCCAGAGAGTTGGGACGACGGGATTATATCTGTCTATGCGAGACGGTTTGTCGACAGGGCGCCAAGTGGGCAGACCCCCTCCGGAGAGGGCTGAGGCCGATGAGGGTTGAAACTGGGACGAACGAGTTCAGACTCGCGACATGTATCAGACGGGGCAGAAACGGTCCGGGGTGGTTGTCGATGGGTTGAGGCTGTAGCTGGCATACGATGCTGGGACGGCGGCGATCCAGGGCAGGGCAGGGCAGGGTGGTGGGTAGTGGGTAGTTTGGTGGGTGCGGATTTCAGGTAGGGTCCAGGTATGAGACGACGGACTGACGAGGGCGAGGGCGACGACGACGACAATGTCCCGTGGTGGAGGAAGCCTTGGTTCAGCGGTGGCTTCGCAGTGTAAGAGAGTTTCCAAAGGGTTTATGGGGCCCGAGCGCTGCTTGATAGGCGGCAGGGGTGAGCGGTCGCAGAATCTGTGAGGGGGGCACCCTACGGGTTTCGAAGTGTTTGAGCGGTGGCAATGGGGAAGGAGAGAGAAGGAAAAAGGGAAACCTTCTCTTCTTTGCGGGGGGAGAGGGAGCGGCGCAACGAGTTTTAAGGGAAAGAGGGCGAGCGTGGGAGAATGCGGAGGTTTTGTGTGTCTACGGGATGCATCTTCTTGGTACATACTTTTCTTTGGCTTCCTATTCGTCTACGGCGTGTGATTGGGGACAAGTGAGAGGGGAGAAGAGAGAGAGCTGCAAGCGCCGGGATGGGGCGATGAGCAAGCAGCGAGAATCGCGCGGACGGATATGCATGCATGCATGCATGCACCCACATTGCGGTGGGTGGTCACACTCGCATCGAAGAGCATCCGGCCCGGGGGGGTTGAAGAAAGCGAAGATTGGGTGATGGGTTGATGGATGGTGGCCGGTCGAGGCAGGGTGCCCTGATTGGCCGCCTGTGGGCGGTTACGCGCTGCACGACGAGGCCAATCGCTGGGCTTCCCGCGCTGGCTCTTGCCGCAAAAGGGGGATAGCGCGCGGTCGAGGCTGGGCGGTGTGGGCTCCTGTGTGAAGGGCCAAGGGCTGGGCAAAGGGGACAGGAGGGGGGTCTGTTACGCCCCTTGCGACGATGCAGAAAAGGGCAAAGTGCATCATCTTCCAACTCTCTTTCCTCGTTCATGATGCTTCTGCGCCGCTCGCGATTCAGATCTGAAATCTGCTTCAAGAGAGGGAGAAGCTTGGATACGTTTGCTGTTGTTTTTTTCTTTACCTGAATCTCACAATCGCCTCGATCTCAAATCGCTTCGTTACCTTCTGCTTTCGATAGCGTCAACCCTTTTCCCTTGTCGGGTCGTGAAGCGTACAGCGTCTGGGCCAGGGCGGGGGGGGGGGGGGGGGGGGGGGGTCCCTGGCGTGCCGAGTGCTGAGGCAACCCGTGTTTGGGGGACCACCTTTGACTTGGTTGATTTGACTTGTGTGCATGGCAATGCATCACGCAGGACTATCGAATCCCCCCCCCCCCCCCCCCCCCCGGTCACACACTCCTCCTTGCTTTGCTGAGCGCGCCATCATCGTCCGGTTTCCGTCTGCTCGTCCCGTCGACGTAGTTCGTCCGCAGCAAAACAAAAGATGGAAAATCGTACGATTTGATCTGTGATTTCCATCGTCCAAGATCGGAGGAGGCTGCGGGCCGTTCTTTCGTTCAATCTTTTGATTCATCCTGACAGAAACTACTATATCGAAGAGACTAAAACAGATGGATGCCAGCATGTCACCAGCCGACGCTACTGCATGCTCTTTCCAGGGAAACATTTCCCATATCATGTGTGGGGTCGATAGAGTAGGTCGGATACATTCATACGCACACCGTCAATTCCCCATTGTGAGTGGCTGCGCCATCACCACACCACACTACCTAATACACATACTATGTACAGCTTCGTGGCTGAAAATAAACCTCGACGTCTCATTCCGGCTGCTAATACAAGTCGTTCCATCTGAGGTCAGCAGCCCAAGGCAACTCTGCGCTCACACATTTGCCATAGCCTACACGAGTGCATACTCGACGTACCATCGCAGGTCGCCATTCAGCCCCCAGAGCCCATTGGCGCCTTGTGACTGGCTCGCGACTCGGCCGCTTGGGCAAAAGCGAAGAGCTGGATGGCTGGGTGGCTGGGCACGGCGGCTCTGCGCCCCCTCTGATTGGCCGGCTCCTCGACTCTCCGCATCCTCCATCCAACCACGGCCTCCATCACCCGATATTGCGGGGGAAGAGGCCGCATGACATGCGAGGGCGGACCAGAGGCGGCCTCGCTGTACGCCGGGCATTTATGCGCCCTGGCGTTGCGGTCGCTTGCCGGCCGACCTGGCGGCTGCATCGCGCATCACTCCCTCCCGTCACATGCATGTCCCAGTCTCACTCCCAGGCGGTGGATGCTCCGCCGCTCGACGCTACCGCCTCGTCTACCTCTCGCGCCTCTCTGGTTGGTCCTTGATTCAACGTGTTGGTTGTCGTTTTCCCGAAACATTTCGAGATTCTCCATTTCCCATGTTTTCCCCCGTAGTTTAGCAGTCCCAGCGCCGTGGAACGGGATCTAATGCTATGCAACATGTGTCCCAAACGCTGCTCATCGGCGTACTGATCAACCACCCTATGGATACCATCCACAGTGTTCCGCCATCCGAACGAGTGTTGGTTCTATCGCCATGTGTTTCCATACCCCGTCCCACCTATATAGCTCTCTTCCTACCATTATGTCGAGCGCAGTAGACAATAGATCCGTCAGTCTGGTAGCCTTGGCCCCTCCGTGAAGAAAGCAATTACCCGCCGCCCATCCCTCTCGCCCACCAGGTCGCATATGGCTCTCTGCCCTTGAGGAGAGGACGTACTGCCTACCAGCCCCTTCATGTCTCCGAAGTAATCCGTCAGATAGCCCGCTTTCCTGGGAGACAGCGGCGGGCCTCGCACGCAACGAGCAACAAGATCCCGGCCCGAGTCGCCTGGCACTTGTTGGGGCTGCATGCTGCTGTTGGTCTCCAGCCGAAGAGAGTCGAGGCACGGGACCAGATCCGCAGTACAAGATATCGGAAGAATGGGAACCTGGTGGTTAAGCATTGTTCTATGACCTCTGTTAAAATGCGGTCCACAGTAGCACCTGGAAGACGTACGCTGCCTGGAGCTGAACCAAAGCCACCATGCCACGCTCGCTGCTCAAGAGGAGCACAATAGCCACATGCCTCCCGCCATCTAGCAAGCACAATCTCTCGATCCGCTCCGCTGCCTGCTCGGTCCCCACGTCATCCTCGGACAAAAGCACGAGCCTGAACATGCTGCCAGGGCTGCCCACCATGGGAAAGGCGATATCGTGCGTGACAAGATTCTGCTCTGCCAAGTCGTCAGCAAGTCCACCTGCCTACTAGCTGCCCGCTATGCCGCTCACCTTTCCAGCCAGGCGGTCGGCTTCTGGCAAGCGCAGAGACGGCCGATGCCCAGCTGGGTCTCTTTCTGATGGAAGAACAGAACATTTTCAAGGCAGTCCTCAAAGTGCTGTGTTCGTCATTGGTATGAGAGCCGATTGGTTTTGAAGTGCCAAGGTACCTGGTAGGGTATTGTAGAAATTCTGCTCCTGCTACTGCTTTGTACAAAGTTAACTGCATACATGTTGGGAAAGAACCCCAGTGCTCCTTCCGATACGCCATCTATGAGCCCTATCCAACGGCATTCGTGCTAACTGTGACATGATATAAGGTGGGCGTGGTGCTAGATATACAAGACTTTCAATGCTACAGAGAAGAAATGTCGTTTTGTTCATCGAACATGTGGGGTGGTGCGGTGTGGTGTGGCTGGCGGGCTGGCCAGTTGGTCGCCTCGGTACAATCCTCGCGCAACGAATTGGTATGATTCGAAACATCTTCCGTCATGCCATGCATGAGCTGTTTTGCAGGCTCGGCAGCAGAGGCTGTTTCGACTTGGGATCCCGCAGCGCTCGCAGGGCATCCTCCAGCGCCTCGAACCGCAGCCTCTGCTTCTCCTCCGCCGCCGCAAGCTCCTCCTCCCTCTTCTTCATCTCCTCCAGCTTGTTCTCGAGCTCCTCTATGCGCACCTTGTTGGCGTCGGGTTTCTGCGACGCCTTCCAGTATTCGTAGACGATGAGGCCGCCCGCCACGCCGAGGATGAAGGCGTCGCCTGCCACGTCGGCGAAGAGGTCCACGGCCTTGGCCTCGGGCAGGGGCCGGAATTTGCGCTGCCAGACGTTCTGGAAGGGAATCGTGCGTGTCGTGCTGCCGCGTGGGTTCGACTTCTTGGCCTCATCGTCGCGCCTCTGCTGCTCCTCCGTCTTGACCGTGGGCGCCTCGGCCTGTTCCTTGGCGCGTCGGGTCGCCTCCGGGTCACGTAGCAGCGCTACCGACATCCTCATGTTCAATTGATGTATGGCCTGTCCGTATCGCGCAGCAAACGCCCGGAAGCGTGGGTGGTCGTGGGCTTGTGCCTTGATGCGGTTCTAGCTCGGCGTGGTCAGCTCCTGTCGAGGGGATCAATGGGGCATTTCCCTGCTGGGCTGGAGACGTACTGCGCCATACTTGGAGACGTGCCGCACGAGGAGGGCCGCGAGCTTGAATAAGGGAAGGGGGACCATGGCGGGCGGCGTGTCGTCTGCCAAGACTTGTTCGAATGTCTGCGTTGGTTGTGGGGGGGGGAGGACCTGGCGAACCGATTGACCTAAGTATAATGGCGTAGGTGGACTCGATGGATACACGGGTTCAGTTTATGAATGCAGGCGCCGCGGTGTCGAGCATGGTTTTCACAGTACCGGGACCTGTGTTATGACGACGTCTTCGCCGGGTTTCCACTGCCGTCCAGGTCGGAGTCAGAGGCATCCTTACGTCCTTCAGCTCCGTTCCGTGAAAGCCGGCACCTTCCGTGGAGCCGCATCAGCCACAGTGGCTGGCACAGAGTGAGACGCCGCCACGCTTCAAATTCGCATTCTCAATTGAGAAGAAATATCAGACCAATCCAGTTAGTATGAGTTTTAGCGACCTACGCTAGGTTGGTTGGTTGGAGAGGGATGGTGTGGACCCTTTGAGGTTGTCAGGTAGCAACAAAGAGGAAATGGAAGTAAACAAACAGCGGCCAATCAGAGCCGCTACTGCCATCCCATGTCTCCCCAGAAAAAGCAACCAAGCTCAACATCCCTTTCATCCTTCTATATCTCTTTTAAGATCCAACACGGGCCGGATACGGGCAACGGACAGTCTTTCTCCTGGTACAATTCCACTCACTAACTGGCTGGCTGCCATGTCCAATCCTATCTGTTGCTAACCCTCATCAGAGACTGCTTGCCAACCTTCCTCGCGATCGGTCCATTGCCGCGTCCCTTCGCGTCCCTCCCCTCAATTCCCTCCCAGGGCAGCATGTCCCATAGACTGGCGCCCCGAGGCGCCGTGGAAATCGATCCCTTGTCCCCCCGAGACGCAAACGCCCAGCGAGCTCCCAAGATGGCCGAGGTCAAGACCAAGACTGCGGCCCAGCTCAAGGCTGCGAAGGACAAGGAACACCCTCCACCGCCTCCCCCCGAGGTAGCGGAGCCTCCCAGCTCACAACGCCCCGATGGAGCTGTCTACCAGATCGGCAAGCTGCTCGGCAAGGGTGGCTTCGCCATCTGCTACAGCGGCTATCTCATGCCCTCCCGCGAGAAATACGCCCTCAAGATTGTGAAAAGCCGCATGCCTCCCAAGATGGAGCAAAAGGTACGCGTCCCTCGACCACGCACAAGCACACGCCTCCTAACACCCTGCTGTAGTTTCAAACCGAGCTTCAGATCCACTCCAAGATGAAGCACAAGAACATTGTCCAATTCCTGAGGGCCTTCTCCTTCGATAACTGCACCTACCTCGTCCTCGAGCTTTGCCCCAACGCGTCTCTCATGGACATGGTCAAGCGACGCAAGGGCCTCACCGAGCCCGAGGTCCGCTTCTACTCTGTTCAGATAGCCGGCGCCATCAAGTATATGCACAGCAAAGGCATTATCCATCGTGATCTCAAGATGGGCAACATCTTCCTCGACTCTCAGATGAATGCAAAGATTGGTGATTTCGGTCTCGCTGCGCTTTTGGTCACTGGTAGAGACATGCAGACCATTCGTCGCACGACGCTTTGCGGAACGCCCAACTACATTGCCCCCGAGATTCTGCAGAAGGGCAAGAAGGGCCATGACCACATGGTCGATATTTGGAGCTTGGGTATCATCATGTTAGTGAATCATGCCACAGGCGAAAGTGATGACCCCTCTGACGCACCGCAGGTTCGCCATGTTTACCTCGAAGCCACCATTCCAGTCGTCCACCACGGACGAGATTTATCGTCGCGCAAGAGAGCGAGACTACGAATGGCCCAACCCTGAAACCACACAACGATACATCAGCCAGGAAGCAAAGGATCTCGTTGCCACTATGCTCGAAGACGCAGACAGGCGCCCCGAGCCCGATGACATCCTCCAGCACCCTTTCTTCACCGTCGGCTATATGCCTGCTGAAGCAGAGATCACCACTCGACTTCGAGAGCTGCCTCCCGACCGACAGGAATTCTACACCAACCATCTGAGCTCGTCCCTACAGGCACAGTCACTGCAAAACCTGAAAGATATGTGCCGCGAGTGCTGCATTGGTCCTTGGAGCGGGCCTCAGCTCGTTCACACCCAAGTATGGAAGGAGATGGCCGCCGAGGAGAAGGCCGGCTTGACTCCGATGATTCCCTTGGCAGAGGATCTTGTTTACCGACCTTTCGAAGAGTGGGTGAGGGAGCAGGAGAAGCTGCGCGCCAGACACGCGGCAGCACGCCTGCAGCAAGCAAACAGCAACGGGGAGAACCAACAGCCTAGCAGCCAGCGAGCCCCTACCGGCCTGCTTCGACAGCCACCTCAGAGTTTTGCGGCCCAGCAGAGAGCCCAGGGCAGGCCTGCTGCTGCCCCGATCGCACACAGGACCAAGCCAGTGTCAGAGACGACGACAACTGTCTCGCAGGCCTCGCATGCGCGATCACAAAGGGAGACGACCTCTGAGAGGTCAACGACCGAGACGACCGAGACCTTGCAAAGGAGCATTCGTGGATCGGTGAGGACGAAGCTACCCGTAACGAGGCCACAAGCCGAGGCTCAGGCCTCAGAAAGACCCGTGGAGAGATCGGAGAGACCGGTCAAGCTGGCTACTGCACCCTCTTCTTCGGCCGGACATCAGAGGACAAAGTCGGAGTCGATTCGGCCAGCAACTCTTTTTGGCCCCTCGGAGAATCAGAGCAAGATCCCAGGCACCAAGCCCGATGTCATACTGGAGAGACTGCAGAAGCTGCAAACCGAGCTCGAGAGAGCTCTCAACTCGCGCACAATGGCCATCATCTCCTCCAAGACTGTTACCCCACCACACCCTCATGTGGTGGTGAAGTGGGTTGACTACACCAACAAGTTCGGGTTGGGCTACATCCTGAACGACGGCAGCGTCGGCTGCATTCTGCGAGATATCCCCACCACCGAAGGTAGCAAGACGGCAATGCTGCCCCCAGCTGGAGTCTTCATCCGCGGCGCTGAACGCCATATCCTACGACGACAAGATGCATCGTACGCGGACAGAAATCAGCCTGTGCCCATGTCTGAGCCCATCAAGTTCTTTGAGAACAATGCCGAGGATGGTCTATCGGAGGTAACAGTCTCGCCTGAAAACTTCCGCGTATCGATTTTGGAGGACGGCACAGCTGGTAAGATGAATCCTGGTAAGGACATCTACCAACATCGCAAGCGGGAGAGAATTATTCTCTGGAAGAAGTTTGCCAACTACATGATTGCCTATGGTCGTGATGAAGCTGTGTCGGCAGAAGAGGCAGACACTGCCAGTGTCATGAGTCCCGGATCAAAGGACAACATGGCAGAACTGGTGACTTTCTACCAGCGATTCGGAGACGTCGGTTGCTGGGTCTTCTGCGATGGGCACCTACAGGTTTGTTCATCATTCCCTGATCGCAGCGAGTATTGGCTGATGAGTGATAGTTCAACTTCCCTGATCACACGAAAATTGTGATCGACGCGACTGGCACCTGGTGTCACTTCTGGCACCTCCCTCAAGAGGCAGCTGAGAGATTGGCTGCCGAGGGGTCGATCGGCCCTTCAGCCCTCGACGACCGTGCCATGCTCTCCTACCCTCTACAGACGCTTCTGAATTTCCAATCCAAGCCCTCGGCCAGCCGTACTGCTCGCACAACTACTGCTGGTCGACGACGACCCGAGATCGATCCCGAGATCCAGGGCATTCCCGCTGCGAATGACTTCCGCCGCAAGGTCGAGTTCATTAAGAACGTGGTCAAGGAGTGGGTGACGAACGGAGGCATGGGCAACAGTTCCATGACGAGGGAGGGTCGTCTTAGATGGACGGGCTGTCGGGAGGTCTTTGACGACACGGCACCTCAGAAGCAGGTGTGGGTGACCGTTGGTGCCCGCTGGGGAGACCAGCGTCTCTCGACTTTGGTCGACCCTCGACGTCCTTGGGAGCTTCTCGAGGACACAGACAAGCCTCGATCCAGGTAAAGCTTGGCGGTTTGGTCATGGTCCATCTATGTGGCCTCTACGCAGCACCTCGATCTGTTCAGAAATGAAGAGAAAGGAAGGGGGCCACGCCAGCGCAACAAACGTGATGATGTATGAAGGCATTTGTCATTTTGGCGACAGCACAGCCAGCCGGAGTTTTGGGATCTTGCATTTTCCTCATGGCGCGGGCGTTGTGTCATCAGGGCTTCTAAATCGGTTGTTTTTTTTTTCTTCCTCTTCCGCTTCTCTAGTGCGTCATTGTTGTTCAAGCAGGACGTAAGGAATCATGATTATATTCTAATTGGCCACGGAACTTAATTCCAATATGTGACGTCGAAATGGCCAGCTTCTTCACCTAAGTCTCCCATCATACCCACCGGTTTTTCCTGTGACCATGGTTCATCATCACACATGAAGGGTAACAGTACATCATGAGACTTTCTTTTTCTTCATCTCTGGAAACGATTATTGCTGGAGTAGGCATATTATGTACAGTATGTTCAAATCAACCTCAATATCTTTTGCGCCTGGTCCTATGTTGTGGATAACCAACCTCCCTGGAAGCATATGTCCAAGGGATGGCTACTTGCGGCAATGGATAGAACAACTCCTCCCATTCCCGTGCAATGAATGGATGAATGAACGACCATTGGTAAGAAAAAACAAAACCGAGGTGCAGAGTTGGTAGAGAGAAAAAAGACCAAACCCGAGGTCATCCCCTTTCCTATCCTATCCTATTAATGTACGTGTAAAAAGATGTATCAAAGTGCTTGTGGTTTTTATATGGCTGTCGTTGCGACCAAAGGGTGAAGACGACGATCAGCGACGCTGCGTGAGGATACAGGGAATAAATAGATCAATGAGGAACAATGATGCCAAACAGCGTAAAATTCAGCCACCCAAGCTGAAACCACATTTACATATCAGAGTAGCCGTCGTTGTAGTGGTGGCCTGGAGGCATGGTCCAGCTACCGCCACCGCCAACGACGTTCTCCTTGGAACCCCAGTACCCGCTCTTGGAGCGCTTCTCACGCTCGAACTCAGCCCATCGCTTCATGGTGATCTTGCTGCTGTCAAACTCTCCCTCGTGCTCATGGCCCGACTTCTTGGTGTCGCCAGTCGTCTTTCGGGTCTCACCCCACGAGAAGTCGTCAAACTTCCAGAAGGCGTAAGTAGGGAGGACAAAGTTCCAGATGGGGAGAGCAAGCAGGTAGATGAGCATCCAGAGGACGTAGGACCACGAGTGAGCCGTGACGACGATGAGGAGACCAGGGAGACCGAGAATCAGACCCAGCAGAACCAAGGGAATAACTTGTACTGTGGGACTGGTGATGGAAATAATGACTGTGGACTAATTAGCAACGAGGCAGCCAAGTAGAATCAGAGCAGTGGCAACTTACCGACGTAGAAGGTGAAGGCGATTGCAGCAGGGAGGACGAGGGTACCGATGAGCTCGACAAAGACGACAAACTGCATACTAAAGCAGAAGGTACCGCACAGGTCACGAACGAGGACCAGCTCCATGAGATTGTGGATGGTCGAGTTGATCCAGCGACGACGCTGCGAGAGCAGAACCATAAACTTGTCGGGTACGGTCGTCTTACAGACGGCCTGGGGAACAAAGATTTGCTTTCTCTTGGGGAACGTGCGGAGCATGAGAGTCGTCAGGTAACGATCCTCACCGAGAAGGTACAGGTTCTTCTCGTGCAGGGTCTCGACCACGTTCTCCGAGTAGTGCTCGACGATATCGGGGTTGGCCAGGATGGGGACCCAGTAGTTCTGGCCGCCCTTGGGAGCCTTGATACGGTACATGCAGAAGCATCCAGGAAGACAGGTGACACCACCAAAGACGGACTCGAAGGACTTGGCGAGATGGTGGGAGATGAAGTATTCGAAGACCTGGATAGCCGTAACCCAGCTGTCACGCTTGTTGGCAATCTTGGTCTCGCCGCAGAGTCCCATGATGTCGGGATCCTTGACCATGGCAGAAACCATGTGAGTCAAACTATCCGGGAACACCTTGGTATCGGCGTCAACCATGAGCACAATCTCGTAGTAGTCTGGCGAGATGCCGGTGACCTTCCACAGCCCGTTGAACATTTCGTACTCAAGCTCCGTCATGCGCTCGTCGAACATGACCTTTTGCAGGAAAGACATGAGGATGATCTGACTGTCACGCTTGCCACGGTTACCAGGCTTGGACTTGCCCTCCTCTGCGGGAGTACCACACTTGACAACAACCATCATGGGAACGCGCTGCTGCTTGTCGAGGGGGATGTTGGACTTGGCGCCATAGTCGTAGAAACCGCAGTGAACCTTGGCCATGTTGTGTCGCTTCGAACCACTGGCAACGGCAACGTACGAGAAGGGCTGTACCATCTCGGGGGGGATGGTGTGATCCTTCAGCATGCCCAGACAGACTTCGGGGGTTGAGACGGATTCTCCGTGACCCTTGATGATACCGTCGCAGATAACAACAATAACCTTGTGGCTGTTGGGATAATCCGTCATGGCAATGGAATCAAGAGTGGTACGGATACCCTCCTCACCCTCAGAGTACGCAGTAACCAGACACATGGTATGCGCCAACGGGAAACCGAAGGGCATCCAATCAGAAGGAGGCTGAGGCACAACGGCATCGTGGATGAAACCTGCAGGACCCGGTCCATCGGATGGGACACCGCTTGCGTAGGGGTCGGACTGGAGGAAGCTTGCACGGCTGTCGTTGCCTTGTCTGTACATGGAGCCCGGGGGCACCAGCTGGCTGGACGCGCTCTGACTAGCCATAGTAGTAGGGACACGGCGACCAGCAGGCGATCTATCGTTGTACGCAGTTGAGAACCGAGAGCTGGTTGGGAGGAAAGTTGAGGCTCGCTTGGTCCTGTCCGATCCGACGACAGTGCTGCCGACATCGCCAGGGATTCTGATGGGAGCGCGGTAGATGTCCTCGGACCAGTCCTCAATCTGCTTGTTGCGCTTCCTTCTATCGGAGCTCTGCGAGGTCTTGGCGGCGGCATACTGGCTGCTGATGAACCATTGAAAGATGATGGCGAGGACAAATCGCGCGCCAACAACTGAGAGAATCAGAATCAAAGAGCAGTAGAGGACAACACGCGAAGCGATGCATCCAACTGTGTCCGTGTCGACGAAACCAACTCGGATAATCTCATCGAAGCATCGCGCAATTCTCTTGTCGGCCGAGCTCTGGAACATGCGAGTGACATCACGGCCGTGGATAGCTCGGTTGATTTCAGTATCGCGTCTAGCCAGCTCCATGAAGCGATCAGGGATGTTGACCTGGGTAGGGTCAAGCCAACGAAGCAGATCAAGGTCCAATACGTTTCCAGAGTAAACAATCAGGTTGCGAGAATTGTTTCTGATGTCATCCCAGGTAAAGTAGACGTCGGCGGCTTGAGGCAGGTCAAGGTAGAAGGCGTTTCGGGCGTTTTCGGTAGTGTGGCATGCGTATCCGTTGTAGTAGGGGGAAGTCCTGTTGATTTCGCTAGATCCATCTTGGTTGAACGGCCTGCAGGGGAAGTACCAGGCAAGGTCGCCATCGGCGTTGGTCGGGATGTCGGAACCCTCAGCGCGAGTGATGAGGCCCTTGCAGTGGCCGTTGACGTTCTGGAAGAGGAAACTTCCATCCTGGTAGGTATGGCTCTCCTCGAGATAGAGCACATTAGCACCGAGAAGATCGGAACCAGCGGGGATGCCCTCAGCGGGAGGGTGGTGGGATCTCGAGAGATCGTAGGCGACTCCGTGGAAGGTCATGTAGTACTCTTCAATCTTTCCGATGCGCAATCTATCGGGTGGGTTGCCGCACACTGTAGCTGTGAAACCAAAGGTCAAGAAACCGACGACAGTCATGATGATGAGAATGATGCTGATCAGGCCCATCTTTTCTCTCCAAGCCCTGCGCTCGGCCCTAGTTGCCTTGCCAAACAACTTGAGCATGAAGTTGGGACACCAAAATGTGACGATGCCGCAGTAGACGTTCCAGGCGCTCAAGGGGCGGAGCTGGCCCTCGGGGACCTTGCTCTTGCGCTTGCCGCTGCGCCTCGAGTCCTTGACAATCTTGCCAGACTTGGTTCGCGCTGGGCGAGCATGGGGGCGCGAGGCATTCTTTTCCTGATTGCCGCTCGTCTCCCGGCGAGGCTTTCCCCTTGGCGGGGAGTTCCCGGTGGAGGAGTTGTCAATCACATTGGACTGCTCGCTCAAGGCCTCGAGCTCGTCAAGGACTGGATCGTTGCCAGTAGAGGATGGCAGCACATCCATCTTGGCGGCGTGCTTGTGGTAGTGGTAATTCCTGTGGTCCTTTCCAATCCTGTTCCTCTCGGGCCTGATTAGGCTGCGCTTGCGGGACATGGAGTGCTCGGCGGGATCGGTGTGGCCGTGAGGGGATGTCGGGGACAGAGGCATACTCTCTGTATCTTTATTAGGGTTCGAGATGGTTTCGGCGAAGGAGGAGGCAGATTTCCCACGTTCATGCTGCCTGGCAGGATGATACCCGGCAGATTCCATGTCTTGTGGTCGATTTCGTCGCGACGGGGAATTTCTGTACGACGCTCGATGGTCGTACGGCGGGCTGCCGCCCGGCCGCTCGGGGAGAGACATTATGCTAGAAGTCGCGAGTTAGCACAATATGCTTGGAGGAAAAGATGCGACAAGGGTTGTGCCGGGGTTTTTGTGCGATGAGAATATGGATGTGGTCGAAGGGAGGAAAGGGGGGACTTCACCCTCGCTGCGCTGACGATGATCAACGAATGGCGGCGGAGGTTGGTCTTGGAGGTTCGGCGAGGGCCAACGAAGGAGAGGGAAAAACACAAGCGAGGGTAAAAGTAGGATCGTATCCCGTCAAGAAGCAGGGAAAACGAGTGGGTGTTGCAAGCGAATGTGACGACGCGCGACGGCGACGAGAATGAACGAGTGCGAAGTCGATGCGAGGAAGAAGCCCGGGCTAAGGCATGGACGCGCAACTTACGAAATGAAATGTTTGTTTTACTTGAGTAAGCCGGCGTGGTTTTGGGTTATTGGATGCCCGGATGAAAACTGGAGATCCCTGCTGCTAATGCAGAGGGGGGATGGGTTGGTTGGCACAACGGAGGTGCAAAGACCGCCTGTAGCCTCCCGCCTTTTCCTTCCAACCTATTATTATAGTGGATCGATCGCCAGCGTAGTGAAGCGGGTGCGGTGCAGCCAGCTACCAGCGGGCAGCAACAGCAGCGTCTGCGTCTCGCGCTTCCAATTCGATGTCGTCGGGAGCACAGATCGGCTGAGGGCGTCGGTGATGGATGGATGGGTCGGGTCGCAAGTCTGAAGATTGAGCGTGTGGTGTTTTTTTTTTGGGTGTTCTTTCTGCTCAGGGTTTCGAGCCAGAAAGACGGGCAGACGGGTGGTTAAAGGGGGCGCACAAGGGAAGACCCTCTAGCGTCCACTAAGCCACAAAGACGGCAAAGCTCGTGTTTGCCCCTGGATAGAAGAGGCCAGTGGCCAGCGCCAGTCCCGCTTAGATCGACGGAATCCTGTCCTGGACTAGAAGAAGCGAACGACTGTTGTCGTGAAGTCTGTTGTGCAGCGAGCGCACACCAGTTGCGAAACGGCGCTGCGTCGGTCTCCGTCCAAGGCTGAGGATGTATGGGATAACAACAGTGACGAATGGTTATTATGCAGGAGAAAATACAATCCAGGCAAGAGTTTTGGCAGGCTTGACAGGTCCGAGACTGAGACACTGACACGACCAATGCATGCCAAAAGGAGAACCTGGCAAGGGTGCCCCATGGACACAAAAAGGGAGGATGCTATCCATAAATCGATCATAATACGCCGCCCATCCCAGACACCAGTGAGGACCCGTGCCCATGCCTCGCAGACACCGTAGGTACCTGTTGATCAACGTACATAACGTGTACGAGCCGTCCCAGCATCCATCGAGGAATCCGGCGTGAAGCCCGCCCTCTGCTGAGCTGTAGTTGGCGCCCGTCGGCTTCCACGGCTGCCAGATGGGCTTCCACGACGGTACCGGTACCTCTCTCGGTACATACAAGCAAGGCGGCAAGCGACCAGGACATGCCATTGGGGGGACGTCTGTTGCCGCCCCGCCGCTGAGCCGTCACTCACCCCTGTTGCCCAGCCGACCAGCCTCATGCAGCTCTCGTTGCCTTGATCTGGTGGTTTGTTCCTTGTGGCTGCAGCGCTGTTGTCCGGTTTGCCATGGTTGACATGGCAGTATACTTGAATATAGCCTCGTTCCAGCCGTGTTGTTGGATCCGCTGACGTCGTTGACTTGCTTGTTTTTTTTGTTTCCTCGGTATCGTCGCATGCTCACCGACCTTGGCGACCAGCTATTAGAGGGTCTGCTATGCGTTGTTTATTGCCAGCCCTGCGTTATCACTCAATTGCCTTATACGAGGCCGGTGTTCCTCATGCTACCAGAATTGCGCAATGGTGGGTGATGGCTTACTGATAATATTGGTATCTATGCGCAGCGCCTTGCTTCCTTATCATGCTTACATTAGGTAGTAGTACATTGCTCTTGCCAGGTAAGTACTCCGCTTCGTGGGCTGTCGATGTTCTATTTTAGTCCCTCGCCGTGTTGCTGCCATGATGGCTACCCTATACCGCATGCTCGTCTGTCCTCGATTGTTCTTCATCGGAAATCACTTGCAGCTGTACACTGCTTGGTGTATTATTATTGTTATGGCTCTGGGCACGTTATTTCGCGTCTTTGTATGTCTCGGGTGCGGTCGTGGGGGCTTGTCTCAATTGGCTTTGTCGTGTCGAATGAACATCGTCATTGGATTGTTCGTGCCTGGTTGGAGTCGTCCTCAGCGTCGGCGGCCGGGACAGTAATTGAGTGATGTGATATAACCCAAGTAATATACGAAAGCGAATACATGTGTGAACATGGGACCTGATTACTGCTACAATATAGTCTTGTCGTTTCTGCAATACTGCACTCTCACCGACATCGTTGATATGAGACACGCCAATGTGAACGAGACTCAAGTAACCCAATGCGCCTGCTAGTCGCCTGTCTTAGCCGCGCGATCGAGCAATGATATCACGTCAGGGTATACTGCGCGTGACACGATACGCAGGCAGGTCGGTCGGCCGCTTCAACCAAGGCCAAGGTGAAGTTGTCCCCCAAACTAGATGCTGCACGGCACTCACTTCTCTGTATCCACAGCCACCCCGCTAAGACCAATCCTACGGAGTTGGACGAATACATAGACCGACAATGGCAGCAGAACCGACATCAGCTACGAGGGAAACCCACATTCCCCACGATTGGACTCGACTTGGGAGCTTCCAGAAAAGGAGGGACGCCCATGCCCTGTCGTACAAAATTAGCACTAGAAGGCCTGACGCTCGAGATAACAAGCACCCAAACAACGGATCGGACCAGATGGACCAGGAGGAACAGATAACGCTCCATGCAACAATGCAACAATGGCGATGCACCACCTGGCAGGGGAGCAGACCGAACGAACCTGCCCACGCTGAGGACTACGTTGTATGTATCACCTGCATCACAACCGCACTAATCTCAACTTACCCATGCACCCGACTCCACAATCCTCGTGTTCACGGGCAGCATGACCTGCAAGTATTTTCTTGTCTCCTGGTACGGATACGCGCCAAACCAACAGACGGACTGCCCGTGTTGGATGAATACAGCGCCATCAGTCTCTGACGGCAGAGGCTGCATGTCCCAAAGCGGACAACAAGCCATCGCAAGATACTCAACCGAGCGACACGATCCAGCCGATGAGCATGGCCTGTCGCCACAACCCGTGCTGCGTGCAGATCCGTCGTTCACCGCTCGCAAACCAACGTTGATTCTCACGAGGCCAGCCTACTTATCTCGCAAGGTGTTGTTGGGGGGGTTTCAGTCCCAATGCAATGCCACGTTGGACGTTTGGTGTACTTAGTTAGGCCAAAGCACTGATCAATGATATGATGGCAGGGCCCAGCGTCTCAGAGCAATATTCAGGCAGTCTTTCTGCTGCCTGAGGTGGAAAGTACCCAGTGGCAGTCATCGCTGACTGACGCGAGTGCATGGTTACTGTCACGCCAGAGGACCACCATGCCGGATCGCGCACGAAAGAAAAGTAGCTCACCGGCGGGTGGTACATACATACATAATTACCACCAACCGTGGGGACCCAGCTTCTGGCCCAAACACGCACTAACATGTTGAATGTGGCCGGCCGGTGCCAGCTCCGTGGATACTCTTCCTCAGCCGCAAGTTTCATTGCCGCCGTGGAGCACACAGGAGGAGCATGGCTTGACTAGACTCGCCGTTCCCCTCGAATCAGCCCAGGCTGAGTGAGGCCCAAAGCGCAGAGGAGCCAGTGCGGCAAGGCGCTCCCCGGCCACATGGTGGTGAGTGTCCGTCATCATGGCGTTCTCTCGAGGTCCTCATTTCCCACTGGGCTGAGACGACCTGGTCCTCAAATGCTGAACAAGGCAGACAGAGACTAGTACAGGACAGAGGGGCGCCTGTGCGATTCATGACCACATTCACGAACATCTGCTCTGTTTCGGTTCGGGCAAGGACTGATGGCGTGTTCAGTGATGGCGGAGAGGAGCCAAGTCCCCTATGACGATGTTTTCCCGCACCAGGGGATCAGGGGCCACCTTGGTGAGTTTTAGGGGAGCCATACAAGGATCACTGGCCTAATGAGGACCAAGAAGCCCTGCTTGTGGGCGGCCTCGCGTGTGTAATGAGTGAAGAGAATGGTGACGAACAGGTACATATACAACTAAACAGGCACCAAATGCAAGAACCGAGCGCGCGGGGCTCGTCTTGCTCGTCTTGGCTCATTAAAAATTCCGGCGCGGCTATTTCAGACTCCAAGGTGTGGGCAATGGAATTCAAGCTGACTGGCTGGCCGCTTCCACCAGGCGCTGAGCATGGGCACCACACACATAAGCAGACGGACAGCCCGGCTCTGTAGAAGTAATTAGTGGCCGAGCTGAACTGAGAGAGGAGGGGTTTGAAAAATTAGAGGTTGGATTTTTATTTGCAAGAAGGAGGGGGAAAACAAAAGCCACGAGTACGAAACCCTCCTCCTCAGCAGAGTGTAGATAAGTTGCCGCGTATTCCGTGACCCAAACACCGTATCCCATATCCCGTATGTACTGTCAACGAGGCTGTTTGACAAGAGGTTGGCCTCTGACGGATCGGCAGAATCCCGGTCATGCAGGGGGCGGGAGGCTGGAAAGTCGAGGTACCTTGGAGGATACGATGTGGAGAGCATCAGGATGTCTCGATGTCTCGATATCTCGATATCTCGACCATCTAGGCAAAAGGCCAGGCCGAGGTATTGGGATTTGCCTAGATGGGGTCGCATGGCAGATCGAATTCCTGCTGATCAGCGACAGCGACAGGCGCCGCGGCATCCACCTAACGGCGACTGACGTAGGGCAACCCGTTGTCTGTCGTACCAAAATACGGACTGCCCGCCCCAGTCGACACCAGAATCGTGCATATGCGCCTCACGCATGTAGTCACACTGCAGATTCATGCATTGTTACGAGCCACGGCACCGTATGGGCAAGCTGGAGCAAGCCGGGGCAAGCCGGGGCGAGTCGGAGATCTCAAAGTTACCTCACTACAGGCTCCTCGTGGTGCGGTGGGGAGGAGAGGCTGAGATGGGCCTAAGCTGAAGCGCATAATACAGAGGGAGAAAACGAGCGGGAAAAGAGAGAGTCCGGAGCTTGGCCATGGGCTTAGTGGCTTGGTTGGGAACCTAGTAGGATACCAAAACCCGAGAGCTGACACATTGTACTGTACTTGCGTGTAAGCAGGCTGCGGGTTTCGTCTCAGATGGAACAAATGCCATGTCGTCGTGTCTGCCAGTCTGTCAGGTCTAAAGCCAATGCGGGAGGAAGAGAAAAGAAGGAGATGGAGGAACCAAGGGCCTTGGCGAAACGAAACAGGCCAGGCTGTTCTACTAACCTCCCTCCCTACCTACAGGTAAGTACCTACCTTCCATGGCACGTTGCCTGCTAATTGGCATTGCATGCGCCGTGCCAAGTAGCAGGAACAAGGACGAAAAACCTCAGCGTTGTCTCGCTGTAGATTAGCACAGAGGTATTATAGTAGGACCAAGGTTTGGGAGGCTTCAGACCCCATCCCATTTTATCCCGTCTGGTTTTCTTCGTCCTGCTGGGCTTTACTCAACGTTTCTCCCCCAAGCCACAAAGCAAAAAAGTCTCGCTTTCGCTCCCAAGTCCAGTAAAACAGTCCCCCGAGAGCCTCGTTTGGCAGACGAGAAACTCGTAGTACCTGTACCTAAAATAGGAGGCGCCTATTACCTGTGTGGACGTGCGCACAAGGCATTTACAGTGGAGGTCGTGGTAGCCTGGGGCTCCCTGGCACCCACCACTTGCCTCCACAGCTGCTAGAGCAATTCCGCCCCCCCAAGGGTCAAGGCCTAAGCAGCCTAGAGCTCGCATCAGTTAGTGGTAAAGACGCTAGGTTGGCTATTTTCTTCCTCCCAGACGCCGCCTCCGTCTCCCTTGGTCCTTCGCGCATCTGGCATTGGAGTCTCTTCCCTGGGCTCCTCCATCCTCCTTCTTTCTTCCTATTGTTGGGCGTCGTTGATGTCGTCGCCATAGCCGCCGTTGTGGTCGGATTCTTCTCGACACTCTGCACTCGCTCTCGTCCTGCTCCGCGAGCCTTCCCCCTCCGCCCTGCTCTCGCTCCTCAACCATCCCTCTCCCTCTTCCTCCGCCTTGGGACAAACAAAAAGTAGCCTTTCTCCTGACTACCTCCCGCAAACGTGCCCGGTCTCGCAGAGGTGCAATTCCAAATAATTATAATATCGCATAATACGTCCGTTGGGTCTGTGGCTAGGGCCTGAACAACCGGCACGGAAATCCGACCCGTTGAGGACCGCCATCGCTCGCACAAGTCTCGGTATACTTTGTGCCAACAAGCCTCGTTCACTGTCCCAATTGTCTGGGCCGCCGCCAACTGAGTTCGACCCAGTCAACAGCCACCACGTTGCAGTTTGGCAGCAAAGCCCATCATGGCTGCTGCCGCTGGCTCTTCGCCGCCGCCTACCGCTGCATCGACAATCGACTCGCGGACGTCCATGTCCTCACACAGCTCCAGCGGCTCAATATCTCGGAAACCTCTGGCTGTCCCCTCGAGGAACCAGCCAGGGGGCCCGCGCCTGCGGGATGCTCCGGTCTCTCCCGTCAGAGTAAACTTCCAGCACGACAACTGGGCGCAGCCGTCCAACGCCAACATCGAGCACACTTTCCCCCAGGCCGCCCAGGTCGAGCTTGTGCATCGACCACATGCCCAGCCTGGAGTTGCACCGCAGCACACATCTGCCGGTTCTTATGCGCCTGGCGCCTCTGCTCGGGGGTACGCCAGCGGTGCTTCAGACCCCAAGGATGGCCAGGACGACTTCCGCAACAGCCGCGAATCTGACGAGACAACCAGCACGAGCCAGCAGCCGACTTCCTTAGAGTCTTCCGTGGCTACGAGTGCCAGCTCTGTGTCAGGTGCCGTCGAGAACTATGAAGGCGCCGACTCCTCCAAAAGCTCCATCATTGAGGAGAACCCGCTGGGTGAACAGATGGTCCCTCAATTCCAATACTATCACCAGCAGCACGAAGAGCCCCCTCGTGTCGCAAGCGTCCCCCATGAAAGCTACCGCCCTGCTTCCAACCCGAACTACATCGACAATGCCTCCAACGTCCGTCGCCATCTTACCCCCAACAACGCAAACAACTTCAGGAGAAGCTCCCTGCCCCGCCCTCAGTCGTCCTACTCAGTCTACTCGGAAAGCTCGCCGCGGGGCCGCTCCCCAGGTCTTATGCCTGAGGGATCTCAACTGCGCGCCCACTCGCAAAACAGGAAGTCTCCCGACGTGCGACCGACCTCATATGCCGAACTGCTCAACGTTCCTTACCCCCAGCAAGCACCGGCCCCGCTTGTTCTGGATAACTCAGACCTAAGAAACGTGATTGGCAACAATGCCTCTTTGCTGAGCGCGCAGAAGACGCTGGACATGTACCGCCAGAATGTCAAGAAGACCAACGACTTTTCCATCCAGTACTCGTTTGCCGTGTTCCTCATCTCCACCGCCCAGGAACAGGGTCTGGATTACTCTAGTCCAAAGGGCCGCAAGGTAAGCCAATCCCGGTCCAAAGATCAGGATGGCAATGCCGTCGAGGGATCCGTGAACAGACCCCTCGAACTGGTTCGTGAGGCCCGCCAGATCCTGCAGCGCCTCTCAAGTGCCGGTTATCCTTTTGCGCAGTACTACCTCGCCGACGGCTATGCATCTGGTCTCTTTAACAAAGGGAAGGAGGACTACAACACGGCCTTCCCCCTTTTCGTTCTTGCAGCCAAGCACGGCCACGCCGAGTCTGGCTACCGTACGGCTCTCTGCTACGAGTTTGGCTGGGGCTGCCGCAAGGATCCCGCCAAGGCGGTACAGTTCTTGCGAGCAGCAGCATCAAAACGACATCCCGGCGCCATGACTCGCCTCGGAAAGGCATGCCTGTCGGGCGATTTGGGTGAGAAGCGGTACAGGGAAGGTGTCAAGTGGATGAAGCTTGCCACAGAGGCAGCAGATGCTCAGTACAACGCTGCTCCGTATCAGTTGGGATGTCTGTACGAGACTGGATATGGTGAGGACGTTTTTCAGGATCTCGACTATGCGGCAGAGCTCTTCACTCAGGCTGCGGAGCTGGGCCACCCGGAAGCAAACTACCGCATGGGTGACGCGTACGAGCATGGCCGACTCAACTGCCCGCGGGATCCAGCGCTCAGTGTCCATTTCTACACTGGCGCTGCCGAGCGTGGACACGCAGCGGGCATGATGGGGCTGTGTGCCTGGTACATGGTTGGAGCTCCTCCCATTCTAGAAAAGGATGAGGAAGAGGCCTATGAATGGGCTCGTCGTTCGGCCGAGTTAGGTATGTGAAGCCTGGGGATTGCGTGAGCTTGACTGAGCTATGGGCCATTTGCTGACTTTTTTTTTTGCAGGGTACGTCAAGGCGCAGTATGCCCTTGCATACTTCACAGAGATGGGCATCGGCTGCCGTCGTGACATCCTGGAAGCCAACGTCTGGTATGTCAGGGCTGCCGATGCCGGTGATGAGCGGGCCACTCAGCGACTGGCCATCATCCAGGCAGCCGTCAGCGGCGAAGGCAAGCCCATGGAGGTTGGGCCCCCCAGGAAGGGGGCCAAGGATGACAAGGAATGCATCGTGATGTAAAGAGATGCAGGATCACGACTCTTTGAACGACCAATGATATATATATCTATACGCCTGGAAGGGACGAGACACGCACGGCAAGATGGGCGTCACGCGGCAAGCCCCCGACGTTGGGACTTCCCATCTGTCCCTTGTCGGCTCAGTCTTGGATAGAGAGAGCGCATCATTTCAAGTCATTTCTCGATACTACGAATATTTTGCATAGTTGCAGCACAGCATTCCCGGCAGCATCTGGACCGCCTGGGGTTTTCGTTACGCGGCCCAACGACTCGGAGCAACCGACACAACCACTTTGCAGCCCGGCACACCATTCCGTGCCAGGGCTTAATACTTATTCCTCCAAGTTTTTTTTTTTCCGTTGCGCGAGAAGACCAAAGAGCTCACTGGATGAAATCAAGACATGAGGATCGGCACGGGAATACTGGCCGGTTTACGCACATTCCCTTTTTTCTTATTCATAGGTGGATCTGGCAAACACGGATTATGCTGTTTCATATACTGTCCTGTTGGTTTGCACAAAAGAAAAGAGTTACCGGGCGGGGGAGTCGTGTTTTGTCTGTTTGGTGCAGACTTTGTGGTCTCTTTGTCTCTCATCTCTCCTGTTTTCCCATGGCTTTTACCCTTTCTTCTGAACTCTTCTTATCCAGCGCCAAGTAGGGCTAGGGGGCTCTAGGCCTTGTAATGCGCTCCAGTCTGGATTGCAACAGACATAATAGACGCCATTTTGTGCTTTCATATTAGTCTTGTGTAGTGAAGGGCGGGATAGTTGTGGATGGTCAAGGTGAGGGACATGATCGATGTGGTGTCTATTCCTTCTCTTGTCGTATGGCCACACCTCGTATGTGCTTCCTCTTACAGGCCCAGTCTTGGAGTAGGAGACCGAGCCGTTCAACACGCCGAGGCAGGAGCATCGATATTAGTGAGACGTATCGCAGGATATGTTCTTGACCAGCCACGGAAGGATATAGACAGGGCTGGATGAATATGATATGTCTATCACAATAAAGAGAAGGCATGCCTGGGGCTGTCTGCCTGGTTGACAGACAATGAGAGGGTTATGGTCGACGGCAGTAGAAGCATACGAAGAGTCTTATCACTATTTGAGTCGAATACCCCCAACCAAATGCACACCACGCTTGCATGTCGACAGTTGTCCAATGGAGACGGAGCTTTATCAGACTTGCATCATATCATCTCCGGCAGATTCGGGCCAGAGTCGGCGGAAATCTGGGGGTCCGCCACAAAGACCCTGTGCCTGGGAATCCCCTGGGACCCATCCCGTCGGCCGAGGGAGATGACAGGTCACCTGAGGCTCATGAGTCTGATAACGGCTTCGTGGGGGCGCAAGTCGGAAGAGGGTGGTGTAGCGATGATACGGATGTTGATATGCGCCCAGGTAGCCAGCCAGAGTGGACAGGTCCCCCCCTCCCCCTCAGTCCATCTGACCTGCCGAGTGGGTTGTCTGTCGATAACAGGGACTCGATATGATACCAAAGCAGAAAGACCCTGGATGCGGCGGACACACGGCTCAAGGGTTCACGATGGATGCGGACGAACAAAGAAAAGGTGGACAATGGTGGACCAGGAACAAGGGTCGTAGGAGCAAACGCCCGGACGGCCCCGCGCAGCCCACATCGGCAAGAAAGAAAAGGAAAGAAAAGGGAGGGGGATAATAGATGACTTGCAGGGCAGCGCGTGGCCGTATCGATAGGTCCCGACCAAGCCGAGACAAGAGAGGAGGAAGAAAAGCAAGAAAGGGCTTGACGGGTGCAGGACCAGCTGCCCTGGGAAGCGAGGTCTAGACCGCGTCGCAATCGTTCTGTCTGGAGATGAGCGCTACTCCCCCTTGTTCCGACATTATGAGGGAGCCCGGTTTCGACGTAAGGGGTATATGTGTGTGTTGGGAGTTTGGTTCTGATTACGGTGGTGGACGGGAGAGGCTAGGCGGATGTGAAGGGAAGGAGGGAAGGGAAGGGAAGGGAAGGCTGTGTTCGGTGCAGGGTAGTTGAGGATTTACAGCCAGAATGATGCCTCGCACAGGATGAGGCGTTTCAAACGGCTGGCCAATGCGCGTATGGCGTTTTGGAGGCTGTAGTTTTCGTCGTTTATTTATTCATGAGTATTTCATTCGAGGCGTTTGTGTGTTTTATTTTATTCGCTGCACTTCTACATTGTATATACGGATATCGTAAGGGCAAAAGCAGCCTGCACTTCAACCCTCAAGCCACTGTGCCTGCCCTTCTCTGGTGGCGCGCGTGCACCGTTGCGACCAAACGCCCCCAGCCACTGAACCGAACTTGGCCCCCGGCTCAGCCCCACAACCACGCGACCCACACATCCGCCCCGCAGCGGGTTAAACCATAATTGGTCAATGCCACGCGCCGAACTAATTAAACAACCGCGTCTAATTCGCGCCTAGTTCGCGTCAAAACGCGTCATGACGCGTCTGTCTTCAACGTCAGACGTTCTCCGGCGCCCGCCCCTACCTGCCCAGACAAAACCAGGAAGCCACAGAGACCCCGCGGAGACATTACAGGCGGTAACAGCGGTGCTGTCCTGCTCCTCCCTTGGATTTCCCTGCTCCACACTGCGGGCTGCTCCCTCTACTCTTAATCTCTGCCTATTTGCGACAGCTGTATGTGTGCGCGCGCGCAGAGCATTTCCACAGATGATCTCGGGAGGAGCAAGAGAGAGGGTTGCAACACAGCAATCGAACCGGACAATGGTGTCGCATCGCAGAGTGTGATTGAAGACAATGCCCGGCCGCGTCCAACGATTTGCGCATTGCGCATGACGACAAGGCCGCGCAAGAGGAATGACTATGACGAAAGCGGGTGTCGTCTTGGTTACAGAACCGAAAATCGGCAACGGCAACAGCGCGCGAGCTGTCTCACCGCTTGCCGAGTCGATGCTGAGAGGGAGGGTGTCTATCGATAGTGCGGCATGGATGGGGGGCCTGCCGATGATAGACAGCCACGGACAGTGGAGAGGGAGTGTTGATTTGAAGCCACATGGCATGGTCTGGTGGATGAAGATGTGCCGGATCATGGGACATCGCCCTGCAGGCGTGGCGCAATATCAAATGCAGCTCGCTTCATTAAAGTGCTTGCCGCAAAGGAGGGGGGGGGAAAACGGCCTTGGGACAAGGGAGGGCTGGCAGGGGTGGAGGGATCTACGGGCTCTGACGAAACGCAAAAAAAGCAACGAGGGCCTGTCAAAACAAGGCAGAGAGAGCGAGGCCTTTTGGTAGTATGACAGCAGAAAACACCCCGACAGCGTTTCATGTAGACAGGGAGCAGAGCCGGAAGCCATGGCATGCGTGTGCGTATGTTGGTCCACGATTGACGTGGTCGAGGAAAACTGGCCCATGACCTCACAGCTACAGCTGCCTATGACGATGATATGGATTCCTTCTGGAATTCAAGCTGCCGCATGATTCAACGGGCTCGCCTTGCCCGCAGAAGCAGACAATGGGAATGGATCCCTCCGTCTCATGCGAGCAAGCATGGTGGCTGGGCCGTGGATTGCGGCGGGATGGACCAGCAGCCCGAGATATTCAGAGCGTCGGCCCCTCACTAAAAGGCTGGGCCACACGTGGTAGGACATATTTCTCTGGACGAAGAGTCTTGATTCGCCGGGGGGAGGGGAGGGGGAGTAGAATGGTGCAGAAGGCGGTGATGGCTTTCGTTTAGACCTGTGATACTCCAGGATATTCCGTCACCGCCATCAACATCGGGAAGGAGGGAGACTACTAATGGCGCTGGGGCTAGATAGACGGTCAAGTCGGGCGAGGCACCGACTCATGAAGCAAAGAAGGGCAAGAGGAGCATGGGCCGGCGGGCGAGTGCAGTCCTCCGCCAGGCCAGGCCCCATCGCATCCCTCCCGTCGCTTGTGGCGGACAGCCATCTGGAACCTCGAGCAGCTGAGCTGCGACTGGCCTCACTTCGTCTTTCTGAGCGACAATGCCCTGGAAGACACCAAAGGGAGGCGAGGCTACGTAGCGCCGGCGCGCGCTTTGGCCCTCCTCTACAACCCGAGGGCAAGAAAGCTGACCGTCCGTGGGTGGCTTGTCTGGTGAAGCGCCTTCCCACGCGGGACCATCGTGGGCCACGAGTCAGCTGGGGAGAGGGGGAGGGGAGGAGGAGGGACGCTTTGGCTGCGGATCATGGGCAGCGTGCCGTGCCATGGATCGATCCATAGCGCTGGCGCCTTTTCTTGTCTACTATCTGTGCGATGGCTTACTATGTACGTAGTATGGAGGCGCCCAAGAGAGAGGGGGGGAGGGCGTCGGGCCAAGGTAAATACTGGGGATGGATTGTTCACTAAGCTAGGTAGGTGGGACGAGCGCAGAACAGAGATAGAGATAGAGGGAGCTGCCGCACTGTGCGGTGTTTGAGACCCCCGACACAGTCTGCAGACAAGGACGTACATACCAAGAGGGAGAGCACACTCGATACACAAGCAAAAGGGCGAGACACGCAGGTGTCAGAGAGAGGGGGGAGGGGGGAAGAGAGAGAAAAAGAACATGGATGCAGGATGCGTATGACGAAAGATGACGGGAGCAAAGGCTGTGTTCCCACATGTCGGAGTCGGAGGGAATCGAGCGCACAAGGAAGCATCGAGGATGATGATGTAGGCGGTTTTGTCTCGACCTGCCCCCCGTAGACGGAAGAAATGGGGTTGCCTGTGTTTGCACACCTCTCTGGCCTTGCTCGATGAATGCAGGTACCATCCGAAGAAGAGAGAAAGAGAAAAAAACAAGACGTTCACTGGAACAAGTGTCGTCTGCTTTCTTGTTGGTGGGAGGGATTCAAAGTCACCCAGTAGCAGAGGGAGGAAAAGGGTTCCGCGACTCCCGCCTGCAGACGCAGGTACGTACGGAAGCGGCAAGGTTTCCCAAGCCGTGACCACCAAAGCGCATACCACTAACTTGATAGATAGGTAGGTAGGTAGGTACCAGACTGAGGTAAGCTGAAGTGAAGTCGCGCGCGTGTGAGTGTGTGTGTGTGTTCTTGTCATCTTTTTCCTGTCTTTCCCCCTTCCTTAGCTCGGTGGCTTCGGCGGCTGTGGCTTCAAGCCTCGTGACGCCCCCTTAGCTCCCCTCTCGGGGATTCCTTCTTTTCAGACCGCACCGTTGGGCGACCAATGCCAGAAAAGAACCAAAAGAGGCTACCTACCGCACGCGGTAGAAAGAACAAGAAGAAAAAAAGGCCATCAGAAACAGAAAAGAGGGTGAATGGGTTTGACTTGAACCGACCGAAAAAGGGTGTGTGGGTTCACTTGGGTCTCTAGTGTCCCTTCCCTCCTGCCTGCCTGCCTCTCTCGCTGCATCCCTCCTTCTGGCCACCCCTGTCCAGGGCAATCAGGTGGCCCACCGTCTCACCTGGCCTGGCGCAGAAGAGGCGGGACAAAGTGCCTTCTGCCGCCCTCACAAGTCTCTCTGCACCAAGCCCTTGGTGCAGAGGTACATGGCTCTGTGTCGACTGGTACCTGCAGGCCCCAATCTACAGCGCACCACCGGGTACCATATCAACTAAAAGGGCGCCCCTCCCTTTTAGCAGCCCGGCCCGGTTAGTGAGGTTCACTCGCTGGTAGAAAGAGCGGCACCACCTACCGCACAGAAGAGGGAAAAAGAAGAAAGAAAAAAACCACCCAACCACTTGCCGCTCCCAACTTAGTAGTCATAAGGTACCCGGGACTCGCTCGCCAATCCTCAAACCTCCCGCCAACTCTTTTCCTTCCCAACCTTCACTTAACCTACATCAACCACCCGCCCGCCCACCCACCAATCACTCCCAACCACCACGCGCAACTCGTCAACTCTACCTCAGCCTCCTTCATATCTTCTGATCGCATACTGTCGAATCGCAAAAGGCTCTCTCTCTCTCTCTACGCTGCCCATCTCCTTGCGCTTCCGCCTTGCGCGCGCGCGCATCGTATCTTGAGCCCGTCGCAAAGTCGCAAACCAGCTTGCGCGCCATTTCCACAACAACACCCAACGTCAACAAAACAAACCGTCCCATATCCTCAACTCGGCCGTGCGACAAAGCCCAACCGCGCGCGCATCTCACCTCTCGCATCCCAGCCATGCTTCTACCGTCCGCGCTGCCCTGCGACATGTCGCAGCCCTCGTCGCGCCCGCGCCTCCAGGCCGCCCTCTTCGCATCGCCGCCCGCCAGCCCTCCCGCCCTCTCCTCCCACAGCGCCTTCGGCAACATCGTCACATCCTGCCGCTCGCTGCAGTCCCTCATCACCGCGCCCATCCCCGACGAACTGCCTCTGTCCTCGGCGCAGCTGCCCACGCCGCCGCTCACACACGCGCCGCCGCCCCTCAAGCTCCGTCTGCGATCGCGTGCCGCCCGCCAGGACCCCAGGGACGACCACCTCACGCCGCGCAAGAAGATTGCCAAGCGCGCGCCCCCTCGCGGCGCCAACAAGCGCCGCCGCGACGACGATGACGACGGCGCCTCTGACAGGATGGACGACTCGCAGCCCGAAGACGACCTCGACAGCGACCTCGACATCTCCGCGTCCGCCTACACCCACCAGCCCGCACCCGCACCCGCACCCGCACCCGCCGCGCCCTCGACGCCAAAACGCGCGCGCATAGCGCCCGAGCAGCTCCCGCTGGGTCTCGAGCGCTCTGACTTCCACGACATGCTCCTGCGCGAAGGGCGCGACCTCGGCCAGCTCGTCAAGCCCGGCACCGGCGTCGAGGTCGAGGCCGACGGCGAGGAGTGGAGCGCCGAGGACGACCGCATCCTCGTCGAGCTCGTCCTCGACAAGCTCAAGCTGTCCAAGACGGAGTGGCAGGACTGCGCCCGCAGCCTCGGCAAGGACCGCCACACCGTCGGCCGCCGCTGGAAGTCCCTCATGGCCCACGGCGACGTCGGCCTCAAGACGCGGAGTAGCCGGCGCGCCAGGCTACATGCCACTTGGCGGTGATTTGTTCCCCAGGAACCTATCGCCTTCTTCTTTTCTACTTCTTTCTGGATCGTCTTTCTTCACTTTCTCAAGACAGCCTCACTTCTCCTGTACTTTATCTTTTTTTGGCGCGACACACCGTCCTGTCAACCACTTAATTGTGTCTTCTTCTTCTTCTTCTTACCTTTCACCTCTTTCTATTTTTTCTCTTCTTCACCTTTCTTGTTTATTGACTGTCTCAACCGGCGTTGCTAGAGGACGAGGGAATTACAAAGAGGGGGAGGCGGGAATCTGGTGGCTCCGTTGTTCAGGAAGCACACCCTGGGATGCGTTGGCTCTTTGCATTTTGATCTTCTTTTTTTTCTCTTTTCCTACAGCGGCGTTCACATCTGTCTTTGTTTCTCCGTCAACCAAATGATATCCTCGCGCAAACACCAAGCGCTTGAGAGGCGGCGTCTTTTGTCGGCTCTCTACCGTTTCTTCTTCTTCTCTTCACCCTCACGCACTTATTCTTCCCGCTGATTGTTTTGCTCCTCATGTTCTGAAGCTTCGTTCTTTATACTCTTCTTCGTTTAGTGTAGAAGACGGGCGTATCTGGGTTATTCAGAACCGGAAGACTAGCAAATCGATTATTGTGCTGAACCAATTTGCCTGCCTTGATCCTTGTGATACATACATACAGTGTTTGCAATACATCCTCACAACCGATAGAATTCTTACTGCTCTCAGCTACAATGTCGCTGCATCGCCGATTTTCCGTAGATCAGCCAGACCGCCACCAGACACACAGACACCCTCCCAGGTCCACGACTCATGCTACGATGCCCTTCCTCCTCCCACCACCCGTTCCTGAGTCACACTCCCGGGACTCTAGTTTCCCCAAGGTGCGAGATGGATGCGCTGTTTTCCCACCAGCTTTGTCCTGCCAAGTTCTCACTAACCAGAAACCCCCCTCACCTGAGCTCAAACAGGGCAAGACATGCCATCCTCTCTCCCGCGAGGAGAAGGGTCTAAAGTGGGCAGCGCAGCGAAGGGTCAGGTCAGGGGGGCCACAGCTCGTCCAAGGGTCCAGGAACATGAGGGACATGCAGCGCGGCAGCAGGGGTTCCCAACGATAGATGGTATATATGACCGGTATTATTAGCCAGCGTGAACTTGGCGGTGCCCTTTACTCCTCCAACCTCCTCGTCTCCATCAGCATCACCGAGAGGAGCTTTGATGGATAGCCGCGACAAGCTCCCCAAGACGGGTCCTTGGAGCTTGGAGCTTGGGCGACGGGCCGGACTATGCGCGGCTTCACGATCTAGCCAGGGATCATTACTCCAACAAGATAGGACCAGGAACCCAGCTCGGGACTGATTCATGTATGTTTGTTTTGTTTTGTTTTGTTTGCCTCAAGCAGCTCTCCTAACGCCCGTATGTCATAGCTCTGTCGAACGCCACTATCATATGTATCCGATCCTTATTTTACACCCGCTTCCATGCCGTCTATACTGTATCTGCATGCCATGCTGTGTCGTGCGCGCAACCATGGACGTAACAAATCATGCCATCCCGAGCAATCAGATGGCAGGATGACCGCGCTTGTAGACCAGCTTCATAAAAGCAACGCACACAGGGTTAGGCGCCGCTGTCAAGAAAAACAACATACATGCTTAGAACCCACGGACGCCATGCGACATGACAGCCGAAACCTCCTCCGCCCTTCCTCCCTAGCTCAATAGCGGGCGGCAATTCGCCTCCCCGTCTCTTGCGTAAACATGATGGTATCGCCATCCTATGGCGGTGTCATGTTGTTGGCCATCATCTTGCGAACTTCCTTCTCTAGGTTCTGCTCCGCATTCTCCTCCTCCTCGATCGCGCCCGTCACCTTGTTGGCCAGCTCAATCTTCTTCTGACACGCCTTGTAGATGAGCTCCTCGATGGTCTGCGTCGAGATGAGGCGAATGATTTCCACGTCCCGTGTCTGACCTAGTCGATGGGCCCGGTTCTCGGCTTGGATATCGTCCTGCGGATTGTCCGATTGATCAAAAATAATGACCTTATTGGCCGATGTCAGATTGATTCCTGTACCGCCAGCTCCAGTCGTCAAGAGAAAGACCGGGATACTGGTGTCTTGGTTGTACTCGTCAATCAGCGTCTGCCGCGCCGACACATCCGTATTACCCATTAGCATCCGGTAGTTGATCCCTTCCTGGGAGAGGACTTCCTGCAGAAGCTCAATGACGCGTGAGAACTTGCTGAAAACGAGAACCCTGTCGCCGTTCTTCTTGTACTGTCCAATGAGCTCCAGGAGCTTCTTGACCTTTGCGCTGCCGTAAACCGCCCTATCGGGAATATCGAAGCGCTCGAGAAGACGAGGATAATCGCGGCACCAGAGGTGGAGCTCAAAGTCGGACGCGTTCTTGAGTTCCTGGATCAGGTGCTTGATGTCAGGCTGGTGCAGCTCGTACTGCGGAACCTTGTCCATGAGAATCTTGGCCATCTTCTCGACCTTTTCATCGTTGAAGTGGCGGCGGAACAGCAGCGGGTGCAGCGCAGCCTTTCGGAGCTGCATCCACACGTTGTTTAAATCGTTGCCTCGCCCCTTTGCGCGGCCACTTCGTTGAGACGGTTCCGTCTTGAAGAGCTCTTCGTATTCATCGTAGACTGCACGCTGAGTTTCATCCATGTCGCAGTGAACCACGTTGCAGATCTTCTGCGGCATGTCTGCAACAACCTGATCCTTGCGACGCTGGAGAATAAAGGGCCCCAGGATAGTGCGTGCTCGCCGCACACGTTCAGTGTAGAGAAAAGCGCCGTTGCTCACGTCGCGGATGGTGACCTTTTGGCTAAAGATGTACTGGATGTGCTCCATGTACCCTTCAAACATCTTTGGATTGATGAAGCTGAGCAGCGAAGTCATCTCGAGAAGGTTATTTTGCACCGGTGTACCTGCGAACCATTAGCGTCCCGACGAAATAGCGAGTTCGGGGGCCATACCAGTCAGAAGCATCTTCCAATTTGCCGGGATCCTCCTAAGATCTTTGTAGATTTTGGTCTCCGGGTTCTTCATCTTGTGGCCCTCGTCAAAGACGGCCGTGTTGAGGCCGAAAGACCGCATCGCCTCGATGTCTGCTTCAGAGTTGATCTGGGAATATGTCGCCAGCACCACATGGTAATCCTCGGGATTCTGTTCAACCGTGTACGCAATCTCGGCACGCTCGTTCTGGGAGCCGCGATAGCCAACCACAGACAGATCTGGGGCGAACCTCTCAAATTCGCCCAGCCAGTTGTTGTAGGTACTCGGTGGAACGACAACCAGGTTGGGCCAAGGCCGCTCACCTGTACCCTTCTTCTCGTAGTCCTCCACTAGATGGCACATGAGGGAGATGACCTGGCACGTCTTGCCGAGACCCATCTCGTCAGCAAGAATGCATCCAATGTCATAGTTATACAGCAGCGACATCCAATTGAGCCCGAAGAGCTGAAACGGCTTCATGGTGCAATGGCCATCCATGTACTTGGGTTGGCGAGGAATAGGAGGCCGCACGCACTTGGAGCCGCTGAGGCTTGTAGGGGTGGGAGGAAGCTCGTTCTCAGGGCTGGTTCTGCTCTGCCTGGATTGACCAAAGACGTCGAGATCCCAGGTGTCCATTATCCCCTTGACGATGAGACCTTTGGCATCGCATTTAGCCACAACCTCGTCAATGGCTGAAACCGCATTGAGAAAGACCTCAACAGCGTCCACCACATTGTCACCGACGCTGATCTTGCTCGACTTGCGGACTCCCCCCTTCTTGCTAATCGTTACTCGTCTGGCTGCGTCGAGATCATCAAAGGGGCGCTTCTCAATGAGGGCTTCAAGAAGGTTCTCCTTCATGCCTGTCATGGCGGACAGCTCCTTCAATGTGCTCTCATTGATGCAGGTCAGCACACGGTCGTCGTCCTCAACCGGCTCTGGAGAAGCCTCTCCTCGGTACGCATCATCCTTGTCGTTATCCACCAGGTCAATGACTAGGGGATCCTCGCTCGACGGTAATTCGATTACCTCAGGCTCTTCGGGCTCCTCAGTTTCTTGAGAGAAGGACTGCGGCGGCGATGACTGCCTCTGCCGTAGGCCCTGAACCAGGCGACGCCTGGGCGGCTTCTTTTGCGGGCTTGGCGAGGTGAGTGTAACGCTCGAGGAAAATGACTTGTTGTCGGGCTTGGGAGCCGTTTGCATAGCGGCCTTGCTGATCAAGCGACGGCCTTTGGGCTTGGTAGAAACGGGAGGTGGGGCGGGTGTGGCCTTGCCGCTTTCCAGATATACAAGAGCATCGTCGAGATCGTTCTTACAAGCCTTGAGAGCATCTCTGACTTGGACCGAGGTGTAGGTATCGCCAAGAACGTCGTATATCTGGCGCATCTTGGTTTTGATCTGCTTCTCATCTATCCTGTTCTCCTCCGTCTTGGGGTCGTAGGCAAACGAGGAAATGTGAGACTTGAAGTCAGTGGGGCGGATATCCCCTCTGGACTGCAAGTAATCGTCTTCGTCGTCGGATAGGAGGCTAATCGGCTCTGGGGCAGGGCGCTTCTTCGAGGGGGCAGGTTGTTGGCGCGGCGGCGGACGAAAGACGGTGCCGGCGGGAGCAATTCGTGTACCCAGGGGTTTCGGCTTAGGAGGTTGAAAGGGCGAAGAGGCAGGGACCTCAATGATGCTAGCCGGCGAAGAGGAGCGAAGCATAGCTAGGCCCGGGCGGTCGAGAAGCTGCGTGGCTTGTGTAGTATCCCGAGGGATAGCTAATGGGGAGCAAGGAATCGTATCTGTGGCGAGCTCGTCCATCTCGCTGGGGTCGATGGTGAATCTGCGCACCGACGGCGAACTCCGTGGATGGTGGCTTGCGTATCGGATAGGTAACGGCGAAGTATCAGGAGGCATTACGTAGAGTACGAAGCGCCAACCCGTAGGAATTAAACTCAGGCGCGAGGAGGACGTCCCCGAGGAGAACGTGTACCAGATTTATTAAGGGAAAACAAGAAATAAAGATTGATGATCGGGGTGTCGGGTGAGAAGATAAATGCACCACCAGCGAAAGGGATGGGTGAAGCTGCACGTCGGCAGGAGCAGTTGGGATGGGGGAAAAAGACGAAAAGCACAAGCCGACCGAAAGCAAGAGATGCAGACCAACGACAAGGCTGGCTGGCCGTGAAAAAGCCAAGGTTGGTCCGGCCTGCCCAGTGGTGGCGGGGGTGCCGATGCGTGGAGAACGGCGCTGGGCACAATTAACGCGAACCGCTGAAAATTCGCGACTCCAGGGCGTCACGAAATCACGTGGGCCGTTTTGGGCAGCCAATTTACCTACCTACTTACCTACCTGCATACATACATACGTAGGCATTTGTAGTGAACTGACTGGGCTTGACTGACTTAATTGGACTGGAATTAAGATGCGTTCATCATTCTCCCATTGATCCAAAACTTAAGTCCCTTAAGTCCAAGTCTTTTATTAAATTGCACCATCTGTCTTGTCCATAATCTAAGTGCTGCTTGACAGTAACCGCCTTCCACTTATCCCCACTTTTCTGCTCTCACTTCCATCCTCCATCATTCCAAGCTCGAGCTTCGGCCTTCTCCTCTACACACCAGATCCTTGACCATGGCTACCCGTCGCATCATTAGCACTGAGAAAACCATCCTCGACCAGGATGAGCAGCCCGAGGAGAAGTCCGACATCAGCCCTGCCGTCCCCAAGTACGTTGCCCCCTACTTCCTATTTGTTCATTTCAATTCGTTTCACTTCATCAACACAATGTTTCCACCTGCTAATTGGCACACTGTTAGGGATGTCATCATCAAGTTACTCGGCTTCACGTTTGCCATGATCTTTGTTCCCATCGGGTCCTATTTCATGACAGTCCACACCATCTTCCAGGGTACATCTCACCACTCTCTCACCCGCCCCCTTCTCTCTCTTGTATGTGTGTGTTGACATAATCAGGAAACTCATCTTATGCTGGTGGTCTCGCTGCTCTCCTCGCCAATGTAGTGCTCATCAGCTATGTCGTGGTGGCCATGAACGAGGATCAATCTGAACAGCAAGCAGCCAAGAAGAAGGAAAGCAAGAAAGACCTGTAAGCAAAGGAGCGTACAAGGGAGAAAACGTCACAGTGTCAGATGCACAAGAGCCGTAGCCGGTCCACGATGGAGGCTTTCGCCTCTCGCGACATTCCCCATGCTGCTCCCAGCCATCTCTAGCTGGCCAGCTCGCATCATCACCCAAGCTTATAGTTGTGGGAGCACATATGTCGATTGCTCAATAACTTGTATGAGTAATTTGCAAACCTGTCTTAAGGCAGCTTCACTACCCCCCAGACAGTGATTATTATCTGCCACAGCAAGCTTCGACTGTAGACAATGATGAGCGGTACTGCATCGCTGGCTATAACCTGCTTATGCATGGGCCTTCAGAGACAAATACATATAACCCCAACGCCTCGTACAGTATCGTGTGCATATATGTACCTGTGTCCGCTGTCGACGTGCCCTCCGCCTCCTCCATCCTGCACGCTCAACATTCTAATTCATAAACCCCGTCAACAAAAAAGAAAAAGAAAAAAAGGAAAAGGACCAAGACCAAAAGGATTATCCACCTTCCTGCGCAGCAGCTTCGACGGGTCTTGGCATCATAACCTTGACCTGTCTAACGCATATGCCGCCCAGTCTTGCTCCTGCCTATACTTTCGTGCTGTTCCTCAGACGTCCGCCAGCGACTCGCTTCTCATCCGGCCTTTCGGGGTATCGACAAATGAAATGACATGTATTATGATGTGGGTAGTGGGCTTGATTGTGCCCGTATGATCGTGTGCCTGGTATTCGAGTCTCATTGCTTGCTGAAGCGGCGCGAGAACCAGCTCTTTCGCTTCTCATTGGTAGGCGCTGCTGGAGCCACAGCCGCGCTTGGCTGTCGCTTCACCATCTTCCTCTGGATCGGTTGTGCTGCCATTTTCTGATCCGTGCCTTGTGGCAGAGGTGGCAGCGGATTGCTTCTGTTTGCCGGGAGTGTGACCGAGAAGTTCTGCGCTTGCTTGGCGTTGGCTGGGTTGAAGGAGATGCCGTAGTCATTGACGGGCTCCACGCGTTTCGGGGGCGACGCTCGCTCGATGGAGCTGTTGTCGCTGCTGGTGGGGTCTGTCTGATATCCTGCATTGTCTGAGTTGCCGCTGCCGGCGGCCGACGTAACCGTCTCATACGATCGATCCTTGTGGGGGAGGGGATAAACGTTCTGCTCCCGTCTGTAGTTCTGAAAGTGTGGTTCCGAGTATTGCCTCGAAGCACGTTGCCGAGGCACAGGTGGCGGACCATAACCGCCGTTGTAACCTTGTCCTTCGTAGTAGCTGTGCCTGGAGTTTCCATGGTTGTTGTGGTCGTGTCTCATCGATACTGGTCTGCTGCTGACATTGTAGTTGCTGTTGTTATAGCCGTCCTGCTGCCAGACTCGTGATTGGGAACCTGTAGCGGCAAAGGGTTAGCATCTCAAGCGCCCTAGCCTGCCAAGCTGTCTCGCATGCGCTTACCTGGGTGGAAACTGCTTCTTCTGTTCGAGTTCACCGCGGAGTCCGTGTCTGCTGACGATTAGAGGGCTGTCGATTGGCCAGAGGTTGGGTGTCGAGAACTACCTGCACGGTACATCGACTTGCGCGCGTATCCGCCGTCAATGGCAGCCTCGAAGCTGCGGATTGTATCGAGAGGACGTTCCCAGCGATGACGCGTTGGGTTGGACTTGTCGGGTTCGGCTGCGAGACGTCAGCAAGAGCTCGCTGCCTGGCTACGCCGAGAAGCGCTGGCCAGCGGAGAGACTTACATATGACATTGCCCGTGCTGTCTCTGTGCTGGAGAGATCGCAGAGGCGCGAACGACGCCTCCGTCTTCATGGCGGCAACGGTAGCTGTCATTTTCGGTTAATTCAAGGTCCGGGTGAGAGCTGAAAGAGTGACGATATGGAGATTTGAAGGAGAGATGGGATAGACTTGTATTGTACGTACAGGGCTCTGCTTCGTTCATGGCTAGAGTGGGATCGGCTTTGCTATGTAGACGCTTGGACTCCTTCTCAGCGTGGGTCTCGTGCAAATCAAGCTTGACCCCAGCGGCGTGCTTGGAGTTATCCGAGTGGAAACTGAATGTTCGGCGCTTGGCGGAGGGCGATGGAGGTTGCTGGTCCTGGGTCTGTGGATAATGGTGCTCCTGCGGCTCCGGGGGGGTCTGTAGCGCCTCGTGGTGATGACGCAGAGACTGGTGCTGGCGGTGCTGAGGTTGTTGATTTTGGTGATGATGTAGGGGAGGAGGAGGCGGCGGGAGAGGGTGAGGATGCTGGTAATGATCCGCGGAGGTCGCCATGGTGCCGGCTTAGGAGAGAATGTTACCGTTTTGTTGTATCGAGGTCGAGTCGCGAGCAGGGGGAGGGGGGTCGCGCAGAGAACGAGCGAGGATGAATGCCTGCCACGATAGCAGCAGTGGAGGTCGACGACGAGAGGTGCCGCGCGCTGGGGTTAGGACCTGGGTAGTCGCTGGGTCTTGCTGGGCTGTGACGGGCAGGGGCGGCGGTGATGATGGAGGCGTGTCTTGACTTGAGGATCGACCGATCGGGAGGGCAGAAATAGCAAGGGTCAAACGGACGGCCAGGAAGCGTGACAGGACGCAACAAGGACGAGCAGCTAACAAGGGCGGTTCCCGGGATGGGGATATATGAGGGTGGAGATTATGGAAATCGAGGTGGAGGAGAGGATGAGAGGTTGGGACAACCAAGGCCGATTTGTTGTTTTGTCTGCCCTCGGCGTTTGGCCAACAGGCACCAAGCGGTAAGCTTTGGTAAATTAGCGCGTGGTTGTAGTGGCTGTTTAGAGCAGGCGCCCTCTGTGCTCAAGGCCCTCTAGGCTTCTTTGAATGAAGGAAAGAAGAAGGAGGGGGGGGGTGTGGGGGTGCGATGGGCGTGGAGAGGAGGGGTGCGATTAAAAGGGGCCGGGTAGGGACTGTGTGCGAAATCCAGATGCCGCCCCACGACCTGCACCAGATTGCTGTATTTTCGCTTGTACCGTTTATTGCAGGAAATTGGATGCCGGGTCTGAAGGCTCTGCTTTCTTGGCCAATGTTCCGGTGAAATGACGTTGTGATGCGAGAATCGAGCCCTTGTTGAAGGGTCTGTCCTTGATCCAATATTCGTCTCCCTTTTGGTTAATTTTTTGTTCTTCTTGTCTGTTCCTCGCTAGGGCGAAAAAAAAAAAAAGATACAATATGTAGGTAGGTAAAGACCAAGGATGACTTAGCCTCTGAATCGCAAACAGCCAAGAAAATCAAGGCAGGGCGTGGCGGGACCAAGCAAGGTGCAGGTGGGATCGGATGGAATACTTTGCACGATGCCGTGGTGAGCAGCCCAGCAGCAGAAGATATGCGGGAATGCAGCCGGTAAGGGGTGGGATGAAGAAAGCAACGGAGCCTCTAAGCAGGCAGCCCACTGGACTGGACTGGTGGTAGGGCCGGGCGGGGAGCGCTGGAGCGCCGATCTGCTCTGTAGACTGTGATGGCTGCGCCAGATCAACACGGACAACGTAGCACTGAGCACAATAGTGAAGCGCACCCCCTGGCCGCTATAGGTTGGCGGCCTGCTCCTTATCTCTGACACCTCTGCAGGCGGCGTGCGGGTGTGTTTCCCTTGTCGCACACCCTCTTGGTCCGTCTCCTCGTCAGCAGCTCTGGGATGGTGGCCCGGCTGCCAAGGACAAAGACGACGGAAGCTGAGACAAAAGGTGCAGAAGCTTATCTCTCTATCCTGTTCTGCTCTGCTGTGCTTTTGCGCGCGTTGCCCGCTGCGTCGGTTGAATGCTTCGGAAACGGACCTTGGCCTTCTGTGTCGCACAGCCCCGACACCAAGAACGACGAGCCAGAGCCAGAAGCAGAACCACTTCAGCGCTAGGGACAACCAGTGGTGCTGGCTAGTATGGAGCCTGGAAGCGTCGTGTTCGGTCTTGGGAGGCCACGGGAGGAGCGGGCTGACGTCAAGCGTGGCCAGGAAAGCTGTTCGTTGGTGCGTGGGTCGTTTCAGCGCCTCGACCACCAACTAGGTTTGATAAGCGACTAAGTGGCGGGCGTTGAGAGGGAGATTCCCTGTTCCCTTGGAATCGACGAGGCGTCCTGAATTTTGCGAATCGACTGAAATATGGGCTGCCTCTTGAGAATGCCCCGTAGCCCACAGGATATCCCGGTCGCAATCTGAGGGCTTTTCTGGCGAGATGTGGCTTTCTCTTGGAATTCCCGATCAATCAGTTATTTGGAGGATGGGGAATTGTCATGCGAATTTATCGAGATACCCGCTGCCCCCACGTAGGTGAGTACTTAGAGAGAGGCCGATAGGTAGTTGAGATGGCAGAGGGAGAGGAGGGGCCGAGGACGAGGTCAAAGTAAGCTTGTTCTCTGGCCTTGGTCGCTCCGGTGACACGATGCGGCAAGAGTTGTAGAATGCAAGTCGACGCTGGGGAATTTACAACGAGGGAACGATTAGCATCTTATGTGCGTCCTCGCATCTGCCCATTCGCTACGAGCTATCCATCTCTGAATGGGCTGCGCCCAATCAACTCGCCCGATGTATCCGATAGCTGGATGTACTGCGCCTTTGAGGGCTACGTAACCGAGCGTCAGTACAGCATGTACATACATACCTATGTAGCGGTACAGCCATTCCATAAAGATTGTGTGTGTGTGTGTGTCAAAAGGTGGTGGTGTAGTGGCCAATTGGGACAATTGGGGGGAGTTATCGATCTGCATGGCATCAAGATGTGGCAGCTGCCGGGCCAACGGAAAGAGAAGGGATGGGCCGCGCTTCGTCGTTGATTGAAGTATGCGGCATTCTTGGTAAACCTGTTCATTGAAACTCAATTGGAATTGCGTTCCTACTATAACTTGATAGATGCTCGACGATTTCCCATCGTGAGCGGCAAGTTTGTGGGTAGAGATACCTGACTTTGGGAGAGTTAGTACCAAAGTACATCGGTACCTGTCACCCGAATCCGACGGGCCCCCAAAACGTCCGTCTCGGTTTCCGTCCAGCAGGCATTGGGTAAGACACGCCACGAGCAGTTGAAGCTGGACGCTACGGAGTCTCCCCCAACTAGCACCACCTCTACATCTAGTCGTAGTACCTAGTCTTGGATGTTGTGCCACATCTTTCTTCCTTTCTTTCTTTGTAGGTATGGTTCTTTTTTGAGTTGCCAATAGCTGTCAACGGGTTAAGCCATTGGCTTCCGGGTTTCTTAGCATCGGCATCGTATGCGAATCTGACTGGGACCGATGTCAGCGAGCGCATGCCACTCGACCGCTGCTGCATGTAGCGCGGGTTATGCATGTCGCATCTTCCGTCTCGCCTCTTGGTTCCCAGCCTCGTGTTCGGATCGTCGACCATGATCTGCCTGTTGCTTGATTAATTGCCAACTTCCCCTCTCTTTGTACTTGCCCACCTCCGCATGTATTATACATGGCGGCATCCCCAGGCCGAGACCCAAATGTACCTTGGGTGCGGAGTACACGTAACAGCTCGACGACAACGCAATCGTGACGCGTGGATGCACAGTCAATCACCCTATTTTTCGTGTTGGGCGTCCCATCGCGCCGCGCCGCGCCACCGCTGCACCACTGTATTCTTGTGTCCCGAGTTCCGCAAACAGCTTCGCCCGTCCTCATTGGACCATGCACACGCATCCAGGTGTGAACATCTCGTATTCCTCCTTGGGCCCCGCACACACTTTGTTGCCTCTCATTCTCTCCTGCTTTTTCTTCTTGCTTCCTGCTTCCTGCTTCCTTTTGCATCTCGAGCTGCCGATGGTGGCAAGCGAACGGCAATGGGCCATCTCTGAGCTAATGCAGCCATATCTCACCAAATCATGGTTGATGCGTCTACCCCCCCCCGCTGCCTGAATTACTTTTTGCACTCTTCCTCCCGTGCCAGCATCCGACTACGGACGCCAGAGACACTGCAGAAAACCGGGAAGCAGCCCTGCAACCCCCATCCTCCATCCCTCCATGGAAGAAAGATCGCGTGAAATCACCCAATAAAGCTCTTCGCTGACTGCTCTGCGGTTTCATCCGCAATGCTTGCCCACCATTGAGCGGACATTCTGGTCCATCCCAGTCACTCCTCTCATCTCCTCCATTGACCTTCTGCCTCCCTAATGGCACAATCGGGAAAGGTGCCGCCCTTTCTTGGGACCACAAAAGTAGGTTTGGCAAAAACCCCCATTGGACGTTGCGCCTGTGTCTCACAAATGCCGTAACACTGGAAATTGAGTCGACGACGCACACAACCAAGACCAGCGCAACAGCGTCCCATAGGTGAGGTGCGTTTTCGTGACAGGACAGGGGTGCTCGAGGCCAAGGATTTAATTCCCGCTAGGCAATCTCACGATCGTCCATGCCATGCAGACTGCCGATTCGATTCCTATCTAAAAGCGCACTCTCTCCTCTTTTGGATCGAACCATGAAGCTGATATAGGACTAGCTTACACGCCAACTCAAGATCTCTCCAGTAGGTAGCCATATGCTACGTAAAGAGGGCCTCGCAACAACGTCGGGGGCATAGCCACGGCATCAGACACGCCTCCAATCGTCCGTGTTCCCTTTATCCATGACGCCCTGGATGCCTTGACAACGGGTGTACAAACATGGCGGACCAAGCCACTCAGATTGACGAACTATGGTACACGCTCTTCTCCGTCTCCATGGCTCATCCAAAGACCCGGCATGTTCCATCAAGTTTGGCCGTACATCGACAGTTTGGGGAACGCCGAAGATGACAGCCGCTGGCGCGTTAGACTTCAATGTCTGCCTGGCAAATCTTGGTCCAAACTCTGATCGGTCTTCCCGTGGAGGCCTGGGAGCACCACTTCGCAACGACTTGCAGCAGACTCATCCTGTTTCGTTGAACCGTTCCTGTCATGGTCCTGCTCTTGGACAGTCTCCCCTCGATTTGCCAGAACCGGACACGGAATTTCCTGCCAACTACACCGCTAGAGAACAACGGCACATACATCTATCTCTATGCGGAACAGCATGGAGAGGAAATACCTGCCAGATATCTCCAAGGCTAAGCTGAAGCCCCCCCTCGGAGGTCTCAAAGTCCTTGAACGCTTTCTAGGCCTACGCCCGGATCACTCTCCAGCCCCTGGCCAGGACGCTACTTTGCCCGATGCCGTCCTTGTTTCTTTAGATCTAGAGGTGGCTTCTTCTCGGGAACTAGTTTCTTCGTCGGGCGAGAAGCCTGCCATTACCCAGATTGGGTTTGCAGTCCTCGATACTCGAGATTTAAGCTCATACCCACTGGACCTGAGAAGCTTGATATCAGTCCGCTTCTTTACTGTCTCAGATATCACTCCCCAAACCAAAACGGCCAGAAACAAACAGAAGAGACGATGTGTTTTTGCGACGCCAAGGAAAATCACCCAGAGGCAAATCTCAACGACAATCCTCCAAAATCTACAGATTCGCGATAAATCTGGGCACGGATCTTTACGGAATATTGCCTTGATTGGACAGTCCATCAAAGAAGACCTCAAGGTCATTCAATATCTTGGCCTCAATCTATTCGACCTTGTGCCAATCTGGGCAGTTATTGACACATATCTCATCGCACGCTACCTTTTACCTCCGTACAGCCCTGACATTCGTCTTGCTCCGGGTCAAAGGTTTTCCTTGTCTGGGATACTATCTCAGCTTGGCTGCTCGCTGGATCCAATGGAACTACATAACGCTGGCAATGACGCTGTATATACTATGTATGCAGTGCTACTCCTTGTCATCACAAGTTCAACAAACCGCATGGCCCAGCTTTCCGTAGACGAGCAGAAGAAGCTGGAGACGTTGAGGCTGAATGTGCTTGAGACATTGGAAAAGGGGGTCTCTATCACCGAGTTTCGAGCTCCACCAGTGATCCAGCGAGTCAAAGATGCCTATCGTTCGGACCATGTCATGACTTGATGATCCCTGACAAGAGTCAGCGCCGGAGAAGACGTCAAACCATTCCTAGCTACAGGGATACGAACTCAACGTGATGCCGTATGCCCGGCCACTCTTTGATCATCTTTGTGACTGGGCGACTGCAATCACCTCAAGAGGAGGGACATGCATGGCACTGGACGGCTTAGGAACAGCATCCTTGAACGCTTACGCCGACTGCATAGACTCGAAGTCAGCAGGACGATACTGTTGGTGAAGCAATATGATCCCTATATTCTCAAAATACAAAGGTCGCTTCAGTTGTCTTTTGCCCTGTACATAAGAAGAACACTGTCATCACGACATATAAGGACCGGAGACCCTCATGAGCTGCGTCGGTGCACTAAGTCTGGACGGGCCTCAATGACGAGGTTATAGGTTGTCACTATAAATCGTGGGTATCGATTAAGTGTCATGTTCATTGAGGGAACGGCATCATGGTACATTTCCTGACCTTCGCCTTGCCGAAATATCGTACAGTCAATATTTTGGCATAGTTGAGCACCGCCGTGACCACCATCATTCCGACTCCTGTAACTGAACGAGGTCATATGTAGGCTAATTGAAGGCAATATTGCAGTGTCGACGGCGGCAACGGTATCTGCCAAGTCAAGCGGTGCCATCGCCCTCGCCCTCGCTGCAAGTCGGGGATAACTGGCATGAACCGATATAAAGCATGTGAAGATCCGGATCATACCATCGCCAACAAGTGTTATGTGATTGGAGCGTACATCTGTCACCGGTACTCAAGCATGCATGGCTCTCAGGATGTATTGTGATAGCAATGAGTATTCACAAGCTCGCTCCTCCTGCACAACCGAGAGGTGATTGACTCATGATATCATTATACTTTCTAGGACCAAGTCCGCTGGAAAGGTGGCCGATCGAAGCCTCTCACTGGCTACATCCACGTCATGCGATGAAACATAATTTTGCCCAAGCAACAAGCCAAAGAGTGAATGAATAGACATGACTGCACGACGGTACATCAAGCCGGAAGCGTCTCGAGGTGCCTCTGGGCAGGGTGCTCCCACGAATGCCATCCCCGGAGGGCCGGCCTCGACGGGCCTGCCCAGCCTGCACCCAAGTTCCTCCTCGACCAACAAATCGTCGGTTTCGTGTCGCCACAAAGATACTGCCATGCCTGCCGCCCACCGCCCTGACGTTGTCGGCCATCGTAGGTTGAAGCACGGAATCTCGTCTCACGAAGTCCCGGAAGATCGACCAGATGGGGGAATTTGACGTCTTTTTAATTGAATGCCCTACCGCAAGGCAGTATATGATTTACCCTTGCCTTGACCAATGCAGCCAAATGAGAACCGCCCTCACGACCAACTCCATCCCGAGACCCTTCTATATCGTGGAGGGGTACAGCATGACGCGAACCGAAGCACCGAAAGACTTAGTAGGAAGAGGAGAAGAGAACTTGGCGCGGACGACACCGGAGTTGCCTGCGGATACGGATTAGCCATCGTCGAAACCTGCAAAACGGGGCGTTCGTTTGCTATTTACCGTGCGGCCGGGTGACCTTGCCCCAGATCACGCGGATCTTGGTACCGCGAATCTCCTTCTGGCCGCGGTAGACGTAGGCGACCTTCTTGCCGAGGTAGAAGCTGCAAGCCAAACCAGTCAGTACACGAACCAGCTTCAACCCATGCTTTCGGGGCGTCACATACTTGGCGGCATCGGTGGAGTCGACACCCTCAATCTTGATGAGGCTGGTGCCAGGAGTCTGGACGTGGCGAGAGCGCTGGTAGCTCAGGTGACGTCCCCTAATTGAATCCCGTCAGCTTGAGTTCCTTCCTCGTTTGCCTCGTGAATCGTCTGCTTCTCGGCCAATTCGTGCGGCGGTTGACGGTGATCGGGCTTCTTCTCCCCCCTCGATGGTTGAGGGATAGAAGGGCATAGTCGTCGTGAAAAGGGCTGGGTGCTACTCACTTGACGTATACTGCAAACAAGTTAGCATGACCGAGTTCAGGATCAATCGCGAATGGGCTTGCGCGCGCGGCGGGAACAACTCACGTCTGTGACCGGCTTCAGAAGGCATGTTGTCTGTAATGTGCTCCTGCACTCTCAAACTGCCAAAGGGGTGTCGGGGAGAGTGGCAAGAGAATGTCCTAGCTAAAAGACCTTTCCCTCGATGTTGATGCACGTCGTTAATGTCGTGATGTCTGGATGTGGAGTGGATGCGGTTGTGGTGTGCGCTGCCACTAGCACGAAAATTTGTGCCCTTGTCATCACGTGTGTGGTTAGGGCAATGCCGATATAGGGCGGCTTTATCGCACCGCTAACGCACTGCCACACAGTGGAGGGGTCAGCCACTCTCCAGCCACAGATATCTCTCCCCACCACAAATTATGTACATGGTGTATGTACCTCTGATGAATTTGAGGATTTTGACTCAGTGTTTACACATTCACCGAATCTCAAGGAAGCTTCCATGTACATGTGGAAACACATTGTTGGTGTATTCAGTGTCTCTCACAAGCTCATGAAGTCGCGGACCTTATCCAATCTCGAATCTTGCTTTGAGGCTCATATGGGTGATGGGCACTGATGCTCGGATGCCGCGCTGACATCACTGGAATCCGATGGAAAAGATATCCCCTCGGAAAAACAGTAATAAGTGTCCGTACAAAAAGAGCCCGAAGCTAGAGGCCACGCCGAGATGCTGTCATGCGGAGAAGAGGAAAGAAATTACCGCAGTTCTCAGCCCCAACTCCCTCCTCGGCCTGGAGGTCTGGCTGAGACCATGGAAGAAGTGCGGTTGGTCTCACCGCAGTCAACCTGCCCTCGGAAGCTTGCCCTGAATTGATGAGGTGCTCCGTATCCGTAGGCTACGCTGGGATAACAGCACGGAATCTTATCACAAGGCTCTCACGCTGTTGTGCTGCGCGCGCGGGGGTTGTGGGAGCGACCGAGGTGAAACCATGCGCCAGAGCGGGGCAGGGATAAGGTGAGACGATATGATGAACTGAGAAGAGGTGTTCGCGGCGTCCTGCATGGGTCATGGGTTATAAGCCATGCAGCCCAAGCCGCCGCCGTTGCTTCCTCCCTCCGTCAATATTTACAGTTTGGAACATGACCCTGTCTTCATCAATGCTCATGGCCTGAGCCTGACCATCACAAGAGCGAAACCACGGAGCCTTGTAACCAGCAATGGTGGCGCGTTCTTGAGACGCCCAATTGTGCCACAAGACCGCCGCTTCCTCCTGTGCAGAAATAGGGAAAAAGGATCCGCATGAGGCGGGATAACTTAACCACGCCCCAACGGCGTAACTCCAAGTCCGCTGGCCAGGGTCGATGTAGTTTGTTTATTTGTTCTTTCTCCTCCTTCGTCCTTTGCACTGTAGCACACATGCCACCAGGCTGGAAACAGGTCGATAGCTGCCACCCGGCTCGGCTCGGCCATGCTTTCCCCGATACCCAGTGTTGATCACGCAGTTTGATGCATATCAAATGGCCCGTGTCAAGCCGGGCGTTCAGGGAAAAGTGGAGACGGTAGTCCCGGAGATGCAGCGCGTCACTTCTTGGCTTGCTCTCCTCGGAGACGACGGGAACCCCTACTAGCTGTAGGTAGTTTCATCAACAGAGGAGGGGCGATAATTTGACAACAGCCCAAGCCACGCTCGCTCGGCGAGGAGGAGATCATGGTGGCCAATGTCGAGCGTTGGCTACGGCGATGTACTGGCGGCTGACAATAAGTCGATTGGTGGCAGAGGGGAAAAGAAGCTCTCGCCGAGCAAGCGAGATGGCATCCGATTTGACACAGCCCCGAAATTCTGCACGGCGCATGTACGGTGCTACTACCTGAGGTAGGTACTATGATCATCGAACGCCAAGTCCCTGAGTAGAGACAGAGTACATACATGGGACGGAGGAGGGCCGTGGGGGAATGGAGAGAGGACAAGGCCAGCCCAATTCCTCGCCCACTGCACGCCTCCTTCGCCCCAGGCATGACCTGCCATGAACTGACCATGACCGAATTAATTGGGCCGTATGACGATGAAGATGTTCGACTTGTCTCTGCTACCGGATTAATAGCCGACCGATGAGCGGGACTGTTGGGCAGTACGGTGCGCATATCCGCAACCTCTCAACGGTAACCTCCCTGCATGACGAAAAGCCTCAGCAATGCAACAAAGGGGCCCCCATCGTGCTTAATAACACCTGGGGGAGGTACATGGAGCAACTTGCAGAGGAAATAATACTGGATAAATCCGCGTGGGCGACCCAGCTGATTGGCCGACTACAACCGTCTGCCATGTATCCCCATGTAGCTAGGCGTTTGCGAGCTGTGCCAGCTCCTTCGACGGCTGTTCTCATTGGCCGAAGCCTTGCCAGGAGACTGCTGAGGCTTTTCGGCACGGAAGGAGATCCAAGCTCGGCATTGGCAGGCACCTTACGTTACCTCTCTTACCTCTGGAAGGCACGGGAGGAGTACCAAGTACATAACAGGAGCTCCCCAGATCCCCTCCCATATTTCTCCTCCTGCTCCCTCTCCCTCTCTCCTTCAAAACTCTCTTCCCAAACCTTCTTGTCGTACCGGTTACGAATAACGCCCTCATCCACGAGTCTCTTTTGCCCTTACCAAACTACATTCCACAAACCTCTTCACCATGTCTGGTCCTGTGTAAGTCGGAAGCTCCCACCCCTCACTCCTCACCTTGACGCTGGACGGAATTACCCCACCACCCCGCCTCGCTGATTGCCTTGCTCTCTTTCCCCCGATGACCTCAATTCCCGCACTCGACTACTGTCATCGCCAGTTTTTGCTGGTGGTGAAGCAGCTCTGGCGCTGTGGTTGAGCTTGAGCATTGAACCTGCGTCGTTTCAACACTGGATTTCCTTGCAACCGTCACTCATCCATCCTCTTCTCTCAGCGCTCGCCTTGCGAACATCAAGCTTGGCGGCGCCAACCCAACACCATCCCAATCTTCCAGCCCATCCGCTTCCTCCACCTCCGAGACTTCAAGAAATGCTGACGCTGTACCAAGCGCTGACCTGGGCCTCATCGGCCTGGCCGTCATGTAAGTTGCTCCCTATTCTCCTCGTGTCTCCCAGTCCCCCCTTCCTGCATGCTGACACTTGGCACCAAAGGGGTCAGAACCTGATTCTGAACATGGCCGACCACGGCTTCACCATCTGCGCTTTCAACCGAACCGTCTCCAAGGTCGACCGATTCTTGGAAAACGAGGCCAAGGACAAGTCCATTGTCGGTGCCCACAGCATTGAGGAGTTTGTCGGCAAGCTCAAGTCTCCCCGCCGTGTCATGCTCCTCGTCCAGGCCGGCAAGGCTGTCGATGACTGGATTGAGCTGCTCCTGCCCCTCCTGGAGAAGGGCGACATCATCATTGATGGTGGCAACTCCCACTTCCCCGACTCCAACCGCCGCACCAAGTACCTGACCGAGAAGGGCATTGCCTTTGTCGGTTCCGGTGTTTCCGGTGGTGAGGAGGGTGCCCGCTATGGTCCCTCCATGATGCCTGGTGGTAACGAGGCTGCCTGGCCTCACATCAAGGACATCTTCCAGAGCATCGCCGCCAAGAGCGACGGCGAGGCTTGCTGCGAGTGGGTGGGCGACGAGGGTGCTGGTCACTACGTCAAGATGGTTCACAACGGTATCGAGTACGGTGACATGCAGCTCATCTGCGAGGTAACACGCTTCCCGTCTCCGTTGTCCCAAGTTCACTGCTGACGACAATATCAGGCCTACGACATTATGAAGCGCGGCCTTGGCATGTCTTCCAAGGAGATTGGCGACGTCTTCGCCGAGTGGAACAAGGGCGTCCTGGACTCTTTCCTGATTGAGATCACCCGCGACATCATGTACTTCAACGACGATGATGGCACTGCCCTCGTCGAGAAGATCCTGGACAAGGCCGGCCAGAAGGGTACCGGCAAGTGGACTGCCGTCAACGCCCTTGACCTCGGCATGCCCGTTACTCTGATTGCTGAGGCTGTCCTGGCCCGCTGCCTGTCCGCCATCAAGGATGAGCGTGCCGAGGCTTCCACCAAGCTCGAGTTCAAGAGCCGCACCACCAAGTTCGAGGGTGACAAGGCTCAGTTCCTCAAGGACCTTGAGCAGGCCCTGTACGCCTCCAAGATCATCTCTTACGCCCAGGGCTTCATGCTCATGCAGGAGGTAAGTCGGACCAAGCCTACGCTGTGTGACAAGTAACCTGGACGGCATCGACTAACGAGAACATGACAGGCCGCCCGTGAGTTTGGCTGGAAGCTGAACAAGCCCTCCATCGCCCTCATGTGGCGTGGTGGCTGCATTATCCGATCCGTCTTCCTCAAGGACATCACCAGCGCTTACCGCAAGGAGCCTGATCTGAAGAACCTGCTCTTTGACGACTTCTTCAACAAGGCTATCCACGAGGCTCAGCCCGGCTGGAGAGACGTTGTTGCCAAGGCTGCCCTTCTGGGTATCCCAACTCCCGCCTTCTCCACTGCTCTGTCCTGGTTCGACGGCTACCGCACCAAGGATCTGCCCGCCAACCTCCTGCAGGCTCAGCGTGACTACTTTGGTGCCCACACCTTCCGCATCAAGCCTGAGCATGCCACCGACAAGTACCCCATTGACAGCGACATCCACGTCAACTGGACTGGCCGCGGCGGTAACGTCTCTGCCTCCACCTACCAGGCATAAAAGTTTTCTGTACTGGAAGGCATTAATAAAATAAAACCGCGAGAAAAGCAGAAAAAAACCTGACTTCACCACGATTCAATATTAGGCATGCGCTCTTTGTCCGCGTGGGTTTCTCATATTAGCCAGGGTGAGAAACGAGTAGGAGGAGGAGGAGGATGCCTGGCCATGATAGACTGCCGCAGGACAGGGTGGATATTATCTGTATCGCAGCATGTATGTCGAAGCCGAAGGATGTTCGGTATTTAAGAAAATAACGTAATCCAAAGAAAAAGACTTGTGCATGTGAGTGTGGGTGTGCTAGAGGTTTCAACAAATTTGTAGATGTCGGCTTGCCTTGATATAGAACAGGGCCTCAATTCATTCTTTTTTACCTGGAGAGAGATGAATGAGGGTTGCGAGCTGAGGTTCAAGAGGTACCCTTGCGGCAAATTCTGCGGTGGAGGTACATTGCAGCATTGTGACTGGCGGTCTCTTTGTCAGCATTTGTTGATTGGCTGCACGAACCCAGCCTCGCCGCGACGATTTTTGGAGCAAGCGCGCCGCGCATCCACGCTTCTAATCAATCCAACAACCGTACTGGCATCGCATTGCGCCCGCGCCCAATCGTCCCACTCCATCGATACGCCTATATGCCTGTGCACGCTCAGCGGCATTGATATTGTAGCGATTGCGCTTTTACTGGCCGACCGGGCTTTCTGCTGCGGAGGCTTGACTGGCGAAGCCAAACCAAACACGACCTCGAGAGAGCAGACCAGCTTCTAGCCCACCATGGCGCACCCAGACCCTAGCCACAGCGTTCCCCAGGAACTGGTATGCTTTTCCCGTCATCTGTCAATTGTCGAGGAAATCCAATGCTGATGGAAATTCTGCCTAGATGCCACATGTCCACCTCATATCCTCCACGCGATACCCGGTTATGCCCCAGCCCAATGTCAACGAGATCGCAAAATGGTTGATGGCCGCGCCGCAAGTCGCCAGGGATAGGGCGCCTTTCTTCTGGACATATCTCGACAAGCCCGCCGATGGCAGCATCTTCCTGACGTGGCAACCCCTCGGGAGACTGGGCACTGCCTTTGCTACCGATGGATTTGTGTGGGGACCTCAGGAACACCTCTACAAGCACGACCTGGGAAATGGATTGGTGAGTCTGCCGACGGTTGATGCTTTGCCAGAGTGCTCTATGCTAACCATAGCTATGAAGATGCTCGAAATCTACTACCAGAAGTCTGGATATATCCAGGGCGAGCAGTTTGCCCTCCACTCTCGACGACGCTTCCGTCTTGTCCCTGTGCCTGGACATCCGAACCCAACCCAGCCCGACATCAGCCTGTTCATCGTCCACTACGGCCCTTCGGAGCACAATGACCGCCTGCCAGTCTCCTCGATCCCCTACGATGAAAGAACCAATGCGTCAATGCAGCAGCGCCACTTCCTCATGAGGGCTGGTCAGATTCGGCGCAAGGAGTTCATGCTGTCGGATCGCGTCAACTGGCCTTCTTTGCCAGAGCTCACCCGGCAGCAGCTGGGGCCGCAGGTCGCTCCTCGTGGTGTCCCCCAGCAGATGGCGTACCCTACACAAGCTACTCCTGGACCGCCTGCCAAGCGCCCTCGGCACGCCCCTGTGCAGAATGCTCCTGCGCCGATGCAAGGCATGCCAGCTCTCGATGCTGCCTTTGACGATGACGAAGACACTTCTCGTGGAGACATGTTTGACAACCTCACGCCTCGGGAAATCTCCTACACTCGCTACCTGCAGAACCACGAGTGGATGGAGGAAATCCTGTCATCGCCGTACAGGATAAACCAAATCACGCCCCCGGATCTTGGTCTTGGGCTCAAGGGTGAACTGGCAGCGCTAACAGAAGGAATCTTCATCGCACAGGGCGGAGAGGCACAGTCGCAGGTACCAGACAAGGGCTACGTGGGCCGCTTGGATCCTGGCAAGGCAGAGGAGTTTCGCAAGCGTGTGGATGCGCACATTGAGTCCACAAAGGATGAGATTGAGAAGATGAAGGCTGCCCACGCCGAGGCCTTGGCCAAGTTCAAGTCGACCTCGATCTTCGCCACCAAGGAGAAGGAGCTGCGAAGCCTGGACAACACTCGTCAGGAGGCCAAGGAAGGCGACGAGGGCGTCGCCCACCCCACCAAGGACGCAGTAGCAGTCGAGGAGATTGTCAAGCAAGTTGAGGCTGCCACTGGGCTCAAGATCTCAAGCGCCCCTATCGTGAACCGTATCCAGGCTGGCGGATACCAGGCCCCGGCACCCGAACCCGCAGCACCCACAACTGCCAATGCCGACATGTCTCGCCAAGGCTCCCAATCTGGCTCTCAGAACAGCGGCATCATGATTGGCGAGTCCGACGTCGATATGGGGGGCACCGCCGCCGGTATGCTGGACCAGATGCACACGGGCTTCTCCTCCACCTCTACCCCCAACAACTACCCCACGCCGCAGAACCAGCTCGCACAGTCCAGCTCTGCGACTCCTCTGCACGGAAACGTTCCCTCGCCGGCGCTTCCACAGCAAGCGCGCACCTCCCATGCCGGCGGAGACGTATCCATGGGCGGAACAGAGACGGCGTCAGCCGGCCAGATGACCATGGCGCCCGACCAAGGCAGCGGCACTGGAGACTGGGTCGTCGTGCCCAAAGGAGGCGAGACCTCGGGGACCAGCACTCCCGCACTACCAGCAAACACGTCGGCTATCTCCTCAGCACCGCCCGCACCAGCAGGCGCACCCGCCCACCCCGAGGCTGAGGCCGCCAGAGCTGCGCCAGCAATGGCGAAGCCCGCTTCGGCCGCAGCCACTCCCGCCATCACCGAGGGCGGCTCCTACGACCAGAACGACTTCAGCTCCCTCGGCGATCTCGACACGGCCGGCGACGCGCTGGCCGGCTACGACGGCGCCACCTTGGACGGCGGCGCCGGCGAGCTCGGCGAGGGGCTCGACCTCAGCATGGACATGGAAGACTCGGCCTTTGGCGACGCCTTCCACGGCGTGGTGGCCTCCGATACGCCGGGCGATGGCCAGGGCCAGGACATGTAGGACAATCCGGCCCTTTGACGCCGTGCCCCCCCTGACGAAGTTGGGGAGAGAGGAGCAAGCAAGCAGGCGATTAGAGGAGACATAGGGACACCATGGCACGTGTATTATGATAGCTCGTCGTTTCTACGTTCATTATATAAGTTGGAAAGTGAGTTCTGAGGGCGGTGCCTGAGTGGCAAAAAAATCCCACATGCTGCGCAGGCTGGCTGGCGGAGGGGGAGTATTACAAGCTGGAGAATGGCGCGGGTTTCACACTGAATTGTCGGATATGTATGTATGCTCAGGGCCAGTAACTGAGGGATTGCCTTGATAATGCCAAGGGCCGTCTCTAATTAGAGAATCCTGACTTGATTTTATTAAATATCCCGTACCTCGCCATTCTCCTCTAACACTAACTACGAATCTTCTCTGTATCAGTCATTGGCTTCACAACTCTATCGGATCAAGAGTATCCGTCTCGATATGTATATGTATGCAGAAGATAGAAGAAGAAGAAAGTCAAGGCTGCTCCCGAGACCAAGTCTCCATATCTTGTAATGCCTTGCAATGCTATTGTTGGTGTGCAATACTGCTCATGAGTTTCTGAAATGCAATCAATATGTCCTTGTCAAGGTTGATGGCCCAGTGCTCTTGGAAGGCAGCTTCACCCCCGACTCGAGATATTAAGTCCTGCAGTCTCGCTTGGACAAAGCTAAAGGTATGAACGGAATGGACGGGGTCTTTGGACAGCGTCTGGCGCTCTGCAACCGACTTTGGGGTATCATATTCAGTGGGCTCCAGCTCGCCCCAAATGAGAGAGTCTGTGCCGTTGGTCATCCCTCCTTGTAAATCCGACATGACGTTGGTCCACAGATCGAAGAAATCCTGGAGTTTTTCCAGAACAAGGTCTTGCATGGGCGACGGGAGTTCGAGGAGGCGGGTTAGGCCCAGGACGTAGAGTTTGCCTCGGTCAAGGTTGTCCATGCTCGATGCGTGGGAGAACCATTCGGCAGAGAGCCACCCCCAAACTTGCCTGATGTCGCCAAAAGTGGTGAGCATCTGTACAAATATGGATGGATCAGCCAGTGCCAGGCGAGCGAGAATAGCAAGGTAATCTCCTTCCGTGACAGTATTCAGTTTGCTTGACTTCCTGTTAGGGCCGGTGGTTTGATGTGCCTCCCAGGCGTCACGAAGGTTTTCCATAATCATATTCATGAGGCCTGTTTCGACCATATCGCGGATGATTACCGATACACCATCCGAACTTCCGAGTTCTACGGCAGAGCGGATGAGATATTCGATACAAGCAGCGCTCAAACGAACATGCTCCCTGCTTTTTGACTCGAGAGTCCCCGACAATGCTGTAAGCGTCGGTCTTCGCAGCCGATCATCCAGCATTGCTGCCGGAGCAAGAAGCACATATGATTCGATGGCTTCCATGGCTCTCGTTGCCGTTACAGCTTGGTAGCTCAGTAGGGGCAAAGCTGCTTCTGCCAGGTTGATGAGTTCTGGTGATAATGGAGGTTGGCTTTGCATCAACATGGAATTCCAGAGATCAAGGGACTCGTCCACAAGATGGAAATGCAAATCCGAGCCTACGCGCGTCGCTTCTGCGAGCAGGGGGAGCGTGAGGTGCTGGTATCGCTGTGAGCTAGTACCCATGCTCATCACCAGGGCAGTGAAGATGGCAATAACGGCCTGCTTGACCATGTACTCATCTGACCCGGACTGTGCCCATACATTGGGCAAGGCAGTCATGAGAAGATCGCCAAACTGCGAGACTTGTTCCTCCATGCGGGTGACCACAATGCGGATCGACTCCAGGATGGCCAGCTTGGTATCGTCATTGTCGACGTTTTGAATCAAGTCGATCAGCTGCGTGAGGATGTCGGACGTGTGAGGAAGGAAAGCTTCCGCGCTGAAACCAAGCTCATCGGCAATCCATCGCAATTGCCGGGCGGCTGTAATCCTAACGACGAGGTCATTGGTCTCATCCGCTGGGTTGAGCAAGTGACGGAATATCTGGTATACCAGAGCCCGACTGGAGTCTTCTAGATGAACAGGTGCCCACTGGCTTATCACAATTGCAATGCGACGTCGCAGGACTTTCTGGGGGCCACCTTGACCCTGAGCGTCGTTCACGATGGATGAGGCCAGGACGCTGTCGAAGTTGAAAGCGTTGTGCAAATGGGCTGCCGACAGGCCCATGGCGGTATATACAGCTTCCTTGGTGGCAATATCAGCCTGTGGCGCCTGTGCCGTCTGGAAATATTCGAGAAGAGGAGGAACGAGGAGTTGCTTGTAGTGGGTGAGAAGCTCTAGAAACAGCTTTTCGGCGCATGGGCGAACCTCCCATTCGTAGGCACTACCTTCGCTTTGCTCTTGCTGTTCCCACTCTTCCGGGTCCTCTTCCCAAGCTTCCAGGTCCGCCTTGCGGAACACAAAGAGTCGTGTGATGATGGTCTTGACGATCTGTATTACGAGCTCGTCTTTCAGGAGCTCCTCCTTGATGATAGCCTTGGCCCGATCCTGTTCCGCTATTGTCTCGGGGGTGCGGTACTTGAATGTCTGGTGCGGATTATAGGCAATATGGACACAGCTGCGGAGGAGGATGAGGCCCTTGAGCGCCAGTCTTTCCAGGACAGGACCTTCGACCTTGAGCTTGGCAGAGCCTGGTGCTGCAGAACCTTGGCGGATGCCGCCGGACTGATCAAAAACCTCGGCAAACCTAAAGACGAGGTCCCAGTATGCATGAACTAGCGGCAGTGTGTTTGGGAGAAAGGTAAAGCTGGCGGCATGAGAGTCGGCCATGTCAATATGCATCTTGGTGAACTGAAGCAGGTGCTTTCCCACCACCTCCTGATACGCAGATGGCACAGGGGAGCCAGTGCTGACAAAGTTCAAGAGGTGCCCGAACTGGTCCTGAGACAAGGTCCAGAATTGATTGACGGTTTTATCATCGTGAGGGCGTTCGTAGCCCGTGATGACGAGCCGCCGTAGAATCTTGAGGGCAAAGAGACTATTCAGCATTGCCAGCTCGGCCTCCTGGGGGATGGCCTGTCCGTTTTGCAGTAGTTGAATCCAAGCAGCCGATCTTTCGGAGTAAATCTCGACGAGTATATAGACAATCTCGGGGGTGACGGACTGCAGAGACGTCTGGGATTTCCTAAGCCTGGCGGTTCCGAGTTCTTTGACGACACGAAGGAGTATTTGCAGACTTCCGTGGAGCTGCTGCTGGTCTCCAACCCGTGAGGATCGTAGTAGAGCGATCATCTGTGCCATGGCGTCGGGCCAGTCCGTGGGATAATCGATCCTGACAACCTTTGCTATGACGAGAGCGTTGTGCATGGCGAGGGCCTTCTCCTGCTCGTCGACAGTGCCCTGGAACAAGCGGGAACGTATGGTGGCTTTCTCCTCGGCTTTGATGCCATTCTTGGTGGAAGCATAGAGCCTCCAGTACTTGTCGATGCCATTCTTAAGTTGGATGACGGCTAGGAAGCGAACCTCGAGAGGAAGCGACTTGTCGAGATAGACAGACTATTGAGAGTTAGTAGACGAAAAGGAGCTGTCGGTGGGGGAGAGGGCGCATCTCGCCCCGGCTGGTTGAATGTACTGTACCTGAAGGGACGAGTAGTAGCCGGTCTGTTGCTCCCATGTGGAGAGTTGCTGGCCGGCGGTCTGGCGATGGGCGAGCTCGGACGAGTTGGCAGACTGCAGAGCATGGCAGAGGGACTGGAGGGACAAGGGATTTGCATCTCCAGGAACCTCGATAGAGAAACTCATGGTGGCTGCAAGAGCCCCGTCTGGACGGCGGCCGAGATGAGCGACGAATCGTTAGCTAGACAGCAAGGTGGTCTGTTGGAAAGGATGTGAGAAACGGCGCGTGCTGCTGCTCGGGGGCGCAAAGTCCGGGGGCCGTAATGTCGACAGGCAGCTGGATGCGGACAGCAGCTTAGGAGGGTATGCGTTGCGATTCTAGGTAGTTGCTGGGCGAAATGCACGAGCCGAAGACAAAGTGTGGTGGGGGTTGCTGAAGATGGAGTTGGAGGGGTAGTAGTTAAGGTAGTTAGGATGGATGGAGCAAGTTTGACGTTAGTTGCTGAATTTTATGGAATGTCGAGGCAAGGACGGCAACTGGTTCAGAACTCGCGCCTACCCAGCACTAACGGTGAACTAGAGGCTGTGATCCAGGAACAGAGCTGGTCAGTAAACCGTCCATGGCCTCAATATATAGGCCGTGGTTTACAGGAACTCATCTTGCCCTCCCTCCTTAAGCCCCTTTGTTACTACTTTTTATCCTCTTAGTATCCTAGTTCATGAACCCTGAACAACATACTCCCGAGCTACGTGACGTAGTTGCCGTAGAGCTCCCAGCGCGATGAAGCAATCCACAGAGTTGGCTGTAAGCTACCTGCTCTATTCAGGGCCGACTCGATACGAGAAGGGCTCGTATTACGGGGGGAAGCAGAGCGTCTGACAGGGGAGCTGGGCGTGAAGCTCGAGATGGCCCAGCCCACCTTGGCGCCGTTGAGGATTCTTGACCAGCTTCAGCCCTGCTATATTCAGCCCTGTCCTCGTATCCACGAATTGCACAAGGCTGGGCTTCTTTCATGAGAGCCAATCAAGCGTATGTGACTGCAAGCGGCCCTCGAGAAGTGTCTGATCGCACCCTGTCAACTCCCAAAAAGAGTGCCTGCTGGTGGTTTTATAGGTCCTGGCAGTCAATTAGCATTCAAGTTAACAGGGGCGGTCACAAAAGACATGGAAGACTCTGGGGGCGCTAAACCGGACCCAGTAATTCCCTACGGGGCACATTTTGCTCCAACAGGGTAGCTCGATGATCATCTCAAGATTCTGTCGCGCCCAAGCCCACGTCGTTTGCTCCAACGTCTCTCAATTGCCCTGCCAGCCGACAATTCGCTGCCATGATTCGCTCGCGGGCTGCCCGTACGGCTGTGCTGGCACTATCGCCGCGCCCGTGGACGTGCCGCGCATGTCTGTCCCGCCGGCAGTACTCCCAGAAGCCCACGGCTCCCAAGCAGGACCGCGAGCCTCCCGACCATCGAACTCTTGGGCACAAGCAGGAGCTCTTTATGAATTCGATATACAGTCCCGGATCGCCCATATTCCTCCCCAACGGGACGCGCATATTCAACAGGCTCGTCGATTTCCTCCGCAAGCAATATGTACGCTACGGCTTCGAAGAGGTCATCACCCCGACCATATATAAGAAATCTCTCTGGGCCAAGTCGGGCCATCTCGAAAACTATGCCGACGACATGTATTCGGTCACTGGAAATACCAAATCCAGTCCTCCGGCGACGGAATGCTGTGGGAATGAAGAAAAGACAAAGCCAGAGGAAGAAGCCGAGAGCGAGTACGGCCTGAAGCCCATGAACTGCCCCGGCCACTGCTTAATCTTTGCTTCCAAGCAGCGAAGCTACCGCGAACTGCCGATCCGATACGCCGACTTCAGCCCTTTACACCGCAATGAGATTTCAGGCGCCCTCAGTGGGCTGACCCGAGTACGGCGATTCCACCAGGACGATGGTCACATCTTCTGCCGTCCTAGCCAAGTCGAGGAGGAGATCCGGAAGACCCTGGACTTTGTCAAGGTAGTTTACAGCGTGCTGCGACTAGGCGTCAGCTACAGGCTCGCTCTCTCCACAAGGCCGGCGGATCACTACATTGGAACCGAGGAGGAGTGGAATCGCGCCGAGAACGCACTGAGGAGGGCTCTGGACGCCTCTGGCATGGAGTGGAGCGTCAACGAGGGAGACGGCGCCTTCTATGGCCCCAAGATCGACATCATCCTGAAGGACTCGGACGGAAAGGAGCACCAGACTGCGACTGTTCAGCTCGACTTCCAGCTCCCTAAGCGCTTCGAGCTCGAGTACCAAGCTCCAGCCCCAGAATACGAAGCCCGCGGCGAGACCACACAAGACCCCGAACTGCTGGCGCACTACGGACCCGTCCGGCCCGTCATGGTCCACCGCGCCGTGCTCGGCTCCGTCGAGCGGTTGATGGCCCTCCTGATTGAGCGCTTCGACGGCAAGTGGCCCTTCTGGCTGAACCCGAAGCAGGCCATCATCCTCACCGTCAACACGAGCGAGCCAGTCGTGCAGTGGGCCGAAAAGGTGCGCGACGTCCTCGTAGGGAACGACAGGGACTTCTCGGCGCCGGCCGACACGAGCGCGCCTTGGGCGAGCGCTGAGCCCATGACGGTTCCTACGGGCCTGGCTGTCGATGTCGATGTCACAGCAAGGTCCCTGGGCGCCAAGATCCGGGAGGCGCGAGCGCTTGGGTACGGCGAGATTTGGGTCGTGGGAGAGCAGGATGTGAAGGACCAGACTGTCAGCTTGGGCAAGGAGAAGTGGTCGCCTGAATCCGCCAGAGATCGGATGCGCAATATGGTCCTTGCTTTTCAGTGATGGTGTATTGGCGTTAGACCCATGGGGAGGCTGTCAACATAGAGCTGTATATTACTGTAACTACCACCACCAAATTCTGTAAAACACCACATACAAATACAACTTGGTTCATACCTGCCAGACTCAACCAGGATCGCCAAATTCATCTCTTTGTCTCCGTGAACTCTAGTACTGCCCACAACCTTATGAAATTATATCAACGCCAGAACCATCATGTTCGCAAGGCAACATTGTATCGAGCAGTGTACCAAATCAACCCAATTCTGATCGTATTCACAGGATATTTGCCTAGTATGCAAGCAAGCCTACCATGACCCACAGGCACCCTCCGTAGCTTCAAAGTCTCTATCCTTCACGCTGTATTCCGTTTTCACACTTTCAAGAGGGTCTCGCTTGAACCCCCCTACTTCTAGTCCCAAGCCTGTAGATCAGGAGATGCGCAATTGTCGAGAAATGTGACTTCATCCTCCTACATCCGCATCACATTAACGAACACAGTAAACACCTCCAGTTCGACCTCGGGTCCACCTGGTACTCGCTCGCTGGCCGGAATAGCAGCAATGAGATGGGCCTCTACAGTATTGATGCCGGGATGAAGCATCACGTCAAAGACGTGCTCGTTTGGCATTTGGTTGGGGATCGGGTGGGGTGACGCCTTGAGCGTTTGGTTGTCAATCAGAGCCCAGAGATTGTATTGCCGGTCTTGCAGGAAATGGGGCAGCCTGGCAATAATGTGCACACGAGTGAAGTGCACAGGGATAGTAACGGTGGCAGAGTTTTGCATCTCCTTGGGATGAGGCAGGACAGAAACAAGGGGTTTTGGCTCCCCAAGGACGGTTGGATGTAGCTCGATGCGCAACCTGGAGATGAGCGCATCATCGAATCCTAGACAGGTCAGTACGGTGCGAGGTGGATGAATGCAGATGCGGGCATACCTTTTCCAGGACGTCGCAGTCGCTTGGGTTCAACGGCTCCATTGACCTGAGGAGTAACCGCTTGAGGCTGAGGCGTGGCAGGCGTGGCAGATGTCTGCACGACCCCAGTCATGGCTTGTCCCGACGCCGCACTGGGCGGGCGCGCGGCATCAGAAGGCGATGCTTTGGCGGCATCTTCGAGCTTGAGGGCGCCAGCCGCAGAGGGGCTAGGAGAAGGCGCCGAAAGCGAGACGCTACGGGCTTTATCGACCTGGTTGGGCTGGAGCGCGCCCGCAGTGGAAGGGCGGGCCGTGCCGTTGGTCTCATGCCCGTTAGTAGCAGAGCTCGCAGATGGGGTGGCCTGCTGCGCTGGCGACTCGGCGGTGCCTCCACGGCCCCCAACGTGAATGGTAATCTTCTTGCCGGTGACGGGCGTCTCTGCACCTCCAACCTTTAACTTGATCTTTGGCTGAGACGGCTCGGGCACAGCGGCCTGGGCCTCCTTGAACTGCTTGTAGAAAAAAGCCTGCGGATGGGTTAGAAAGGGACAAATGCGACTGTGTCAGGGCAACGAACCTCGAGTTCGCGGGCCAGCGCGTAAATTTCGCTGTCCTCTTCGTTGTAAAAGTAGGCATTGGTCCAGAGCAGCTTGGCCTTCTCTTCAAAAGCGGCCCAAGTTTTGAACTCGCTCATCCCAGTGACGTTGTTGCGCCCCTGAACGCCACACACTATCTTCTGAAGCTTTTTGAGTGAGATTGGGTCGGAAACTATGCGGTAGTAATCCTTGAGTGCCCGTGGAGGCAAGTTGATAAAGGGCTCGAAATACGAATCCTCGTAGCTATACCGATTAGCATGCATTCATCGACTTGGATTGATCAACTTACTCAGGCTCTTGGTGTCGTATCATCTCTTCCACAATCTTCTCTTGGGCTTGCTGAAAGCTGAGGCCCTTGAACGGTACGTCTTCATACTGATGATCTGGTTTGCTTGGCGGGATGGACGTTCGGGGGCTTTCCTGGACTTGAGAGGATGAGTTCCTGGAAGCGCGCCTTGGTCCTCTTCGCTTCAAGACAATAGAGCGGCTCCTGGAGCTGGGCGCATCATCTTCCTCTTCTTCTTCTTCCTCCTCCTCGGCCGGCGCATCTTCCTTCACATCATCCTCTTCGTCATCTTGCTGTCCGTCTTCCTCTGGCTCCTCAACTTCGTCCTCCCCTTCGGCATCTTCACCCTCGCCATCTTCGTCGCCTTCCTCCTCATCATCGTCCGGCGGCAGAGGCGTAGGTAGGGCTTGGTAGCCGCGGTTGCTGTAGGCCGGGTTGGTCTTGGTCATGTAGTTGCTCAGGGCTTTCCTTATGCGCTCAGCATCCTCAAAGACGGGGGATGAGCGCGGGTAGAACTCCTTGGCATTCGCAATCATCCTTTTGAAATAGCTCTCAAGCTCTGCCAGTGTCTTGAACTCCCCATTGTTGAGTTTCTCTTCTATCGTCTCGAGGGATATGGGCATTCGGGTCTGCTTATAGTAGTCTGCATTCCCCTCACGAGGAAGAAGCTTTTCGAAGTATTTGGCAACCAGGCGACCGCTCTTATCTTGGGTGCGACGGATTTGCTCCAGGAAGCTCAGGCCGTACGCAGTCGTCGATTCAGCCGTCTCGCCCTTGGACAAGTCGAATTCCTAGAGTCCATATGAGTACATGCTGGAAAGAGGGGACTGGAAAGAATGGGAGGCGGTGGGTTGGCGCGTCGCATAAGGCAGCTTATGCGATAGCACCACATCCGCAAGGACTCACCGCAAGCTTGCGACGCTTCGAAGAGCGATCGTCCGACTCCACGGCCGCGGCCCCGTTGGCCTTGCGCTTGCTGTCCATATTGAAGAACGGCCCTGTGCTGCGATTGTCACCGCGACAGCGAGGCAGCTCGCATTACCAGTGCGCGACAAGGCAAGGGCTCGAGACGATGCGAGGCTCGGTCTTAATGATGGTCGATGTCGATGCTCTGCTGTGGTGGATACAACAAACGCGTACTAGGCGACTCGTCGCGTCGGAGTGCGGCGCAATGGCAGCTCTTGGCTGCGAGGAGGGCGACTGGCCCGATGGACTTGGACGGTCGGGTAGAAAATTCAATTGAGTCGTGGGCGACTGCGCCGAGCAGTGTTCTGCCTCGTGGGTAAGGAAATGTAAGGTGATGCAGGGCCCACAGAAGTAGCAAGCTTTGGTATCGGTCGATGGTCGTCTCTCCGCGAGTGCAATGACCGGGATTTTTTGGTGGATGGTTGGTTGGTCACTGATGGAAGGTACGTCCCTTGTTTGGCGGCCAAGTTCCCCAACCCGGAACTTGCTGCAAGGGAGGCTAGTACAACTGGAGCTAGTGCAATTTTGGTAATGCCTTGCGGGATTCAGGCCACAAGGCAGAATTGGACAGCCTCTACCTACTATTCCAACAGTTGGAAGAGTGCGAGTGTTGTGAGTGCTTGGGAAGGCCAAGAGGTGCTAGGAACTAATTCCTCATGATTCAGAATTAATAGATAGAGTTTTTGCAAACTACACGGAACTCCTTCGGGGTCCCGCAGTAGTTTGACAAGCAAAAGTCGAGATGAACTGCCTAGATCAATCCGATGAGGTCATTTTCTTGACACGAAACCAGAGCTACATCTTTCAATGCCTCCATTCTAAGTTGATGGACACCTGCGATATCGTTCATGTCTCCTGGGCACTTGGTTCAGCGTAATTCTACATTGGTGCATGCCAGGCTGCTCTTGCAGCTCGACCGATATTAATAATCGCCAAGCGATCGCCCGATAAGATAGATAGATCCCCGAGATCTAGCTTACCCGTCGACTGTCAGAGTTCCCTACTGGCTAGCATACATACCTCGGAGCTCTGCAAATACAGTAGCTGCGGTCCAAAACTTGAAGCAATTCGCCTTCAATCCCCCACCTGTCTCACAACTCGTCACCCAGTCACTATGGCTAGCCAAAATACGCCCAGCGACCCCCCTCCGGACTACGATGAGGCTGCCGCTCAGCACGGTGCTGCACCCCGGCCGGCTCAGCCTGCTCGCAAAGGCCCTCCGCCTCTCTCTCCTCTCGATCTTCCTATAATCAAACACCTCAACTCGAAGCGCGTGATTCTGGCGTCGGCATCTCCCCGGCGGAAGGCGTTGCTCCAGCAGGTATGCGACATGAATTGGGCGAGGCTCGTGAACTGTGCTAACATGTGCTAGATGGGGTTGACCAACCTGGAGATCCTGCCTTCGACGAAACCCGAGGACCTTGACAAGAACACGTATGGTCCATTTGAATACGTCGCGGCGACTGCTCGTCAGAAGTGCCTCGATGTCTACACCACCGCCCTAGAAACCCACCTCGCCTCCATCCCCGACCCCGATCTCGTCATCGCCGCCGACACCGTCATTGTCACTCGCGACGGGCGAATTCTGGAGAAGCCGCGGAGCCAGCAAGACCACATCCGGATGTTGAAGCACATGCGCGACACCAGGGTGCACAAGGTGCTGACGTCCATCAGTGTCCTGGCGCCCAGAGAGGATGCGAGGCATCCAGGCTACGTTATCGAGAGTCACACAGAGGAGACCAAGGTATATTTCTACAGCGAGAATGACGGGTTACCCGACGACGTGATCGAGGCATACGTCAAGACTCGCGAGGGCGTGGACAAGGCTGGCGGTTATGCTGTTCAGGGCATCGCCGGCATGCTTCTGGTAGAAAAGATTGATGGGAGCGTCGACAATGTAGTCGGATTGCCAGTGAGAAAGTGCCTGTCGCTGGCCGAGACAGTCATCTTCCGCCAAGGGGCAGGAGACGACATGGATGAATTCGCTGAAGACGAGGATTAGTACAGATGATACAAGTTGGCCAGAGAAATAAAGAAAAGGCAAAGAAAGAACGAAAGAAGAGAGGGATCCCCGCCAGTGGGGTAAGGAAGGGCCTTTGGAAATGTCTCGGGACGGTATAGAAATGGACGAATAATGAGTTGCACGAGCGCATTTTGCCATTGGATAGGGTTTCCTTGAAATCATCAAATCGCATAAATAAAGGGGCATTTTGTGGCTTGTCGCCATTCCACATGCGTTACTAAGTCAGGACCAGCACGGATTCAACAAGGGGACACGTCGGGCTCCCAAAATAAAGCCAGCTTGTTCTTGAGAAAAAGAGCCAACGGTCTGAGAGAAGTCATCAACTGAATAATTAGTAGCTGCAAAGCACAAGGCCTAGGTAGATTCCAACCCGTTTCCACCTGCAGGAACAAGGGTCCAGCGCGAATCCGGGGCAGAATCCTTGCTCGCATGCTTGACGTCTCACCTCGCACTTGCACATGTCAGAGCAACGACACAATTTGCTTCCCACATCCCTGGCCAGGATCGAGCCATTGATTGCTCCCGCATTCAACCACCTCTTCTGCTTTGGACTGCGTCGGTATGAGTAGCCTCTCGAGCGCCCAGCTCCAGGACGGCGGCCCCGACGAGAAGCCCCGTCTCACCGAGGAGGAGAAGAAACAGAACCACATCGCTTCAGGTGCGCATATCCCCATCTGCTAGACCCGCGCGCTTCTCCCCCTTCCATTTCTCGCCACATCGTGCTTTATGCCTTGGCTGACGCGCCTGCCAACAGAACAGAAACGGCGTCAGGCAATTCGTGATGGGTTTGACCGCTTGACGGAGCTTGTACCCGGGCTCGAGGGGCAGGGCCGCTCAGAAGGACACGTCCTCACGCAGACAAACGAGTTCATCCGCGACCAGCTGAGGAGACGAGCGCAGCTGATTGAGGACATTGAGAAGCGGGGCGGGCAGGTGGACGAGAAATACAAGAAGTGCGTCTGATGGCTGCATGCTGCTGCCCTGGGGCTACTACTGACATTCGCCCCCCTTTCAGCCTCGTGAGATCCCTGAAAGACAACAAGGAGAGCGCGGCTGGAGATCGGGAGTAGTGATTCGCAGCGCGGCTCCTCCACAGCTGAGCCTCTTGCTCAGGTCATCGATGCGCAACACTCTTTGATGTATAGGTACGGCACGGCATGACGCCCTACAACAGACCAAGGCCGGCCTACGTGTCTTCACCACATATTTGCACGCATCTGATGGGAGGTCCAACTCCGTATTCGAACGCCGGCTTTATAAAGCGTCGTCACGCACTCGCCGACACTTGGGTCAATGGTAGCGCTGGTGTAATATTTAATGCTCTACGCATAGAAGAAGATAATAAAATGGTATCATAAGAGCATAGTGTCTGAACCGAGCGCCGCGCGAACCCCTCTATGATGCTGACTCTAGGAATGATTGATTCCTCGAGGTGTCTTCCATTAGCTCCGTGGCTTTTGGTGCGTAATCGTCACGCGCTTGAGATATATATTGATATTGCTGTATGTCTTGGTCTCCACATCGTACCAGGCTCGAACGGCCACTGTCACGAAGCCCCTGGTGCCCCTCAATTCCATGATACCATCTAGAAAGAAGGCGCCGCGAGGGGGAGTATCTCTGGCCATGACGCGGTGCTTTGCGTGTGTTTTCCAGGCCTCGGTCAAGGCATCTGAAATTTGAGCGCTGACTGGGAGTAGAATCTGGCTGCCCTCGTTTTCATTGCTGGGCTTGCTGGCGGGGTTGGTGTTCCCAACTGGGGGGGTTCCCATGGATGATGAGTTGCCATCGGGGTTGCCAGGTGTGCCGATGCCTCCTGTCTTCATCCTTCCCACGGCTGCCGACTGCCACGATATTTCATTAGTAGGCGTGCCACTTGGTTTCCATGAACCAACGGCATCCTGGACTGTCCGAATGAAGAGCGTCTTGATAAAGGTACATGCGCTTAGAAACATGGCTTTGGGGCGAAGATAGTGGTCGAGGTTATCCGCCACCCGGGCATCGAGTGGAATGCTGCTCCACGAGATTCCCTCGTTCCAATCGATGGATATTCTACCCTCGGCGAGAAGAGGAGCGCGTTAACAAGACTGATGGCATGTCTGCAAAGAAAGAGGCAAGGGAGAACCTACCCTGGGATTACGTATATGGGCGGTGGACCGTTTGGGTAGACAGCGTCCAACCACCATTTCGAGACGTGTAGTTTATTCCCACCCACTTCGGCAAGAATTCCTGGGTATCCCTCCAAGGACCACGCGACGTGTTCGGCGAGTTCGCCTAGATGACGAGTTTTAGCGGGCTATGCGATTCACGCAGCATGTTACGTACGTCTGATGCGCTTCTGCAACTCCTTGTCCTGGTTTGCTTTTATGAACCGTTGCCACTCCGGACTAGTGAATTTGTACGCTGGTTCATAGATTTCCTTGATTCCCCACGGAAAGGGGAGGAAGAGGAAGTATCCCGACTCGTCCTCGTTCGTTTCTTTCGCGTAGTCGTCTTGCTCCTCTAGGACAACATCCAGGAGGGGGTCGATCACAAGCGCGATATATACTTCGCAGCAGAGATATAGAGCCATCGCGGACATAGTCCAGTAGCTGCCAGTCACTTGTTAGCACTCGTCCAGATGTGGCGCCCCGTGCAAATGGGCATACAGTATCCTTTTCCGAACCGCGGCACGGGTTGGCAGAAGCCGGCGCTTAGGAAAATAAACCGGCAGCCGTTGGGGGGCCGAAGCGTAGGTCCTCCATGATGAGGGGGAGAAGCCACGTTCGAGGGCTTGTGCTCGGCGAAGGGGGATCCTGGATGTGGCGAGGGTGGTGATGATATTTCTTGCCGTCAGTGTAGACTGTCGCAACATTCCGCCAATAGCTCGGGGGTATTCTTTGGTCTGCAGTCGGCCACAGCGCTCTAATATGACGAATAAGCGTGGATGATGAGTCGATATATATGTCGGCCTATGCTGAGCTCGGATAAGGACGTGCAAGATGTAATGGTTGTGTTGTCGGTTCGACTTTGGATATGACCTCGAATCACTGAAGGCGCCTGACTTAGTACTACTACAGCACTAATTGCACGTGCCAACTGGGAGAAGGTACGGAGTACGGATACCACCTACCAAATGCCACGCCACCACAGCGAATATCTGGCTTAGTCATTCAACAGGGGTAATCTAATCTTATCCTCGCGGCGGATTATTGCTTCTCCGCCACCTCTTGCAGTACTAGCGCTACGGGGGTTCTGAGACGTGGTGACGTTCCACTGCCAGGCTGCTAGCAACAATCCAATCCAGCTTCAACCTCCATCGCGCCATGAAGCTCACGTTCGGACTCACAGCAGCCTTTATCGGCGCCGCGGCTGCGGCTGCTCGGCAGTCTGCCGAAGTTTACATTTTCCCATCCTCTCCATCTTCCGATACGCCTGCCGTCTCCCGAAGCGTCGCGCGTCTCCTCCTCCTACAGCGACTCGCTCCCGCCGGAAAGGGACCGTCGGCAAACGATCTGCCGGATGGCATCGACGTCGAAGATGTGATTGCGACTCTTAACCAATTCGGCAAGCCCTCGCCGGGACTGTTCTCGAAGAGCGATGCCAAGAACCCCAGCCAGCTCATTGTTATGCTAGAGGGCATGACGGACGAGCAGCTCAAGGAGATGGCTCAGGTGATGGATATGTCGCCCTCTTTTACGATCCCCGATGTCCCTTCATCAAAGGCACACGAGAACCTTGTCAAGAACGACTTTTACAACGCTGGTGTGACCAATGAGCATGAATGCTCCGTCGCCCAGGTCATTAACCCTTTCAACGCCAACTGCTGGAGCGGGAAGTCCACCGTTGCCAAGTATGACGTTTCCAAGGTAATAATGTCATCCCGGAGCGGATGGTGACGGTCGCTAACACGGTGCAGGACGCTACTGCCATGGAGGAACTCTCTTCCAGCATCTCACAGATTGCTCAGCTCGCCCAGGTTGGCGAGATGGAGACCGTCGTCATGCTCCTTCCTCAGGTAGCAGATGTCTCGGGTTCTCAAAGGTGGTCCGATAAGCCCCAGGAGCTTCGTCGTCGCCAGGCTGAGCAACCAATTGTACCCATCGACGAGGAGGAGGAAGGGAAGACGGAGGAAGACGCGCCCTTGTCCAGCAATGAGAAGGCCTCCACGTCGCCCGAGGCCATCTTTACGTCGAGCAAGTCGGTCCCTGCATGCTTCAAGTCCAAGGAGAGCTGCATAAATGGCACCAACGACTGCTCCGGAAAGCACGGAGAGTGTAGAAACAAGTGGGCTTCCGCAGATGGATCGGATGGCAAGGATGTTTGCTACACCTGCCACTGCCAGGGCGTACGTAACCCCTCGGGCAGCGTCACGTACTGGGGCGGTGCCGTTTGCCAGAAGAAGGATGTCAGCGTCACGTTCTGGCTCTTTGCAGGCTTCACTCTGGCCATGGTGGGCATTCTCGCACTGGCCATTGGACTTTTGTTCAATGTTGGGGAAGAGAAGCTCCCTGGCGTGATTGGGGCCGGCGTTTCGAGGTCAAAGTAAGGCGAGCACAGCCATAATCGTCGACTGCCCCCGGCACGGCTTCATTTCCGCCATGCTGCCGGGGAAGATGGGCGATGGACGAAACACCCGTTGAGGACGGGCCAGGAAGGGCACCAACCTGCAGGGACATGGCCACACCTGGGATCATCACCGTGCACGATGATGACGGGCAACGGATATACTTGCAAGGGGTTGGAGTGTATCATAGGATGTATCGATTACATGTAATTGCTGTTTTGGGGGGGAGTGGGGAAGATGGAGAGGGCTAGAAGGCTCGCGTTCAACGTTAGGACCATGGAGATGGATGTTAGCATAGACGACCGACCAGTGCGCGCGGCATTTGAGTTTTGTAACCGCTTGGGCTCATGTACCGTACTTGGCGATAAGTTGCCCACATGAATCAAGGATTCGATTCCCATCCAAAGGGGCCACACGGTGAGGACGGGGAGTGGATGTGGGCAAGATGAGACTGGAGGGGGAGACGCATCGCAAAGAGGCTCAGCCACGGCCGCGCTGTGTCGACGTAAGCAATGATAACGTTGATCAATCTAAGTTTGCCAGGGCTGACGGGGCTTTACGGCCGCGTGCTAGGGTTACGCTGCTGGCTCATGCTATAGACAAACAGGCAGGCATCTAAGAGGATCGGGGGCAAGCATAGGTTTATGCATATGAGTTTGCGAGCTCACCTGTCAACGGAGGCGGTGACGTTACCTCCTCCCCTTACCCTGGCCCCCTGCTCCAGGCACCCAGAGACGGTGCCTCGGACGAATCAGGCCTAGAGGTCAACGCTTTGGTGATCCACACGATGGCGTCCCATAGTGTAGTTCCCGGGACGGGGTTTTGGATAAACGCCGCCCCAAGCATCGAGGCGCGAGGACGGCTACCCTTATAGGCTGCGGGCTGGAACATCTTCACCAGAGCCGGAAGGACGCATCGGGTCAGAAAAAGCCCGTTTCTTTTGGAGAACTTGATTGGGTCTTTGTGTGTGTGTGCCTCTCGCTTGTCGGGCTTCTAGAACGATTCCCTTTCTTCCTGGTCTTCTTGGTCATTCTCTTGCTTCCCGGTCGGATCAAGCTTCAGCTTTGCTTGGCGCAATACAGATCCAAGAAAAGCAGGGATCAAGAAGACAAGATACATCTTTTATCGATATCGATATCTTCCGGGGAAAAGGATGGCGGATGGGAACAGAGGGGAGAGGTTGAAGGCGTCGACGGCGAAATGGGGCGCCGCGTGCGGTACCTGCGCGACGGCCAAGGCTAAGTGCCTACGGACGAACCCGGCGCCGGGATCGAAATGTGACAGGTGAGTTTCTGGACAGTTTTGAGGGGGGATGCTTTCCTGTTGACGGCATACTGACGGAGGGGGGCGTGAGTAGGTGCGAGAGGCTGTACAAGGAGTGTTCGGGACAAGTTCACCGTCCGAGGAAGAAGCGCACCGCCAAACCCTCGTACGTGATATTTTCTTCCCCTTGGTATTGATGGGCTTTATTTGGCGCTTTTGGCCGCACACCTCCGGAGCCGGCCGGGTCCGTTTGCCGACGGCCAGTCCGGCCTTGATCCACATTGCCGGAGCAACGCCGACGGGGACAAATAACATCTTCTCCGATTCTCATATACATCTTTTAGAGTTGTCAAAAATTGCTTGCTCTTTGCTAATTTCTATTTTTTTTTTTACGTTTCTAGTAAAACAGCGCAGATTGAAGAGAGGCTCAATGGCCTCGTCAACCTACTCAAGGCATCTGGGGGCATCACCCAGGAAGACTTCGACGCGGAAGCCTTGTCCATAGCCCGGGAGCTGGGCAGCAAGTCCAGCCGCAACTCGACTTCATCATCGTCACCTACTTACGACCAGGGCCACGACTGGATCGTCCCGGAGACGTACAACTCGGGCGCACCGCCGTCGTGCATCTGCCGCGCAGAGAGCGGTAGTGCGCCGCCGCCGCCTGCTTCCGACGAGACGCTGCTGGGCATTTACCGCGACGAGCTGCAGGTCATGCACCCGTTTGTCATTGTTGAGCCTGGCGTCACGGCGTCGGAGCTCAACGCGACCAAGCCGTTCCTCATGTCTGCCATTAGAATGGTGGCATCACTGCGCAGCCTCCGGTCCATGCACGCGCAGATGTATTACCTGATGCAGCACATCGCCGACCACATGCTGATCCGCTCCGAACGCTCCCTCGAGCTGCTACAAGGAATCCTCGTCATTCTCGGATGGTATCAGTACCACTGCTTTCTACACGCTCAACTCAGCAACCTCGTTTCCCTGGCCACGAGCCTCGTGGTGCAGCTCAACCTCAACAAGCCCAGCCACGACGAGCCGGGCAGCTCAGTCCTATGCTACCTGTCCCCCAGTATACGAACGAACGAGGAGCGAAGGGCGTATGCTGGCGCATGGTACTTGGCATCAGCGTGAGATTCCCTCCCCCTCCATCTGAGCCGAGTTTCTGCGAATTTCGGGACTGATGAATGTGAAGCTCCTCGGTTGGATCGGGAAACGTCGAACCTATGAGGTATACGAAATATCTTCAGCAGTGCGTCAATCACTTGGAGATGAATGGGGATTACCTGACAGACGCCAACGTTGCCTACCTTGTCCGTATACAGCATCTCATGGGGCGTATTTCTCAGGTGAGATCCGTCGACGAGGCTGTCGATGACCCCTTCAATCTCCCTCCTCCCCCCCGGTCGGTGTACCTACCCGTCTTCCAGGGTGAGCTGGAGGGCCTGCGTAACAGCATGCCCGAGAGGCTACACACAGATAGTAGGTTGATCCTGGCGGGTCGTTTCCGCGGACATACTGACGCCCGTCCAGCCACCATTCAGCTACATCTGCACACGGCTGTGCTGAGGCTGTACGAGCCTCCTCATCTGTCGACATACAACATCATGGCCTTGGCGCAGTCGCTCTCGCCAGGGTCTCCGTGTGTCGACACGATCCTTGATGAGATGTACCGCTCACGCAGCGCGCTCTTGGACTGGGTCAATGCGTGGATCGCCATTCCTGCCGCCGAGTATCACCGTCAGACGGCCGTCATCGGCGCCCAGATTGTGTATGCCGTTGGCATGCTAGGCCGCTGGGCCAGGCTCACAACATCCAACTCGGTACAACGTCGACGGGCAGAAACAGAAACGCAGTCTGGAGTGCCGGGTGCTACCTCGGATGCGACAATTGGTGCATCATCCGGAAGTGAGGCGCAAAATACTGTTGCGAGTGTAGGGACGAATCCAAGCGTAATAGTCACGCAAGGCCAAGGTCACAGCAAAGAGCCATGCGAGTTGACGAATGTGGCCATGAGACACGACGCAGATCCGGCCCTTCCTGGAGCGGTGGCCATGCTTCATGTGAAGCTCAGGTCACGGCCTGACCTGGCCATCGACATCCCAGGGCTGCTATCGGCCATCTGCGCACGACTCGAGGCCGCCAGCGCATCAGTGCAGGGAGCCTCTGCAGACGCGGGGCTGGCGAGCCACAACATATGGAGCATGGGAGCACTCAAGGTCCGGCTTGCGCGGGCCAAGATGGACAGGTGGGCGGACATGATTTCAGAGAGGATGAAGTATGTGACGCTTGAGGACGGTCAGCAGGTGCCGTCAGCAGGGTCGGAGCAGCCGAGAGACACGGATATGATGTTGGACGAGCTCGACGATCTGTGGACGCTCGAGATGCCGATAGACGATGCCGTGTCCCAGAACGCAGCCAGTAACCTGCCATGGACAAGCGACTTGTTACAGGGAATGGATCCTGCCCTGCTGTTCAACGGATACTGGGACTGGGAGTCGTCCATTATGAACTCGATGGGCTCAGCGGAACAATGAGGTGGCTTGTGGTCTGGGCATTGTAGGATAACCTGATGAACACCCACGGCCTTGGTGGCAGTAGTAACAAAACATGGACGTGTTTGCCCAACACATTGTGCATATGGTTATGAAGGGCAGCACAAGTGCGATGCAATACACACTCTTACTACGCCAGCACATGCAGCGCAGGCCAACTGGGACTCGGATAGAAGCAGCAGCAGCGTTACCACAACTTATGATGTAGTAGGTGCGTCCAGTGTGGTAAAAAGAACAATAGTATATGCGAAAAATAGTGGCCTTGCTACCCGCAGGACCAAAGAACAGTGTCAAACAATGAAGGGATCGTCAGATGACATCTCCCGTTGGCCGGAGCCAGGGAACAATGTTACCACAACTTATGACGATGGAAAGAGGGGTATGCAGTCCGAGGTAGAAGAAGCAGTAGAGGGCCAATATAGTAGGGGTAGAGACAATGAGGCCACCATCAAGCTGTACATACAGAGTACTTGTAGCCAACTGGCCAAGCTACAAGTGGATTTCTACCACAACCTATAGGCACTGAATGTTTTGTCTAAGCTTTGAGGGTATTATTATGTTGGAATTCCCACTTAATAGAGCAGGTAAGAGGAGAGCGGGAAAGGAGCAATATAGTATGTGAACAGTAATAATTGCATGTTGCCTACAGGGCCCAGAATAGAGTCGGACAGAAGGGATTATCAGACTGTGACTGACATCACCCATTGGCTGGAGGCAGAGAACAATAAGGCAGCAACCACATACAAGCAACCACATACAGTCAGGGGACCTACGGTTAGCAGATTCGATATGTGTAAATATTGTTCAGCTCTAGCCCTTCATGTGTTGTGACGAGGCTAGACTCAAAGGTGCTGTCGTCTGGAGCCAATCATTGGCCCTGTACGCGCAATGAGGACTGTTCGATGAAGTGCCGAAAGCGATGCGCCAGGGTCGGGATGCCGTCTTACGCACCGCAATACCGGCACTTCTATTACCATTTACTCATAGTGGACCGCTTTTTCCAGTCCCTAATTATTATTATTTTTTGTCACTCGCTTGCTGTAAAGGTATTGTAAGAATTCCAAGATGCCCGCCAGATCGTATAAGTGTATCGGACGAAGAGGGAAAAGTTAGCAAGACGAAAGGATTCCACGTTCAAGCTGCGGTGCTATTAGGCTGCCAGTACCAGTCGCGGTATAGTTGAATAGCCTTTTCTATGAAGAACTAACCCTTATGGCTACACTGCTGCATTGCCGAGATACTCGAGGAGGCGGTCAATGGAATGTGGTTGGTATTACCTAGCCAACCTGGATATGAGTCGAAGTCAAATTCCAGATTAGGAAGAAGGCTTGATGATCAAATTTACGTGCTCCTGCTCCTATTAAAGACGCGGTAGTTGCTGTGCTGTGTTGATTTCATCGTTGGACTGTTCAAAGCAAAATGAAACTCTTCACGGCACTCGTATGGCCCCTTTTCGTGCTCTCTGCTTCGGCTTCAACCCTTAGCAGAACACTATGCGACTGCAGAGGCACCATCAACGGGGGCTCGGGCTCGGAAATGTACATCTGCAACGACCAGCGCCTCGGTCCCAGGGTCCTCCCACGGAAGTTGCCGCTCGGCACACTCACAGCAAGCTACGACCGCTTTGGAGGGCTGACACCCGGCCAGTTCCTCGACAAGTGGTGGTCCACCGCGGACAACAGGTGGATATTTCCTGAGCAGAACGGGTTTCAGCTCAATACAGATAGCAACGGGATCAATGGCACCACGGTTCTAGAGCCAGGGACGCTGGTGGACCGGTTCGGGGGTGAAGGAGGTAGGTCTGCAGCATGGTATGCAAACAGCCGTCATTGACCCGACGTTGCAGGGAGATTTGTCTCAGCTGCCGACGCCCCTTTCTCACAGCGGGCACTTCCCCCTTCCAATCTCAACACCAACGCTTCTACACCAAACTTCCCCTACGACTACCACATCTACCGAGTTGTCAAGCCACTGACTGTTGTTGGGGGGCCCATCAGGCCGTGGTTCGGGCAGCCGGGACTTGGCACGCAGTTCTTTACGGGCAGCACGAATATCAACGACTTGCTCACCCAAGGTTTTCTGCAGAGAGAGGACCCAGAGATCTTGACTGATGGGAAGAAGAACGGGTGCGGCATCTAGCTTGTCCCTTTTGCGGAAAGGTTCCAGATAAAGAAGCCTGTTCCGTCCAATCAATGTGTTACTGCTCGAGTCAGAGGCTCAAGGTTTCAACCTGACTGCCGCAGCTGCCGACGAAGGTCGGGCATCCCTAGAATGTCGAATATCAGAACCGCTGCCGCTCACAAGGGAGCTCTAGCTGACAGCGAGCATACCATCAGAAGGAGGATTCCTGAAGCCTCAAGCTAGCTACATCTATATTAATAATAAAGGTACATAAGTACCAATCTACCTCTACTAGGTAGTAGTATTGAGCTCTTGTCAAAGGTAATTTGGTTGGGTCTATACTACGCCAAGTACATACTTTAGTGTACTTGTAAGTACGGTCGGGAGGCTATTATCGCCCACTCTGGAAGACGGCGTACATACATATGCATACATGCATGATACGAACCTTCCCGCTTCACTTATTGATGCCATTCCCAAGGGGGGAAACAGGTCATGATGATGACCTCGCAAATTCAGCGCCATGGTATTGGATAGGGACATACCATGCCCCTCTGGAAGCCACTTTGGACTTTGAGTCATCGACCCAGACACCTTGAGACGTTGAATGTTAAATAGCCCCTCTCTCTCCTTGGCCAGGAAGCCTTCCAGCTTCTTTCGTGGAGCTTGGTTGTGACGCCCAACGGCTCAACGCCCAACATCCAGCACCCACCAGCAGCTTCCAGCCCATCGGGGGGACTGCATCCCAATTGGTGCTTCCCTCAACCAGGTGTGTTTTTCCTGCCAATTGGCATCAGAGGCCTCCTCAGAGCCGCTGATTTCTTTCATCGCATTGCGGCACAGGCTCGGGGATTCCACATTGCCTACCCTGTACATCATATCAGACGGCTGGGGCGGCTGGAGGTTCCGTTTTCCCGAGATAGCACGAGAAAGCAACGCTTCCTTGCTCGGCAACATATGACTTTTGATGAGTGAGCCCATGAAGAAATACCCCTCTCTCTTAATACTCTAGATTCCAGATACTGAGAAGGTTTCAAGGTCTATACCCTACCTATTATTGCCCTTCTCCACCGCCGCTACTACACACAAAAAGCAGGAAGGACCTGACAGAGGGAAGCGGTGAGAATATTAAATATAGAGGAGGTAGGTGGTCTCCGAGTACTATCGCTACCTACCCAGTGTGTCCCTTTCCTTCTCCTTTTCCTTTTTTCCTTTTTCCTTCTTCTTTCATACTTGTTGCTCGATGTCGTACATTTTCGGGTACAGACATGGTCATTCAACAGCGTGGTTAATACTGTGTTTTCATAGGACCTGGGTATGCGGCCACATTTCTTTTTCTAACCAATCGTTATATAGATCTGATATTGTCTTTATCGTCAGAGGGGGCCTCCTCGAAGTCACTGGTCTGTATCCCATTGGGGCACACGAACGGGAGATCCCACATGAGGCCACATTTGACTTACACGGATAATTTTCTGGTCTACGACTTTGTCCCGCCTTGATCTCTCCTCATTCCTACCTGGGTTTGTCTGTCTGTCACCGATTGGCTGCCGTTGAATTATCGTCACGACTTATAGGAAGGATCGACTCGGAGCCAGTCCTCGGAATGTTCGAACACGCAGGCGATATACCACTGGACAAGGACTGTGACGGCATAGCCGCTGCCGGAATCAAATGGGCTCGGCAACTCCTATGCAGATGGTCTCCCCACAAATACCAACAAATCCGAGCTTGGGCGAACCTGAACTATGAACAGCAGGCTCTGGATATTGAGGCGGACGAGGGCTATGAAGCCAGCCCTTTCACCATAGATGGGTGTCCCAATCCGGATTGGGTGTGGGTTCAAGGTGTTGACCCATGTGGTAGGGACGTGCAGGCGCACCCTGATCCGTTATCACCCAACGACGGTTGCCTTTTTACTACGCCCGGTACGTGGAGGCTGAAGGTTGGAGGTTGCCTGATACCGTTCGCCACGACATCCCGCCGTAAGCAATATAAGGCTAACCAGTCTCAAGTCCAGCTGTCGGGACTAGGGCCACATGAGTGTCCACAACACCGGCGCAGAGTCGTCTATACGTGGATTTGTGTAAGCCGCTACCTGCTCTTCATGCCCAACTGTCTTATTCCTGAGTCTTGGCTTTGCACATTCGGTAGGTCGGCCATCTCGTGACCACTATGCGCTGGCTGCAGGAGATGACTTGCTGATAATTCGCCACCAGGAACATAAAACAGAACTCCCAGCTAACTGGCAAATTTCGTCTAGTGTCGATGCGGTCAAGGAGGCATGAAAATCAGCGTGGACCCCTGTGTCTCCTGTGGTACCCCTCGATGTCCTAGCTGCCACATCCAACGGGCCAGTTCACGATGACTTTACCCCGAAGCAACCAGAAACAGGAGACGGCGGGCGCGGTGGACAGCGTGAGGTATTGCGAAGCAGACTTAAATCTAAGTCTTTTCACTTTCAGTAAAAGGGGATCAGTGATTCTTCGCGGAGGCACCTTGTAATCACGGAGTTAACAGCAATATCGTTTCTAGTCCCAAATCTTTATCGTACGAGTCTCCTGGAGGCACCGAGCTGAAAGTAATCGAGATGCCGATCAAAGTGATTGGGAGTAGCCCCCGGGCGCCGATCTTGCCCAACGGGCCGGAACCGCCGCATGAACCTGATGGCCGTGACAACATTCAGAACCATGGAGAAAGGTCAGTCTAAAGCACATGTCGACGATTCTGAGAAACTGAAGCTCCCGTATCTAGTTTCTCGAGCAGGTCCATTCGACTCGTGCCCTCGCGGGGCAGCTCATTCAAGGGCGAGCGAAGCGACACGCCTACCCCCAGCTTGGTCGTCGTAAACATGCACGCCGGCCCATCAAGAGTCGAGGACAGCTGGGCAAAGCATATGCGTGATCAATTCCCATGCCCCAGACAACCTCAGAGGTCGTATGTCGACTTGATGGAGAGCAATGGCGCAGACAGAGGCTTCGTCAGGACCTTTTTCAATGCCGCGGATGAAGTCGAGTCCAAGAGGGCTCAGGATCAAATCGCCAGCGTCGAGGACTTTTGTCGGGGCAGCGTTGAAATCCTAAACAGTCCACCATCGAATACGGGAACGAGCGAGAACTCCAACCGCTTTGTTGGTCCGTCCTACTGGATCGGCTACTCACAAGAAACACAAGCACAGAAAGCAGGTCGACCTCAATCAGCCGCGGAATTCTTCCAAAGCCTGAAGCCCAAGGTTAGCAACGCTGCCATATCTCCAACGTCTCAACACCAACCTGACGTGTCAATTGCAGGGCAATGACGAGGAGGATATCTCAGAGCGTCCCCAACGCATGTCAGTAAGCCCCTTGCTCGAAAAATATGAAGACGAAACAACACCACGATACTGACTAGCAACAGTTTCATATCAGACGTAGACGGAGCCAGTATCGCGGCGTTGATGCTGACTGCTCGAGCAGACCAACAACCGGCGCTCAAACACTTGATCCTTGGTCACATTACTATTCGGCCGCAGGCTGCCATCGAGGTCAATGTTAGTATATGCCCTTTCTGCCTGGCCGGATTCATCTGACAGTACAAATTCCAAAGAATGACGACGGGAATCCCATTTCTGGGATTGTGATGCGCTTCCATATCCCCTCCCTCACGCTCAAAGAAGCCAACCGTGATGGCGAGCAAATTGCTGATCATCGAACCTTCTCCGACAAAACGCCTCTGCGCCGACGCCACGACTACTACTCGCTGGAGTCGCTCGCTGCTCGGCTTCGAACCGAGCATGGTGATACGGCGGTTTCCCATCCTGACATGTTTCTATATGAGCACACCACTTCTTGTGTTGTCACGGTCCATAGGGAGAGTGCTTGGACTGCAGTATGCATGACAGACGACTACTACCTTGAAGTGGCACGACTTGATCCAGTCGATAACGACACGGACGCAGAAGATGATCCCAATCGCTTGGACCCCTCGACCGGCAAAATCCATGTTGCACAACATAAAACTGATCCGCGTGTTTACTTTGTTACAGCACTACAAAGGTACATGAGCTACGCCCTAGATGACCTCAAGGACGCACTGGAGCAACTGAACCACGACATTAGAACTCTGGTAGGTGTCATCTGACTCAAGCTCCATCCATGTCTTCTATCGGCTGATTAAAGCAAAGTATGAATATGGGATACCGGAACAAGAAGAGCAATGTGGCGTTCGAGCCAGACTTCAAAGCATAAGGAGAGCTCGAGGCCAATGGATACAGCGACATGGGAAGACACTGAACAAGCTTTCGGGTCTCATCAAGAGCAACAGAAGCACGGTGCAGCTTTTCATCGAGGAGAATCTCGTGGCACCGGATGGAACACCAAACGGCCCCTGGTTCAAGGGGCTGCCCAAAGACGAAGAGGCTCGGACGTGCTTTGTTCAGATGCGGGCCCATAGCCGGGCATTGAACAGACTCGACAAGCGCCTAAAAGAGCTTCAACTAGTCTACAAGGACCTACTGGAGGTAAGGATTCCGCGCTATCAGCCCTCTTAAAACGTCTGTCGCTTAACCTAGATAGACTGAACACTACATGGCACGTATGGACATCGATACAGATGCCATTGCCATCGACACGAGAACAACAGTTCATCAGGGAGCATTCACCATTGGGATCAACTTCACACAGCAAGTAGGTCACGCCACACACACACTCTCTCTCTCTCTATATATATATATATATATATTTGGCGAGTCTTGACTGACATTGGCCGTCTGGCTCTATAGGTTATCGCCGCGATGGACGTGGGGATCACTCTATTCAGATTGTTCAAAGAAAACGTTGGCTCCTCAGGTGTGAGGCGTGCTATCGCCGGCGCGTGCAGTCTATCCGTCCTGTTCTGTTTTGCGGTCTTTTGGGCAGTTCAACTTGTCACGAATCACTGGGCAGGAAGAAGGGCGAGGCGGGGAGCCTGACGTGCTCTGGCCGAAGCGGATGGCAAGGCAATGACTCACGATACCCAACGAAGCATCGTCCAGCCTGTAGATCAGGCGTCAAGAAGTAACATTCCACACAAAAGGCAAGATACCTTTTCAACGCCTTCGGCATTGCCATCCGCTGCATGCATCCTAGCCGCAAAAGTTCTGTCACTTGCGCCCCCCTCCCCTCTCCTCCCCTCCCCTCCCCTCCCAATGATCTGATATGCGTGGAGACGTCTGCCCTCACCGGTTCAGCCAAGACACGATAAGTGGCTGCACAGCGCAGCTGGCCAGCACACAAGAGTTGGTTGCCAGCCAAAGAGATGTCGCGGAGGTACAAGATATGCAGACGAACGTCATGAGCGCCGTCCATGTGATTGTAACGCCTTCCTGGGGCATTTCAAACTGAGGGGATGGAGCCCCATGGTCAGTCACATGTGTTGCAGCGTCCGATAGGCCGGAAGTTTGTTGCCAGCGCATCATGCATGCATAGTGGTTGCCCAGCCGCATCGCAAACATTACCCGTATATTGCAGCCAGATGCAGCCTGAAGAGACGCATGTCAGATGAGCCTCACAGGGTTATTTTCTAGAAGAAAGCGTCCCGACTGCGGCAGGTCGAAGATGACTGCTTGAGCCCCCTCGTCTCCTGTCAACTTGCGCTTCCTGCCAAGACCCCTCACTCCCTTCTTCCCTCTTTCCCCCCCTTCCCGGCGAGGACGACGACGACAATAACAACAACAATATTTCGCACATCCTCAGATATCGAGCCGGCTGACTTGCACAGCCATGGCGACGTGTTCAATCACCGGCCTGGAAGCGCTGCTTCACAAGGCCGGCTTGGACACGCCCGTGCCTGTATTTCCCGGCGCCGACATCGTCCACAACCCGCAGGATATCTTTAGGGCGTATCTGGCTGACACGCTCCAACGGCTAATTGACTGCGACCGGTCGGTTGCCTATGATGCAATTCAGCCGTCCAACGTGACCGGTGCCGGTGATCTGGTTGTCGTGTCGCCGAGGCTTAGAGTCAAGGATGTCGCCCCCAAGGACCTTGCCGCCGACCTCGCACTCAAGGTATGACTATTGCCCCAATCAAGCATGCCGTAGCGACTGCAATCGAGGCTGACTATTGGTGCTCATTGCGTGCGACAGTTTCCCAGATCGCCGCCCTTCTCGTGCCCCTTTGTTGATGGCATCCACCTGCGCGTGCTCTCGTCGCCCAACACCCTGCCACGTCTATTGCTGCCTTACATCAACGATAGGAAAGCCTCGTATGGCTATGACGAGACGATTGGATTGGCGGACCAGCTCAACCCAGAGGGGGGTCAGCGCAAGATCGTCATCGAGTTCTCGTCGCCCAACATGGCCAGCAACTTTACCTTGTCTCATTGGCGGAGCACCTTGGTGGGTGCCTTTGTCGCCAATCTATTCGACAGGTTTGGGTGGAACGTGGTCAGAATGAACTACTTGGGAGACTGGGGCAAGCAGATTGGTCTCCTGGTTGCAGGGTGGCAGCGGTTCGCGTCCGAGGACGACTTCCAGGCAAGCCCTGCTCGACATTTGCTGCATGTCTTTTCGCAGGTCCAGGAAGCATTCAAACCCGAGCAGGAGTCGCTGAAGGCCGCCAAGGGGGAGACCAAGGAAACAGCGCAGATAGAGTCCCATGGAATTGCTGCAGAGAGAGACGACTTCTTCAAGAAGATGGAGGATCGCGAGCCAGAGGCTCTTGCTCTGTGGCAGCGATTCCGAGACGCAACTGTTACAAACTACATCAATTCATATGCCAGGCTCGGCATAAAGTTTGATGAGTACTCGGGGGAGTCGCAAGTTACTCAGGCGTCCCTAGATGAAGTCGAGAGTGTTCTCAAGGAGAAGGGGGCGTATGAAGAAAGCGAAGGGTTCTGGATAATCGACTTCTCCAAGCATGATGCCAAGCGTCTTGCGACTGCGAAACTGCGCTATCGAAATGGAACGACGACGTATCTTCTCCGAGATATTGCCGCCGTGCTAGACCGGTATAAGGCGCATGCATTTGACAGGATGATATATGTCGCCGGGGCCGAGCAGGAGATGCACTTTCAGCGCATAATCAAGGCCCTACAGCTCATGGATAGGAAGGACCTGGCTGACAAGATACAGCACGTGTCTTTCGCCAGAATTACCGGGCTGGGGCCATCTTTTGCGGACTGCGCTCTCCTCGACGACTACTTGGAGCGTTGCCAGTCTTCGGTACAGGAGTACATGGCTGGGGAGAACCCGGAAGACGTCTTCTTCAAACAGGACCAAGATACCCTTGGTAGCATAGGTTTGTCGGCACTTCAAGTCCACGACCTCAACCACAAAAGAACGACAGGCTACTCAGGGGACGTCAAGACCATGATGAACCTACAAGGCGAGACAGGAACAGCCTTCCAAAACTGCTACGTCAGGCTCCTATCCGTGCTGTCTGAGCACCCTGACGACATTGACTATGCCTCTCTCGACTACTCGGAGCTGGAGACGGAGGACTACACGGAGCTACTGCGCATCATGGCCCAGTACCCCGACGTGGCAGCCGCGTCTTACAAGACCATGGAACCCGCGGGCATCGTGGGCTACGTCTTCCGTCTCGTGGACCAGCTCATGATCACGCTGGACGATGAGCAGGACCACGACTGCGAGGGGCGCGAGACGCTCGTCCGGGCGCGGATGGCGCTTTTCGAGAATGCAAGGCAGGTCCTGGAGAATGCATTGAAACTCCTTGGCGTTACGCCTGTGAATCTGTGACGAATTAGTAGGGAGTGTCAGAATGCGTTCCCCTTTTCTTGCTGTGGCTTGCGATGCATGATATTGTTCCGTATTTGGCCATGATTTGCTGGCCAAACATGATGACTAGGGTTGTCTTATCATTATATTATTCGGCTTTTTCCCTTCCTTCCTTTTTCTTTTCCTTTTCCCTTTCTTTTCGTTTTCTCTATCTATATGCGTGTATTAGTTTCATCTCAATGCGATTCATTCGCCAGATACTTCAATAGTCTTCAAGATGCCTTCATATATGTAGGGTAAGAGGCCCAAAAGTGAGCGGGCTGAGAATAGCAACCGCCTACGACTACAGGGGTTCGGCGCTTAATAAAGGTTCTAGTGGAGTGGATGGGCTGATCAGCGCGCGCCAAACAAAACAGCTAACCAATCTATTATGAGTAGCCAATCATTTCACACCATTTAACGCACCCTCTGGCGTGTTGCCGCCTGTTATGCAGTTGGCGGTGCTCTGTCGCCTTATTCTGGCAGGAGTAAGACACATAAGTAGAACTCCCCGCTTCTGTAGGATAGAAGATTGAAGCAAAGCAAGCAAGCGATGCTACTACATAAATCCAAGCAAGGCCAAGAAACCCTCGCTCATCAGCAAGAAGCATCAAGAACGATAGGTAGTATGGTCTCAGGAGCGACGACGTCTCCAAGGTACGATCTTTGTTGCTATTTCACCCAGAAACAGGCCATGGGAAGTTCAACAATAAAATCCACAATGTCCTCATCTTTGGTAGTCGAGACGGGCGCTGATCAGACATGTTAAAGCCACCACGGAAACGAGTCAAGTATCCCAGCAGAGAGCACCAGAAGTACCAGCGTGAGCATGGAGCTGGCCGTACTCGACCAACAGCCACAGAGTCAGAGCCATGGGAACGACAGCGGAAGCAGTGGCGCGGCCGTCGCCAAACATCTCCCAACATGGCACCATATTTACACAGAACACGTGAATAACACCGGCAGCCTTCAGGAGCTTATTGGATTCTTTGTAGATACCGGGGTGGAGAACAGTTCCGGTCTGCGCCAAGCTCAAATAGCCGACCTCGAGGACTTCTGTCGAGGAAGTTCTGCGATTCTCAACAGCCAACCAACCGCCACCACCAATCTACCTCAGAACAGGACCACGGGGCCAGCATTCTGGCTGGAACCTCCACAGCGCAAAGGGACTGCTGGCGCATGCAAGCAGAAACGTCTGGATTCGGCCGCCGAGTACATTCGATACATGAGCGACAAGGTTTGTTGTATACGAGAATGCTTGCTTCTTACCAAGGCATTGCTGAGTACGCAACATAGCCACCTACAGGTTTCAATGACAAGACCGAACGCCCCCAACGCATGTACGCACTTTGCCTTGTATGGCTTACTTCTCATCACTGAACCAAAACAGCTTCATATCAAATCCCGACGGAGCAAGCATATTGGCGTTGATCATGACGTCCCATCCGCTGCATGGAAACGCCCTCAATGAACTCATACTGGGCTATGTCACAGCTCTGCCGCAAGCAGCCATCGATGTCAAGGTGAGCCTTCTGCCGTTGATTCAAGGCGCAGCGCTGGGCCTAACGACGAGTCAGATCGGTGAATCCTCCCACATCGACATGTTCTTCCGAATACCATCCTTTACACTGCAATTAACAAGGCCAAGCAGCCAGCATGTTAGTGATCCGAGAACCTTCTCAAGCCAGGGTAGGCCTTTAAGGCAACGATACGATTTTCCCTCCTTGAGATCCCTCGCCGCAGAAATCGCCGCGAGTGAAGAAGGCATACAGGGATACTTCAACGACAGCTTCATCTACGAAAATACAACGTCCTGTCTGATTATAGTACCGGGACATGGGAGCTGGACCGGCTATTGCCTGGCAGATGACTTCTACTCCACCACAAAGAGAATGGATGAAATTTATGAAGATGATGAAGATGATGAAGACGTTGGGCCATATTCCGATCCTTTCGTGTGGAAACCCATAATTCCAGGCTTCGAGCCGGATCCACACGCCTATTTCATCCAGTCTCTAGAGAACCACATGCGCTGGTCCGTGAGTGATCTCAAGGATATTGTTGACAAGTTGGCTCAAGATCTGTCGCTATTGGTAAGTGACCATTACTACGATGGACGAGCCAGCTGGTCCAACGTAGCTCATACTGACCACTGCGCTTCCGAACCGAATGAAAACTAACTATACTCGCAGAACCAAGAAGGCATCTTGACTTCCAATACTGGGCAGACAAATGACATAATTCTAAGAGGTGCAAGGAGGAGGATGATCTTGAGGCAATGGCTTCGGAAGCACCAGAAGAATCTTACTCGGTTGTCTTCTGTCGTCAGCCAGAACAGAATAAGCCTCGACGAGTTCCTAGATGAAGTCCTCATCGGAACCGACGGGTTCCCCCGGGGCTCCATGTTCCAGGGCCTGAGCCAAGACAAGCTAGCGAGCCGGGGGATGAACGAGGATGTGTGTATAAGGAAGCAGCTAGAGAACATTCGAGGCCACCGTCAGGTCCTCATCAGGCTCGACCGTCGCCTCGTCGATCTTAGCGACGTCTGCAAAAACCTGCTGCTCGAGGTGAGGCAATGAGCCTTCATAGTCCATTTCGCGAGGATGCTGGCTGACTTTCCTGCGCGTTTCAATAGGCCGAACACGAAGACGAGGATGAGAAGATTGCCTCTGCCGCTGCAAAGCTGGAGATGGAGAATGAAATTGTCCATCTCACGAGATCGGCCATCTCGCTCGGCAAAATCGGCGTCGCTTACAACACTATACAAGTCGTGAGTCGAAGCCCCTCCCCCCTCTTTCTCCCTCCACGCGCGGGACCTCGTACTTACATCACGGTGCAGATGATTGGAGCGTTAAGCCTAGGCGCGGCACTGCTAACCCTCTCCGCAGAGGTGCCCGATGTCCCATTGACATCAAGCGTCCTCAGTGGCCTCTCTGTAGTCGCGGCTGGCATCTGCGTGGTGGTCATCTGTTTCAACACTTGGAGTCCGAAAAGCTCCGGGAAATAAAGCAGTGGTTTGGAACGGCACGAAGTGGGAGCTTGTCCTTTCTGCTAGACGATGTCAAGTTGATTGTATCCGTGTATTACTGCAACATGTAAGACCATTGGTCGACATTGCCGGCAAGGCATGTGTCACACAGGAGCCACGAGTCTATATATTCATTTACGCTTACTAGGTATCTCGGTACATGGATGATGACGCTGCAAGTGATGTGTCACATCTGGATCTATGCAATCTGCGTCTCAAGTAAACCAATCTTGGTACTAGATCTCGCATACATATGCATCACATCCAGGCATGTGGCATATATGCAAGGCATCTCTTTGGGAAATTACTGAAAATATGTTAGCGGGAAGTAAATAGACTCTCACGAGCTCTACTCACCACGTCAATCCATCGAGCCATCCACTTATTGACAGTCTCCTTTGCTTCATCGACCAATCCGAGTTCTGGGACACCGTTAGAATAGGTCCCTGTCACCACAGCAAAGGAACATACCTAGCATGAGCTGGACGCCGCCACGGATTCCAGACTCCAGGGCTCCAGAAATCCAGCCCTGGATAGCAGAGGTCTGCTCGCCGATGAAGATCATCTATCGATTAATGGTTAGCGCATTCGCTGATAATGGGAGAACTTGAGCTCACGTTGCTGTGCGTCTTGAAGTACTCTGGCATGTAAAGCTCGTGCTGGCCCACGGTAGGGCTTCCCCACGCCATGCCGGCATAGGGGTCATTATGCCAGCATTGCCTGTTGTAGTTGCCCGTGTACAGCGCTCGCTTATCCTCGCCATGAATCTCGATAACGGCGTCCAGGACAAGCCGGACATGTTCCTCTTCCGGCATAGCTCCCAGACCATAGGCAAAATCACCAAAGTTGTAACTAGCAAGAATGCTTGCAGGGCCAGTGCCGTTAAGGTTGTATGATGGGTAGCAAAGGGATCCAATATAGGGGATATCAGTGCGCGTGCCGCATCCTCCGAAGATTGGTGTCTCGTAGTGCTCCCAGAAGCGCTCGGAAAACTCGAGGGCTACCTTGCATGCCGCGGCATAGGTGTATCGGTTGATGGCATTGGAGATGGTGGTCGGCAAACTGGGCAGACGCCAAGTCCTCAAGACGGCGAAGGGGGCGCTGACAACGACATAGTCATGCGAAGATGACTCGGTCTCACCGGAATTGGGCCACTGAAGCGTGAGCTTCTTGGACTCTTGAGAGTACCGGATGCGCTCAATCTTCCTCCCAAGCTTGAGATCGTCCTTGACGAGCGGCAGAAAAGAATTGGGTAGTCTGTTGAGACCGCCGTCGATCGTTCTCCAGGAGGCTGCAGTGAAGAAAAAGCCTTCATAAATAGTCTCCCAGAAGCTCACGGGGCGATTTGCTATCTGGTCAGTACTGTTGAGGCTGGCACCGAGTGCTTGAACTAGGTAAGAGAATTCCGACCACTGATCCCCAGGTCTACCATCAAGTCCGCCGTCGATCCACTCTCGGTGTGCCTTGAACATGTTCTGAGCCATCCGAACCGAAAAGTCCGGCCCGGGAAGATCGCCGTAGAGTTCCTGGAGGAGTTCCTCGACGGTGGGATCCAGCGCAGGTGAAGTGTTTGATCCATTTGCCTGAACCTGGGCTACTGTCGGTGGCAGTCCCGTTTCCAGCTTGGCGTCGTTAAAATAGTAGAAGCTGTTTGAGTTCCACTGGATCCAGTTCACAAAGTCAACACTCAAGTCTCGATCATTGCCATTAAGACGGTTCATCTCTGCGGCGAGATCAAACACTAGGTGATGATCGTTGATATTGAGCGTCTCGTTGCTAATGGGGTCCTGGTAGGTCGCGGGAAATCGCATTGCGCCCATTTCTTGATATGAGTAGTCAAAGGAACCGCCAGTCAAGTACGCAGTTCGGATTCGGCCGCCAACTCGCTGGCTCGCTTCGACAAGAGTCAGGTTGGTGAAGCCAGCCTGCGAAAGCACGAGGTAGGTCATCAGGCCGGACATGCCAGCTCCGACAATGGCAATGTCCTTTTGTTTGGCCGCCTCCACGTTGACGGGTGAAGGCTGCTTCTGTGAAAGCAGTTCAACTCCATCGAACCACGGTCCTAGGGGGTCGATCCCGCTTGCATTGGTCATGGGAATACCTGCACCTGCATCGAGAAGTTGATGTCAGCACGAGTCCAGTACATTCACAGATATCGCAAGCCAATCTCACAGGTGCTCCTCTTGCGAGGATTCCGCCTCCTGACTCTGTGGAGCTTCTGAGCGTCGCTTCTCCCAACCAAATCTCCAGAAGCGTTCCATGCAGAGATGCAGCCACCATTCTCGGCGCCTTTTGGGATGATCCACACAAGGCGAGAGGCTTCCGAGACGGGAAAGAGGCCAATAGAGTGGTGGGCATCTTCGTCCGACTCGGCATGGCAGGACCCGTATGAGAAGTGAACTGCACCCTCGACCGGCTCGTTGTAGGAGAGGTGTATGTTGGCCAAATGGGACGTCAGGTCGCCCCTGGTCTCCAGCTGAATTGGCAAGGAGCTGGTGGCACCGAGCACTGGGCTCGCCCAAAGGGCGGCTTTGAGGAATGACGAAACCATTGGAGCACGGCCAGATCCTGAGCCTGAGACCAGACGTGAGACAGGACGGAAAGAGACATAGAATACGGATGGCATACGTGCCTTTTATACGCCATCCGGACCTCTGTTAACATCCTTCCAAATATGTAAAGGGCCCCCGCCCTGGGCATGCACGCTTATCGCATGTTGGATAATCATTGTAGGTCTGGGGACATTCCAGCCTTCGAGTAAGCCTGCGATAAGCGCATCGATGGCATGTTGGTGGCCGAGAACCCAGGACAAGAGGCCCCTGTCGGCCGTATGAAGACCCTTTGCTCCGAGGGCAACAGGGGTATTGTTCCCGCAATGAGGGTGCAAAGAACTTTCTTCAGGTGCTTCGAAACGTGATATAATAGGCCGACAAGTTGAGAATAGAAATTCCCTTAACTCCGTGTTTCGTGGCCCTCGACCGGCAGGCCTCTCCGTTTAGGCGCATTCCACAGATCGCCAACGGATTTGATTCCCATTGACAAAGTCAGAGGTTGATTTGACAGCCAGGCTGACCTGATCAATGTTTGATGACAGTTCGTAAGGTCCACCCGTCGATGGCGCGGCTGGCCAGTTCTGCTGTACGGAAGAACAATGGGGGATATTACGGCATAAGGCAAGGTTGAATTCGACGATTTCGATCCTGGAGCCTCCAGTGGTCCCATATTCGACTTCCGGGAGGCTCTTTGCGCCGACAAAAAGGATCTTGTGCAAGCCAAGCAAGACTCCCGATCACGGGGTGACGAGGTTCCGGGTCTGCCAAGAGGCCTCGACCCCATTGAATGGCCTCATCAAGATTTTTTCTTTCTCGATCGTCGTCTTTCATTGCATGTCAATTGTTGTACGTAAGGCGCGCCCAGCAATGATTTGTAAAGCAAAAGTTCCCTCAGCTTTCCATGAAGAGGAAGATTTCCGAATAGTTGCATTAGGGCTGCCTGCAAGCTCCTCCCTCCTCGCGGGTAGGAGCAGCTTCCCCGCCACAGTGTGGGGTCCTTAACATGGCAAGAGGCGACGGGGAAAAATAAGCTTGTACCTTCCTCCCATTCTCCATTGTCCCTGACTGTGGAGGTTGTAGGGGAAATAGAAAGCAACAGTGCCAGGTTGTATTAGCCAAGTTGCAACTCATTGGAGAGTGGTGAATTTCGGGGCATTTCCTCTCTTTGCCGCACCACAGCTAAAATCACCCATGCTTTTAATCCCCTTGTCAATCCCCAACCTCCCATCTTCCTCCTCTTACTAAGTACCCCCAATCGCAGACCGAGACAGCATGTCTTCTGATGCCCCACAAGCCACTGAACCCCCGCCGTGGTGGGCAGCTTTCCCGGAAGTCCAGGCATCGTGTGCGCGATTAGAAGCTTCAGAAGTTCTCGAGCTGCTGGAACAGGATGCAGCCGCTTCGGATGCTGCGGCCCGGGATTTTCTGCTGGTCGATGTCCGCCGAACCGACTGGGAGGGCGGAACCATCTCGACATCCCTGAACTTGCCTGCCCAGTCCTTCTACCAGACCAGGGCCACCTTGCATAGACTCTGCAAGCAGGCTGGTGTCAAGAGAATCATTTTTTACTGTGGTGAGTAGCACCGTCACGCCACATCGGACTCGCAGAAACATCTCACATTTTGTACGAATCAGGCAGCTCCAATGGTCGGGGTCCTAGATGTGCTGGCTGGATGCAGGACTATCTCGATACGGTAGGTGACAAGAGCATCTCGGCCGTTATCTTGAAGGGCGGCATCAAGGGCTGGCAAAAGTCTTTCGGCGGCAAGCTGATGGACTTTTATGACGAAAAGGCCTGGACCACGGAGAGCAAGTAGGGAAAGATGGTCCTTGGCCATGCAATCAATGGTCTCTCGGGGTATATCCTTTCTTGATGCCTAGCAAGACATGTGTCATTTGCTCCCAATTTTCAAGTCTCCATCCTCCACAAACGCCAAACAAAAAATGGTCATATCAGGTCCGCCCATGGTGATCTTCCACATCGTCAGCCGTGATTATCGCTGTTGACGGTCGTCGCCGCCGATCCTCTCCAGAGCCTCGAGCATCACAACCGAGTTACCGCGAATGACCTGGCAGAATTAGCATCCAACGGCAGTCTCTCTTGCAGGGAACAACTTACCACCATGCCCAAACCGACCTTTTCACCGCCCTCCTTCTCCTCCACCGCCTCATCCAGTACAATGTTCAGGAACACCTGCGCACACCATAAGTATCTTTTGTCGAACAGAGGGAATCCAGACTCTTACATCGTAGCCTCGCAGGACGCCAATAACCTTGCGGCTTCCGTTCAGCTGCACGAACAGTCGCTTGTCGAGATACTAGAGATGCATTAGCTGACTGGTTCCATTGGCACAATTCCTCCCGACATGCGTGTTCCAAGCTTCTGTTGTAATCAGATAGGCCGGCGCGACTCCCTCGAATAGCATACCTTCTTGAGTTCAGGCTGTGCGGGCGCCATTGTGAAGAATTATTGTATAGAGATGAGCTCGCTGGGATCTCGTCGAGAGGGGTTTCTTTGGACCGGACGTCTTCGGCGTGTTGACGTCGAACAAAAATTTGTATCGCTAGCTCGTTCCGGAATTATGACAACAGCAATCGGCGTAGATACGTGGTTGTCGATATTGATCCTACACGCGCTGCTAGGTAGAAGTGGTGAGGATTGAGCTTTGGTGATAGCCAATTTCAGGTCACGTGGTGATAAGATTTACATATCGCAACTATCCGTCATTCTTCTCCAGGCTCCCAAGCATTCTTCAATTCCACATGCATTTCAAAGCGCAATGAGTTCATTCGGCGCAAAGCGCAAAGCGCGCGTCATCAAGGTCGACGATGATGACTCGGGACACGACAATCCCGCCCCCGCGGCTGACGAGGGCAGTTCTTCTGAAGGTATGTCTTGCGCCTCCATCGTTAGTACAAGGCGGCTGATCGAGGTCAAGGCTGACCGTGACCGTGACAGACGTATCCAGACCGATATTTAGCTCCAAATCCAGCAAAAAATCATTTCGCCAGTCAGGGTTGAGGAGGACGTTGAATGCCAACGACGGAGATGAAACGGCAAACGGCAACGAAGCCCCAAAGGACGAGGAAGATGATGGACCAGTGGTTGTTCGTCCAAGCGCCGGTCGCGCGTCCTCGATGAAAAAGAAGCGGCCACCGAAAACTTCGCGATTATCATTTGGCGGAGACGCCGACACCGCCGCTCTCGATACGGACGAACCAATTGCTCTGAAAAAAGTACCACTCGGCCAGCAAGTTCTAGAGAACAGCGCACTAAAGAAAGGCCTCTCCAACAGAGGCTTGCCGCTTCGTTCATCACGGGACGACGAGGACAGGCCCAAGTACAGCAAAGAGTACTTGGAAGAATTGCAGTCATCCACCCCCAATACCCCTCACAATGCCTCATCGTTGGCCTCAGAAATGGGAGACGAGATGGAACTGGATCCGTCAGAGCTGGAGGGAGCGCTTGTCGTGGAGACACACGAGGCTCCTCCGGTGCCCAGTCATCGCACAGAAATTCTAACCGACGCGGAAATACGCGAGAGAAAGGAGCGCCGAGCACGATTAGCAAAAGAAGAGAACTTTTTGTCTGTGGAGGATGACGATGAGGATGACGACGATCGCCTTGGTCAAAAGAAGAAGAAAGATAATACCCGCTTGGTGGCAGAGGACGAAGACATTGGTGAAGGTTTCGACAACTTTGTGGAGGATGGTGGTCTGTCACTGGGCAAGCGAGCCGAGAAGGAGCGGCGGAAACGCGAGCGCCAGCAGATGGCAGAGATGATCAATGCTGCCGAGGGCCACTCATCCGACTCGTCAGACGACAGCGACGCCGAACGCCGCATCGCGTACGAATCAGCGCAGACCCGAGCGGGCATGGACGGCATGAAGAAGCTGCGCAAAGATCCTGCGCAAGAGCTGCTTCAAGTGCCCCCCAAAATCACACCTCTACCCAGCCTGGCCGAGTGTCTTTCGAAATTGCAGGCGACCATCAAGAGCATGCAAGTAGATATCCAGGCCAAGAGCTTCAAGGTAGAGCAGTTGAAGCTGGAGAGGGGTGAGATTGACAAGAGGGAGGCTGAGGTACAGGCGCTGTTGGATGAAACGGGCAAGAAATACCAAGAAGCCATGGGCCAAGGGAAGACGGAATCTGTCGTGATTTCTGAGAATACAGCGTCTCTTGATCTCATTGGCGAGAGGGGTCTGGAGAGTCTAGGTGCTACACCAAAGGCGTCGGCCGGTGAAGCAGACACATAGAGTCAGAAGCTTTTGATTAATAGATGGCCACCCACACGGACGAATACCTCCTGGAGCTTTACAAAGTAGAAGGTCACTCACTGACTGTCAAACCAGCGAGCTCAGTTTTATATGAGAAGATGAGCGACATGCCAACACACACATAAGGAATGCAAAGAGGATGCGCACAATATGGACAAAGTGAGCATAGCGTACTTGGCCTGTCAGCGTCTCACTTTATTGTGACTTCAGATTACCATACACAAGACCATCCTCCATGTTGGCAAACAACAACGCCCAGGCATCATGCAGCAGGCTCTTCCTCCCGTACCACGGCCCCTCGTTGGTCACCTTGGGCATCCTGTCGGCCGCCTTGACAAAGTAGTTGCTGGAGGTGTTGACGGCCAGCATCTGCGGCATGCCCTTCCTCTTCTCAATGACGGGCACGACGCTCGTGGCCTTCTTCTTCTCCATGTGCCGCACGACGCGCACTGCCATCTGCGTCATGGCGGCGGCGCCCGGCGTGAATGTGGACGTCGTGTAGCCCATCATGAAGACCATGTTGGGCAGCGAGTCGAGCATGCAGCCGCGCCATGAGTAGTGCTTGCCCGCATCGATCTCCTGGCCATCCACGATGGGCTTGACGCCGCCGAGCAGCTGGAAGTATAGGCCCGTCGCCGTGATGATGATGTCGGTCTCGAGCTTGCGTCCCGATTTGAGCAGGATCCCGTCGGCCGTCACGGCATCCACAACGTCGGTCACAATATCGCAGTTATCTCGGTGCAGGGCCTTGAAGTAATCGCCCTCTGGACTCATGCAGAGCCGCTGATCAAATGGGTTGTAGCGCGGGTTGAAGTGGACGTCGACGTCGATGTCCTTGGGGAGCTCCGATTTCATCTCAAATCTGAGGAGCGCCCTCGCCGCTCGGGGGAAGCTCAGCATGAAGTTGATCATGAGGAACTCGTAGATGTTGTCCCTCACCCAGCAGAACCAGTGCACCCAAACGACGGGGAGCAGCATCCGGAGCATTTCATCAAACCTGGAGCGGTTGTTGATGACGGCCACGTAGGATGGGCTGCGCTGCAGCACCGTAACCTGCTTTGCCTTGTCCACGAGGTTGGGGACGAGGGTGACGCTGGTGGCTCCGGATCCAACAATGACGATGCGCTTGCCGGTGTAGTCGAGATCCTCGGGCCACCACTGAGGGTGCACGACCTGGCCCTCAAACTTTTCGAGCCCGGGTATCTCGACGGGGAAGCTGCGCTCGTACGAGTAGTAGCCCGTGCAGCTCAAAATGACGTTAGCCGTGAGCACCTTGGGCTGGCCATCGACATCGACGTCTATGCGCCACTGGTGCGTCTCGCTGCTCCATTCGCAGCCCACCATGCGGTGCTTGAAGAGGATCTTATCGTAGGACCCGTCGGCGCGCGAGGCGTCCTCGATGTACCTGGCAATCTGCGGGCCCAGGGCGACCTTGTTGGGCAGCGTCCAGGGGTACCACGGCAGGCCGAACGTCGTGATGTGCGAGTCGGACCGGAAGCCCGGGTAGCGGAAGAAGCTCCAAGTGCCGCCGATCACGTCGCGCGCCTCGAGGATGGTGAGCTTGCGGTGCGGGAACTTGCGGCGGAAGACGTGCGCGGCGTTGATGCCGGTCAGCCCGGCCCCGAGGATGACGAGGTCGTGGTCTTCAGTGGGCGTCGCCATTATTTTGGTTGTTCGCCTTGGTGGTGTTTTCCTCTGGCGGGTTGATGGGGGAGTTAGGCGCATGGGAGACCTGCCTACTAAATAAGGCGCTCCCAGGGCATGTCCACATCAGGAACATGCCCATCACATGGCAAACAACAGCAAGTGTGCATATCGGGCTGATGAGACTTTATCGTATAATGCCTATTCTGGAGGTTGTTTGTTCGGCACAATCCTACGATAGTCCAATAATGCATCCTGATTGACCTATTTCGGGATAGTGTGACAATATTACTTGAACTCTCCTGCCACCTGCGGTGCCTTCCTCCTTGCACCTTCTTGGAACTGACAAGCCAAGGCCTATTCTTTCCCCAGCATGAGAAAACACAATCAACAGAGTGGCTGCATGAGAAGGCAACAACTAGCTCGATGCCCCAGGCACCAACCGTCCAGCTCGTCACTAATCGTGATTTCGTCTCATCGCCCTGTGCTGGTCCGTCGCCAAACGTCGGTTTATGCGAAAACCCTCTCTCAATCTCAGACAAAAGACTTTGGCAGTATGTCTTGGGACCATGCTTTCACCCGCTGAGACCTCCCTGCCGGTCACGTCGTTTGCGTCTCTGGCGCATCGCCATCATGCGATTCCTGATGGCATTGTCTCAGCCCTCACTTGAGTCGTCAAGAACAAAGCTTAACTGGTGCCAGTGGTCTTGCCCAGCACATGGCAAGGCATTGACTGCCTCGCATAGGAGCTGGTCGACGCAGACCCGGATCCTTGGCTTACCGACGTCGAATATTTTCTGAAGCAGCTTGCGGCGAAAGATCGTGCTGTCTTGGACGTAGTATACACCCCCATGGCAGCCAGGCCAGCTCATCCCTGAATTACTTGGCTGCATTGAAGCGCGAATACGACGCCTTCGCAGTCTTGGCGAATGAGGAGCGAGCCGATCGTTGTGCCACCCTTCAATCGAGCACATACCAAGGCGAACCTGCAAACCAAGACTTCGAGGCAAACTGCTGAGTTTGAGGGTCCGAGTAATAAGTGTTTTTATTGGCTAATGTGCGGTTCGTCACAACAAGCGATAGAGCCTGGAGACCACCATCGGTTCACAGAAGCGTCGAAAGGCCTTAGGGCCAGGCTTTTTTCTTATTTTTATTTTTATTTTATTTAAAAAAAAAAATCGAGATACAAGGCACTGCTTGGACTTGGAGCATGAAAACTCTCATGCCGTCTACGATCTTGGTAGTTTTCATGGCTGTTTTTCTCGCAAACATCGCTTATCAGAGATGAGGAGTTTGTCTGACGCAAAGTGGTGAGAGGGTCAGTCCCTCCCCGTTGACGAGTATGCCTTACGTCTGCGTCGCCCGCCAACTTTTCATAACTGGTCCTGCAAGGCTCCGAGGCTCTGCAGCTGCAAGCGAACAACTTCGAATTGTTTCGAACCAAGTCTGCCGGCGGCACGTCGATTTGCGGCGGCTATAGCATTTGAGGGTGTGTAGGCCCTCCAAGGCTCAACTATCTTGCAGGCAGCAGTGACGACGAGCACCTCCACGTGAACTCAACAAAGGCCTGATGAGACGTATTCCCAGGAATCAAGGAGCGCCGTACCCGCAGGAGTCACTGCCATTGGCTTTTGGTATCCGGCCTCCGTCCATCAGATACCCAAACTCTCACCGGATCTGCCCAAGTTGTTGGTTCATGAGGCATCGAGGCGGTGTGACTCCACGATGCATCGCTTACGCATATGAGCAATGCCTCTCAGAGCTGCGCATGGTTGGGCAGGCTTTCCGTGGGGTTGTTCTCGGCCTCCTCCCTGTGACGTTGCCAGCGGAGCGAGAAGCTTCGATGCTGCCTTGTCGAAAGAGACCGCAATGGTTCGCAAGCGTGTCCCATTCGAAGTATAAGAAGGTGGGTGTCTTCCGCGATGAAAGAAACTTGAGCTTCACCAGTGCGTCGATTCAAAGCAATCCACAGCTCCTCGTTCTCTCACACCCTTTACTACAAACATACACAACCTCCAGCCCGCAATCCACGTTTGTGGCCGTTCCAGTACCAAGTAAGTGCTCCCTCTTTCCCACCGATGCCTCAAACTGTTATTCTAACCGAACCCGAGGCCTCTTGTCGCGCTGAATATGTCTCGGAGACACCATCGTGATGATCGTTCAAGAAGACCCCACCACAGTAGGGGATCAAGCTCCCGTGGTACGGGGCAACAGGACGAATATGGAGACGATTATGATTATGAAGCTCAAGACGACAGCGGGCAGCACCATGGAACCGGTCAGAACGAAAGCTACACCACCCCTTACGCCGCAGCCCAGACGTCCCAGGATCAACATCATTAGAGAACCGATCCAGAGATTCCTGGGGGCGTGGTCGCACATTCACAGGCTGCTCATGGCTATCCAGGTGACGGGACCATCGACCCACGATTGCTTGTTGCTTCACAAGAGACTGCTCCGCATTATGATCAAGGCTACCAGGACCAGTCTGATGGTAGGCAGCGAACCTCGCGTCCATTTTACAACATAGGCCTGACCTCTTACTAGCCGGCCCCTCTTCCGCCCGGAACACGCAGGTTCCTTGCCCCGAATGTGGCACAATGCGCAATGCAGGGCGGGATTTCAAGTAAGGACCCGAATGATGCGGTCGTGTTTCACTTCTAACAGTCGCGCAGTCGGCATCAGAGAACTCATGATAGACCTGTCGAATGTGAAGCCGAACCACCGTGCGGGTACACCTGTGCTCAAAATAGGGACATGAGACGACATTACTGGACACGCCATCGCACCTGGGCCGAGCTGCACGGCATTCCGCCTGTTGGGAAGCCGTGCGACGAGTGTTCGCACATTGCGGCACGTAAGGACCACCTCACTAAGCACAAGAAGCGACATCACAAGAAATAGTGTGGTATCGCTCTGGCTTGGAGGATGGTTGCGCCGACGTCGGACCGAGTCTCGGATGCTGTGAGAAGTCACTGGTTTACGATGAGAGTTGTCTTTGCTATGCCGTCTTGTCTTGTCCTGTTTTACACACCCCTCGCTCATTTTGCGCATTGTTGATTTAGCTTTCGAGATAGTTTTGTTTTGATCTAGGTTTCTTATCATTCTTACTGTTTCCTTCAGACTTTCCAGATGATCAATTCGTGTAGTCAACAGACTACATCAAGACTAGTGCTGGTCATGGTTGCTAAATCAGTATCTGGGCGCAAGCTAACAAGAATAAGTCGTCCCAGAGAGATATTGGAAGTTCCCCATCAGTCGCTGTGAAGCTCGGTCGGCACCTCGGGCCGCAACTGCGAGGCTTGCGGAAAGCCATGGCACGATAGTCTGTTGAGGGACATGGTCTGTCAGGATGAGTTAGTTGATGGGGGTTGAATGAGCATCGGAGCCACAATGGAGATAGTCCACTTGCAGCCCCACGGAGAGCATCGTCAGATGTCTCTACCTTGGCTCTCCCCACGCCCCAAGCGCTGGATCATGTCCGGCAAAATACCCAGACCAAGCACAGAGCCGGCTTATGACCGGCTGAACTGCGCTACTGCCACGGCTCAAGACCGGCTCGCGGGGTTCGCTTAAACCTCATGCATCCTGAGCCCCGGAGCTTGTGGGCGATGGATCCACTAATCCGTGCTGCTAGGCGTTCGTGTGGCAGAGGCGCCCTCCATACCATCCTCCATTCTCCGAGCCAAGGGGATTCTCCGGCCTGGATCTGGATATCTCACCCATGATGCGTGTCACAGCAGCAGGAATACCTTGGCAAGGTAACATGCCAGCGGATCCTCCTCCCTCTCTCCTCCGGGAGGTATATCCCCGGCTACCTCCCGGCCCTCTGGATTCAAAGGACAGCTCTGGTTCTTTGCCTTCAACCATCCACACTACTCGGCACTATGCATTCTGTTAATCTGGGTGAGGTGCTGGCCAAGTTGACTCTGGAAGAGAAGGTAAGCTGCATGGCTTTATTCATACCATTCACATGGTCATACTTGATATGCCTTGATGCACGTTTGCTAATACCCATGCATAGGCTTCCCTTCTTGCTGGTGCCAACTTCTGGGAGACTGTTCCCATCGATTCCAAGGGCGTGCCCAAGGTAAAGGTCAGTGATGGACCCAATGGCGCTCGAGGAGATTCCTTTGCCGGCGGAATCACTGCTGCATGCTTCCCAGCCGCCTCTTGCATGGCCTCTACATTCGATGTCAGCCTCGCAAAGCGTGTCGGCACAGCAATTGCCGAAGAGACCAAGACAAAGGGCGCTCGGTGCCTCCTCGGCCCTACCATGTGTCTGCACAGGCATCCTCTCGGAGGCCGGAACTTTGAGAGCTTCTCCGAGGACCCCTACCTGACTGGCAAGATGGCTGCCCGCGTTGTCGAGGGTCTTCAAGGGCAGGGTATCGCTGCGACCATCAAGCACTTTGCCATCAACGAGCAAGAGACGGAACGCATGACGGTCAACGAGACCGTCGGGATCCGCGCTCTGAGAGAGCTCTATCTTAAGCCGTTTGAGATGGCTGTCAAGGAAGCTAACCCATGGGCTGTCATGACGGCGTACAACATGGTCAACGGAAATCACTGCGACTCAAATGAGTACCTTCTGAAGGAAGTTCTTCGCGGAGACTGGGGCTGGGATGGCCTGGTAATGAGTGATTGGGGCGGTGTGAATTCGACGGCGGAAGCCCTCAATGCTGGCCTGGATCTCGAGATGCCTGGCCCAACCATCTGGCGAAAGGTTGAGGACGTTGTCGCTGCTGTCCAAGCAGGCAAGGTGACCGAGGCAACCATCAACGAGCGTGCTATGCGTGTCCTCCAATTCCTGGCACGTCTCAAGTGCTTCGAGGACCCCACGATTCCGGACGAAAGAGCCGTCAACAAGCCCGAACACCAGGCTCTCATCAGGGAGGCAGGTGCCAAGGGCATGGTGCTGTTGAAGAATGAGGGAGACGTTTTGCCCCTTTCTAAAGAGAGGGTTCAGGGCAAGAGGATTGCTCTCCTCGGCCACGCCAAGAGTGCTCTCGCACATGGCGGCGGCAGCGCCTCGGTCAATGCTCACTATAAGGTGACTCCTTGGGATGCCATGCACACTGCTTTGGGCGACAGTGTCGAGTTTACTTACGCAAAGGGTGCGTATCGGCCGTCAATACATACTTGCATAGCAATCGTAGACTGACTGCTCCCTACAGGTGCCGATACACTCCGCAATCTCCCACCAATCACCGACAACGTGGTTGGCCTTGACGGCAAAAAGGGCTTCAGTAGGAAGCTGTATGAGCCTGGGTCCTCAGAGCCTGTCGAGGTGAAACATGGACTCGCCAGTGCTGATGTAGACATCTTGAACTCTTTTGATTTCATCAACAAGGATGTCAGCTTGGAGGGAACGTTTACGCCTGCTGTGACCGACGACTATTATTTTGCCCTGTCTGGCATAGGCCCCAGCACTCTGCTCATCGACGGAAAGGTCATCGCAGAGCAGAAGACGAACTGCCCGGATCCCATGGGCTATCTCTTCGGTGGCGCCCCGGGCGAAAATCATAAGGTGTCTCTGGAAGCCGGACAACAATACAAGATCTTCGTCCGAACAGCGCCCCCGACTGCGGGTGATGCTGCTGCCATTGGCATCCTAGCTGGGCACGTCGGCGTGCGTTGCGGCCACATGACCGTCACGGAACATGACAAGGACTATGTCGCTGAAGCAATTGAGGTTGCCAAGGCGGCCGACGTGGCTGTTATATTTACTGGTCATGAGGCGTTTTGGGAGACAGAAGGCCAGGACCAGCAGAGCTTTAACCTACCCAAGGACGGCAGCCAAGACGAGCTGGTGGCAGCTGTTGCTGCAGTTAACCCAAACACCATCGTCGTCAACTCAACCGGTGTAGCCGTGGCCATGCCTTGGGTGGACAAGGTCCAAGCAGTCATCCAGGCTTGGTTCTCTGGCCAGGAGTGCGGCAACTCGATTGCCGATGTCCTGACAGGTGCACTGAACCCTGAGGGCCACCTGACATGCACGTTCCCCAAGAAACTGGAAGACTGCCCTGCCCACGGCAACTTCCCCGGCGAGGTCGTGAACGGCCGGCTCGAGGTCAAGTACGAGGAGGGTGTGTTTGTGGGATACCGACACTTTGATCGTCTGCCGGCGGACAAGGTCCAGTTCCCCTTTGGGTTTGGTCTTTCTTACACAACCTTTGATTACTCCGATTTGACGGTGGGCAGAGCGGGCGATGACTTTACTGTCCACGTCAAGGTCACCAACACTGGCAAGCTGGCGGGTGCCGTTGCTGTGCAGGTGTATGTCGGCCAGGCCCAGGCGCCCAAGGAGGATCCGCTCAAGGTTCTTGCGGCGTTCGAAAAGGTGACGCTTCAGCCGGGGCAGGCAGAGTCGGTAGCTCTCCCGGTGAGCAGCAGGGATATTGCCTTCTTTGATGAGACGGCCAACCAGTGGGTGGTCAGGGGTGGTAATTACAAGTTCATGGTGGCAAAGTCGTCTCAGGACGTTGTCCTGGAGGCCCCGGTGGCCATCGCGCAAAAGACGTACGCTCCATAGGATTTGTGTCTCGTGAGGGAATAATGACGAGACAGTAGCCGTGTAGATAGATGATGTACCATGGATAAAGTGGTATGGGATGTAAGTAGATATGAGAACACGAATGAAACAAGATGACGGCCTTTGAGCTGCCAAGATGTCTTACAAAGAGCCTGGGTCAAGCCGATTCGTTGTCCTGCCTGTGCTGGAGCTGGGATGAGCCCAATGCGCGTACGAGTGCAGCGGATCGGTCGGCCCCCAGCCAGCGTGTATTACTCCATTTCCGTGGTGATGGCAGCGATGAAGTCAAAGTTGAAATTGGCCTCGCGACAAACATTCGGCACTGGCGGGGAGTTTGTGTCCCCACACAAGCTGAGGCCAATCACGGCAAGGCGGCGGGGTTGTCCATCGAAAGAGCTAGAAGGCAGAGCTGCATTCTATCCCCCACTATGGATTCGTGTGAAGCCGCAGTATCTTTTCAGCGGCTACTCGCTGCCTTGACCTTCTTTGACTTTCCCTCCGACCTACGTACGAGGTTTTGAAAATACTCGCGACATTGACTGAGGAACATCTACGTGCTCTTCAAGTACTCGATTTTCTGTTTCTTGGCTGAGCTACACTTCCCTAGAAGTGCCCTGCCTGTACATTCAAGATGGCTTCTGCGGACGAGCTCAAGGCTCTGGGAAACAAGGCCATTGCCGACAAGAACTTTGACGAGGCCATGTAAGTAGCTATTCTCGGTTGCAAACCAGCCTGTAGTGCCTGGGTAATGCTGACTTGCTCAAAGTGACAAGTTCACCCAGGCCATTGCCCTCCAGGCCGACAACCACATCCTCTACAGCAACCGCTCCGCCGCCTATGCTTCTAAGAAGGACTGGGACAACGCACTACAAGATGCAGAGAAGACGGTCCAGCTGAAGCCTGACTGGCCCAAGGGCTACGGTCGCAAGGGTGCCGCCCTCCACGGAAAGGGCGACCTGCTCGGCGCAAACGATGCCTATGAGGACGGTCTGAAGTACGATGCGAACAATGCGCAGCTGAAGAGTGGTCTTGCCTCTGTGCAGAAGGCTATGCAGCAGGAGTCTGGTAGGTTTTGGCTTCACAAACCCACGGCTATGGAGCATACAAACTGACTGTTTTCCTAGGCGGAGCAGACCCTATGGGCGGAATTGGCCAGATGTTCAGCGACCCCAACATGATCCAGAAGCTGGCATCCAACCCCAAGACGAGCTCGCTGCTCGCCGACCCGGCTTTCATGGCCAAGCTTCAGGCCATCAAGCAGAACCCCCAGAACGCTCAGGATATCTTCTCCGACCCCAGGATGATCCAGGTCCTGGGTGTCCTGATGGGTGTGGACATGGAGATGCGCGACACCGACCCCCGCACACAGGATACCAGCATGCCCGACGCACCCCCGGAGCCTCCCAAGCCTCAGGCCCCGAAGAAGGCCCCCGAGCCCGAGCCCGCACCTGAGCCCGAGGAGCTGGACGAGGAGGCGCTTGAGAAGAAGAAGAATAAGGAAGAGGCCGACAAGGAGAAGGCATTGGGTACGGAGAACTACAAGAAGCGCAACTTCGACGAGGCCATTGCGCACTACTCCAAGGCTTGGGAGCTCTACAAGGACATCACCTACCTCAACAACCTCGGCGCCGCCTACTACGAGAAGGGCGACTACGACAAGTGCATTGAGGCCTGCACCAAGGCCATCGAGGAAGGCCGCGTCATCTACGCCGACTTCAAGCTGATCGCCAAGAGCTACGCCCGCATTGGCACGGCCTATGAGAAGAAGGGCGACCTGGCTCTGGCAGTCGAGAACTACAACAAGTCCCTGACAGAGCACCGCACGCCCGACGTCCTCAACAAGCTCCGCGCAGCTGAGCGAGCCAAGACCGAGGCGGCCAAGCAGGCCTACATTGACCCCGCCAAGGCCGAGGAGGCCCGCGAGGAAGGTAACAAGAAGTTCAAGGAGAACGACTTCCCCGGCGCCGTGGCCGCCTACAGCGAGATGATCAAGCGCGCACCCCAGGACCCCCGCGGCTACAGCAACCGCGCTGCCGCCTTCATCAAGCTGTTCGAGTTCCCCAGCGCCCTGGACGACTGCAATCAGGCCATCAAGATGGACCCCAAGTTCATCCGCGCCTACATCCGCAAGGCCCAGGCGTACTTTGGCATGAGGAAATACTCGGAGTGCGTGGACGCGTGCGCCGAGGCCCAGGAGGTGGACGCACAGTACCACAACGGCGCCAACGCTCGCGAGATTGAGCAGCAGCAGCAGAAGGCCTTCAGCGCCATGTACTCTGCCCGCGACAACGAGACGGAGGAGCAGACCCGCGAGCGACTGATGAACGACCCTGATGTGAGTATTCCCCGATTGATTGTGCATATTGCATCCGTTGGAGCTGCATGTGCTAACCGTTGCCTAGATCATGAGCATCATGCAGGACCCCGTCATGCAGTCCATTCTGCAGCAGGCACAGTCGGACCCCAGGGCCCTTCAGGAGCACATGTCGAACCCGAGCGTGAGGTCCAAGATCCAGAAGCTCATGGCTGCGGGCGTGATTCGGGTTGGCAGGTAAAGGGGCAAGGAGGAGACGGCAAGGGATGGAAGTCGAGCGGCTGTGTAAATACCATGATTCGCTTGGGGCGGACTCATTTTTCTCATAGTATCTGACTTATGTTAATGAGATTACGATCCAAATCAGAAGCATGTCTTGGGATGTGTTAAAAAGTGGACGGTGTATGTGTTTTGTCGAGAGGTGCGAGATACATAGGGAGACACGATCAAATGAATGGTTTACTGATGTTTCTCGTTAATCCATCCATGTTTTTGCTTCTTAGGTCTGTCTCATGGCCCCGAAGGGTACAGCCTAAGCCCTAGAAGGACCCCGGGTCTCCACTTGTTCCCACTGAAGAGATCTGGGTGCCACTAAAACCGCCATCTGCAACCTGGTTAAGGGGGGGGCGCCAAGCCAGAATTACACAATGGGTTGTTTGGTCTGTGACGCAGTTTCCGGCGACGCTTGGTCGCCCGAAAAGGAAAGGGGAAGTCCCCCAAGCTCGCATTCCGTACATCGTACACGTACGCAGATCCATCCTTCCAGACACGGCAGTATTGCAGTTTCAACCCAGTTTTCTCACCAATTCTGTTTCTGCGCGTTTCTCACCACCTCGATATGATTTTGGCCGCGACGACATTGCCGCGGCAGACTCCTCCTATACGCCCAAGATGAGTGGCCCTACAGGTATGTTGATTGATGCCCATCCGCCAGCGCAACATTTTTTAATGCTGACGTCGTCTTCCCATCTGCAGACGAATCGTGGTCCTCTGTCTCGACACAGCTTCTCCTCGCAGAACTCCGGCGACGACGGGAAAATGGCGACAACGAGCGGCCGGCGTGCGGTACACCCGATAGGGGTTGGTACGATACCGCTGGGCATGTGGCTGCTCTGTTCATAATCTTGACATTGAGCACGGCTGGTGAGGACTCCCCAGCAAACAGCGCCTCCAGATTGGGCGTTTCGCTAACCGATATGCCTCCGGACAGCTTGCGGGTTTCCTCTGCTATCGCGACGCACTGCGACGGGCCGGCGACGAAAAGCCATCATCTTCTACTGCCAGCACGCAGGCACTGGCGTACTCATCGCCACGGCCTTTGTTCATCTACTACCGACAGCGTTCCAGTCCCTCAACGATCCGTGTCTTCCGCCATTCTTCAACCAAGGATATCCGCCACTTCCCGGCGTGATTGCCATGATCGCCGCCATCACAGTCGTTGGCGTCGAGTCGTACCTCACTGCCCGGGGTGCCGGACACTCGCATTCACACCACCATGGCTGGGATGACGACGACGCCGCCGACGAATACCACGACGAGCACCTACATGAAATGAGTGGACTCAGACAGAGAACTGCTGGCGAACAGGGATTGCCAGTCTCGAACGCAGGTGATGCCGAGTCTACAAGTGGCTTGGTAGCTGGCGCATCCCCCCTGCCTGTTTCGTCGTCCCCTGCAACTCAGAACGCGGGGACAGCTCATGGAGATTTCGACGACGGCGATTCAGACCTCGCTCTCGAGGATGCCGAACTCACTCTCAATCTTGGTCACACAGGCAACGAAGACCGATATGCCTCCCTTAAGCCAGTTGGTGTCTCAGAGCCTTCAACGCCTCTTCCGATGGGACCGGAGGAGCGGAAGCGGCAGATGCTGCAGTGCATGCTCCTCGAGGCCGGCATCCTCTTTCACAGCGTTTTCATCGGCATGGCCATCTCGGTGGCCACAGGCCCAGCCTTTATAGTGTTTCTGGTGGCCATCGGCTTCCATCAGACGTTTGAGGGTCTGGCGCTGGGCAGCCGGATCGCAGCGATCCAGTTCTCGAGCCGGTCCATCAAGCCGTGGCTGATGGTGCTGGCATACGGCATGACGACACCCATCGGCCAGGCCATCGGGCTGATGGTGCACACCCTGTACGACCCCCAGAGCATGAGCGGGCTGTTGGTGGTGGGGTTCATGAACGCCATCTCAGCGGGTCTTTTGCTGTACGCAGGGCTGGTGCAGCTCCTGGCGGAAGACTTTCTGACCGAAAAGAGCTACCAAGTGTTGAAGGGCACGAAGCGCCTCCGAGCGTTCATTGCCGTCATCGCCGGCGCTACGCTCATGGCGGTGGTTGGAGCGTTTGCTTGAGCGGATAACTGGACCCGCAGACAAAGACATGGCTATGTCAATATTTCTACCGAGCATTGGAGCATGATTTGGCGTTCAGCGGACTGGCTATACGGGATATAGGATGGTTCAGAGGACAAGAACTCACTGTTGAATGGGATTTTCCACAAAGCGTTTTATGTAATTAAAAGTGGCTCTTTGGCTTTGTCTTACGAGGACCTTTTCTGAAGCGGATGCTATAAATTGGGCTACAGGTATTCATAAAGAGGTGCATCATTTGAAGTCTGCTTGCCTTGTATCTGCTCCGAGACGACGGGTGAAGAAGCTATCTTGTTCCAACGCGCTGGAGATCCGATTCAAGGTGGATCAGCCGGAATGGCCCACTCCAGCTGCCCACCGATCATTCCAGATGCCGCCATTGCACCATCGCTTTCACGGATTTGCTTGAAGCATCTCTAGACCCCGGACACCGATGGAGCCCGAACCCCGACTTGAGAAGCATGAGAGGTCGGCAGAGCCCAATTAGAAAGTGCCTGAAAGTAAGCTACCCACTCTGGTAGCTCAGGGTCCAATGACCGATTTTAGACTTGATGCATGGGAAGCAAGGAAGGAACGGGAGTCTATTCGAGCTTGCAGCAGGAGCTCTGGCAGCCGCCTTCCCGGACGCCGACGGCTTTATTGCATTCCCACGTGAAGCAGCTTGATCAGCCCATCATTGCCTTATCACCTCTATTGCATCAATTACCTACTAACTCGTGCCCCTCTCCCCCTCCTCGCCTTATCCCCCCTCCTTCTCCCTCCATTGCCCGTCTTTGTCATGTGGCCTCTCCGTCTCGCCATCTTTGTCGCCGTACAAGCTCTCCTCATTGGCGTCTTTGTCAATCGCGCACCGTTCATGATGGAATCGCAGCCTCGCCGTAAGATATGGGCCGACCAGCCCATGCGCCTCATTCCCACGCCGCAGTTCCAGACCAAGAAGAACGACATCTTCACCACGGGCGCCACCCACATGTGCCTCCTGCACAACTCCATCATCCGTGGCTTCAACTCCATCTACCTCCAAGCACCCCATGTCTATGATGGCGACAGAGCTCCCTTTGTTGGCTATGCCCTGACGTGGTTCCGCTTCGTCAAGTCGCACCATGATGACGAGGAGGCCAATCTCTTTACCAAGGTTGAGGATATTCTGGGAGACAAGGACATTTGGGCCGAGACGCACAAAGAACATGGTACGTGGGCCCTCCGGCTTTTTCAAAAGTACATGATTTGACTGAATGCTTTCAGAGTCATTCATGGCTGGTCTGCTCGAATACCACAAGTATCTCTCCGAGCTCCCCTCTCCTGCGGAGCTGAATTCGGCTGAGCTGCAGCGCATCATGGACTCCTTCCGCGAGCCCTTTGAGAACCACTTCCACCACGAGATCGACATCATTGCCGCTCTCGCTGACCATCCCAAGGCTCCCGCGCCCGGTTCCCCGGAAGCTGCGGCCGCATCCAACATCTTCAAGACGTGGGGCAAGGCCACCGTCTCCAAGGCCGGCACCAGCGACGTCGTGCCCTTCTTCCTGCTCAATCTCGACGGCACCTTCGAGGATGGAACATGGGCCAACTGGCCGCCAATGCCCTACCCTATCAAATGGGGCCTCATCAACGTTGCTGGTTTGTGGAATAGCGGCTTCTGGAAATTCTCCAGCTGTGATGCCAACGGTAAGCCTAAGGAGCTGTATGCTCAGGGGACCCACGATACCTGAACGGGACTGGCCCGACACTTCTGAATGATGAAGGATGTCGGTGCCCTCAATGAGCAGTTAGAATCGCCAAGCTCTCTGACATTGGCTGGGTTCTACGGAACTAGGACATACTATGTATTGTTGGGATTACTATCCGCTACCCCATATGGGGGATTGGATATTGACAAAGCTTTCACTTACTGAATCACACTATCGATACCGTGAACAAAGAACCTTGGTCTTTGGTCTTCACGTTCCACGAACGTGTCTACGTATGCTGTCTTTTCATACTATCAGAAAACAGAACGATCCCGCTACAACAGTCTTGCAGCCGGCACACGGCACTATTATTTAGTGCAGCCAACGAATTCACAGTCACTTGAACATGTTCATTCCATTAAGTACCCTCAGAAAGAGTTTTCATCTCTGTCCCTCACATCTTCTTCCTAATTCATTTGTTGAAGTTGCTGTCAGTAAACCAACAACGCACGAAAGCTACTTGCAATTCGACAGGCTGCGCCCGAGGGACTATGCAAAATGGGTTCCTGTTTCTCAGCAGATGACGGCTATCGGACAAGGAGGAGAGAGGTAGTATACTACGAATCAACTCGGACTCGCCACAGCCACCGAGGGACACCACGCCGCACGACAAGAGAAAGAGATAGGCAGATGCAACGAGAGCACGAGTTGTATCGCCATGAACAATATCGGAACGACAGAAAGGTTTCGAATTGGCTTCACCATGTCCAAGAACCGGATTCCGAAGTGCAGTGGGAGATGAGCGGACGTCGCGGACGTCGCGGACGTCGCGGACACCATGGACACCATGGACGTCGACGCCGCTGAAGCAGTCTATTTCCTGGATGCTCTGTTTGTCATGTCAGTTCCAGTGAAGTTACTCGTCTTTGAGCGACATGCTAATGGGTCTTAGGGCGTAGTGCCTCTTCGTCAGCAATGTCCCAACAAGCCTATACCACAGCGTACAACAGCCACTTGTAAGGGGCAGATGAGAAGCGCTGGCGTTCAAGGGGAATCTCGTACGTCAGTTATGCCACTACGACGTCAACAGTTCTACTGGTCTGTGGTCCTTGATCCAGACCGTGGGACAACTGCGTTGCATACATGCAGCATATGTTGATGATGTAGTTATTCTGACTCTTGGAGTTTTGTTAAGGTCACAGGTACGACTAGACCTAAACCATTGAAGAGGAGTCTGGAGTCTTGGGACATAAGGCCATCATATGGTAGGAAGAGCAGATTCGTGAATATTTGCCACAGGAGGATTACCTGGCATAGTGGGATGGATAGCTTGGCTGGCCCGAGAAGAGAAGCTCCCATGTCAGAAATGCAGGCCACGTTTTGACAGCAACTCGAAGCCACTACGAATCGATGCGTCTGCCCGCCTCTGTCTTTGATGAACAAAACCGACTCCTTTTGTGCCTGATTGCTCCCGAGAAGCTAGGAGACACCGTGGTTAGTCACGGACACCGCTCCAGATCTCTCATCACAATATCCATTGCCCAGCTTCACGATGCCTTCATGGCTAACAAAAGCAGGTCCGAAGTCATGTTGCTACGCATCAAGTTTCCGTGCATCGCGGTTGGTGAGTTCGGTTCTTGGCCTGAAGAAACAAAGAATCATGGAACTACATTGCTCTTTTATTGTTCATGGACGCACGGAGTATCACAGCAAGGGGTGATGTGAGTTCTTCATCGCACTTTTCCTGGCCGATAAATAGGAGACACCTCCCTCCATCTCGTTCTCTGTTGTTCCTCTGTATTGAGAGCCACTCTCCCTCTTCTCTCTATCCATGTTATCCATGCTCTGTTTCCCTTAGAGAATCCACATAGAGCAGTCGCAACCATGGGTTCTCTGACATCAAAACATCGAGTAAAGCGCTCCAAGAAGCCGAAGAAATCGCACGGTTGGGAACGGGCCGGCTTCACATCACAGGGGGAATGGCGTTCCAGAGAAAAGAAGCCCAAGCGCCACCGAGAGCCTGGGCTCATAGACCTCCTCATGGCTCCTACGGCTGCACGGTTGAGCCAAAGACATAGGCAGGGTCACCGCGGCAAGCATCACAAGAAGCGGTACAAGAAGCACCGGTCCAAGAAACACTGGTCCAAGAAGCATCGGTCCAAGAAGCATCGATCCAAGAAACACCGATCAAAGACACACAGATACCCGGAATACAGGGAGCCAGTCGCCGCTCTTACATCTTCGTCCTTCCAAGAGGATTGGACGGCTCAACCCGAGAATATGAGCCCCAGGCATCGCGGATCTGATATCGCTTCTCACCACAGTGGAGTCTCTGCTAACGAGCGTCCTGTGAGTACCGTGAGCCCCTCAAGCTCCGTGAGCCGTCGAGCATCGCTGGAATTTCGGCGATCCAGAGACCCTGAGAGACCTCTGATCCCTGACCAATCCATCATCAGTCTTGACTTGCCCGGGGCGTATGAGACGCATGCGGCCCCTGAGAACTACGGTAGCTCCGACACCGTCATATTGGAAGCTGCCAGCCCCGAGATACCCGTCAGTCCTATCAAGGCTCCGAATCCTAGGACGTTTTTGGCTCTGAGAGGGCCTGAGAGTTCTCATCAGTCTGCGCGCTCTCGGGCGTCTGTGAGTTCCCGAGGGCCTGTGAGTCGGCATGGGTCTGTTGGTTCCCGAGTGTCTGGGAGGAGTTTTCATGGTACTGTGCGAAGCGAGGAATCCGAGGCTTCTTTGGGATCCATAGAGCCTCCGCACTCTGTGAAGGCTTCTCGGGTATCCGCGAGGAGTCTTTATAGTACGGTGCAAAGCCAGGAATCTAGTGTTTCTTTGGGATCCATAGAGCCTCCGCGCTCTGTGAAGGGTTCTCGGGTGTCTGAGAGAAGCTCCCATGGTACTGTACGAAGCCAGGAATCCAACGTTTCTTTGGGATCCATAGAGCCTCCACGCTCTGTAAATGTTTCTCGGGTATCCAGGAGGAGTCTTTATGGTACTGTGCAAAGCCAGGAATCTGTCGTTTCTTCGGTATCCATAGAGCCTCCGCGCTCGGTGAAGGGTTCTCGGGTGTCTGAGAGAAGCTCCTATGGTACTGTGCAAAGCCAGGAATCTATCGTTTCTTTGGGATCTATAGAGTCTCGGCGCTCTGTGGAGGGTTCCCAGATTCCAATGGTTTCTCAAGGCTCTATGAGAAGTCAGGCCTCTACAGATCTCTCGGGCGTGGCAAGCCCTCGTGGCTCTACAAGTGTATACCGCCCTCCGAATAGTCCTGGGAGATCTGTGAGTTCTCGGGTTTCCGGGAGGAGTTTTTATGGTACTGTACAGAGCCAGGAATCCAACTTTTCCGTGGAATCCATACAGCCTCCCCGCTCTGTGGAGGGTTCTCGGGTATCTATGGTTTCTCGAGGTTCTACTAGAAGTCAGGTCTCTGCGGACCTTCCAGGCGTGACAAGCCCTCCTGGCTCCATGAGTGCACCCCTTTCAAAGAGCTCCAGGAGATCTGTGGCTTCTCATGGTTCGATGAGAAGTCTGCATAGCCCTGTACCTTCACGGCGATCAACAAGAAGTGAAGAGTCAGATGCCTCGGTGGCAGGCCCAAGCCGCCCGCGTTCTGCGAAGAGCTCTGGAGCATCGGTGGCTCCCGGCGGCTCTGTGGCTTCCTATCGCTCTACAAGTCCCGTGCGATCTACGAGATCTCACAGGTCTGAGATTCCAGCGTGCTTCGGTGGCAATGAAGACAATAGCGGTGGCAGCAATGGCGGCGACGACGCAGTCAACAGGAAAGCAAGTCCGCCTCAGGCCGGCCCGTCTCCCCCTGGCAATGGGAAGCGCAAGAAGCGCAAGAAGAAGGGAAAGAGGTGAAGCGGATTGCGACAGCATGCCTACATACATGCCGGTATATGCTCGGGCGCAGCATCAAGGTGTGCGATGATAGAGACACCAGAGATTCACATATTGAATACCTCCCTTCTCCCCCTAACCGGGAGTCAGAACACCAGCAGCCACTCCTGTACTTAAAGCTACTAATGTAATCAGTAATAATACCTTGGTGATTTTGCAGGGCCCCGTTTGCTTTTTTGCACATGCACTCGTATCGTCACTGGCAGTGCCGCCAATTTCCCACGCCATGTGCTGGCACCCGTCGCCGTACGACAACAGCTCATCCCGTCCTCCCCCCTAAATCGAAAAAGAAAGAAAAGAAGAGAAAAAAGCAAACAAATGAAGAAGAAAAAAATTGGCCTTCGCCTTCATGTGACTCATCTCGCTCTCGTCGGGGAAGAAGGGGGAAAACAAAAACAAAACAAAGAGAACACAGCACCTGTTCAGATCATCTGTGCGCGGTCGGTGAGCCACGGCTGTTTGCATGAAGCACGCACGCGACGACGATATAACATCTTCTTACACAGCGTTCCCTCCCAGCAGGCAAGACCCCTTGGCTCTCCTTGTTGTTTTTTTCCCCCTCCTTCTTCTCTTTTTCTTCTTTCTTACATTCTTCTAACATTACACTCTCTGGTGAACGATCACGCTGATTCCAAAGCCATACATACACTCGTCGTGGAAATCCCCGCCTATCATGGGTTGCTGCCACTCATCCGGCGATGAAGCCATCACGCCTCGTCAAGAGCATACGCCGCCGCCGCAGCCGTAACGTCCCCCTCCTCTTGATGTCCCTTGCCGCAGAGGATGCTAACAAGATTGACCCGTCAGAGTTCCCAGCGAGCCGACTCCGCAGCAGCCCGCTGCCGCCGAGCCGCCTGCTACTTCGGTCGCCGCCCCCGAGCCTCTCCCCGTCATCACGCCCATGGCGCCGCTCCCAGACCCTGCCGCCCCGGCTGCCGAGCCCATCGTCGCGCAGGATACAGTGGTAAAGGACTTTGCTCAGCAGCCGTCCCCCGATATTCCTATTGTGTCAGTGACCGCGCCCCCTGGCGAAGCGTCCGAGTCCGCAGATCCCCCCAAGAGCAGCTCCAGCAGCTCCAGCTCCAGCAGCTCGTCCCCCGTCTCCCCGCGTACTGTGGGATGAATATGGTCGTGATGGACGGCGGGTGTGAGCATCAGGTCAACGTCAAGTGTCGGTGACTGGATTTGCATACATCTCAGCTGGGGTTCAGGGAAGATGGATACACGTCATCACTGACTGATTGATGTGAGCAGGAGAGTCCCGGGCTGGATTCACGCTCGTGATACGTTGGTGGTCAAAACAGAGGAAAATACAAAGACATTCAAGCTGCCAAGTCCACGGCCCGTCATGTCGTCTCGCGTCCTTTGCTTACTCTCATCATTCAGTGAATTTCCAATCGTAAATCATCACCGCTTCCTAAGCGGCCTTTCCCTCGGGGTATCAGATGAGCAAAACGCCGTAGCCCAGCACGTTCAAGCACTGCGCCATGTCCCACTGCTCATCTATCTGGTCTCGAATGCTCCACATCTTCTCCATGACCTGCATCGCTCCTTGCATGGTCCCAAAGACTTGTAGAGGGCCCAGCCTCCGCATGATGCAGCGGTAGATGTCCTCGTCCTCTGGTGGCGACAAGCAGCCCGACACGCAGAACGGCCATACCATAGTCTTGAGGGACGAAGAGGAGGGCAGGTTGAGGAGGTAGTCCCGTGTCTTGGCGACTGAAGCCTGTATCTCTGGCGCCGAGGGCTGCCAGCCCGAGATGACGGTATGCAGGTACGTTAGGGTAGCCTGGAGCCAAACAAAGTTATGCATCAGCAGAGCGGGTGGCAGTACTGCTCCATATATCGGTCGGGTTGTGCCCATGGGATCCTGGACTGGGGCGCCGGCAAACGTCCTGTCCTCGTGCATGTTGGCCTTGTTTGCATCCAGGGCGTTTTCCATAAACTCCAGGCAACCCTTGATGGCATCCTCGAGAACTTTGCCCCGGGCGACGAGCTCGTGGACCGAGAGCGAGCCTGCCTTTCTCTGGGCCTTCTTCCACGAATGCAGAGTGGCCACGTCCCCGATCATCTGAACAACCATATTGGCGAGGCCCACAAACTCTTGCAAGGCGATAGGGCCGGGGCTCTGAGGCGGGCGCTCGGCGACCTGATGGTCACAGCCTGGCGTGATGGTGCCCTGATAACTGCACAGCCGCGGTACAGACCCCAGCGTGACGCTGGCCATGACGTCCATGAATAGAAGATTTCCGGTGAAGAAGCGCATGGCCGCCTGGCTGGTGCTCCACGGGCGAAGAGACACCTCCATATCCGCTGCCTTGGGCCAGACCTCACCCAGGGAATTCGTGAGGGCTTCGGTCCAGGAATCCGGGTCGGGGATGATTTGCATGAATATGGCAATGGCGCCGTCTAGATGCATTATCCAGTTCTGGCTGTGGCTCGTCGCGACTTCGAAGATGAGCATCTGCAGGATACTTTCCATGGCGACGAGGCCGGACTGGATGTTCATCCGTTGCCCTTGGATGGCCTCGACCTCGCGTTGCAGCTCTCGCAGCCCGAGCTCCAGCTGGGTTTGGAGCTGGGTGACCATCCTATCGGTGCAGGCCTTGTGCTGAATCGTGTCGCCGGCCACGACAAGGCTAAAGTAGTACGACGCCAGGCTGATGACGGAGTGGTAGACGGCTTTGTTGCGCTGCACCGTGTCCATGATCCAGCCACGGCCGCCGGTCAGGACGGAAGGTTTGTAGAAGGGGAATAGATGAGGGAAGACGTAGTCGAGGTAGATCATGATGAAATGGATATCGTGATCCGGCCCTGCCTGTGGCTCCGGCTTGCGTGGGAAGGCCTGGACATGCCAAGAAACCTCGGGCGGCGAGCCGGCGCTTGTGTTGCTGGATGAGGGTGTTGGGCCTGTGTCAGTGCTGGACTGGCGGTCCGTATCTGAAGCCGTAGATATGGACATGACGGTATCTGGTACTTCATGTCTCCCCACCGGCGTCGGGGCCAACGCGGACGTTGGCGCCTGTGCCGATGCCGATGCCGATGCTTGTGCTGATGATGCTGGTGGCGTTGGCGTTGGAGTCGCAGATGCAGCTGCAGCCGCATCGTCACTCAAATGGAACTTCCTAGTGCCGCTCTCGAGAATCTCGAGATACTTGCGATCCCTACGCTGGGTGGCCTGCTTCTTGACCTGTGCTTTTATCCTATCCGCCATCTCCCTCTGCTTGGGGCCGGAATCCATCCAGTCGGGCTTGGAGTCGCCAAAGTGGCAAGTGATCTCGAGCGTCTGGCACGAGGAGCAGATGGGACGCGACTCATCGCACTTCTTGCGGCGGAGGCGACAGGTGTAGCAGCCATTGTTGGAGCGCACCTTGCCGCCCATGAAACTGCGCATCATCATTGTGATGGATGATTATGATATGATGATGGTCGTCGTCGTTGAGGCTGTGTTGAGTGTGATTGGTGATGGATGGATGGATCAAGGATGCGGGCGAGAAATGATGAAGGATACAATCATTGCCTGGATTGTCTGAGGCGAATCTGCGGCTGGAGAGACGGCAGGATCATTGTCCGGGCATGACTGCCGATCGCAGAGCTGAAATGTTCAAAGGCTGAGCTCCTTCCCATGCCCTGCTCGATTTTAGTTCCTCCAAGGTGAGAAGGAGCCATGGAAGTTGGTTGATTATTTGTCAGCCGCTTCGCCTCAATTTCAGCAGCCAAGTTATCACCACCATTAATTGCATCAGGTTTCGGCCAAGTATCATACTTGGTATAATACTAATATTCTGTCCGTTGATATTATAGCCCAAAAATACTGCTTTTATTATCGGCGAACCACACCGAATTAATCGGGCCTGCGCAAGAAGCCAGGATCCCAAGGAACAATCTGATCTGTCAAAACTAAACACAAAAAAACCATCCAAAAAAAACTACAGATTAGACAATTATCGAGATTCATGCTCTCGGCGACAGAGGCGATCGGATATTAAGTCCTCCTCCTGCGGCGAGCGTCTGCCGCTTCTCCAAAAGCCCCAGATCCCACCATCCCTCGATGCGCTCCAGCAGCGTCTTGCGCTTCGACATCATCCGCGCCAGCGGCTTCCGCGGCGGGAACGGATCGCCCATGACCTTTGGGGACAGCATCGCGTGCGCCGGAGGTAGCGGTGGCAGCGGTGGCATCTCCTCTACAGGCTGGGGCGCCTCCCGCACGCGAGTCTTCTTCTTCTCGCGGATCGGCGCCGTGGGGGGCGGCGGGAACCACGGCACCGGCTTGCGTCGAGAGGCTGTGCTGTCCGTGTCGGACGCATCGCTGTCGAACCTCCTCTCGCCGTGAGCCACGGCCAAGGTCCCAAGACTGGGGCCTTTCCTCAGCACCCTGGGCGGCGCCGTCGCCGCCGCCGCGTCCCCACGGCCGCACCTTCATTCGAGGTCCTTGGGCGCCTGCATGGCGGCCAGGTTCCTCAGACGCTTCCACAGGCACCCCGTGGTGACGGCCGAGAAGAAGAAGAGCACGCACAGCGAGATGCTCATGCCCCAGACGACCTTGATCTCGGTGCACGAGCCCCGGTCCGCGTCCACCCACATGAAAACGTCGTTGCGCGAGTGGTAGACGTTGTGGAACAGCGAGTTGACAAAGTTGGCCGTGTTGCCCTCGGACGGGAAGTCTCGGCAGTTCAGGTAGCTGACGGGTCGTCCCAGGACGCAAGCCACCACGATGACGGCCACGAGCGCGGCCGTGTCGGCAGCCGTGGTGAGGAGGAAGGGGAGCATCGAATCCCAGTAGAGAATGTAGGTGATGACCAAGTAGACGGTCGCCAAGCAAGCCTTTTGCTTCCATTAGTATTCGACTTGCTTCCTGCGTTGATGAGGTTCCACTTACAACAACCAGTGTTCCAATGAGGGCCGAAGGAGATTCGAACCCGCCATTAACCACCTCAGCGATGAAGTTGGACGTCAGTCCGATGATTGTGATGAGCGCAGCAAACTGCAGGACCCGGGTGACGGTAAAGGTCACGCCCAAAGCGCCGTGAGATGGGGGAGAAGCCATCTTGTTGATCGAAGCGGGAGTGATCAGTGACAGTCTAGGTCGCGATGAGCCACCGACGGTACGCAGAGGCAGATGCTTGGAGTAGAAGGGAAGAGTAGGGAGGGAGTCGGTGGAGGAGGAAATTTTGTCGGAGGGCCTGCCGTGGAACAGCAGGTTGGCGATGGGTTGCGAGGAGAAGGGTGTGAGGATCGGACGAGGAGAGAATCAATCTCTGTCGTCTTCAAGAACAATGAAAAAGGATAAATAGTCCAGAGTAGGCGTTTTGATATGGTGATAGGGACCAGAAGATAGGAATCGTAAGAATAGTGCAAGACTGAGAGAAACCTAGACCCTGACAAAGGAAACAAGGAAATAGAAAGGAAAAAGAGAAAAAGAAAGAGAGAGATAGGAGAGAGACTGTATTGATTGTTGTGTTTGTATGGAAGAGAAAAGAAAGACCCTCAATAGAGGTGGACGAGCTGGCCATCTTATACACGGAATGAGTCCATCGCCAGGATGCCTCAGCGCTTCGCATCTTCCCTGCATCTCGTAACCACAAGAAAACAAACACATGCAAACACACCAAGGAAAATAATCCAGGCCAACAATAACAACCCCCCCAGCACGCGCGGTGTCGTTGGACAAAGCAGCCGCGCAAGCTGCCCAGGGCCCCAGCGTGTCGTGAATCCGAGAACCCGGGCCCTTGGCTTCTAGCAAAAAAAATTACATACACAACAATAGCCATGCTCAACATGAGACACCCGCCGGTGTGGGCAGCCGCCGTCTACAGGCCAATCACGCCCGCCCGATGCTCGTCGTCCACCGAACCCTCCTCGGACGACCGTAGCAAGGTTGCGTGTGTGTGTTAGCCGCCGAGGAGGGCCCGTGGCAGAAAAGGGCAGATCGTTGGCTCGCTACTAAGCGCGCTGATGGAGCCCGCAAATCCCGGCCGTCGGTGGGCCCCCCCTTGCCGACCGCGTCGTCTTGTCCTCCGTCCAACCTCCCTGTGGGCACCGTCCATATATCCCTGGGCGATTTTTTTCGGCCGGGATCTAGACCTGGTCGAGCTGGGCTTGATTGGCGGAGGGTTGCTCGTGGGCACAGATCGACCATCGCGCACAAAACAGCCGTGGGTTGAGGCTCAGCTGTTTGAGCTTGGGTGGCCGCATATTGGGCGAAATGAGCAAAATGCATCGATCGGCTCGGCAGATGGCTTGCAACAGCTTGTGGCTCTTGACTCGCCTCGCCTCGCCTCGCCTTGCCTCGCGCTACCTGCAGCCGCGCTGAGCCCCTCTCTTGGGAGCGGCAGTGTACCGAGTATCGTAGGGTAAACACAAACACGAGCTGACCGTGTTTCAGCATGAGGAGCCAATCTCCCACGCTGCCGTTGCCTTGTCGTAATCGTACTTGCAGGACGCTTGGCCGCGATATGCATGGCCCTATGGCGTGAGTCGCCGCTGCGTCTCCTCCCTGCTTGTTTAACATGTGCAACATGACAATTCAAATTGATTTTATGCGCCGGTACGCCTATCTAAAGGTCCTCTCGTCGTTGCTAGCTAATCCCTCCTCCTTTGCTGGCTTGCACTGCTCAAATCGTGACATGTCCGTTCGCCCCCTTCGCTTTACATGCCTCTGTGGCATCATTATACGTGCTCACGTCGGGGCTGCTCCATCCATCAATCTAGGTAGTAGTCTGTGTAACCTTAGCCCAGAAGATCCCCTGATCCGCTACCAGCAGCCGGCTGGCCGGAAGAGCTCCCGGCTGGCGCGCCCCAGATACCAGCGCTGCTCTTCTCCTTGGCGAGCTGGCCCAGGGCTGGTCCAGACGAAGGAGTGCCAGTCTTCTTGATGCCGCCGCTTGCCTTGCCCCACAGCGCGCCAAATGCATCTCCCCCTGCGGCTGCACCTGCTGGCTTCGCTGCTGAGCTGGTGACGGGCTTCATGTTGGCCATGGTGGTGGGCGTGCTGGACGAAGGTCCAGACGACATGGACATGCCCGACGACATGCCAGACATGCCGCTCATGCTGGTCGAAGGCCCGCTGCTTCCAGCCTGAGCCTGAATCGTTCCAAAGTAGTTGGGACCCGACTGGAAGGCAGCAGGGGCGGCCGCGGCGGCAGGCTGAGCAGTCAGTGGAGGGGCCGCGAAGCTCGAGTAGTTGGCACCGGAAGAGCCTGTTGGGCCGGGCGGGGGGGAGATGGACGACATGCTGACCATATGGCTGATGTCGGCCTGCTGGGGGCAGAAAGGGGTTGGGGAGCTGCAAATTGCGTTGCGGCAGACGGCGCAGCCGATGATACAGGCGCCGGGCCGGGAGCTGCGGACTGGAAGTCGTCAAACTCGTCGTCGTCATTGTTCACCAGCGATGCGCTGGCCGGTCCTGCCAGGCTGCTCAGGCCGTTGGACGGAGCTGGCGCAGCAGCAGGAGCCGAGCTCTGGCTGGGCTCGTCGAAGGAGAAGAGGTCCACCTCGGCCTCCTTCTTCTTGGGAAGCTCCGGCGTTGTCTTCTTGGTGCCAGCACGATCGGGCCTCTTGCTCGCCACCCTGGTCGAGCTGGCGGCCGGCCTGTCGTCCTCGTCAAACTCATCGTATTCCTCAAACTTATCAGATCTGCTGGCCGATGCGTCGCGGAAGTCCGACTCCTGTCCTCCAAAACCACCGCCGTCACCATAGACGCCTCCAGAATAGCTACCAAAGTTGGCGGGACCGCCGCTGCCGCTGCCGCTGCCACCGTATCCGGCAGACTCGCTCCCGAATCCGCCAAATCGGCTGCTGGAGCCGCCACCAAAGCTCGCACCGCCCTCGACACCGACGTACTTGTTCTTGGTCGTGCGAGCCTTCTTGCGCTCGGATCGGATTCGCTCGACGTCGCTCAGAAGCTCGGCAAGCTCCTTGGCCCTGTTTCGCACGTTGATGCCCTGGTCCTTTCCGTTCTGGTCGATGAAGTGGAACTGGCGCAGCATCTTTAGCAGCGTAATGTGCCCCCGGGCGTCGTCAATCACGCGCTCCGAGCCGTGCTTGATGAGGAATTCCAGGAGCTGGAGGGCCTTGTAGATTTGGCGCCACTCCTCGGCCGACTTTTCGGTGAATCGTCGATAGATCATGGGCATGATCTCGTTGAGGGTTTGGCTACGGTGGTAAGCAAGACGTCGGCATGGCGACACGCAACACAGAGGCATACTAATTGAACGTGCCATTGGCAATCTCCTGCATCAGGGACGAGGATGCTCCCCAAGGTTCGTTATTGGTGGCCTCGCGAACCTAACGCATCGAGTCAATGATTTGGCGCAAGGAGCTGCTGCGGCTGGCAGTCTCGGGACTGACCTTGGCCTCCATCTCGGTGTAGTTCATCACCGCTGGGGGGCATCGTTAGCACCGGCTGCGATTCTGCCTACATCATTGGCGCATACCATTTTGAGCTTTCCTGAAACCTGCCTTGAGGTCATAGAGGGTCAGGTTGGAAACGGTGTTCTTTAGGTCGTTGAGATCCATCTTGCGCGTCAAAGAAAATTAACTCCAAATAGAATTCAAGAAAGATGAAAGAGATGGCAAGATGACAGGGCAAGGAAAGAGCCGGGCGGAGAGGCGAGATGCGCTGCTGGCTCCTGAATTCCAAAGATGCTGTCGGTTCCAGATCCAATTCCCCTTGCCTCCGTATCAGGAGAGCCCAATGCCTGCCAGTCTGTCCAATTCCGGGGATGAGAGGGGCGATCACGTGAGTAGAGTTTGTCACCTTACCCTGCAGCAGGCTTGAATAAACTCACTCATGTTGCACAATACTTGTACGGCCGAGGGCTTTGGGGGAGTGTTCTACTGGGATTTTTTATATGATAGCACTCGCCATATTTCTCTGCCAAATATGTTCTCATCTTGTGCTGTCAATCAGCCGGTCGCAAAGGTGTTTACTCCATCAGATGTCTTCCCATGTTGTCTAGCCTAGCAGCTTAGGCGGTGTCAGGGGCCCCAGAGCAAGCTCAGCGTTCCACCTTAGACCTCAGGCCAGAAGCTCCCTGCTTAAGAGACGTGATAATGTAATCAGACCTCTGCTAAATATTTTCATCCTGACCACCACCACACTTCAATTGTACAATCATTGCAAGACCAGCTTCCCCTTTTACGTGGCCACCCACACTGTATAACACATCTACCTTATATTAAAACCCCAAGGTATGTCCACCACACCCCATCCCATTGCGGCGCAGGCTCTCGCCACCCTTTCACCTTCACCGTCTTGTCACCATCGAAACGACGAGTCCGAGATGGAGCTTCGGCATCGTTCTTTACACCGATTGTTCTCCCACCAGCGGTCAATTGAACCCAATGTGGACCATGGTGTCCCAGAAACCGCCATCCCTACCGACTGTCGTGCACGACGGTGCCTTGGATGCCCAGCGGCAACCAGACATCACATCATCCTTCGTGGGGGTTATCCATGACTGTGCCGAGTGGACTCATGGCTCCAATGACAGGCTCCTACAGACCATCGACGATGACCCAACTTGCCTACATGACTTTCCCCATTGATTCCTCACCAGGACAATGCCCTGCGGTTGGCACAGTAGCCTCCTGCAGCTGGGGGGCTTCATGTACCATCTGCAGGCCAGTCCCACCCTATCATGAAAAACACCGGCCAGCCATCTCGTATTTCCTCATCAATTTCGTCATTGGATCCAAGTGGTTCGTGTATGAGAGAGATTCTGCAAGAGTCCAGCGGCTGTTCCCTCCAATCCTGTTGGCTATTCTCCTCCCCCCCTTCGCTGGCAGACCTCAATGGCCAGCCACTCGACGATTGGCTGAAGGAGCTCCTTCGCCAGCTACCGCGCTAGCTTCAACGGGAACCGGCCAGGTACTTCAACCGCCTCCCAGTTGCAGGTGCTGACGTCGGCAAACCCGCTGAAGCTTACGGGGTACCCACTCCATTCCTCCCTTGACCGTCCCCCTCCCCTCTTTGCCCCTCTTGGTCCGCACAGCTTCACTCGCGCAGCTTCGCTCGCGTTGCTGCTGAGCTACCTGTCTGTCTGCCTTGCATCAGCACCTAGAAGAAGCTTCGACCTTGTCGCCTCACGTGATTTTTCCTCACTGCCCCGCCAACGCCCCGCCACCTGGAGCCATGTGGTCACGCCATTGGCTGTAACCGCCACCACTAACAATTTACCCCTCTAGCTTTTCCTTCAAAATGCGCCCTGCTCTCTTCCGACCCCTCCTACCCCGCCAAAACCTGTGTTCTTCTTTTGCAAGATCCTCAATTCTCCCTCAACTTGCATCTTCTTCCTCTACTATTCAAGCCGCTCGATTCTTCTCCGTATCCGCAGCAATGGGTAACTCTAAGGTGTAAGTAGCTTCCTCGGGCATGCCTCGTGGCGCCTTTCTTCCTTCTGCTACCAAAGAGCTCCTACTAACAGCTTCTGCAAAGTTTCTTCGACATCGAGTGGGAGGGCCCCGATGACCAGGGCAGGGTCAAGAGTAAGTCTTCAATTGCTCATTCCCCATCTTCCTTGGAGATGCCATCTTCTTGGTCAATGGCAGCTTGGCTACGTACTCGAGCAGTGATGTCCTCGGCGCTCCTTGGCTCCGCCCTGCTACCACCCGAAACACTCTGCTGACACGGTCCCATTTAGACCAGTCCGGCCGCATCAACTTCAACCTCTTTGATGACGTTGTCCCCATCACCACTGCGAACTTCAAGGCCCTCTGCACTGGCGAGAAGGGCTTTGGCTACAAGGGATCTTCCTTCCACCGCATCATCCCCGAGTTCATGCTCCAGGGTGGTGACTTCACCCGCGGTAACGTACGAGAACCACCTAACCACCGGCCTCAACGGATCATGGGTCGCTGACCGCATTCTCTAGGGCACTGGCGGCAAGTCCATCTACGGCGAGAAGTTCGCCGATGAGAACTTCAAGCTGAAGCACGACAAGCCCGGTCTGCTGTCCATGGCCAACGCTGGTCCCAACACGTAAGTGGCCCGAGAGCAACTCGTGAAAATTCTTCAAACTGGCAATGCTAACCCCGGTCCCTCACAGCAACGGCTCCCAGTTCTTCGTCACCACCGTTGTCACCTCTTGGCTCAACGGCCGCCACGTCGTCTTCGGCGAGGTCGCTGACGAGGAGTCCATGAAGATTGTTCGTCTTCTTGAGGCCACCGGCAGCAAGAACGGCAACGTCCAGTACAGCAAGCGCCCCACCATCGTCGACAGCGGTGCTCTGTAAATGCGCAGCCCGCCTGTACGCTTATGTGCTTGATTCGATGGACGTTGGAACAAGACGAACTGGTCACCCGTAGCATCCGACACTTTAAGGGTTGATTGATACCCGACACGGTGTTTGCTTGCATATCGGGTGTTATATATACTATAGTAGTCGTACCCTCTCAGACCAATTGAAGAAAGTGAAAAAGACGTTCGTACATCTAATAATCCCTGATGACCGCGACATGTAACCCGGGGGCCCTGTAAGCGTTCCTAATATTCCCGAAGTGACATCCCAAAACCATGCGCCATGGGAGGCAAATGAAGACATTGCCAACACGAGGTAGCCACCCTGAGCCCGAACACCAAAATTATGCATATTCCACCCACTCGTCGTTCGTCCTGCAAGGTCCGCATATAGAAAACAACATGTCCGGAGGGTATCAAGACCACTGGAGCACTCTCCCAGCGTGCTTTCAGTCCAGACCCAGCCACTTGGTGAAGTACTCGCAGTTGCTGGGACCCACGGGGCCACCCTCCTCGCAAATCTCAAAGACCGGGCAGCGGCCGCAGGGGACCTCGGTGTAAGGGCTGACGAGCGTCTCGGGCCCTGCGTCGCGGCCCGTCGAATCCTCGCTGTTGGCCCACGACTCGTTCGACTGCTGGGCGACCCGCGACACACGGTAGCCCACCTTGCCCGCCACCTTGACCGGCTCGACCAGGTTGTCCCAGACGAGGACGTCGACGAGCTTCTTGACGTCCTCCTCGGAGAGGATCGTGTTGTTCGTGATGCCGCTCGTGGACACGACGCGGGCGATCTCGCGCACCGTCGGATAAGCCGTGTAGCCCGCTGGCAGAGGGAGCAGAACCTCCTTCCTGGGTGTTGCCGTGGCCGAGGTCTTGACTGCCTTGGACGGCGGCTCGTTCATCTCCCTCGCATCGCGCTTCTTCCCCTTCTCGACGGGGCCCTTGACAACACCCTTCTTGGGGACCTGCGTCCTGGCGGCACCCTTGTGCGGGCTGCGGTAGCTGCTGTTCATCTTGATGAGGTCAAAGATGACGCGCTGCATATCCTCGGTGAAGGCATCGTCGAAGTTCTGGTCGGTATACCACGGGCCACCGGTGGCGCGCTCGCTCGGTCGTATCGAGGCCTTGATGTACATCTTCTTGTTGGGGTGCTCCACGTTCTTGAAGGGCACAATGAGGCCCTTGGCTTGGAGGTGCTTGACGGCGTTCTTGAAGACCGAGTCGTGCATGTTGAGGCGCTTCTGGATCGTCTGCGACCACATGCCGTCGCCGCCCGAGTCGTCAATCAGCGAGTACACCATGACTTCTTCGTCCGTCGTACACTGCTTGTACCTAGAGTGAGAGAGGCGCAACGTCAGACAAAAGAACGACAAGAAGCAAGCGATTGAGGAGGCAAAGGGGCTCTACTAACTTGTGCGCTTCCTGCGCATCGCGCCACTTCCACAGTACGTTGCCCGAGGCTTCGCGCATGGTGACGAAGAGCTTGTCGTCGCTCAGCGACTGAACGACCCGCATGAGGAGCATCATATCTTGGTTCGGGATGACCTGCAACTTTAGCAGGTCGTCCTGCGAAAAGAGCCCGCCATTGCTGTCACCCGCCTCCCTACATCGCTCGTACAGCGCCTCCTTCCAAACGGCGAGCTTGGCCGTGTCAGCCTCGTTGGACGGCATGGCGGGCGGGACAAGACCAAAGAAGAAATTTCGAGTTGGCGTGGTATAGCTGGAATTGATTGACGGGAAGGGAGCGCGCGCAGGGGAGGAGGAGGAGAAGATGTATTATATGGGATGCTGGAAGTGTGTAAGGTTTTTTGAGTCACACACACACACTGCCCACGGCGGGGTGATGATCCCAGGCACGGGCTCAGCGCAACGGGAGGAGGGGGGGAGGGATGACCGAACGGCGTGGCTTGGCTTGGTGCCCCTTGAACGAGACGGCGATTGGACGTGGGAGTAGATGCTACATTGACGGGGAGGCGGTGCGCGCGCGTAGTGGGCAAGAGGCGTTTGGTAGTAAGGGAAAAAATGTCGCGGGTTGAGGCAGCGTCAAAGTTAAGTTCGGCGCTGGCTTTCGAAAATGGTGGGACACGAATTGGAGATGCCGCCGCTCTGTAGCATATTTTTTTCTCTTTTCTTTTTACCGTTCCTTTTTTTTTGCCGCTTGCCTACATTGAGACTGAGGGGGGACCCAATAACGGTAAAGGCTAGCTGAAAACGAGCAATGCGCCTCTCTTTTGCCGCAAAACTACCCTGCAGGGAACTGGGGTAGCTCCTGGTTGATAAGGGGTCTCGTTCTTATCAGCCCGGAATGACTTCATGCTTGCCTCGGTTTAACGCGGACATTGTGCACAGGGGAGGTGGCATCTCTGCCTGGGCACGGCGGATCACGATAACTGGTTGTAAATTTCAAACTCGACTGCGTACAACTACTGTACAGCAAATTCTGGCCTATCTGAGAATCATAGAATACAGAGCCGTCAGAAACATCAATTGGGAACCGGGAATCACCTGTCCGCTGTGCAAAAACCAAGCATTCGCTAACAACCATGTCCGCCTCTCTTTGCCAGTGACATCGTCGCTGGAACCTTGCTGGCCAATGTATCCCTGCGCCTAGAACACCATCCACGTTCGCCCTTCCTAAGTTCCCCCCGTCGGAGGGGGTGGAATCAAGTCGACTAGGTAGAATCCTTCTTCTTGTCATCCGCTTCTTTGTCGTTTTTCTCATCGTCAACGTCCATGGCGTCGCCCGACTCCTTGTCCTTGGGCTGCTCCCCAGACGCCTCCTTGGGCTTGTCCGACGAGTCACCTGCGGCCTTTGCGCCGGAAGCACTGGAACTGCTGGAGCCCTCAGTAGCCCCGGTAGCGGTGCTGGCCTCTGCTTCTGCCGCCCCCTCAGCCTTCTTGTCTTGTGCCGACTTGTCAGCATTGCTCGGCTCGAGAGCTGAGTCGCCATCGGCATCCTCCTTCTTGATAGTGGTTGTGTCTTCGGGAACAGCAGAGTCGGCCATTCCAACATCACCATCATCATCCACGTTCTCCTTCTCCTTTGCCGAAGCGGGTGCCTCTTTTGATTCTTTTGCGTCCCGAGACTGTTCACCATCCTTGTCGGCCTGCTCCGTAGCACCAATGTCTTCGATGGTATCATCGTTAACATCGTGCCCATCTTCCCCAGTCGGTTCCTCCTGCACAGTGCCGCTGGTTCCCTTAGACGAGCCATTGGCCTTGTCAGCTACATCACCTTGGCGGAAATCCGTAAAGGTTCTCTTATTGCCGTTGCGGGTTGACCCTCCATTGGCACGGTTGAGCTCTTCATCTTCACTGGGCTCAAACTCGGCCTCGTTCTGCACCCGCTTCTCCCAGCGATGTTGTGTCGTCCGCACATCCTTGTTCTCATCCTCATCAAGATCGTCGAGCTCAGCCTCCTCCTCGTCCGTCATTCCACCGAGAGGCTTCCTGGGAACATCTTGCATTTGCACCGAAGGCACCGGGCCAGTCTGTCGAAGATTGTCGATAACTGCTGCCGTAATCTTTTCGAGGTACTCCCTGCTGTTAGAGTTCTCCATGTTGGAGGCTCTGACATTCAGCTCAAAGTCGGGTGCATAGTACTGCGGCATGTTAGACTCAACAGCTCATCATATTTCACAATGGAGAGCGAGCTTACTTCGTAATATTCGTTGTAAGGGAGGGTTCGGTCCATCTCTTGGCCGACCAAGACGCCGGTCTCAAATGCCCATGTACGGGCGACATTTCTCATAGTGTAGCCGCCACCGCCGAGGACCATAGTGGGAAGGTTGAAACTCTTGACAAAGTTCACACAATTGGCGTGGCCATCCATGCTGAGGTTGAAGCAACCAAGGCGGTCGCCAGACAAGCTGTCCGTACCACATTGCAAGACAACCGCCTCAGGTTGGTAGTACTTCATCACGTTCTCAATGACGGGCTCGAAAATGGACTTGTAGGACTCGTCCGTGATGCCGTCGCGGAGGGGAAAGTTGACGCTGTAGTTCTTTCCCTGGCCAATACCGATATCCCGAAGCTCACCTGTTCCGGGAAAGTATTCTCCGTACTTGTGGAATGAGACTGTCATGACTCGATCGGTGGTGTAGAAGGCTTCTTCCACACCGTCACCGTGGTGGACGTCAATGTCGATGTATAGGACGCGCTTCATGAATCGCAGGAGCTCCAAGATGCCGAGGACGATGTCTACCGCCGGGTTAGCTCGCGTCCGACCGCGCAGATTGAGCACGCAACATACCGTTTACGTAGCAGAATCCACTAGCTTCACTCTTCTTCGCGTGATGCAATCCTCCGGCCCAGTTGATGGCGATGTCGCACTTCTGGCGGTTCAAGCGGGCAGCGCCCTCCATGCTGCCACCGGCGCTGATTCCGCAGAACTCAAACAGACCGTCAAAAACGGGACAATCGTCACCGACGTTGTACTTTCCCTGCTCCCTCATGTAGCTGTCCATGTTGTCGGGCGTGACCTTCTGGAGGAAGTCGATGTAGTCGTCGGTGTGGAACTGCGTCATCTCGCCTCGGTTGGCGGGCTTCGCACGCTGCGGAGCGTCAGCGAGTTGGCTCCAGAGCCTCCGAGTTATGCGGTGACGCGAGCAGCCGGATCACTTACGTAGATTTCCATTTTCTGGTAAAGATCATACTGCATGATCAAACTGTGCGCCAATCTAATACGATGAGGCTTCATAGGATGCCCGGTCACGTAGGCATGGTTGCCAATGTCGGAATCGTAAAAGTATGCGACTTTCTTGGGCGAGGAGCCGTTCAAGGCTATCGCGCTGAACTGCGAAGCCATGCTGGAGTCGCCCATGTTTGCGACGTGATGTTTCGTGGTGGTATAAGTGGAAGAGGATATTTTATGTTTGCACTTCGTCCGAGTCTGTATGGAGGAAGGGTGTCGACTCCAACGAGGTCGAGTCTATGCGACCATTCTATGTGAATGGCGGGCGGTTTTAATAAGTGACTGGAGAGTAGTCGCACGGGAAGCTTCACAGGCTGGTGCGCCAGAGTGCCGGCAACTATAATTCGGAAAAAGGTTAAGGCCGAGGTGGATCCGCGACCCAGCAACCTTCTGGGCCTTAGTACTCATTCCTGATTACAAGTAAGTACTTTAGGTACCTTGCTGGAGGGCTGCCGCCAGGTTATGGGAATGTGGGAGCTGGATTGCCGTTAGACGTTATATTCCAATTCTTCATCGCATTATGGCTACAGATATGGCTTTTCCTATTTTCATGCAATGTCACGTCAAATGCTGCTAGCACCATCACTCTCTAACAAGTCTTTTGATCAGTACATAGGTACTTATGTATGTACTGATGGTCTTCAGCCACACAATGCGGGCCTAGCTCAAAGCCACCTCACGTGACCTTATCAAGCTGAGCTTCTCTGTGGCTCTCCAGGCTTCCGGGCTGTCGTCAACCACCAAGCTCCCCTCCAACTACTAACCGCCTGCTCTGCTTTCGACGAGCCACGATCCCCTTCCTCCGACCTCACCTACCACTCGCCACCCATCAAGTTTTTGTGACACAGTCTATCGATTTTTCTCCTTCCTCAACATGGAACGCTTCAGGAATCTGCTCGGCTCAGGTGGTGGTATGGGTTATGGCGGAGCTGCTCACGGCACCGTAAGTTGCATCATGGGCGCAGCCGATGTCATCCCAAGGTTCTGAAGCTAACCCTTCCTCTCACCAGGACAACACGAATCTGATTGACAACTCCGAGACGGTCTACATCTCCTCCCTAGCCCTATTGAAGATGCTGCGGCATGGTCGCGCTGGTGTACCTATGGAAGTCATGGGCCTGATGCTTGGAGAGTTTGTCGACGACTTTACTGTCAAGGTCATGGACGTGTTCGCCATGCCTCAAAGCGGAACAGGCGTTAGTGTCGAAGCCGTCGACCCAGTTTTCCAGACTAGAATGATGGACATGCTACGACAGACTGGCAGGTTGGTTCTCAGCTGACTCTCCTCCCATCACCATGCAAGCCGCTGACTGCCCAACAGACCCGAATCTGTAGTAGGATGGTACCACTCCCACCCCGGTTTCGGCTGCTGGCTGTCTTCCGTTGATATCAACACCCAGCAGTCTTTCGAGCAGCTGACTCCTCGTGCGGTTGCTGTGGTGGTGGATCCTATCCAGTCAGTCAAGGGAAAGGTCGTCATTGATGCCTTCCGCCTCATCAACCACCAGCTTCTGATGATGGGCCAAGAGCCCCGCCAGAGCACCAGCAACCTGGGTCACCTGAACAAGCCTTCTATCCAGGCCCTTATCCACGGCCTGAACCGCCACTACTACTCGATCGCCATCAACTACCGCAAGACAGCCCTGGAGGAGAACATGCTCATGAACCTCCACAAGCACGTCTGGACCGAGGCCCTGGAGATGAATGATTTCCGCGCCGAGGGAGCCAAGAATAAGGAGCGCCTAGAGCGCCTTGTGAGCCTCGCAGAGGGCTATGAGAAGCGCGTCAAGGAGGAGACGGAATTGACCAAGGAGCAACTCAAGACCCGCTACGTCGGCAAACTCGACCCCAAGAAGCACTTGGAGGATGTTGGACAGGAGCTCATCGAAGACAACATCGTCTCGGTCTCAAGGCAGATGATCGACAAGCAAGCTACGATGCCCAAGAAGGATGGCCCCAACGACCCTACCGCTCAGGCAGACAGTGAGGTAATGGATACGGAAGAGGAATTATAAACAGAGGGACAGCCTAGAGGCAAGGAACTCGAAGACATGGGTAATGACTTTTGTAAAACTACGACGGCGTTAAAAACGGATCGGACACGTGGGGGGAAATGAGATCCGGACAGCTGCGGTCTGTGTACGCGAAACTCAACCGCAATAGAGTCTCAATACATATTCAAGGCGCCCATCGACCTTGTCCCCCCTGCCACCATTCTACATAACTTCATCATGCACAGGTGACGCCAAGGAAGAAAGCTCCGATCACGCTACAGCCATTGTTCGTTGTGGCGGCCTTCTCTGTGACCGGGCCGCGAAGATGACCGTGGGCCGCGAGATTACCCTTTTCTCGCAAGGGATGTTTCAACCAAACTTACGCTGACGCAGTTTCTTTGTCTAGGGATATGCCCATCCGCCTGATTACCTCCGGAGGCGGGGGGGCGGCTGTCCGCCTCCCACGAGGGTTGACAGTCGCACAGCAACCTACAAACATGTTGATGCATCTTGCACGCCCCGGGCATGAGCACCACCTCGCATGGCAATCCTCTCGAGCTTCGTGTCGCTGTTCCTCTGCCGCGAGCACCTCGCCTGGCAGAGGCGCCACCACGACGTCGACCACCACCAACACCAGCCGCCCTCGCGCCGCCCAGGCTTCCGTTGCCACGCCGAGACAGCACCCAGGCGCCGACTCGTCCTCTGCGTGTCAGAGCCGGCGGACGAGTGGTCTCGCGACACGGCCATGCTGCTCGACTCGACCTCGCGTCGTTCCCGCTACCGCCTACTGCCTCCGATGCGCCCACCGCCGTCGCCGCCTCCCCCTCCGGTCCCCCCAAGAGCGCCAGGGAGACAACGGCCTGCGCAAAGGTCCACCCGGGCAAACCTTCCGCAGCAGCAGCAGCAGCTAGACCGCGGTGCCTTGTATGGAGTGATGGCCTGCATCGGCCAGCGCCTCGTCAACACGACCTACGCCGTGTCCGGGTACGCGGCAATGGTATACTACGGCTTGGACTACACGCCCAGCGAGGTCAGCGTGCTCTTACAGGCCGAGCGCAAGACCGTCACCGAGCGCTGGATTCAATCGCTGGGCATGACCTCCGTGCCTGGCTACAACAGCACCTTTGACATGGAGATGCCCACGGGCCGAGTCGCCCGCATTCACATCACCTTCACTGGTGACAGCAACTGGGAGCGCAGCACGAGGCGCGCCGGCACCACGCACACCTCTATCCTCACGCTCCCGGGCATCGTCGACCAGCTCGCCCTGAGGTACACGGAGAGCCTTGCGGCATGCCCTGCGAGCGCCGCCGCACCGCCGCAGGCCGAGGCATTCGCGGACGCTATGCGCTGGGTGCTGCGGCGCATCCCCGAGATGCACCAGAGCGAGCACCGCCTGCGCTACGACCGCGTACAGCACGTCCTCGCGCGCAAGTTCTGGGACCCCTTCACGCTCTCCTTCCCGGACTGCGTAGATCTCTTCTCCGAGGCAGGGCTGGGCGACGTGGAGTCGCACCTACGCCGAGCAAAGGCCAGCCGCCCAACCCACGGGAAGCGCGTCCACTTCGAGTACGCTTCTGCTCGGCGGGAGCCTGCATCCTCACGCCAAGAGGCAGCATCTTCCTTTTCCACGGGCATACCGGATCCCAGACCGCCCGCCATTAATGACGAACTGAAACCTCCCAGGAAGCCGCCGCCTTCCTCACATGTTGAAGCCATGGTATCAAGCCTCCGAAGCCATCAGCTCCGGACAGAATGCGCACTAAATGCAGGGTTGTCGTGGCTACCCCCCGAGTTTGCCCACCAAACCTCATCAGCACCGAGACTCACATGCACTTCTCAGGCAGCAGCCTGGAGGGACAACCACGCCCGTCCTGGGTCTGTCTCTCTGGGTGCCACCGGTGTCACGCCTGGTCTCAGTTGGGGCGCACAGCCAAGCGCTGGGGGTAGACGGGCACCGCCTAGCAGCTCAGCCCACTCACCTAATGGATACCCTATGGGCACAGCTTGTCGTGAAACAGGGCTGGATACTCTTCAATTTGAGCGACGAATCGTCCTCCCATTTCAGGACTGGTCCTGACCAGCACATGCATGGTGCAAGCAGGAGCCGAACTTGCAATGCCAGGGTATGAAATCTCAGTAAGATATAGGATTAGAGGTAGCTGGTCCCAGGGGATCATTTGTATGTTTATTCATGCGCGATCAGCTTGCAGAGCCATGTATATCTTATTTTACATGAGAGCAAAGGCATTCTAGGCTAGGATGTCATGCGTGTATGTACCAAAAGACAACGAAATAGAACAGTGAGCACAATTCCTGAGTAGACAACCAGGACCTGCTCGCTTGTTAGACTATGCGTAAGACCTTTGACAAAACCAAGGCTGCGCCGCCTAGAATGGGGCCGCCACATTAAAACAAAAGGAAATAAGACATGGATAATGGTGCGCGATTCCCTCTTATCCCAGATCATCACTCGCACCACACACGCCAAACGCCTCAGAAGTGTTGCAGTGTTTCTAACTCCCAATCCCATCCCCAATCGTTCCATCAACACGTGTCTTGCAAGCAGTCGAGTCCTGGCGATATGCCTCAAGGATGTCGCTGCTGGCCTCCTTACCAGGGGGTCCCCCAGTGAGTAGCAAATATCTTGATTGATTGTGAATCCAGTGCCGGTCCATGGCAATGTGCGCATGTGCAACAGCAAACGCTTATGCGCCCATAGCAGGAACCTTCTTGCCACGCTTGCCAAGTAGAGTGGCGTTGTCGAGGTTCAGCTCGAATGCGCCACGTTGTTTGTTGCGATCCCTGACCTGCTGTCGTGCAGCGGCAGTGACGGCAGCAGAATGCTGTCCGTAGCCTCGCTCGCCGGCACGCTCGCGTTCCCTACCGCGGGAATGGTTCTCCTGGTCTCGAATGTTGGTCTTCTGCATTCTCTGCTCCAAGCCCTGGGTATTAGCATTGGGCTTTTGGCCATCCTGGTCAACCTGCATCTCATCCTCGTCCTCCTCATCCAGACCACCTAGTGCTTTGCCAGGACCAGCCTTGGCCCCGATCTGTGCACGTCTCTTGCCCTCTTCTTCTTGACGGTGAACAGCGTAGCCAACGTCGAAGACCTCGCGCAGGTTGACGGCGCCAGGGGAACGGAAGTCATAGCGCTTGCCGGAGTCCTCGAATTTGGATGCATCAAATGCCCGTAGCATTCCTTCGGGCTTCTTCTTCTCCTCACGAGGCGTGGGGCCACTGGCGCGAATCCAAGGATGCGCGAGAAACTCGGTGATAGTGTACCGCTTCTCAGGGTCGACAGTCAAGAGGTGGGTGATCAAGTCCTTTGCCGAATCCGAGATGTCGTCCCACCATGGCGACAGGAAGGTGTACTGTCCCTTGGCAACCTTTTCGGTAAGGACCTCGATACTCTCGTCATAAAAGGGTGGGAAGCCGCAGAGCAGTGTGTACAGAACACAGCCCAGAGCCCACATATCCACAGACTTGGAATATCGCTCATCCTTGACGATCTCAGGGGCAGTGTAGCCCACCGTACCGCAAGGGGTCATAGTTTGGTTGTCCCACACGATCTTGGAGAGGCCAAAATCGGCGATCTTGATCTGTCCGATTCCGCCAGCTCCATGACCGGGAATGAACTCGCCCTCATCAACCTTGTCTTCATCGCCAGGCTGCTTGGGCTTAGGGTGTTTTGATGGTACGAAGGGAATAGGATAGAAGAGAATGTTCTCGGGTTTTATGTCACTGCGAACGATTAGCAACTCGGCCACCTACCAACGTGGATAAAACATGACATACCGGTGAACAACTCCCTTCTCCTCGTGCAGGTATTCAAGAGCCTTGGCAACCTGCAGAATAACGTGGCGAGACAGCTCCTCGCTGAAATACGTCAAGCGAACGATCTGGTGGAACAACTCGCCACCTGGTGCCAGCTCTAGTACGATGTAGTAGTACTGCCGGGACTCGGAGAAATCGATGAGCTTGACAATGTTAGGATGATCAAGCTGGCGCATGATTTGCACCTCTTTCAGGATGTTGGATCGCTGCAGACATGTTAGTATGAGTACAGACCATAAAGTGCGGCCATTCCCAATGACAAGAGCAACAACATAACACAGCAAAACATGATTCTGGGTGTATTCTGGGGAATGGCCCAGGGGTAGTAGAGTCCTATGACATAGGGAAATTTATCTCGCACCTCTGCAGCTTTCGGGACTTTCTTGAAGTCGGGATGTAAATGGTTGTTTCCCTATTAGAGGGGAGACCCTCGTTGGTTGGTATTTGGAAAAAAAAAAAAAAACCGACGAACGCAACAAAAAAGCAGATTGACTTAAGAGAAGGGTGACGCAAAAAGGACGACCCCGCGTTGAAACTCACCTGCATGCTGTTCATTTCATACTTGCGGACAACCTTGATGGCGACCTCGCCCTCCTGGCCTTGGAGGTCGCGGGCACGGTAGACATTGCTGAAGGCACCGTCGCCCATCTTTTCGACAAGTTCCCATCGTTCAAGTCCTGGGTACCGGGGGAATTTGCTCTTGCTGGCGTTCTCTTCTGCAACAAGCTTTGCCAGGTTGGTTTCGTCAATCTTGGACTTGCTTTTGCCATGCACATTCTGGGCGGGCTCAGCGTGGTGGGCGGCAACATGGCCCGCCTGAGCAGCGCGGTTCTGAGCATCACCGGGCGCCTCGGAGTAGGCGTCTATGGGTGCCTGGGCAGGGCCCTTGGCGAAGGCAGGTTCGGAGGCAGCCATGTTCTTCTGGGGGAGAGGTTGGGGAGCCTCGGGTGGAGAAGAGTCATTCTTGCGAGCGGGCTCTTCGTTTATGTTTGCAGTGCGTGCTTGTTTACCTGCAGAGCCAAAGTTAGTACGGGAGAAGCATGTGAAACATGAAGGGCGCAGTAGGTGCAAAATGTAAGGTGCAAAGTTGATAGAGGAACTCGGATGCCGTCATGGTTCCCAGGGGGGGAAGAGGGGTCCTAGGGCTGCGTCGATTACGTACCATGACGGATGAAGTTCTTGAGCTGCTGAATTGTCGACATGTCTACCAAATAAACGCCACGCAGGGGCGCTTGCGCAAATTCTAAGAATCAGGCGCCTTCACGATAGTCGTCGAGGTGATCCAGAAAGCAAGTCGTGATAATGCGAGTAGTCGTAGACTTGGGAAGAGCGTCCAGGGTGGGATGCGTCTTGCGAGGGGTGAGTTGTGGTGGCACCGTCGTGGGCGAAAAGGGAGTGCTGAGCCAGAAAAAAAAAGGAAACCGTTTCCGTTGGCGATCCGATGCGATGTCGTCACAAGAATAAGGCGAAGAAGGACGGAAGAAACGCGATGCGGGGTTTGGATCGGGTGCTCTGACTGAGTCAAGGGCTGGCGGCGGAGTGACTTGCAGCGGACACAGGGCACTTGAGTACCTTAGGTACTTAAATTGTGGCGGAGCTGAGAAGAGACTCGGCGGAGGAGGCGAGAACGAGCCGTCGAAGCAAGGAGAGCTGGTCGGTGATGGAGAAGACGACAACAATTGAAGCTGGCGAAGAGCTGAGATTGCAAAGACTTGTAACGTGAGGCGGATGAGAGTTGAGAAAACAAGGAAGAGATGGGACGATGCGGAAGGGATTAGAAAGCAGTGCAAGCTAGTAGTATAGGCAGAAACAGGCACTGCACTGTCGTCGGTTGGAACGGGCGAGGCAAGAGGCAAGGTTCAGAGGCAAGGTAAGGCATGTATGGGGGAGCAGGTGCAGGCGCAGGTGCATATTGAAGGCAGGTACTGACTACCTATACCTCACTGGCGCTGGCTTTGGTGGGGTCATTAATGGACCCAAGCCGAGAGGTGATGAAGTCAGAAGCACCAAGTAGTGTGGCAGCCCGAGGAGGGAAGGGGGGGGGCTGGGTGTTTTCCCATTGTTTGGTGCAGTGCGCCTAAGATTTCTACTGGTTCTTGGCTCCGGGTCCCCTTTGCTTGCTGGACTGCTAGGCGGCCTGGTATAAGATAATTTACCTAGGGAGTCCCGGTTTGCAGACAAGGCATATGCAGGTGTGGTAATTAGACGACACAGGCGCTTATGGCCCGGGTAGGCCTTCTGGGGCGATGCGATCCGGGTGCGGAAGCCAAGTGGGCGTAGTCACAGGCGAGAGAATGGGGAACGAGACAACGATGGTGACGACGATGACGGAATTGCAAACCAGGACAGTGATGCGACATGGAAACGGAACCGCCACAGTACGGTACGCTACACGCGCGCAGATGTGACGGGGGGCTCGTGCTCAGGCTTGCAGCGGCGAGAGGCGACGGACCAGACTGACCTGGGTCGGCGATGATGACTTCACAAGAGCCAGGCCCCAGAAGCTTCCCAGCTGCTGGGAAACATGATGCTGGACGGGGCCAGGGAACAAGACGTGACACGGACAGGCATTCCCCCCCTTCTTTGTTCGGCTTTTCCTGGCGAGCCCCTCGCTTTGCCCGGTAGATGGGCATGGGGATGATCAGCGGGACGCGCCTGGCATCATTGGCTTTCATCATCCAGCATATTATATCACCACCAGGGAACCCGGACCCAATGAAGCGCGGGCTCCCGAGTTTTCCTTGATGTTTCCCCAAATTACGCACTGGGGTGTCACGGATGGATGGGGAGAAGGGTGTGTGTGTGTGATCTGATGACGGACCCCATCTCACCAAACCGTCTGACGAGGACGACGAAAGGACGACGACAACGGCGAGGCTCTGTGTTCAAGGGAGTTCGTGCCTTGACGAGACGTTTCGCTCTTGTTCTGTTTGTCGCGCCTTGCCATGTCTCTTCTTCTTCTTCTTCTTCTTCTTCTTCTTCTTCTTCTTCCTCTCTCTTCTTCGCGCGTAGAGCTAACCCTAGCACGTGGCGGGATGGATCATACATATCGTCATGGCATGCCTGCAGGCATGTTCTCCGAGGGGGCAGCGCAAGCTGAAGCGTTGATTCCATGTGATGATGGACGCTCCCGTCATCTTGCATCCGGGGTCCAGAGATCTACAATCGATACAACAAAAGGGCTGGAACTGCGAACGCGCTTCCATTTTGTAGATGCATGCATTATGCAGTGCAGCACCAACTAAACGAGCACCCCCCCTGCACATGCTGCCGCTTCTTTTCTGCCTGTCTGCCTTCAACATATGTTGCCAGTTGGAAAAAGAAAAGGAAGAGGAGAAAAAAAGAAAAAGTGGAGATGCGCCTGGTCGCGCAGGGCCTAGATGGTAATCTTGTCTTGGCGAGCCCCAGAAATCTCCGTTATGACGCTGCCGACGACGTCATACCCACCCAGACCCTGGAGCACGAAGGCCACAAACCGCCTAGACCACATGCAGGCGCATCATCATTGTCCAATCCGTTTCAGGCGGCTTCCCGCGTTAGCCTGCGACAGCAACACAGCGACAAGCGACACAGAGAAGCAGAGAGAGCAGAGAGAGCAGAGAGAGCCTCTCACGGCTCTTTCGGTCCCCACGGCTGACGCTGTGCCAGGAATGCCCCCCTATCTCGAGATGGTTGTCTCCGTCATGGACCGTTCTCGACCGTCGCCTTAACCCGTTTCACCATCATTGCATCCATCTTCTCTTTTCTTCCCAGATTTGGTTCTCAGTCCTGCTTACATACCTCTCTGTACGTGCTGCTTGCTTCTGAGTTGGGGCAGCTTGCTTCACCGAATAAGTCGCGCAGTCATGCTTGGCACGTTGCCATGCCTGATGCCACTATTACATACTAACCCTCTCCTAATTCTCCTCCCTTTTCTTCGTTTTTCTTCTTCCTCTTCTCCCTCTTCTCGAGGAGCTAACGTGAGGCAAGCAAACATGTACCAGGTACGAGCTGGCGGTAATTATTCTCCCTTCCAACGGCTTGGCATTATTTTTCTATGGAGAAGAAATGCACAGCATGCAAAGCATGATTATAAGGCTATCTGCTTTCTTCAACGATAATGGCCCTGCCGGCGTTCCGGATCGTTCGATAGCTACTCCGTATATAAGATTAAGTCCTCCACGCACTCATCGCGGTCCCGCCACGATACGACGCTCCCCATTATTTTATCAATGCGCTCAGTGCCATCGGTGCCCTGCCAGCTCTTAGCATCGGACGCTATGGAAATAACCATGGCACGACCCCAGTGCCCATGTCGCCCAAAACCTGCACAATCCACACACAAGGCCACCCTAACCTTGGCTCTACACAAGACACTGCAGCCTTTATTATTATTGAGATGCCCCCGTTTAATCCTACCCGGACTCACTGCAGCCTCTGCCAACCGGGAACTTGCTCGCGCACAGCCCCTACGTGTGCCGCTCCGGAAAAGCCCGTGATGCACGTCTCCTCTTTAGTTGTTACGTCCATCGCCCATCTCGCGCGCCCAATCCGCAACCCATCCACTGGCAACTTCCATGTTACAGATGACGCGATGCACGTTATTAGGCAAAACGGCAGGCCGCTGCCAGAAGTCTGCTTGGCTGCACGTGGCTGCACATGAAGGTGTGTGGCGTTAGGCTTCTAACCCCAATGCGATGCCAATCCGGAGCACTCTGTCCATGCATCCCGGATCATCAGGCGACAGGATCAGTCACGCGTACTTACCCCATCAGGGAACCCGAGGCTGTAACAAGTGGCTTGGCATGAAGCTTGTCACGCTCCTGCAGACGACTTCATCCGTTCGGCTTCAACGTGCTTGCTCATGTTCGCCTCTAAATCGACCGACTGATAAATATCACCACACATCCAAGTCCTCGCCATCTCAAGCGTCCCGTTCCACCGCGTCCAAGCACATCCCTCACTCACAGCTTGTATGGCATGGCCTGGACCCCTTCTCTCTCTGCGCGTGCTGCCAGCTGCTTGTTCTTGTGCCCGTAGAACCACCTCAGACCCAAGGAGATGAGCGCCACAACCAGCAAGAGAGACGCGTTGGTCCAGTGCCCCGTGGGATATCCATCGGCTCGCTCGTCCGTCCTGTAGATCCACACTCCGGGAATCTGACCCAGACCTCCTCCGACGCTCACGTTGATGGCGATGGCAAGTCCTGTGGCAGCTGTGCTGAAGATGTTGGATGTGAGCCAGCCAAGCATGGGTGGAATGCAGGCAAAGGACCCAGCCGTAGCCAGAATAAGTCCACCGTACCGCGCCGAGTAGTGATCAGGGGGCAACGCCCCCGACACTATGAAGCCGATGGCACCTACAAGTGCGGCACCGGCAGTGTGGACACCACGAGCGTTGAAGTGGTCGGCCGAGTAGGCGATGGCGATCTGGCACACTGCATTTACGCGTTAGCGAGACACACGTCTGAAGCCATGCTGCGAAGCTGCTCACCATAGGCAACTGCCCAAGGGGGCACCGTCATGAGCTGGGCCTCCAAGTCCTCGTACCCAAGCCCGGCTGTGATGGACGGGGAGAAGAGACTGAGACTGGCAAAGGCCGGGCTGACGGCAAAGTAGATGGCGTAGTGGGCGTAGAGGCGCCAGTCGGTCAGCGTCTCCTTTGCATCGGCCCAGGTCATGGTCGGCTGGCTCTCCTTGCTTCCTTCGTGGTAGAGGCGCTGGGTGGCCAGATCCTTCTCCGCTTCGTTGAGCCAGTGGACGCGCTCCGGATAGTCTGGTAGGAAGAAGAGGACGATGAAGGCTGACAGACAGGAGGGGATTCCTTCAATGATGAACAGCCATCTCCATCCCGCCAGACCGCCAGCACCGTTCATGTGGCCAATGCCATATGCGATGGCACCACCGAACTGTTGGTTGGTTAATACAATACGCTGGAATGCGCAGGCGTTTCTCTAACTTACAGCACCAGAAAGAGTCGCCGAGGCCAGGATAAATGCGACACTGTCAACTGTAAGCGTCCATTGTTTCGTCGGCACCTCGATAAGAAGTCAACCCACCGAACGCTGCGCTCATTGTGCTTGTACCAGAAGGTCAGGTAGTAGATCAGGCCAGGGAAGAGTCCAGCCTCAAACATGCCCAGCAGGAAGCGCACCGCTGTGACGCTGCCAAAGTTGTGGGTGCCGCCAAGAGAGATTGTCATAGCGCCCCAACAGAACATGAGAAAGGCGATCCAGCGGCTGGGACGAAGCTTCTTGAGGAGGATGTTGCTGGGGACTTCAAAGACGGCGTAGGCGACGAGGAAGACCATGAGAGCGATGATGAACTCGTAGTCGGTCATGTTGGTCTCGTCCTGCATGTTGTTGTTGGTGGAAGAGTTGAGGATCCTGGCATTGCCAATGTTGGATCGGTCGAGGAAGCAGAGAAAGTAGATGCCAGCCGAGATGGGAACGATGCGGAGGTCCTGCTTCCAGAGAAGCGCCTTCTCCTCATCGCTCATCTGGGGGCGGAGATCCAGGCGGTGCTTCTTGTGCGTTAATTCATGCTCAATCTCGCTCCTGCGTCTGCCGGCGCGAAGGGAGGACGGGGAGAAGACGACGAATTGGTCATATGGCATCTTACCTGGTCCTTGGCCGCACGGGTAGACTCGACATCATCCTGCGGTTCTAGAGTTTCTTTACGCTCTGCTTTGGGGTCCATGGTGGGCGTTTGGGTGAGATTGGAGGAGGAACGGTAAAGAAGCTCAGGGAGGAGTGTCTGAAGACCGGATCAAAACACGGGTCCGAGACAGCTGTGTGATATTAACCTCGCCGCTGCAGATTGCACGTGCGGTAGGAGGCTGCCACAGCACCAATCCGAAAGGGAGGCAACCTAAAAGTTTTGGCCAGAGGCTCGCAGCAAAATCCTACAAGCACAGCAGGAAGTCACGCAAAGAGCGAGGATGAAGAGTGAGAGTTCGGAGGGGCAGCATGACGGGACGAGCAGGCGAGTACATTAACCACCGAGCACAAGGGAGGGGTTAGTTCTCTGGCAAGAGGCAATGCCGATCAGCAAGTGAATGCGTGTGACTACGGGGCACGAATATGGAGAAGGTCGCATCGCATCAAGCATATCTGCTGGTACACCGGGAGATGGCGAAAAGCTGCCGCACGAGCCGGGATTACACAGGTGCGAAGGCGACCACGGACGATCAAATGCTGACACTAAGCAAGGGAAGGGACTCGGGGAGAGGGGCACAAACTGGCCGAGCCGAGGAGCGGTGACGAGGCATCATGTCGTGGAGACGGGGTGGTGTTGGTTGGACGACGACAACGACAAAGCAATGGCGGAGGCGGCGACGGCGGCCAACGGAGATAAGACGCCAGCGGGTGTTTGTTTCTTCCTCACTCTCTTTTATTTCCCTTTTTTCCCGCTCAATTCATAGCCATGACCCTGAGCGGCAATTGGCATTCCAGCGGTTAACGGTGGAGCCGGTGCGGGCGCCGACAGGGTTTAGGCTCGACAATGGCGGGGAAATTGGGGAAACCGGCAGGCATTCCCCTCCAAAAGGTCCCTTCCTAACCTGAAGCAACAAAAAGAAGAAAAAAAAGGTGGCAGGGAAAGAACTCCTAATCCATCCGACTGTCGGAGCGATCCTCTGCGAGCTCGGAAGAGAGGCCAGGAAAACGCTCTGGCGGGACGAAGGAGAGAGGGGAGAGCTTGAGCCATCGGCGACTCCTGGGGAACAGGAAACACAGACAGAGAGCGCAGTTGGCTCGGCGCCTCACCTGCTTCCGGCCAAGGTAGATCGACTGATGGGCGCAATGGGATGGGTTCGGCGTGCTAAGATTTCGGCCCATGCGCCAGGAACCAGGAATGCCACGATCTGTCCGTGTGCGGGTTAGCACCTCATGGTACTCTGTACCTTGAGATTTGTATGTTGGTAGTCTCGCGTTCTCACATTCAATGGAGATGGCCAACACTACGGGTTAATCAAGTAAAAAAAAGTGACTCTATACTTTGTCCAAGAAGCACCGATGATAGATAACCATATATTCGCGCTAGAACGAGATGGTTTGTAGTAAAGGAACACTACTAATATGTACTCCATTCCCATAACATGTGTCTAGATGCCGTCTTCAATACGTTTCTATCCTTGTTTACCACGTTGTACCGAAGCGGAAGCCAATTGCCGTAGATCTATCTGCATCCATGCTCACGTTTACTCGTCATCCTCGGACGGCTCCGAAGGCCAGAAGAACCAAGCCACAACCATAAACAGCTTCGTCGCAGCCGCCACCCACAGGGCTCCCGCCACGCCGAGAGGGCTGTGGGAGATGAGACCGCCCGAAATGGCACCCACGAGCAGTAGCAGAGGAGCAGCTGCCCTGCGGTTGCGCTCGACGTTATCCGCGACAAACAGGTCCTTATCCGAGAAGAGATCGCAGTAGATGCTGGTGAGCACGACGCTCGTCAGTGCGTTGTACTTGAGAGCACGGCTGGTCACGGCCTGGCCGCAGCTCTGGAAGGCGACGAGGGCCAGCGGCACGAGCACGGTCCAGTCCACGGCGTCGGAGGCGGCCGGCGGGGCAAACGTAACGATGATGGCGGCGGCGACAATGAGCAGCATCTGTGCGAAGAAGGACACCACCAGGACCCAGCGTCGCTTCGGCGAGAAGTAGCGGTGGAATCGCGCAAAGAAGAAGGATCCGATGCAGAAGAAGAACAGCGAGATGCCGGAGCGGTACAGCCGCACCGACACGGGAGGGTAGACGAGCGAAGCCAGCCCCAGGCCGACATAGACGGTGTTTCCTGGAGGCGATCATGGTCAGCTAATTCAAATCCTCGATGCCGGAACCTGCGTGCGCAACCTACCTGTCTGCATGGAAACAAAGGCGCCCCATGCGTTGGTCGACGAGCTGTCGAGTAGGCCAGTGGTGACATAGCAGAGGAGGAGCACGAGATCAGCCCAGTCGCGCGAAACCTCGTGCATCAACACCTTCTTTGCCCTGCCGACGTAGTTGCCCGAGGCGGGCTTTCGCAGAAGAGGCTGCTCCTCGTCGCCGGCGACACCGTTACGGCCCTGTGCGGGTGTCGCCGTAGTGCCATAGCCTGTTGAGCTCATGGTTTTTCGTTAAAGACTTGCTGCGTGGACAATCAAGGGAGAGCAGTAAGACTGGAATTTCCAGGCAGTGAACCGAGAAAAGTAAGCAATTGGGCTCGTCGATTGGCAGGCAGAGATTTTTTCTTCTTTTCCTCCGTCTGCTTGCTCTTGTCCAGGACCCAGCCTCGGCGATGGCGTCAACGGTAGAAAACCAAATGGATGGGGGGTTATGCCGCGAAGCCGGCTTAGCACCAATCTTTGTACTCGGGGGAACCACTGCTACCTACTAATGTAGTAGGGCGCCAGTGGGGGTGTCAAGCTTTGTCAACTCCTTCCATGCATCACGTTGAATCGGACCTCGATCGTCGACACCAAACCCCCCAGCCAGCAGCTCCCCTGTCGTGTGCTTAGCGCTGGACGTCGCCGTTGCTGATGGGGAATTGCGAAGCGAATGAGGGGGTGGGCGACGCTGGGTTCTATTTAGGAAATGATGCGGCCGTGGCCGACGCTTGCATCCCCGGTGATTTGTTTCAGCGTTGGGATGCCCTCGTCTTCTCGTCCTTCGGCATCTCGAATTGTCCAATGGAGAGCAGGATACGTAGCCAGGCCGTGAGGAGGGGGAAGATCTGGGTGTCATGCTCGGAGATGGTTCGGAGTTGATGCAGCAGGGTGGTTGTCAGAATGGTCCTTCAAGTCGCTGGCTGGAAGCTGCGAGGCCTGAAGTAATAGGGCAGGCAGGGGTTGTATCGATGTATCGATGTCCCCCACCCACCCCGCGTAATCCGGAACCCACTTGTCGCTGAATCCACGCCCTGAGCTCTGAGGCCCCCGAGCCGTCCCTCTTTCTTATCCGTAGTCCAATCGTGCCATCATGGATTGCTGCCCGCCGAGCTCCCATTCTTGGCCAATGGGCGTACCTGGGGATTGCGTAAGACTTTTGTTCCCATGTGTCGGCTGGCAATCAATCATGTACCTGCCTTATGCCGACTTTACCTTCTTGGCAGACCGTCGTCGCCTTGCCCCTCCAGCAGGTTCCCAGCTTTAAAAGCCCGGTTCCCCAGACCCTTAAAGTGACCATTGGTTCTCTTGCTCGACCAATTCACACCCGTTCTTAGCATCGCCGCTTGCACTGCACCGACGTTGATCGTCTGCCGCCCGTTCCGCCTAGCCATGAAGCTCACCACCACCCAGCTGCTCCTCACGGGGGCTGAGCTCTGCTTTGCCCTCCCCCATTTCGACAGCCCTCGCGAGCGCCTGCTCAATGGCCTCGAGCTTCCCCAGAAGTATCTAAACAAGCCCAGCGCCAGCAGTGCTCCCCCATACACCCCGGAGCACCGCGACCCTTACGACGGAGCCGTCGACTCCATCGGCGACGAGCTGGACCCTCTGCCCTGGCGCAACGGCGCTGGTGCTTCGGTCCTGGGACCATGGAACCCCGAGCGAGCCCGCCAGAACCCTGACCTCATCCGCCCGCCCAGCACTGACCACGGAGACCTGGCCAACATGCGCTGGAGCTTCGTCGATTCTCACATCCGCATTGAGGTGCGACCTAGCCCCAATTCCAGAGAAGGGCAGTGTGCGTATCTGTAGACCAAAGACTGACCTTGGGAATGTGTACAGGAAGGTGGCTGGACCCGCCAGACGACCCTCCGAGAGCTCGGCACCAGCCTGGAGCTTGCCAGTGTCAACATGCGCTTGGGCCAGGGCGTCATTCGCGAGCTTCACTGGCACAAGCAGGCCGAGTGGGCGTACGTGTTGGATGGCGAGGTCAGAATCACTGCTCTCGACTACGAGGGCGGCAGCTTCATCGACGACCTGAAGAAGGGCGACCTGTGGTACTTCCCCAGCGGCGTCCCTCACTCCCTCCAAGGGCTGAGCGAGAACGGCACCGAGTTCCTCCTCGTCTTTGACGATGGTCACTTCTCGGAAGACTCTACCTTCCTCCTGACCGAGTGGCTTGGTGCGTCGAGCTGAAGAATTCCCCCACAAGAATACCAGTGCTAACGGCATCCAGCCCACACTCCCAAGTCGGTCATTGCCAAGAACTTCAACCTGCCTCCCGAGGTCCTCGACCACATCCCCAAGAAGGAGAAGTACATCTTCCAGGGATCGCTTCCCGGTTCCGCCGACGACGAGTTCCCCTCCGGCAAGCACGTCAAGAAGTCCAAGTACAACTTTAGCCACCGCATGCTGGATCAGACGCCCGAGACCTTTAGCGGCGGCGAGGTGCGCATCGCCGACTCCAAGAACTTCCAGATCTCCAAGACCATTGCTGCCGCCCACGTCATCATCCAGCCCGGCGCCATCCGCGAGATGCACTGGCACCCCATGGCTGACGAGTGGTCCTTCTTCATCACCGGACGTGCCCGCATCACCATCTTTGCCTCCGAGGGCAAGGCCCGCACCTTCAACTACCAGGCTGGCGACGTAGGCATCGTCCCTGCGAACATGGGTCACTTTGTGGAGAACATTGGAGACGAGCCCATTGAGATGCTCGAGGTCTTCCGCTCTGACGAGTTCCGCGACTTCTCCCTCTTCCAGTGGATGGGCGAGACCCCCCAGCGCATGGTCATCGACACTCTCTTCGCCGACGACAAGGAGGGCGGCGAGAAGTTCTGGCAGCAAGTCAAGGACGCCTACAAGGATGTCGTCACCAAGCCCGAGAGCGCCGAGCTCTAAATGCGCGGTGGGTTGCAGTCTTGAAGCAAGCCGAGGCAAGAAGAGGTATTGGCTGTCATGTACAACTTCCGTATATATCGTTACCACCTCAGATGAGGTATGAGACTAGGCTACGAAATTGGGTTTGACATTATGGTTATCACGTCACATCAAAATTGAGCAACAAGAAATATTTCTCCTGGAACATGAACAATATTTGTTTTGTCTTCTGGCAATTGTGCGTTGCTAATTCCCTGCAACCCGAGCAAGCAAGCCCTGGTGCTGGGGGCTGTTCCGGAAAGTACAGGCGGTGGCCTTCTTGCCCAAGCGGGAAATACCTCTACAACAGGCAAAACCTCACCGTTTCAACCCTCAGAAGGCAGTTTGGACATGGAGAGGAACCCGACCTCGGCGGCTCCAGCGCAAGTATCTCGTTATCCTCCCCTCTTCTGCTGTACAGAACTGCATATGCAACGCAGGGTATTTACCCCCCACTGTCTACCGAGGCCAGATAAGGGAAGAATACCGCGAACAGCCAGCTAAGCGATGTCAACAGAACTTTGGCCAAACCCTTCCATGCATGCCCCTACGGTCCGAATGCAGAAATGCACGGACCTTGGCAGAGACAACTTGGACGGATCTCTTGACAATTTGAAGATCGACTTGGCTGCTTTCGCCAAGCCATGCAGAGCAACCAGTCACGCGGGGTCGCCGACCAGCATTCCATCCATATGTGGTAGGCCAAGATTTGGGCACGGAAATCATAGCACGTCTTGCTTATTGGACGGTGGTGCGTCGGGGAAATGACAAAAGCAAGAAGAGCAGCCGCCGAGTTTGCTACTGTCGTGCGTCGACGCAGCACTCTATCGGCACGAAGTGGGAGCCTAAATCGTCTTGGTCCTATCTCCGTTCTCATCCTGCATTTGCGAGCGATCGTCTCTTCCAAGTAAAGAAATGGTTCCGACCAAGGGCCGTTGCTGGCCGTCGCTGACTGATAGCATGCTGCATCGCAAATGCAGCTACTCTTGGAGACCTTGTTTCCGGGTTCCTCTTGTGGAATTTGGCCCGTCTCCGATCGACTTCCAAGACGAGTCCAATGCGTGATGGGACGAAAAGGCACGGCACTTCTGCATGGCAAGGATTGGTCTGCATCGTCACACACCATCTGTCCGAGACGCAACCTTAACCTTCTTGCCCAGGCACACACACAGCATCGCAGTCGGAGGAATGCCGGCATCGATATCGAGAAGCATCGAGTGTCGATCCCACACGGCCTCAACCTGGACAAGCCAGCCATACTACGTAGTAGACTGTCATCCGGTCGAATGTCGGTATCCTTGCCAAACCCTCACCGAGCGGCCAGATGCGGGTGTTCCAAGATACATGTCGGCCACACGGGAAGGCTGTAATTAAAAAGCCTGGAGCGGGTGGCCCCATGGCTTGCAATGACGGTTCGATATCCGAATCCGCTCTATGGAAACGCATCGTTATGTCCGTTGCTTCTTTGGTTGGATTTTCCTCATTGCCCGTCTATCTGTGAGTGACAACTCCCAATTCCGTTTTAGGTATGCCAAATATCACCATACTTGTCAATTCTATTCTCTAAAATTATTCGCCTGTAGGCTGGCAAGACCAGAGACCATACAGACCACCATCCAACATCCCAAGTCGAGCTGCATTACACCCCTAAGATCTTAGTCCATCTCGACAGGGTCTACGCACGTTACAAGTGACCCAAACCGCCTAAACAAATTCAAAAATAGTAATAGGAAATGATCTTCCTTCCCTTCTCCATTCACACCTCCCCTGCCTTTTCCAACACAACCCTGGTGGTGGTGTTGTCGGCTGGCCTCTGCGGAAGTGGCCCGCTGGTCATCCCTGACAGAACGTCAAGCAAGCGCTTATGAGATGATCACTACGATACCTCAATGAAGAGAGAGGCCGAATATTGGTCGTCTGTCGTAGCTGTATGTACAGCCCCGTCCAAGGATCTTGAGGGATGGCCGCCCCGGCTTGCGTCACTGCCGCTCAATCATTTCCCCCTAAGCTTGTCTCAGACGTCTTGGTTACTCTATTTGGTAAAGGTTTCGAGTGTGAGTATGCTTCCTCTTGATTTTCCTAAAAATCAGGAGCTGGTGGGATACAGAGGGTTAACTCACATTTACTAAAGGCACGAAACGGTCTATTACCGCCATTGTTCCCGACTTCCCCGGTCCTAGTCCTGATCAAGCCGAGGCCTGAGATACAAAGAAAGCCAAGGAGGACTGATGGTATGTCGGTGATAACGAGGCGGAATCACTCGACAAGGTCGTTCTCTCGGAGGCACAGATCCGCCAAAGTACGCCACTGTTCGGAACCTGAATTTTAGGAGGCTGTTATTTACGAAAGACAACTGTCTTTAAGCCAGAGACTTGTACTTCCTATTTTTTTGAATGACATGGGAACGTGAGTGCTGAAACAGCCCTCGTGCAAAGCTCTTGGTCAACATGAGCAGGACATCTAGCCAGCTATCTAAAATGAGCTTTTCTTCGAGCACTGGCCGAGAAACTGGGCACAACACCAATCTCTACAAAAGTTCCCGCCTCAGGACGAAACTGATTATAACTAGCAATCACATCAAGGTGGTAGGGAAGGTGATTGGGCTTCTTGCAAGTACCCAGATTGTTGCAGTCCAGGGACCAGTTGACGAACATAGGGCATCAGGGAGAAACCGACCAGGAAGAAGAGGACGGATGCAATAGTGACGAAGCTAGGGGACCTAACGGGACGAACATCCATGGAATGTACATTCCGGCTCATATGCCTGCTAACCCCGAGCTCTCCGACTCGTCCGCAGCATGGGCTCCTGCAAGTTAGGACGGCAGGGGACCCTCGGTAGCGCTCACCAGAATATCTACCCTGCGTGACACGTAGTAGGGCAAGCGACTCGCGGAAATTCACCGCCTGACTTTGCGCAGAAGGGATGCGAACCGCCCTGTAGCGGGTCTTTGGGCGTTGACTGTCAGATATCCCGTCTAGCCACCCATGGGTCTCATGCATGAATATGCACGACTACGACTATCGCTCAACTGGACTGCCCGACAACGCAAGCATTCTCGCAAGCTGCCCGAGGTACGCAAATGGCCGGCGCGGCGAGATGACCAAATGGAGGTTGAATATAGCCTCAGTCAGGCCAACTACATGCTGCCTACAGGGATAGCTGCTCTTGGCTTTTCTGTTTCCCCACGATTCACTAAGGCGGACAAGAGGCACACACTAGCACTCGCTGCGGGGTTGCCGGGAGCGGGCGGGCGATATTCTCCTCTCCCCAACTCCACCAGCTGGGACTGCCCGTTCTTGGATCATGGCAAGGCGACGAGCGAGACTGCCTGACTGGCAGTTGATAGCCGCCGGCACTTGCACGGCTCAGAGTGTAGTCGTCACAGCATAGGCTCCCGGGGATCTCTCGGAGTTGCTCATTACCTTTGTTCCAAGAATACGCCCGAGACGAGACCGGGGTGCGGGCGCGGGTGTGTTCCACGTCGTATTAACGTTGCTCTCTGCAACCCTCACATCTTACTATGTACCGTCCGCAGGTGGGTGTGTACTCCGCTTTGATTCACCGGCACGAACGGCATCATCTTCTGTGGGTCAAGCTTGCCTGCACACTAGGTTGTCAACGGAGTGTCTTGGCCTGTGCCAAGACGTGGACTCAATGACAAGTATCTTGTCAGATCGAGGCGAGCCTGTCTCTCCTCGCCTGTTAGTCCCGGGCGGTTATAACAAGTCAAGCTCTCGGCACCGAGTGTCTCGTCCCAAAGGGCTGCAACGAGTAGTCTAAGTAAGCATGGAAAGCCTAAATCTTACAGACTCCCTCAGCCGTCTCACGAATCACATCAACCGCCAACCCTGTTCTGGTAGGCACTCTGCATCGTGCGGGCATCCCAGTCTGGTAACCTGTACATGGCTGGACTGAGAGTGCTGACAAGTCGATCCCTATTGGATAAATTCACCCTCCATCACTGCTGCTCAACATGCATACGAACAGCCAGGAATAGAGGGGTTGTGCCCTCGTGGTTGCCAGCCTCTTGCTTGCTTCCCGGCAGGGTGACTACATGCACAGTGGGGAGGTGCCGCGAGGTATCTTCTCGAGATTTTCATGTTACAGCACTCCCTGATGCCGATGCTTGGGTCAGCTGCAGCAGCATTCGGCAACCACCCTTTCGCTGCTACGACGAGGAGATACAGCGGCGAGGGGTAACGCAGGAGGGCCCCGTACCGGGCCGAGGCCAGATATCGCCATGACGGCCGCTGCAGCGTGGGTAAAGAGGAGATGGAAGAGAGTCATTGGAGGGAACGTTGGTCTCCTGCCCATTCCAGATGGAGATACAGCTTCGGGATGCATAGGAGTTTATCCAATGGATGGTCAGCTTCCCATGCAATGACGATCAAGGCACAAGGTAATCCATCTCCCCTAGCTCTCTTCAACCATTACGGAAGTGCACGCGTAAGTGGCCTGGGTAATCCTGCAGTGATGCCCGCGTAGCTTGCTGCTCGTGTGTGTGGTCTCGAATTACAGATAAAAAGGCCCTCTGTCCTTGACCACGGATCCCGTCGAGAACACTGGCAGATGACCAAGGACTGGCTAAGCTGAAGCCTTCCCGCCTCCTCTCCCCCAGGAGTCCTGTTACCTCTCCTACACTTGCGTTTTACTTGTCTATCTTTACGAGCATCACGCTGCCTGTGAGAGACTCGCTTGAGTTGGCCTTTGCCACCAAACCCCTCTTCTATAACAGACCACTCTGTCAAACCAAAGCTCCCCAACTGCTGTGCCACGTCTCTTTCCTGGACCTTCCTCCCTGCAACCCGTCAAGATGAACAGAATCACAAAGTCAAAGCAGGCTGTGACTGAAGCCTATCGAACCGACCCCAATATCAATAGGGTCAAGAGCTGGGTCGGCCCTGTGAGCCGTCGACTCCCATCGGCCACTGCAGAGTACCTCGCCGAGAAGCTGCCCGTTGCTCGCTGGCTTCCCCACTACAACATCAAATGGCTTACCCAGGACGTTATCGGTGGTATCACCATCGGTGTCATGTTCATCCCTCAGGGGCTGGCTTATGCCAAAATCGCCAACATCCCTGTTGAGCATGGTCTTTACTCCAGTTGGTGGCCTTCCGCCATATACTTCTTCCTCGGAACCTCCAAAGGTTCGCACAGTTCTCATCAAACCCCCTTTGGTAACGGCCAGTACAGACTAACCTCTTGACAGAACTATCCACCGGTCCTACCTCTATCCTCGGACTCCTCACGGCCGAGGTCGTTGCAGACATCTCCCAGGAGGGCTACTCGCCGGCCTCCATCGCCTCCGCCATTGCCTTCATGGCCGGTGTCTACTCTCTGGCCGTCGGTCTCCTCAAGCTCGGTTTCCTCCTCGACTTCGTCTCCGCATCGGTTCTCACTGGATGGATCTCAGCCGTCGCCCTCGTCATCCTGCTCGGCCAGGTCGATGGTCTCATCGGCATGGACGTCCCGAGCGGAACGGCACAAATTATACGTGGCATCCTCGGCAACCTGCACGAGATCCAGCCTTTGACCCTCTGTATCGGGTTCTGCAGCATTGCCGTCCTTGTCTTCCTGGAAAAGGTTGGCAAGAAATGGGGCAAGAAGAATATCTACATCAAGATCCTCAGCACCTCTCGTGCAGTCGTTGTCCTCGTCATCTTCACTCTCATCTCCTACCTCGTCAACCGGGGCTACGATGATCCAGAGGACTACAGGTGGGAAGTCACCGAGGTCAACACTCACGGACTCCTGATGCCCCGGGCCCCATCTACAACCCTCCTCCAGAAGGTGGTTTCTCGGTCCTTTGCCCCCTTCATCGCCATGGCTGTCGAGCATCTCGGCGTCGGCAAGGCTTTTGGCCTCAAGAACAACTACCAGATCGACAAGAGTCAGGAGCTCTTCTTCCTCGGTGTCGAGAACATTATCAACAGTCTCTTTGGCGCCATGACCACGGGTGGTGCTATGTCTCGTACTGCTGTCAACTCCGAGTGTGGTGTCCGAACCCCCCTCAACTTCCTTTTTACTGCTGCCTTCATCATCCTGACCCTCTACGAACTGGCACCAGCGCTGTACTGGATTCCCAAGGCCACTCTTTCTGCCATTATCGTAAGTGTCAGCACTCTCCTTTCGGTGAAGATGTTTCTTAACAAATGCTCAGATCATGGCCGTTGTCCACCTCATCTCCTCGCCTCGCCTCTTCTACCGCTACTGGCGCATGTCGTTCATCGACTTCGTAGCTTCCATGCTCGGCTTCTGGGTCACGCTTTTCACCTCTACCGAGATTGGCCTGGCTACCGCTGTCGGCTTCAGCATCGTCTACACCCTCTTGAGGCTGGCATTCCCCCGATGGGTCGGCCTCACCCACGTGGAGACCGAGAACCAGCACATCACCCTGCCCAAGAACCGCCCATCGGACTTGGAAGTCGAGATCCCCAATGAGGCATTCCTTGTGCGCTATACCGAAGATGTGCTGTTCCCCAATGCCGAACGCATCAAGTCCGGCATCATCGAATCCATCAAGCTGCACTTTGAACAGGAACAGTCCATGGTTGTGGACAGAAAAAGCGCAGACCGCATGTGGAACTCGTACGGCGGCGGGCAGATTGCGCGTACCCGCAAGCGCAAGGGCATCACTCCCATCACTACCAAGCTTCAATATGTCGTTCTCGATTTTGGCATGGTGTCCTTCATCGACGTCACGGGTGTCCTGTCACTGATTGAGCTGAAGATGGAGCTGCGCCGTTACGTGGGCAAGGAGCTGCAGTTCCGCTTCGTCAACATGGTCGAGCCGGTGCGTGAGCGCTTCGACCGGTCGGAATGGATCTTTGCCAGCTGCGGCGAGGAGCGTACCGCCGAAGCAGATGTTATCTACCCGACGCTGGAGCTTGCTCTCCTGCATCGCGACGGCGATGAGAAGTCGTTCATGAATGAGAAGGCAATGGAGGTCTAAATACGGACCTGGGACATGGTAAATGATGTTATGATAGGGAAATTTGGTATCAACGGTAGTTTTGGACAATCTTTTCAACAAGTATGAATTGGATTCTAGGTACTTCAAATAACATTTCAGTACCGAATGTAACGAGTTTGGTTCGGTTTAATGTGTGATGTGAAATTGGTCTCTTGAGAGAGATAATCCCTGGCCTTCGAGTGGTTCTGGTATGTCACTACATACTTAAACTTGGTCATCTGGCCGGGTTACCAAAGAAGCAGTGCGATCCTGAAGAACTTCAGGCCTATTTGGCACCAAGGGTAGTCGGTTGTACACGCCTGCAACCATATAGTAACGAGGGGGAATTCCTCTATAGCGTCTTGGAGTTGACGCCAGCAGATGGGAGATGAACATGTGTCCTTGATTATTTTCAGGCAAGCACTGCCAATCAACCGCCTACCACATTACATAGTAATTAGAAGTAGGTGGGTTAGTCGGTCGTCAGGCAAGCGCGTTTAGTGGCCCCCCACACGTGCTCCCAAACGCGGTCTCCATCCTGGTTCCGCGTCTCCCTTTGCTTTTTGCTATGCAAAGCGTCGTCCATGCGTGGCACACGGCAGTTATCAACCACGTCCACACGCGGTGCCGGATAATTTGTTGTGTGTCAATCGACATCGGGTAGCCCCTCTTGCCCTCGGCATTGCCACCACGTGAAACTCGATTCCTTCTCGCCACAGCGACAAAACGTACCAACGTCTACCCACCCACATCGATTCCTCCTCAGCCCATGACTGCCATTTTATGAGGACAGCCACCATTCGTCTGCCCTTCAGATCCTCGCCGACACGCCGCAATATCTCCCAGAGAGCAGCACAGCTAATCGACGCATATGCCCTCAGCCAGCCGGCCCAGACTCACACACCAACCGACGGCATGCTAGGCAGAGCCAATAAAGAGTTCAAGGCCAACGCGCCGGCTCAGCGTAACCCGCTGGCCAAGCAGCTGTTCCCCTCGAGCAGCCCCAGTGCTCCCAGCAACGTCGATATTCGCGATCAGTTCAAAAAGACGGGCCCGGCGGCTACGGCCGCCGCCTCTGTGGCCGTGTCGGCGAGGAACGCTGAACAGCACTTGCACAGGCCGCTCGATAACAGAGCAACGAACACTCTTGCGTCGGCCTCGCGTGCAGCACGAAGTGGGAATGGATCCCTGGCATCTCTTTACGAGAAGACAGCTTCCGCCCAGTCTAAAACGACCACGATTGACTTGACGAGTTCACATGCCACAGACAACCATTCGGACCCCTTCGATTTCGATGATGACTTTGATGACCCCGAGATCGATGAGCTGCTCTCTGCCCCACATCCCCAAATGTCTGTGGCTCCTGTAAAGGAGAACATCCCGCCTCCGCCATTCTCATCCGCCCCCTTGCCATGGTCGTCCTCTCCCCCCTCACACTTTCAGGCTCCTCGACCAAATCCTCCACAACCGGCAGTCGCAAGCGTTGCAAATTCCCTGAAGCGGAACTCTGAAGGTGAAAACACCCTTGAACCATCGCAGAAGAAGCCCAAGAAACGGGTCCTGCCCGCCAGCTGGAGTGCAGCGCCAGAGCCGGTTGTCGAGACATCCACTTCCATTGCAAGGACGCCTTCATCAAAGCCAAAGAACTTTTGGGAACAGACGGCCAGTGCCGTCAAAGAGCAGAAGAAGCAGCACAAAACTCAGCGACAGACGAGCAATGCGGAAGCGGCACCAGCGCTCAGCAAGGAGGAGATGGACCTTGTCAATGCGCACGCTGCAGCCAAGTCGGTCGCCATCTCCCTCAGCCCTGAGCAAGAGCATGTGAAGAACCTGGTTGTGAAGAAGAGCCAGAGCGTCTTCTTCACTGGTCCTGCAGGTACCGGTAAATCGGTGCTGATGCGGGCCATCATCAAGGACCTCAAAGACAAATATGCCAAGAACCCTGAGCGCGTGGCTGTTACTGCATCAACTGGCCTCGCCGCATGCAATATCGGAGGAATCACCCTTCATAGTTTTTCAGGTACGTACATGTCTCGCATCTTGGCATCTTGACACCCAGTCACTGATTGTCTACTGCAGGTATCGGCCTAGGAAAAGAGGACGCGCCTACGCTCGTTAAAAAGATCAGGCGCAATCCTACCGCGAGACAGCGCTGGCTTCAGACCAAGGTACTCATTATCGATGAAGTATCCATGGTTGATGGAGAACTCTTCGACAAATTATCCCAGATAGGGAGACTAATTCGCAACAATGGCCGGCCCTGGGGAGGTATTCAACTGGTCATTACCGGCGATTTCTTCCAGCTTCCCCCAGTTCCTGAGAAGAGCCAGAATAGAGAGGCTAAGTTCGCCTTTGATGCGAGCACGTGGGATACGTCGATTGACCATACGATTGGTCTGACTCAGGTCTTCCGTCAACGTGACCCTCACTTTGCTGGCATGCTCAACGAGATGCGCCTGGGCAAAATCACCCCGGAGACAGAGAAGGCGTTCAAGATGCTGGCACGGCCACTGAAATTTGATGACGGGGTCGACCCTGCCGAACTGTTCCCTACTCGGGCCCAAGTCGACTTCGCCAACGAGAAAAGACTAAGGGATTTGCCGGGCAAGGTTTTCAAATACGAGGCTGCGGACGCTGGCGACCCTCAGAGCAAGGACAGGCTATTATCAAATATGATGGCACCCAAGACTCTCGATCTCAAGATTGGTGCGCAAGTTATGCTCATCAAGAACCTGGACGAAACGCTTGTCAATGGATCTCTCGGTAAAGTGATTGCCTTTTCTGACAGCAACATGTTTGATCTGAGAGACCCGGATGAATTGGATGACGACCTCGATGCGAGGATGGCAAAGGCGCGGAACAAGCTGAAGGCTTTCAGTCGAGAAGCGGACGAAGCGGACGGCGAAAAGTTCCCCGTGGTGCAATTCAAAGCCACCAACGGTTCCTCGCGTGTTATCATCTGCGAACCCAGCGAGTGGAAGATTGAGCTGCCAAACGGAGAGGTCCAGGCCAAGCGGTCACAAGTACCCTTGATTCTCGCCTGGGCCTTATCAATACACAAAGCGCAAGGCCAAACGCTAGATAGAGTCACTGTCGACATCGGCAAGGTCTTCGAAAAGGGACAGGCGTACGTGGCGCTCAGTCGAGCCACGAGCCAGCAGGGTCTTCGAGTGTTGAATTTCGACAAGAGGAAAGTCATGGCCCATCCGCGTGTCGTTGTCTTCTACAACAAGCTATACAGCGCCGAGGAGGCTATTGGGAGGAAACCCACGACAATCAGGGACTTTGCCGCGAAGGCACAGGAGGCTTCACACGCACCCCAGCAAGCGGGACGACAAGTTATCAGTATAATAGACGAGGAAGAGCCAATGGCGTCATATGGGTACTAGACAATAGGGAGGGCCAGGCATGCTCTGGCGTATACATCATCTTCGGGTATCTCTCAGCCAGGTTGGAGGAGTTGGGAGCTCATGAAGTCAGTTTATCTGTATATATATTTGTACTAGACGACCCCAATAACGCGCGCTGGAGCTGTCTTGACCGGAGCTTTCGGCGATGCCAGCTTCACCTGTCAATTGCTTGTGTTCGAAGATGGAGCAGCGATATCTATCCTTGCTTAGGTATCTAGCTCATCAGTTAGTAGTGGGCCAAATTCATATCGACCTGCGCATGTGTTGGTGCGAGAGCAGGCGTAACCTGGAAAGGTGCCACTTTCATGATTTCTTTCTCAAGGCGTCCGTCAAGTTGTAAGCAGATATAAGCAAGCCCCTCTATTGGAGTGAAGGCAGAGAGTTTGGCGAGAATACTGGCAGGATTTCGCAAACCAAGCCCTAGGTTTGCCATTCCGAAAGCAAGGCATGGTGAATGGTCGTTGACCGTCCAGTTTGGAGCTGGCGGTTTGGGGAGAAAAACGACATGCGAACTTTCCACCAGCCAATGATGCAAAAAACACCTACCTACCTAGTACTTAGTAGTACATACAAATAGAAAAGTACCTCTAGCCTTAGTACCTGTACCTGCTGCATGTTTGACAGAAGGTCGCAAGAGGTGTGCCTTCCCTGTCTCAGATGTTGCCTGTCGATCGTTGTGGTGCCTGCGGCTTATCGATAAGAAAAGGTTGAATTGATGATGGTGGGCGTCGCCCAGCCATATCTGAGTTAAGGTACCCGAACCACAGGCTCAAATCATCAGCTGCATTTCTACCTTGCCTCGACCTACAACATACGGCCGTCGCCATCTCTACCGCCCTTGCCACTCACCAGGCCATTCGATCGTCATTGGGTCTCACAAAGCTCTCCTGAGAACATTGTGAGCCCCTCTGAGCGCCTTCCTCACCGCCGCAACCCAATAGACACGTGCCATCTCCGTCCAGCGACTACGATCGACCTCAACACCGGTTTCGAGTACGGCCTGCGAGCGCGCTAGCTGCGTACTGAGCGCCGCGCACTTCGCTGTATCTGCAATATCGAGCCGCCGCATAGCAGCGCCAAGTTAGGGGATTCTCCTGATCGCTGGAACGACGACGGCCCTGTCTCTGAGTGGGCGCAAAGCCGGGCGAAGGACCAGTACCGCATACCGCTGTCAAGGATATCGCAACCTATCGCAGCGCTCGAGGGCACGTGGGAGGCTTGTCGAGGATAGCGAGGATGGCAGCGCAGTTTGTCGGGTTGCACATGCGGGTTGTGCTCCGGGAACCCGTGGGCTACGTGCTTACAGGAATTGTGAGTGATGTGGAAGCAGGGAACAGCCTGACATTGACAAATGGTATGTATTTCGCTTCAGTGGGTGCTGCGCCTTTTGGCTAACTTGTAGGCAGTCTATATCCCAAGCACGAGGGATCATCTTGTGCAGACCAAGATTAATGCGCTCAACATCGCAGACCTGTCTGAGGTGAGAAGCGCCGAAGCTTCAGCACCTCAAGTCATCCAGCCTGTGCAGTCTGTTCCTGCGCCTGTTCCTGCGCCTGTTCCCGCGCCGGTCGTTGCTCGCTCGGCCTTTGTCGACCCGGCCATATTAAGTGTAGGCAGGCGTACCGCTGCCCACACTCCCTCCTCGTCAGACCTGCACATGGTCTCAGACAGTGGGCAGCCGTCCCTTTCCCAGCCAGGACTTGTCCCTGTCGTTCAACTCGAAGAGCTTATGGACACCAGGACACCAGATGCTGAACTAGCAGACTCGACGCAGCGTCTGAACATGGACCATGTCGAGCTTGCTGACGGATACGAGAAGACTCCTGGCACAGCGCAAAAGAAGAAAAAGACAAGAGCTCGGCAATCGGGGCAAATGGCCAAGGCACCTGTGGTTGATGACGAGGTGTCGGCATTGGAAGCTTCACCAGGATCCAAGATTCAAGGGGGTCGAGGCAAGGGATGGAGACAAACCCCTATTCTACAACAGAGCACAGCCTCTTTCCAGCCTTTCAACTCGCTGAAGCGGAACGGCAGGGGTCGAAAGGGCAACGCAGATAACGGGTGGGCATCGGAAGACGTTACGGAGGAGATGGGAGACTTTGACTTTGAGAACAATCTGGCCAAGTTCGACAAGCGGACCATCTTTGACCAGATGAGGAAAGATGACCAGATCGACGACGCAAGCCGACTGGTGTCTCACAACCGCCGAGTCAAGCCGGCAGCTGGCGGCATCAGGAATCTACACCACAACGAAAACGTACTCGACCTACCATCAAATCCTACGGCCAACGCAGACTTCTGGAATAGTGAGGCCGACATGGGCGTTCATGAGCCTGAACGACTGACTAGCCGGGAGAGTAGGAGCGGGCAGGCGACTCGTCGATCCGACAGTAAAACTGGCCTTTCGCACCGGTCCCAGTCGCGAAAAGCCAGTACGACTATCGGCGGCCAGCCGTTGACCCGCGTCAACTCGGGCGTACGTCAATCTCAGTCTTCTCGTCGGTCATCGCCCAAGATCGAGATCCAGCAGACTAATATCAAACAACAGTCTCAGCAACTGCAGCAGCAGCAGCAGCCGCAGCAACCACCTTCTTCGCAGCCACAGCTGAAGCAGCCCCACCAGCCTGGACTCTACTTGATTGGGTCCAACCGACGGCTGGAAACCATCTCCACGCTGCAGATGCTCAACCTCGAGAACATCGCAGCTAATGAGTTAGGATTCACTGAGGACTTGATGGCAGAAAATGCTGGAAGAGGTATCGCCGAGGTAGCTGTGACAGCTCTCAACGATCCAGCCATGAAGGCCCGGTTTGAGCTGGCAGTGGGCACAAAGTCCACCGAGACATCCGTGTACAGCTCAACGGTGGTGATATTGGGGGGCAACAACAAGTCAAGCATCCGCGCGCTTGCTGCTGGTCGTCATCTGAGGAACAAGAACATCAACGTCATGGTGTGTCTTGTTGGCATCGAGCGAGAGAAGGACCTGCTGGAGGACCTCCGGCGGCAGGTACAGCTGTACCGGAACCACGGTGGCAAGGTGCTGAGCAAGAATGACTTTTTTGAGCACGTGCGAAGGAGCTCTGCATCAGACGCACGATTCTCCATCTCACTCATCATCGATGCGCTACTGGGACTTACCATCTCGTTTGAGGAGCTGCGGGTGGGGGATCAGGCCACGGTCTATGAGCTGATGGAGTGGGCCAACCGCAACGAAGCCTTTGTGCTGTCGGTTGATATCCCGACGGGCATCGACCCGTCCACGGGCCACATGGCCATCATCGACGGCGGGTATCTGTGCATCAAGCCTCGCTACGTGGTTGCAATAGCGGCTCCGAAGCGAGGGCTCCTAGAGGCCGTCACCCCTCCTCGCGATGGCGATCCCGGAATAGCCAACAACACAGCCCACGAGGACGAGTGGCGGCTGTTCATTGCAGACATGGGGCTTGGCAGCGCCGTTTGGAGGAAGGCCGGTACCAAGATTAGGAGAGGAATCAACTTTGACGACAAGTGGGTGCTCGAGATGCGGTACCGCGGGGCCGAGCCGCCAAGCGACGAGGACTGAATTGGGAGAGCGGATCGAACACCGCGATGGACGACATTATAACTTCCGAGGCTGTTATGCAACCTGCGAACGATGGGTAAACAAAGGAATTATGGGAAGCGTCCTGGTTCATGAATGACGAAGGGAAAAGCGAAGTGCAAAGGGAGTATCTTTTATGTATTCTTAACATTGAAGGTAGGATTGGAGGCTGTCACAAATACCCAGAGCTGAGCGGAATAAAGAAAAGTAACATTTACGTGGACAACCACATATACACAAAGATATATATATTCATGAATATGCCTGGTGGCTGTGATGTCAAGGCCGCCAAGCGCTGGATCTATGACACAAGCTTTGCCAAGGCCAAGACGCACCGGTGGCAAGGCTGTGGGCTCGGAAGAACGGCCTTGGCGATGAACCTGGGGTTTGCGCGAGATGATGCGTATTGGCTGGAACGATGAAGATGAGAAGACGAGGGATGATTGCGATAGTGCGGCCATGACCACGTACAGCCGGATGTTGATGCTCTATTACATACTGGCTTTGGCAGGACGAGGCAGCGCGAAGGGGGGAGGGGGGTTTGGTGGAAACTCTCCACAAAACCAATCGGTTGCCCAATGGTGTCTTCACGCACCAACTGTCCATCTGTCTTCGGTATCACTGTGAAGGATGGATGAGATGCTCGGGCTTACATGCTGTAGACCGCCTGGTGCTTGTGGTACCCGCAAACCTATCTGACGGGTGACCGTTAAGCTGTGTAACTCTTCCGCTTGTTTCCGACGGACCAGGCATTCATCTCACTCCTCACCCCTGCGTTCGCCCGGCCGCCCTGTCTTTTCCGCATGTGCATCCATTTCTTTTATTGTGGACTGGGTATATGCCCTTGTCGCGGGCACATTGTCCGGAAAAGAGGGGGCGGGTAAGCCGTTAAGGTTAAAAAAAAGTATTGAGATTAGGTGTCCATGCGAGATTAAAGAGAGGGCGAGAATGAAGACGCCACGATGGAAGTGGTAGGTGGATGGTCGGCGGCTTGCGGTGGATTTCTCTCCCCCCCCCTCCCCTTTGATAGCCAACGTTTTGGAGGGGGGGGAGGCGGGGAAAAGTGAGCCGCGGGTTGAATGAGAGGATGGAACGAACTACAGAGGCCATGACCGACCTAAAGGGGGGCTCTGATTTCGGACCAGCGAGCACACGACAGAATCGGACATTCCAGTGACGATCAGGACACTGGGTGGGCTTCCAGGGTCTGATTGGAGCGCGCCATGCATCCTTCTGTGCATTCGTCCATTCGCGATTCTCTGCGGTTTCCCCACCCCATAACACACATATAGTATGTACATGCATTGCCCATTTCCAGAAGCACACACGCACGCATCGCACAGCCGCCTGTATGTACATATGTAGGTGGTTCAGCTACTAAGCTACTAAAGTCAAGCACTGGGCTAGCCTGTGTAACGACCACGGAACGCACGCCGCCACAACGCAAGAAAGAGGAAAAGCGCCGGCCGGCTCACCACCAACTCGCTCTCCTTGCCTTGCTCACTTTGGCGGGCTGCCGCAGACGGCCAGTAATATCGTGATAAATGTGGCCGGCACCTGCGCGGAAAGGTGTGCCTCTTTCCAAGGAAAAGCCACAACCACGACAGTGCGCCGACGTAGTACAGCACGCTTCTCCACCTCCACCTCCACTATCCATGCAGGCTGCCAGGTGGCTCCTGCCTCCCAGCCGGGATGCCTACTAACAGCGCTGACTAACTTGGCCACGGACCCGGACGCGCCCGCTCTGCCTCCTGCCTGCCGTCCTTGCCTGACGGGATCTCTAGACTCTAGCCAACTAATTGCAACCCTCGGCCGTCTGTTTTTGTACAGCGTCACCTTTCTTCGCACCGCCTGCTCTCGCACCCTCCCGCGATTCGAATGGACGGGCCGACCTCTTCTCGATAGTGCACGGCTCGACTCGCATTACGATCCCACGTGCCCTGCTTTTTCTATGACCGACGTCGCCAGCCATCCCCCGGTATCTCTCTCATCGAGGCACACGTCGCCCTTCCTCGCTTCGCCCACGCACCCGCCTCCTCTGAACCCAGCAACCCCAGCACCGACTTGTTCTCGCTCGCGGGCCTTCAGATGGCGTACGGCTTCTAGTTTCTAAGCCCTGCTTCCCCCCCGTTTTGTCGCCTCGCATCACTCTCCACGCCGCGAGCGGCTGGCGTCACCAGCGACAGTCCGGCCGGCCGCAACGACGAAGATGGACGCGAACCGCCTCGCCTCCGACACCCTCGCCGCGTTGCCCACCCTCTGCACCGCCTTCCTCCTCCCCGCCAACGGCATTCTCACCTTCGCAGATGGCTCCTCCACCATAACACTAGGCCACGATGCCGTGTTCCAAGCGCCATGCGCGCCGACGCTCGTTCCCCGGCAAAGCGAGCATGACTTCTCCGCCGACTCGAGCGGAGCGACCCTGTCTCAACATTCCTCGGATGGCCCGCTATACTCGGATTTCCGCGACCCTTTCTACGCCTCTACCTTCCCCATATGTTACGCGCTGGGTGCGGCCACTGTCACGGCATATATGCTCGTCATTATGCTCTTCATTACGCCACGGTCCTTTCTTGACGGTGGCATAGTCACCCTGAGCCGACGAAGCTTCACAAACAGCTCGTCTGGCGGCATTAGTATTGGCGGGCGCCCGTGGCTGCAAAAGGTTGCAGCCTTGACCGTCGCCATTTCATTAACCCTGGCCACCGCAGACACCTTTCAGATCGCCCAGGAGCAGTACTCCTGGGGCGCCCAGAACGCCGAGGTGTTGCAGAATGAAGTTATGGGCAGCACCGAGCTCAAGGTTGTCCGCCTCATCTCGGACACGTTTCTGTGGCTCGCGCAGGCCCAGACATTGATACGCTTATTTCCTCGCCAGCGCGAGAAGATTATCATCAAGTGGGCAGCATTCGCCCTCATAACGTTGGACCTCATCTTTAGCGCCATCACCAGCTTTCAGTACTCTGAGAACGGCGTCAACGTGTCCAACCCTCGAAATTTCAGTCTCCCGGTTCCCGCCTTGAGCTACCTCTTCCAGCTGTCACTAGGAGTTCTCTACGCGGCCTGGGTTATTTACTACTCCATCATGAAGAAGCGCTATGCGTATTACCATCCCCTCATGAAGAACATTTGTCTCGTCGCCGTCATCTCCATCTGCTCCATCATCATCCCGATTGTTTTCTTTATCATGGACCTCTCTCGACCCGAGTTCACAGGCTGGGGCGATTATGTGAGATGGGTCGGCGCTGCTGCCGCCAGCGTCGTTGTCTGGGAATGGGTCGAGCGCATTGAAGCGCTGGAGCGCGAGGAGAAGAAGAACGGCATCCTGGGCAGAGAAGTCTTCGACGGCGACGAAACGCTTGAAGTAAACGCATCCGACTCAGGTTGGCTGAAGAATCAGAAGAACCGGAAAAGCGACAGCGACAGCTCGAGCCCTGGTGCACGGCCGCACGGGTTCGGCTGGCCTGGCGTCTCGGCCTTTACCGAACAGTATCGCGGCCGTACTACTAACCCTGGCGCTGCCGCCAGTTCAACCAGTCCAGCCGGTGCCGACGCGAACCGCCCTCCAGCTTGGCCTACACGACCAAACCCAGCCGTTACGCCCCTCAGCCGAACAGACACTGCCAGTGCCGCCAGCACCGTATATGCCGTCCGGTACCAAGCGCCTTCGGAAGCCACTACACGCACTCCCGATCTGCCATCGCAGCAGCAGAACTTCGATTTACATCGCCAAGCTAGCATTCCTCAAAGCCACATCGCATCCGAAGATGCCGCCGGGCCCAGCGGTTCGCCATCCCAGGGAACCCTCAACGGTCAAGAATCTTCGCCCGGTCGAAGATCGGTAGACCTAGAGGCCGGCAGACCTGCTCCTGCTCAACCCAGCCGACGGGCCCTGATTCGCATTAGCAGTCCACCCTCCAATCGCTCCAACCGCGATTCGCCAGAGGAACCACCACAGGCGGAGACTCCAGCTCCTTCGCAAGAAACGCGGGCCCAATGGCCCAACCGAGGGCGTGATGACCGTGGCAGGTGGGATCTCAGAGGCAGACTGGAAGAGTTTGCCGCCAACCAGGCCGACAAGCTGCGGGACAAGTTCCGACCTGTGCCCGATACTCAGAGCTTGCCAGTCACGGTCATACCAGCACCACCGCGCAGGGGTGCCGCTTTGCAGCAGGTGCTCGAGGAGGAAGAGGCGAGCATCGGCAATGGCGAGCCTCAGCAGAGCAATGGCAGCTCGTCGGGGAACACGTCGGAAGAATTGGCCCGGCTAGACAGGAGCAGGAGCACGTTCTCTGCCCTTTCGCGTGGCCAAGAGCCGCCTCTACCACCCACGAACCCGCCGCTGTGGCCGGGCGTGCAAAGGCCGGTTTACTACGACGACGAAACAGAGGATGACGATGATTCCTCCGTCAGCAGCACATCTTCCGCAGCCCGTGCTCGAGGACGCTCCGAGGAGCCCAGAACGCGGCCGCGTGCTGCATCCTGACGCGGATTATGGTGCTGAGAGGAGGGGGACGACTTCTGCTATTGGATATGTCTGTAAAACAGAGATGCATGGCGACTTACGGCGTTTTTATCTAAGAATCGGCACTACACCACGGTTTGCGCTTATGATACCACAACACTTTACGAAGGTCGGAGTTGGCACGGGGAGCAAAAGAGCATAGCAATCACGCGCTATCCATGCTCGTGGAGTATACGGCGTTATCACAGGTTGATGGATGGATTTTGGATGGGTTACAATGCGTGACAACGCATGTATGAGAGAGACGGCGTTAATGTCCCTGGTCATTTTGTGCTAGGAAAGACACTTGAGGCTCCCGTCCTTGCATCGGTAGAGAGTTGATCAAAAAGTTCGACGCCTTGCAGAAAATAAAACAAGAAATGAATCCACATTCTGGTGTCTTTGTTTTGATGTGCGGTGGGTGGCTTCTTGTGACCGTTGCGCCTGGATGCACATGAACCATGGACATGCAGCCAAGAAACTGGCTGCTACGTTGTAAAGAAATACAACCTAGACGCTGCTTGATAATGACGTCGTCGAGCATGCTACGTCGCATGTGCGTACCATACGATTCAAGTATTAACGGAATCCGTACAGGCGGACTCCGCCTCATTGAGCAAACCAGAAGATACGTCGCGGAGTCCGTGTCAGCTCAGCGCAGGTGTCGCGTGATTTAATCCACCCATTCCCAGTGCCCGCTGCAGCCATAATCCTACCAAGTGACACGGACTTGCGGCTTCAGTTAAAGGCGTTTAGACGGCGGGCGGGAGAGAAGGAACCAAGGAAATGGCAAGACCGCAGCGCGCGCCGCCGGGGTTCAGTAGAGAAAAAAAGGGTTTCTGAGCGGTGGAGACGTGCATCCGGGCCCGGGATTCAGGAGCAACCCCCCCATGCAGACGGGCCCAATCAGTGAGCTTGCGGGCCCATCGTCGACGGGGTCGAGAAAGAAATAATGCAATTTCTCTCAACTCTGCAGGAGAGAGAGAGAGGGAAAAAAATTGTAGGACCTACTAGGGCAAGGGGTGGGAAAGGGGCGCACACCGACACAACCATGTGCTGCGATGAGAGGAATTGTGCTTGCCGTCCCTCGGAACAAGGTTCGTTCCCTCTCAGCCGGCGCATCGGTCTTTCCGCCACGGAGGCTGACGGTTGCGTTTCTGGATCGATGGCCCTGCAGCAAGAGGGAGCTTCCTTTCAGCTGCTGCCGGCCATGTAGGTAGGTAGTACCGAGGGCATGCAGGACCGAGCAGTGTAAGCATGGGTGGGAGGGGGGGAGGGGAGAGAAAGGGTATATAATAATTACGGATGTCCCAGGCAAAGAAGAAGAAGAATATTTGTGAGTTCCTCAGGCCAGGCTTCGATTGTTTACCTTGGCTATTATCGGGATTTGCGTGACACCTGGCAGTATTGTTGGCTGCTTCCTGCCGCACGTTACCATCACGTAGCTTCCCTATCACATTCAGCTGCCGGCGCGGATCCACAGTGGGCGACAGGTACTTGTGGCACCAGCGAACTCTTGCCTGTATCGCTTGTACCTCGACTTTTAACCTTTCCTTCAGGTCCCCTATTCCTGCCTCCTTGCCCAAAAGGCCTGCCCATCTCATCTAATCTCATCTCATCCTCTCCTTCTTCCTCCCACGAGTCCAAACGAGTTGAGGTTCGGCTTTCCCTCTCCTTAAAGCTCTCGCCGCTTCTCGTCGCCTCGTCGATTCTGTTTCTCCCCTCACATCAACCACGTCAGCTTTACCGTTTGGATCTGGGTCATCATCAGCTTTGCGGAACCCACGCAACCCCCCCTCGAAACTTTTCTAGCTACATTGCTTCGTCGACTGGGAAGCTTCGCCCTCTCTCCGTCTCTTATCTTGGCCGTTGCCACACGAAGGGCCTCTCTGAGACGTGCCACCGATCGAATTGCAACGGGCGTCACGATACAAGTCGACTTCCGGGGTAGCATCAAGCCTTCCTCGCTGCCTCGATCCGTTCTGCAACCCCTCCAACGCACTCCGTGCTTCTCGCCATTATCCAGCCGAGCTGAGGAGCTTGCTCTGCCACCGATAAGAGCTTCTGTTCCCCACCCAATATGGCAACTCCCGAGCCGTTCCCGGCGTTCAACTCGTCGGTTGACGCCGTGTTCAAGAACTCGGACGCGGACGCCACTCGCAGGAGGAGAAAGAGCAGCACCCTGGGCGGCGACATCCGCGCCGGTGACACTGGTGCTCCTGCCCTGGCCTCGAGCAGGGCCAGTCTCAGTGCTGGCGAGCCCAGGACCTCTTCTGGTCTCTCGACCACCAAGGCCGGCCACAAGCGCGCCTCCAAAAAGCGTCGTCCCCAAGGCTTCTTCGCCCGCGCAGGTCACATCATGGTCAAGCACACCTACGTCCTGCCTGCTATCATCCTCGCCTTCTTTGGCGCCGGATACCTCATCAACCCCACCGAGTCCAACCCCTTGCACCGCTTCATCTTCCTGTCGTACAAGCTGCCCCATGAGGATCTCTCCAAGCCCGTCCAGTATGGTAAGGGCCTTTGGGACATCGCCTTTGTCTCTTTCTACACTGTCGTCCTGTCCTTTACACGCGAGTTCATCATGCAAGAGATTCTGAAGCCCATTGCCCGCTGGGTCGGACTTCCCAGGGGCAAGCAGGCGCGCTTCATGGAGCAGGCGTATACCGCCCTCTACTTTGGAATCCTCGGCCCTACTGGTATCTATGTCATGTATCGCACCCCCATCTGGTTCTTCAACACGAGAGGCATGTACGAGAACTTTCCTCACTACACCCACGATGCCTTGTTCAAGTTCTACTATCTCTTCCAGGCTGCCTACTGGGCCCAGCAGGCTATTGTCCTTGTCCTGGGACTCGAGAAGCCCCGCAAGGACTTCAAGGAGCTCATCTGCCACCACATTGTCAGTCTGGCCCTCATTGCCCTCAGCTACCGCTTCCACTTCACCTACATTGGCCTCCCCGTCTACATCACCCACGATATCAGCGACTTCTTCCTCGCCTCATCCAAGGTCCTCAACTATCTCGATCACTGGAGCACTGGACCCTACTTCTTCGTCTTCATGTGTACCTGGATCTACTTGCGTCACTATATCAACCTCAAGATTATCTGGTCCCTCTTCACCGAGTTCCGCACCATCGGTCCTTTTGAGTTGGACTGGGACGCAGGCCAGTTCAAGTGCCGCCTCAGCCAGGTGATTACGGCTTCTCTTCTATCCGCGCTCCAGGCGCTCAACCTCTTCTGGCTCTTCTTCATTGTCCGCATTGCCTACCGCTTCATTGTCCATAGACAGGCCGACGACGACAGGTCTGAGGATGAGAATGAACCAGAGGAGGAAGAGGATGAGGACGAGGATGAGGAAGAAGAGCCGGTGAAGGAGAAGCCATCTAATGGATCGGCAGCCCAGGGCAAGCACAATCTTCGCAGCAAGTCTGCCAAGAAATAAGTGCAACCCATCAGCCTGCACAGCATGTGTCTAGGAATTGCCAGAGCCCCGGTTCCTATTCGCCAAGCACCGCGCTTGGATGCACACATCATGGGAGGAGACGAATTACGACGCATCTTTCGCATCCCTTTTTCTGGTATGATGACGATACGAGAAGGGAGAGGAAAGACCTTGTTTATTGGGTGGCATGGGGAAAGGTCGTGGAGACCTTTACATTCGGCAGCATGGAAACCGGCGTCCAAACACACTCGCTTATTTGGTTTTGCTTTTGCTTTTTGCTACTCCGACTTGGTGCTGCCACTTTCTTCCCTCGCTGCTATGCTTTGCCGCGGCAGCATGGAAGAAGGAGGAGTTAAAAAAGGTTGAAAAGGACGGACATTGGGGGGCGGTTTCTCATGGTTGCCCCGGAGGGAACGGTTTCCTGTCGATGAGGCTTACTCTATATGTTGTAATAAGGGTGTCGGGGAGGTTTCTGTTTCTTCATTACATTCATGTTACTATTATCGGACCGCATCAGGTTGTACACAGCGCATCACGGACAGGCACTTCGTTCCTCTTGGCACCTCGGGCGAAGAAGAGGGAAGCGGCCGGTGTCGAGGAGACAGAATTTGGTACTTGCAGCGGTTCTCACTGTTATAATACGATCAGCGTCAGTTCAGTCAGTGTATATTCATTCTACTATGGATTGTCCGTGCAATGTACAGTCGGTCCCGTCTCGCAGTGCCGCTCGTCCTGCGCATACGCATCACGATGACTGGTGATCTCGTCAGCCTTCTCGCTCGACCAATCCACAAACCCAGCAGCCGGTCCCCTCTAGCGTATTACTCGGTCACCGGCACCGACCACATGCCTTCCAAGAGTCTAGAAACCCGATCACGCAGCACAGTGATTCCCGTTGGTCGAGGCCGACCGATCGCCCGCCACCACATGCCGCCGCCACCGGCGTCGTTTGCTCATGGCGTCACGCGCGCCAATCCACCCCTCCCCCACTACTCTTTTAAGGAAAGGTAAAGGATAATCAAGAGGCAAGGAGCGATCAAAACAAAACCAATTGAATGGTTGGTTCCTTCATGAACTGACTAGAGGAACCCGGTACTTGTGCTCGAGGTAGAACGCTGCGACAGACGTCTTTTTAGCTTCACCCCTCCCCCTCCCCCCAGTGCATCTGTCGCTCTCCACACACACCTGCAAGGGGGGAAACAACTGCAGGAGAAGGAGAAGAAAATAAAGAGGGAAGGGGGGTGGAAGGGGAGCATCATGAACCAAGAAAAGACTGTATTTGGTGGTGGGCTGGTTTGGACACGTTCCTGGCTGATGTGACGATATGACGTGGATGGGGTTAAAGGCGAGAAGAAGAAGCCTTGTTTTAGTGTTAATTACGTATGTGCATGGCTTCCATACACTGTCTGTTATGATTGATGGCAAAAAACAAAGGCCCATACACTGCAACACAAACTTGTACAACATGTCAAAACGCACATGCAAACATACTCCATGCTCTTCCTTACACCCCCCTTCCCTTATCCTTCCTCCCTTGCATATCACACCTCTCACTCCCTTCCCCTCAACGACTGGCTCATACACCCTGGACAAGTTAGTATGTATGTATGCATGTATGTAGGGAGGCCGCCGCGCGCGCGTGCGCGGGGAGGGGAGAGCGGAGGAGCCCCGAGCCAAGAAAAGGAAGAAAAGGGCTGCTTGCGCAACCTTGTGGGCACACATAAGAGACGCTTGGACAAACAGCAAGAAGGGGAGAAAAAGGAGGGGCGAGGCTAACTTAGTACCTGTAGTAAGAGAAGAAGAAACAGCCCTGCCTGTGCGTGGCAATAGGACGTCCTTTTTTTTTTTTGCCCACTGACCCTATTATCAATACCGACGATACATATACCTGGACCGAGTTGATAGTTACTACTACTAGGCACACATATGGTCACGCAAGCTCATCCACTTTTCCCTCTTCGTATCTGCACAGCCTCCTCTCCATCACCCTCACACCCCGAGGTCAGCTCCGACGCATACGCCTCCAGTACATACGGAGAAAACATGTCTCAGATCACGGGGAAACCCAGCTGGCAATCGTGCCATAGTTCTGTGTGCGATTGACTTGATTTGTCTGCATCCTTGGCTTGCGCTCATTCTCTGCTACCGACTCAGTGCCTTGTTTTTTTTTTTCCCTTGTAGGCCCCAATGCCTCTTTTGGTCGAATTGGACTCCTCCTATTGGCCCTATCGCCTCTTGTCCGTTTGTCCCGTTTGCCCTTTGCCTTGTCCTCTGGTAGGAAGAAAAACGAGAGATGAGAGAAAGAAACAAATATAAAAAGAACAGACCATCCCCTCTCCACACATCAAAACATCCGTTCCTTTGCCACACTGCAAGCAGGAGATGTGAATGAGTCTGTCTTCCGGTTGAGTGCACAGCTGGTCTCTTTGCCCTCGAGCCCATGGCTATTATTCCACCCATCACCATCATGCCCTCACCCAGCGAGTCCACCATTCACTCCGAGGGAAAAGAGACCAGGCAGGCGGTGAGGAAAGAACGGGGAAATGGAACAGAAGCAAGAAATAGCATCAAAGAAAATATAACTCATGGTATCCGCTTAACTCCATTATTCTCACTTGCCAAACTCCCCTGGACCGTATATCATCTGTGCTTGCAACGCGGGCCAAACCAAAGGTTAATAAACCTGCCGCCCTCGCCGCTCTGGTAGCGCTCGCTCGAGAACTTCTTCCAAGATCCACAAGCTTTCGTAAAAATCGATAAATCCATGAAAACAAATATTATAGCCTCGGCCAAGGCTCCATTGACTAAGGGCGAGGGAAGATTCCAGCGTCCAAAGGTAGCGCCAGTGTCGGGCTTGCTGCCTGACGAGCATGGCTGCTTCTTCTTGCATCAACTCGTGTCGGGTGTCCGTCGATATAGGAAGGTTGACCGCTCATGCGCTTATCCGTAGTCGACAAGGATAAACCTACAGGCACGCCAATATCGTGCCTGTGTGGTGCGAACATGTACTAATGGACAAGAGGGTGGCAGGTGCGGTTCGTCAACCATAACCGTAAGGGGTGACTGACTGAGTGGAAGTTGAGTAAAAGCAAAAATGAACATGAAAAACAAAAGGCCTTGTGAATTGATAACACCTCCAACGCCGCTCCAATGCAGTCTTCATGCAACCTGTAATGATGGATGTGCTCGTAGAAAAGTCCGCCCGCGTCATGTTCATGTGATAATGATGTTGATAGTTGTTGGGCTGAGAAAGATGTGGGTTGTGACCCAGTCCCGATTTGTTCTTAAACATTAGGTGGTTGTGGCATATAGTCGTCGTAATGGCCTGTGATGAGTCCAAGGCTTCACAAGTTGCCCATCCGGAGCAACCAACCCGTGGAAAATCAAGGCTCATGCTTGGGAGGGCAATAATGGCACACGGCCCAAGTATTAGGAGTTGGTAGTCGAGCCCCTGGCCTCATCGTAACTCAACGTCTCTCCTTTGGCTGCTCGTCATTCAACGACTCCTCGTGCGTCGACTCGGCATCGGATGAGGCCGAAGATCCTGAAGAGCCAGAACACGACGTAGGCTCCTCGGTATCACCCTTGGTATGGCCACTATGGTTGCCAACAAGGGTGCCAGATGAGGCGAGGCTATTGTAGCCATCCATGGGTTTCTCGGCGGGTTTCTTGCTTTGCATATTGGCTCTCTTCATGGCCTTGGCTGCTTTCATTTGTGCCTCACGTGCATTCTCGAGTGCTCGCTCGGCACGAATCTGCTTTTCCCACATCGAAGCATAGCGGCCGCGGGCGGCCAGAAGTTCCTCATGTGTACCCTTCTCCACCACTGTGCCAGCGCTCAGCACAATGATCTGGTCGGCGTGGGTGATGGTGGATAGTCGGTGTCTGCAAATATGTTAGCAAGCTTGCACTTGGATGGCTTGGGCAGGGTGTCTCCACGTACGCAATAATCAGCATGGTCCGGCCTTGCCCGATATTCCATATCTTGCTCTGAATTTGCTGCTCCGTATGCGTGTCCAACGCCGACGTAGCCTCATCCAGCATAATAATCCTTGGATCCTTCAGAATAGTTCGGGCGATGGCCACACGCTGTTTCTCGCCACCACTCAAACGAAGACCCCGCTCGCCCACTTGGGTATCGTACCCGTCTGGGAAAGACATGATCCGATCATGAATACTTGCGGCCCGACATGCCTCGTAAACCTGCTCGTTGGTGGCGTGCGGGTTGGCGTACTTGAGGTTGTACATCAGGGTTTCGTTGAATAGGGTTGTGTCTTGGGGAACGACTCCAATGTGGCGTCGAACGGAGTTGATGGTAAGATCCTTGACGTTCTTGCCATCCAGTTCAATGCTGCCTTCGTCACAGTCGTAGTACCGGAACATGTGGCGGAACAAGGTCGATTTGCCACCTCCCGACTCGCCAACAAATGCAGTTGTGGTACCGGGGGCGCATTCGAAGGAGATGTCTCGGAGAGCTGGCCTTCGTCGATCGTATGAGAAGCTCACATTGTTCCATCGAATGTGGCCCTGGAAGTTTTCCAGCGGAACAGCATGCGGAGTATCCACGACAGTGGGCTGAATCTTGAAGAGCTCCAATAGCCGCTCGCCAGAGATCATGGCCTGCTGGACCTGTCGGTAAAATGTTCCGAAAAAGTTGAGCGGCCCCTGAAGCTGGGTCAGGTAAGAAATGATGGTGAAAAGATCGCGGATGTCCTTGTTGCCGGAGCCCGACACTACTTCCCACCCACAAACAGCGGCAGCCACGAATCGACCCAAGTTGAACACAAACGTCTGGGCAATGTTCATCATAACCATGCCGCACTGCACCTTGGCCTCGGCACGCTGGAAGACCACTACCTTGCCTTGATATCTCCGCGACTCGAATTCCTCCGCGTTGAAGTATTTGACTGTCTCGTAGCTAGAGATCGAGTCGTTCTTGACAGCTTCTTCTTCGCGGTCGGCGTTGCTCATCTCGCGTTTCTGATCGGCCCGTGTGGAGGCCATCTTGATTGTCATGTACAGGTACCAACAAGTATCGATCATGTTGATTTCGGCGTAGAGCGGTCCAAACGAGTAATAAAACATGGAGATTGACAAAAAGAGGTCGATCAGCATCGGGAAAACCTGGAAAGTGACCTGCTCGAGGAATTGGTTGATAGCAGAGCCCTTGTTGAGGGCTGACAGCACCTCACCGGTGCGCTTGGAAAGATGGAAGTCAAGGCTAAGAGAATGGACATGGTTAAATGCCGCCGTCGTCAGCCCCCGGTATGAATACTGGGACACGGGAATCCAGAGTAGAGATCGTAATGAGCCCAGGAGCCCGGACTGGCCTTGGAGAATCCATAGGAGGCCGAGAATAAGGATATCCTTGAAAGGAAAGTCTTCTAGGCGAAGCTGGTTGTCTCTTCTCAATGTTTCCGCTGCCTCCCCCACCTTGCCCACGACATTTCCGATCTGGTAAGGGACAGCCATATTAACAAGTCTCTGCATAATGACCAAGGCGAAGCAGATCAACACTTGGATCTGGAGAGGCAGGGAGTCCTTGGGCCACAGGTAGGGGAAGAAGAGCGAGTATCCTCTCAGATACTCCCACCAAGTCTTGTGTGGAAGTTTCTCCGGTCGGTAAAAGGCAGCCTGGTCATCGTTTCGAGCGCAGCTTGCAGGAGCGGTCTTGTTGGCGTTGGAGATGGTACGACCGCGGGTCCGACGGCCATTGGCGTTCGCATCTTGTCCATTGGCAACATCGTATGGCCTCCGATGGCCGTTAAGCAACGGCGTGGATTCTGTGGAGTGGCCCTCCTCGATCTTAATGTCGGCCTTCCTCGCCTTACGAATCCAGGCAACGCAGAAAAGTGAGATGAGTGCCGAGAGAAGCAGCAGCCGCAAAAAGTAGTAGACGAGGTCTAGTTTTGTCCTTGTGTTTATGCAGGACTCGCTGTCATCCGGCCGTGTTGCATCTTGGGAGGTTCGGGAAAGGCGGCAGCTGTCGGCGGCAATGAAGGTGGTGACAAACATGAGCAGTTCTCCCGCGAAGCCAAGCACCCAAATGAGCAGATGGACAATGTTAGGACCTTTGCGCCAGTCGAAGAGGGAGATGAAGATGTATAGGTAGAAGAAGATGGAGCCGACGACGTGGACCTATTGCAATAGCAGTATCAGCACGTTATATCGTTTATGCCGAATCAGTCATGGTTTTTCCTCAAAAACTTACCACCGTCCATTCGCCCGCCCACGAAAGGCCATGCTTGGCCCATTCATACGGATTTTCATGGAAAAAGGCGTACACAAAAAGAGTGATACCGCTGGCAACGTAGCTCAAGAAGACGCCTGCCGCGAGGCAACGAAAGACATTCTTGGCCACCGGGCCAAAATGCGGGCCCAGTTTGCGCTCAGCAGCATCACGCTTCTTTCTTTTCGTGATCGGCAGAGGCTTTCCGCCGGGGCCTTTGATGTGTGACTGAATGATATCCTCCTCCTTCTTAGCGTTGAAGATGCTGTACCAAGCGGCGCATGATATAAAGGCGACAAGGAGAATTAAGGCGTAGAGATACTGTGTCTTCTGAAGGAGTATGTCGTTGAGTGGTGGGGAGGGAGGAGGAGGATGTGTGTGGTCGTCGGCGGGCACCATGACGAACTAAGTTACAGAGGCAAGTGTTAGAAAGAGTTAAAGAACGTAAGGAACGCAAGGAAGAGAGTCCAGGCTTTGCAACAGAGCGAATGGAAATTTGAGTTGATATTGAGAGGGGAGGGAGGCGGATTCTGTCTGTAAGAGCAGTCGCTCCGAGCATTATGTTGCCTGTGATGCAATGCCGGGAGGGGCGGTGGCGGAATACAGAATGAGAACGTACAGAGAGTGGTGTTGGCAGTTACCGAGACAGAATCATTGCCCTGTGCGTGGCAATTGGCTGGAAGGGAGGTGCAGGGAGAAGCCGTCGACAACCTAGGCAACGGTTGAGAGAACGGTGAGGGTAAGAGGTTGACGAGGAGGTAGGAGGGAAGGGGGGGGAGTGAGAGAGAAAGGAGGGAGATGGTCGTTGAGAAGAGGAGAAGAGGACCAAGACATGAATACAGGAGAAGATAGTGAGAGAGACAAGATGTGGAAGAAGAAAGAAGACGACGACATCAACAAGGAAAGAGTTGGTTTGGCACTAGCTAAAAGCACTCCGGTCTCGTACCAGTAGCTACTAGTAGCGTGAGTGGTGTGTGAGTGCGTGGTGTGGTGTGCTCAAAGGGTGTGTGTGGAATGGGGAGTACCTGTGCAGAAAGTACCATGAACATGACCTACCATGCTATGCCGTACCAGATGGAGATGGAGATGGGGACGAAGATGGAGATGGGAGGGAGCGAGTGCCTGCCTGCAGTTCCCGGTCCCCAATTCTGCACGTTGACTGCAGTCCCGGTGGCCCCTCCAGGGTGGGGTGGGTGGGTTATAAGGATAATAGGGACAGGCTTGGCTTGGTACTGACTGGAGTGCAGAGCACCAGTGGCAGGCCCTGGAAAAGGACGACGACGACAGCGGCAGCTTCGCACTGCTTGTTTAACGGGGTGGGACAAGAACGTGAGCGTGGAATTGTGGCCCTGTAGTCGTGGCGTGGCCTGGTACCGGAGTCAGAGACGACGCATGGAGACGGAGCCCTGTGGAGGGATTAGTGGCACTGTACCTGAGGCAGCTTGCTGGACGGGCGGGACAAGCAAGCAAACGGATCGGTTCGGTCAAGCCACCCAGATGGAGCGGATGAGAGAGGGCGGGCAGGGGGGTGGGTGAGGCGGTGCGAGGTGAGACTTGAAAGTTGGGCGGTGATGGTATTGGCGTAGGCCGGATCGTGGATCGAGTCGAGTCGAGCCGGGTTAGTTGAACTTGAGCCGAGTGGCATCCGAGTCGTGGGCGGAACGAGGAAAGGGAGGGTATGCGAGTCGACGCTACTTGCTATTGCCTGCCAATGTACCGTACCGACCGCAGAAAAGTGCAAGATAAGGTACCAGCGGAATTGCTGCAAGACAAGACAGTACGCAGGGTACCCCGTACTAGCTGCCCGTGTTTATAACGACGGCTTCCGGCTGGTCTGCTAAGGTCCGGTGTTGTGTGGCCCAAGGCACGGACGGATTGAGCAATCGGGGTGAGCGCCAGTGGTAAGGAACAGCTGCTTCTGGTCGTTGGCAGTGCTCTACCAATTGGGGAGGCAGGCTCAACAGGGTCGGTGGCGGGCGATGTAGGGCCCTGGCCTGGCTGTTCTCGGCTCAACGACTTGAAAGGCCCTGGGTGTTCCCCCTGGCCAGATGATGAATTAGCCGCCTAGTGGGGCCAGCTGACTTGGGCCAGTTACCGATCACGTACCTTGCTGAGTAGGGCAACCTGCAAGATGGGTGGGAGAGAATTAGGACTGGGTGCAGCGGCTGGCCGGCCTGTTCCGGTTGATTGGTTGGTTGGTTGGCTGGCTGGTTTGTCGATATGATTGATTGACTGGTTGATTGATTGGCGTCCAACGGGCGTTTCTGGCTGTTTGGATGGCGGGTGTGCGCGCGTCCTGGGCTTCGATGGTGGACGCGAAGAAGCAGGCTAGAACCCACAGGCAGTGGCTGTGACGAGCAGAGTCACAGCAGCGATGGGTAAGTGGCAAAACAAAACGCATAAGCCACTCCGGGAGGCAACCAGTAAATATGGGGTCGACAACTCGGGGATGTCAGAGGAGTGCTTCCTCGGCGCAAGCTGCTGATGATGGTGATGACGGTGCTTCGCCTCGTCGAATAATGCTGGTCGAGCTGTGATTGCCAGCTTGGGTGAAGGGAATGCTTGATCACTGGATCACTTGGCGGCTCCTTCCCTCGTAGTCGGTGATGGTGGGGCGGGCGGCCTGACGTCTGCCTCGTGACAGATGGGTGCTATGCTAAGTTGGAAGGGGCCCTGGAACTCTGATGTCCATGCCCTGGGAGGGGTGTGCTTGTGCCTGCCCGTGCTTGCGTTCCTAGCCTGTGAGAACCTGGACTGGAAGGCGAGCACCTAAAAGAAAGGCAGGTATGGAACGAGTGACCTATACGCTGCGTATGTAGGTACCAAAAAAAACAGGCTTGGTCGAGATATGCGATTCTCGTGACCCGATCGGGAGGTATCAGCGGGCGGGTGGGATAGGACAGGTCGCCACGAGGAATGCTTTCCACGGTTGTCTGGGCTTCTGCTCGTTCGCAATGGTCAGTGCTGCAACCAACCCGATGCGATCCGAGACAAGGCGATTCCTGGGGGCGGAGTTGTCCCAAGAGCTCAGTCACAGGTGCGACGTGAACGGAGAAGAGAAAAGAAGAGCCAGGAATTGAGGCGGCTCCGCGAAGTATCCCCGAATGTTGGTTCTGGGCCGTTGTCCAGTATCCCAGCAGCAACAGTGAAGAAGGATATAAACTAACAAAGGCCGTGAGGTGAACGAGCGACGATGAGTTGGGGGCAAACAGCGGCTCCGGGGACGCACTGTCACGGCTCCCGGATGGATATTAGATTGTCGATCGAGGGCGGGTAACCCCAGATGTGTGAAATTGAATGTATGGGAGAGACAGCCGAGGAGGCTTCGATGATGAGGACCAAAAGACAGACTCGAACCAAAGACGCATCCACCACGCCTTTGGCGGGGGGAGGTCGTTCTCCTTTTTATGCTGCATCGACTTCCCGTCCCGCAGAGAGCGTCCCAATGAAATGCCGACACACAACTCGCGACACGACGCAAGGTAAGCAAGGTAAGATGCATAGTATCATTATCTAAGTGTGACTGTGACTTGTGTCGCATTTGTCCCTATGCCGGGCTCCTCGTCGGCAAGTATGTTGGGTGCAGCATCTTGTCCCGATGCAGCCTTGGAGGGGCCCGATCCAGATTCTCCAGCCCACATTGCACGGCCAATAAGAAAAGGCATCGAGCTCTGGTGGTGTGTGTGCTACTATATTTTCTGTCTTTCTTTCCTTCTTTTTTATTATTGATTGTTTATTTATTTGGTATTTATTATTTTCGTCCTGCTTCTGCGCATACCGTCCATCCACCCATCCATCCCTCCATCTCCTCAGAACTCGGGGCTCCCTGGCAAGAGGAGACGGCAGGCGAGGAGGTTGGTCATGGGTGAGTCCGATCAAAACACATGCTTACGGTGGTCTCGATGATACGACTTGCGATTCATTCGGCTGCATGGCCACGCCCCTCAGGCGTACGTAGTGCATGTTGTCGACGCCGTCTCGAGCCAAAAGTACTTGTAAGTAAGGGTGAAGCAGGGTCTAGGGCTGATCATTACGTGTCTCCCATGCCCAATGGCTTCCTGAAAAGGCTATCGGACGGCTTGGGGCTGGCCATTTCCGAAATTTGCAGAATCTGTGACGAGGGCATGGCAGAGGGTGCGCAAGCACGAGGCTGATGTGGTGGATGGCTACACCCGCCCCGAGGTGTTACCCAAGATTCAAAGCGTTATGTCGCACTCTTCGAGACCAGAGCACAAGCCCGTCAGTCAAACCCATACATCAAGCTTGGAGTAGTCTCATACCATCTGACTGTGTTGACGCTGGGCTAGGCGAGACAAGACGGACGGCTCTGTTCGGCAAGAGGAGGTTGCGTGCCTTGGTTGTCAGAAGTGTATTCGATGTAGTATCATATACCCTGCGATCTGGGACCCGGCATGGGTCCTGGAGAATCTAATCGGTGCCCATGGGGAATGCAACTACGCACGCTCCCTCTCATAAGAAAGCTTGTTGTGTATGCATCTGTCCCTACTCCAAAGCGAACCAATGCCGATTGCCTCTCTCCCCCCTCCTAACTGTGCTACCGTGGCGGCATTTCTCCTTGTGCCTAGTCCCCTGAGGTTGAGTTGTGGTCTGACGCCTGAGAGTTCCAATCACAGACTGCCATGTCGCCAGATGTGGTATAGCAGCGCCTTCAACAAGCCGCATTGCATGCGCTTGTCCGCCTCAGCCTACGTAAGGCAAGGTGTACAACACCTACCATGGTACCATGGTACTGTATGCTGTGTACCCTCACGTATGCATAACGTGATCCGCTGGGCGTAATAGGGTACTTGGTAGATTGTAGTTAGTACGGCGAGCTCAGGCCTGGGATCCAGTTCCCGGGAAGCGAAACGGGCTTGCCCGACGACGCCAAATACGGAGCCATTGGGTATGTGCATTAGATAGAGAGACAAGACTACTACACCTGACAACCTAAAGGTCGTATCTGCCAGCACAGTCCTTGCGGGACCAAGTCAGGCAGATATGCAAGGTCAGCAGCATACTGATTACCTAGCTGCCACAGTACGTAGCAGGGAGACTGACAACAGCCAGCTCTCTTGCCACCTTGGCCCCAAGGTGCTTGCTGGATACAGTGTGCATGGGCTTCGAAAAGCCTGAAGACGCCGGTTAAACTTGCAGGACGTATATCACTGCTAGGGGATCTGTTGAAATCTTGTCGTCTGTCTGGGAGGGAACAGGGAGGGGGGGGGGGGGGGGGCTCGAAGATGACAGGGAGCCAGAAGCCATGCACCTCCGAGATGCCTCACTCTATCTGACGACAAGCTTTCCATTGTCAGCGAGGGGAATCCCGTAGGCACTTGGTTAGTGAAGAGGTAACTAGATATGGACGAAGGAGAGAAGAGGCAACTGTCCCACTCGGTGGCCGGCTGTTTGAGCAGAGAATCATATCCCAACTATCCTGGTGCCTGCATGTACTGACGACGAAAAAGCCTGCGCTCAAGTGGGCTACCAGCGCCGTCGTTGTGGGCTCGGAGCGTGATTTTGAAGTGGCGGGTGTAGGGCGATTCGATGAGGTACAGTGCCCTCCGACGCAGTATGATGCGATGTGATGCCATGGCGTCCCATGCGGTCTAGGACGGACCTCCGTGTCGCTGTCGAGAAGGGCCAGACGCCTGTCCTGGAGACAGCGAAGCGATCATCTGGCTGCCGAATCTTAGCAGCTGGCTGTCCAAGGAAGGTGTGTGTGGCTCCACAAAGCCAAGTATTCAAGACTCGTTGCGCATCCACCAATACGGAACCTAGCCCAGCATCTTCCCATCAAAGATGTTCAGTCCAGCCCTTGTTCTCTCTTCCGCTCTCCAGATCCATCCCCTTCCACTCATTCTGGCCTCCACCTCGTTCCCTCTCTCCCCACCCCCCTCTCTGACTCCCTCTCTCTCTGTCTCTCTCTCTCTCTGTCTCTCTCTCTCTCTCTCTCCTCTTTGCCTTCTCCGGGTCTCCTGCCCTCCACTGTTGTGCCAAGAGGTCGCCATCGAATAGGACAAGGGACTACGAATCTTTGCACGGGCCTGTTCTCCCGTCTCGTCCCAACAGTGCTTACCCATTCCCGTTCCACATCTGAGGGCCCTTGTCTGCTTCCGGACGCCATCGCTGTCTTTGCTTTGATGCGAAAGATCGGTCTTTGAGCCACCTGCCACACATTCTGGCTCCAGCAGCCCTGGCCCCCTTGTCGCTGGCATCCTCACCGCCGGCGAGCAGGACATGGACACAGGGCTGTTGGACGGGGCTTGCCTGGGCCTGTGCAGAGATGTCTCCTAGATGTTGCTTCCGAAACACACTCCGCATACTGTACTTTGTGTGTATTATATCAAAGTTCGATCCTGCAATTTATATCAGCAAACCTGCACCAAGAGGTCCTATAACGTGACGTAGTAACGGACAAGGTAGGCCGGCCCGTTCAGCTTGCGCTGTGCATGGCGACAGCGTCCTGGGAGAGGCCAGCCCCCGCATGCCAGCTGCTGCTTATGCATGGGCTTCTTCACCGATGTTGCGTCGCATTATCTGAGCTGCGAGATGGCTCGCTTAATCACGGATTTCCCCATGATGGTCCTTGCAAGTGGCTGTCACTGGCCTGAGTACCGAGGTTGAGGGTGTGCTGATCTACACCATCTACGCCATGCGGCCAACGATGCCACCCACCACGCACCACGCACCACACTGCATTAGGGAGTGGAAGAAGGTCTCTCGAAGGGGGATTCCATAGGCAGGTACTCCTGTGCTCGATGCACATACAGGGGGGGGCGGCATACATACCTTGCGACCTTGCGAGCCAATTATCAGGTGCTCTGGATGTAAGCCAAAGACTGTGGCATTCGATAGCTCCAGATGATGCTGCGTACCTACTGCTAGTAGATGGTGTTGTTGGTTTTATTCCTTGCTTGCCGGCCTTGAAGCTTTGGCACTACCCGATATTGTTCTGTGTAATTAGCTTGGCCACACTTTCCGCAAATATGGATATGGTCCTGCCATGCCTTGCGCTACTAAACCCAGGCACTATGCTAGTACCTATGTACTTGCCTTCCTTGCCTGCCTCATTGTGCTGCCAGTGCCTGCCTGCTCAGCCTGTACTAAGCTACACACATAAGTACCTACCTACCTACTTAGTAGCCAATTGCGGCTTTCAGATCAGACTGCCTTGCCTGAAAGAGATGGCGCACCTTCTGAGCCAAAGATATGAAGGTCCCCGTCTCCTTCCTTACTTTCTTAGCACATTGAACTCTTGAGTCATGACAAACCGGCAACTGCTTGAGCCAGTATCACCACGTCGATTTCTATCGCCTCTCGAATTACCAGTCCACTCCCAACCTCCTCCTTGTCACGCTCCGCCTATGATAACTCTTGTTCGGGAACTTACCAGGCCCCGTTGCCAGTCAGTCATGGTCCCCATGTCTACCAGCATCCTCCTCCCCAGCTGGCCCTGTTCGCTCGCAAGGGCGCCACGAGACGCCGGAAGGAGAGCTGACCCGGGGCCTTCAACATTACCTGATACCGAAAATGAGGAATCTATCCGTGCTTTAGCTCCACTGGGTCGCAAAGTCGGCTCTTGCAGGTCGTCGTGCCGCGGCTTCATAGAACAGCCTCACCTGGCAACCCTGCTCAGAAACGCTGAGTTGTCGGTCTAGCTACAAGGCCTGGGCCCATTCTTTCATGGCCCGACCAGAGGCAGGTTGCCTGGGTACAGATAATTTGGAATCCCACTGCAGGGATTCGATTGGCGGTCGTTGCGATATAGAGCAAAGAGCTTACCGTCGTAGCTTTGCTGATCGCGAGCGGATTCAAACCCTCACGACTTCCTTGCTTCGAGAAGACACGCGCCGCAGCAGCACCTCGTACCATTTCGACACCCCTTCAGTCGAGGTATCGAAGTCGAATGGATGTTTCCGTGGCAGGGGGATATGCATCTCTCTCCACACACTAATGACGACGCGTACAGCATGTCCTTAGCCGAACCTCCTTCCCGCCATCATTTCACTTGAGCACGGAATGACTGAGCGCATTGCATTCCCTCCCTTCGACCCCCCGGCCCGTGGACCGTGGACCGTGGACCGTGGACCGTTGGCGGATGGGATTCTTCGTCGGATAGCACTGCTACTTGCATCATCCTCTATTCTGTTCCGTCATTACGGACCACAATCCCGACTTGTGTCGCTCACTACCCTATCTCTGCTCGCCAAAGCAGCTCATGCATCCCAAATGAAGACCACCACCCTGTTGACCGCCCCTCGAGGGGAACCCCATGGTCGAAGCATAATCCAAAAGCAGAAGTGGCGGCACGCCTTGACCCGTTGTCCTCGCGGTCTACTGTACATACGTCCCAACCTGGTCTACCGAGAATGTCCAACAGGTGCCCGTTCTGTCGAGTTTGACGTCTAAGATCCTTTCCTCATCCCAGTCTCTTCTCTCGTCTTGATCCATTCTTCCTTTTCAATCCCGCCTCCCGCCCCCTGTTGTCTCCCGTCTCTTCCTTCTGACCATCCGAAAGCGATCAGCAGCACCCACTCGGCAGCATTCCCAGGCTTCGGGGCTGTCGCATTCTGCTTCTCCCCTCATACCCGGACCTTCCGCGTGCCAACCATGGTGAGGATGCACTGGCTGTCGAGTGAGCCCGGAGTAGGCGGCTGTCGGATAAAGGAAGTGACCAGCTATGCGTTCTGCGCATCCCTGACCGACCGGTCAACATGTGCTTGAAACTTCCTCTTCTGCTTCGGCTCTATAGCCGTTTACAGATGGTCGGCGACATAAAGGATTCTCCTTCTCCTTCTTCCTGCGAGACAGCTCTCACTTGATGCCGATCGCATGGAGAACAACCAGGCGCATGCGCATCTGCTGCGACAATTACTTCCGTTTAGTGTTTAGTGGCTTGCTGGCTGCTTCGCTGGCAGATATTACCAGTCACAAAACAAACACCGCCCAGCCCAAATCTAGTCATGCTCTATGGGGTCATGAGAACTTGCAACAGCCATGGCTCAAAAGGCCTCACTCTACACACTGTCGCCAACAGCGAGTCCATGCCGCCGCCAGTTGCTCTGACAGGTCCTCTGCACAGCAACCGAAGTACCGGGGGGCCGAGTTGTCCTTCCATGTTGCGATGCCTGCCTGCAAGGGCATCGTGTGATGACGCTCTGCATGTACATTAATGTATGTAGGTGGCTCCTCCACTCCCCCGCATGTCGATTGAAGGGGTATGCAGCTGTCATGCTGAGGCGCTGTCCGCCATGGCGACAGGGAAGCCGCTCTCAAGTGTGGAGAGTTCCAGTATGTTCATCGCGCCCTCGTCTGGCTTGCTTTACGTCGACCCGAGTATCTGGACGTCATTCTACCAGCCATGATGCAATGGAGTCTGCATCTTCAACGCCATGGGCGCAGAGGCGAGCTCGGGCTGTATCGCTCTGCAGGCTTCCTCTACGGTTCCGCATGAGAAGGGGGGAGGTTGTTGAGGAGACACGAGAAAGGCCCCGACGATTCATGTCCAAAGGGAAGGCTCACCATACATACATAGAATCGCGAAAAACTTACTAGTTTGACACCCCCCCCCCCTCTCCCTTGAGGCGTGTGGTAGGGTCATATCCGCCTCGAATCATCCAACTTCTCGTGAGCTTCCCCACTAACAACCTTCAAGAGCTCTTTGGGAGCAAGTGGCAATAGCTGCTTGCCCCTTGGTAAAGGCTACATGGGGCAAGCCCCCACCCCCAAGCATCCAGTAGCTTCAGCCTCAATGGCTTACATCCTGGCTCGGTACAGCACATTCAACTAACAAATGCCCTGAATGGCCGAGGCCGAGCGAGGTTCTCCATCAAAAGGAGCACCGGGATCTGGTCGAGAAGAAGGCGAGTAGAGTGCCCCAGTATAATATACGAGGCCTAGAACGTGTACCGGCGGTTTGATGGCGGCTTCGTGGCCAACAGCATAAGGATAGGTGAGCAGTCTATGGGCAGGGAACGGGTCGTGGTCAGCCGAAGTTGCACGACAATCCGGGAGACTAACCCGGAGAATGTCTTTTGCAGGCGAGACGGCACATCCCCCACCTCCCGTGCCCCCCTCCGAAAATGACAGGTCATGTTCCCCCCCTTTTCTTGCATTTGCATTGGTTGCACGCCGAGGGGGTTGCGCCGTGTAACGTACGAAAAGGGACGGCACCAAGATGCTGGGGAAAACCAAGCGCGCCACATGCAGTGTGTCTATCCCCCATTCATAGGTGTGTGAAACCCTCGGAGGGTGTTGTGGAAGAGGTAGGTGTAGGCACGAGGGCTGCAAAGTATCGTCCTTGCTTTCATCATGGTGGTGTCCTCACCTCCCCCTCCTTCTCGCCATAAGAGCCCTGTTGGTGGTATTACTTTGCCGGCCGGGAAATGTCGGCGTGAGAAGGGAGGGCTCTGCGCAGTTTGGCAAGGAGATGTGATATGATATGTCGCCTGCATCAGTACGTATTACCGCATTGATTTATATGAACCGGTGAGGGCACGAGCATGTTACCAGGCTTGCTGGCGGGAAAGCTGCGCGCGGCACGAATACAACCGTACAGCCGGCTTGGTGCCGTTGAGGCTCGACGGGCTCGACCCGAGACTATCCTGGCATCATGTTCAGTCCCAGGTGTCGGCATCGATGGCTGCCAATGTGGAGGACGTGACATGAACGCCCTTATCTCGGGGTACAGAGTACTTTGCCGCCGGGTGAAGACTACTTCTAGGCTGATTGATTATTGAAGTATATACCCCGGTGCCTGTATGACTTCTCTACCAACCAAAAGCTGCGTGGCGGTCAAGACTGGGTGTAGGAGGAGGAGGCGGCGAGAGATAGGGCGGGGAGGTCGAGGATTACGTCTGACAGAGTCGGTGAAGATGCAAGGGTTGGCTGCAGGCATGGGGAAGGGAAGAGGGAGAGGGAGAGAGAGGGAGAGGGAGAGGGAAAGAAACGGGAGGGGAGGGAATCGCCGACCATCTCTTAGCTGTTGCTGTTATCGCCAGTTGCTCGGCATCTGGAGGCGAGTGGTGTACACCGCCTAGGCCATGAGGGCGCAGAAAGGCTCGGGATAGGTCAGCGACGGGCTGGGGGTGGGGGGACGCCATGCTGTCCTTGCGGTCGGCACTCCACGAAGAGCGCCGTTTCGGCATCGACTCGCGGCCGCTCAGGCTCATGTGACAGTGACAGCCGTACAGTTGCGCCAAAGGGCATGTACTCGGACAAGATGCGAGGAGCCAGCGGCGGGCGCGCGACTGAGTCGACCAACAGCAACCCGGATAGTGCCGTCCAACAAGGAAGGGATACAACAGGACAGTGTACGGATGTGCGCGCACCGGGGGGGGGGGGGGGGGGGGGGGCTTGCTAGTCGGTGAGTCTGCGGACGCAGAGAAGAAAAGAAGGACAGGGTGCATACAACGTGACGTGAGATACATACCTGGACGCATGCGCCGGGCACAGAACACTGGACACTACTGGGCAACGGATGTGATCCGAAGCGATATCCTGGCCATCGGCCGGATCTGGTGGGACAGAAAGGGTAAAAGATAAGGACAGCCGGGGCCACCGAAGTACTTCACCTCGGTAAGTTGGCAGTACACTCTGTATGCTTGCAGGAAGATCTACCTCTGACTTGGGGTAGATGGTTATGGGGTCGGTCTGTGGTCTCTCAAGGTTCCATTAGTTGTTGGTTGTTGGCTGTTGGCTGTTGGCTGCATGAGGCGCAAGTGACGATGATCACGGTCACCACGGCTCGGCCCGCAAACCTCATGACCGTGCCTCCCTTTTCTTTTTTTTTTGTCCTTTAATTTACTTATTGTCTCTCCCTTTCCTTCCACTTGCCGCCCCCCCACTACTATTCGGGGATCCGTCCAAGGTGATATGTCGATAGGTACCTCGTTGAACAGGTAGAGGCTTGCCACGTTGAGCTTGTCTTGCCTGACTCTTCCATGTGGACTCGGGCCTTGTTCTCGAGAGGAGCCGGTCTTTGCCCAAACAAGAGCCCTTTTTTGCCCTGATTATTTCTAGACTTCCCATGACTCGTCGCGATTTACACAGACAGCGATGTACATAGACGGGCAACTCCGTAGGTGGCTGAGCAGGTGGGGGGGACATGCTCTTTTTTTTTCTTTCTCCCTTTCTCCTGGGACTCTTATAAGCTGCTAACTTCCGTGTGCTTGCGCGTCGCGTTTTGAAAGCAGCAACTGGTGAGACATTGGTAGCTTCGGATACATACAGAGAGAGGCCCGCGGGTTTCGGGGAGTTTGATGTCATGTTGAACCACCGCGAGGTAACGATGCCCCGTTCAAGCAGGAGCAGTCAGTGGCGGGAGATATTGATTGGGCCTCTACATGATGCGATGGCTGGCTAGCCGGCGGCCGCACCCCTTGAGCGGGTTACAGGTTACAGGTTACAGGTAGCACAGGGAAGCGTACAGCGGACGTGGCACGAGTGGAAGCACTGCCCACGGCTGCAACGACACACACGCCGCAGTCCTTTTGGAGTCTCACAATGGCGTAGGAGGGTGTGGTGTAGCGAGACACGCTGGACGGACGTAAATCGAAAAGTTTCCCCATCGAACCCGGACAGGCTTCCCCTGGGGGCCAGAGCGGGATGGATGGAGGGAGTATTGGGAAGGTGGAGGGGTGTGCGTGTATGGGAATGATACTATCTATCCTACAGTACCTATCCCACGCTGCATCCTCATGGAGATTGCGGGTGAAGAAAAGGCGCGCGCGGGTGAGTCAAGGAAGAGGGTGTGCAAGTGCCCGGGCCGTGCACTCAAGACAAGCTTCTTCCACGCTATCGACGGTGCATCAACCCCCCCCCCCCCTTCCCTCGCTCTTCTTCTCCATCTTTGTGGTGAGCAGTTATTCATTGGAGACTGGGGGACTGGGATACTGCTAGTAAGCTTTGGGTTTTCCTGGCCATGCCACATCATCAGGTTGGGTACGGAGAGGCTGTCTTGTGCCGGATTTCCGGGACCAACATGGGCTGTTTCTTGATAAGCTAGGCGTATTCTTCGAATGAGATGTAGACAAGTTGCATTGTGCGTGTTATGGTGTGCCGGCGACAACGTTGCACAACAAACAATATAGCCTAAAAACGGAAAGGAACAAAGGAAGAGAAAAACAAATAGAAAAAAAAATGGATGAATTAGAATTAGTCAGTGTACAACATCCTAAAGTAGTACCTACCTTGGCAGGTTTGTAGTCCAGTGCGAGGCCAATAGGTAGCTGGTCGAGGTGGTGTAGGGTAGCCAGTGTTTGACTTGATCCTCGCATCAACACGACTCCTGCCTCGAGCAACCATCCCCTCCTCACAGGGTTAACGTAAGGCTACTCTTTAGACACGAGGATGATATAGTGCGAGAGTAAGCGAAGCTGGATTCTAGCTGCATGTTCCAGTGTCTCTGTAGAGCTATACGGGAGGCCGAATACCGCCTCTAGTCTCTCAGGCGCAGGGAAAGGGGACTCGACCTCCTTTCTTGTAGACCACGAGAGATTCTAGAACTCCCAAGGAAGCATGCCAGTGCTTCACCGATTATGAGAGGTACTTTCGAGCTCTCTGCACAGCAGTCATGATAGCTAAATCGAGGAGGCTCACTGCCACTGCCATGCTGGAGGCGAGGGCGCGGCAGTGGTTGCCAGCTGGTGGTGTTCTGGCGGGCTGGCTCTTCGCCTTCTCCCATTTATCTTCTATCCTCTCTCTTCTTCTTTTCGAGAATCTATTCCTTTCTACAAACAAGATCTTCCCGACTTTCCTTCGCTTTATACTTACTCTCCCTCCAAATCCACATATCTTCACACACTTCTCAAGACTTCATCTATATACAACAGTAGCCGTTATTTGATCGTCGACACCATGACTGACAACATTCCCCACAAGAGATCAGCCAAGAGAGCGAAGCGCAAGGCTCATGATGATGGCGAGGCCGGTGCTGAAGCACCCAATCGGACCCCAAAGGTCCAACGCACAGTTATGCCGGTCAGTCAAGGTCCGGCTGGCCAAGGTGAGCCTCCCACTGGCTGCAGCCATTCCGCTGGCAACGCCGTGAGACTAATACGAGACTGTGAGTAGCTGCAAATGACCAAGTCTACCAGGACTCTGGGGATGCAGACTGCGACGAAGAGAACTTCCAAGGCAAGCCAGCCGAGGATGGACGAGGGAGTGGCGATACCGACGGCAACCGCGCCGAAGAAAACGTGACATCCGACGCCAAGTATAGCGAGATGGACATGTTTGTTCAGGTTCAGCGTGGCATCGCTGCTGAAAGGCGGCTGAACTTCGCCAGATATCGACACTGGGCTCTAGAAGAGCGACTGGAGCGGCGACTGGATTCACGTTGGAGGATGTATGTCAGAAGGCTCATGATGCGTAACCAGGAGGTGTGGGTGATGTTGGAACAGCTCATACGGCCATTAGGGGGTCCCATGGAAGATTGGGGGTATGAAGCCGTAGCCATTGTCGAGGAAAGGATCGAGCTCATGAAGGAGGAGAACGACAGCCTACGCGCCAAGTTGGACCATACGCCTCTTACTGCGACACCTCCCGCCTCGGATGATGGTATGTGAGCTGAAAGTCTGTGGTCGCATACCATATCGCACGGGTGAGCTGGGCCGGGAACGGGCAAGTCATATCAATTCATTGTGCTTGGGGGTAGATTTCGATGGGAACCCAGGATTCATATCCGGGAGAAGGGCGAGAGTCAATTGCTTGCATTCGCCGAGATCAGTGGCAATGCCACGCGCCAGCAATTTCAAGAAAAGCTATTGGGAAAGGCCATCCAGAGGGAGACGGATCGGTGGTTCATCAATTCGGGCATATGAGGGAATGGCGTCAAGCTGGCTATTGGGGAAGAAGGGAAAGACAAATAACGTTACTTCCAGGTTCATTTAGGGAGAATTGGTTTCATCTGGTGGTTCAAATATGTGGCCGGACTCCAACATGATGACAGCGTGATGATGATGGTATTCCCAAGTAGTCCAGAGCATCTACAAATCATCTCACGCATTGAATCAACAGTACTTAAATCAATCTGTTACCTAAACGAGCACATACGACCATACCTACCAGAAAATACGGGGTCCCGTCCGCTCCCCCCTAGTCAAACTGGTAAGGGGCAGATTAGTAGTTGGGTCGGTGACGACCAGCGAACACCGGCTGTTGTATGTTTTTTGCCACTGGGATCAACTTTTTGTCACAATTGATTTTGCTGGTTGGTCCTGTTCAGCTTTGATATTCCTAATCTAAGTATGTACGGATACTTGGTGTACATTGTTTCAGGTCGAGGTGGGTGGCATGATATCGATCAGCAGGGTCCAATCGCGCAGATCTGGATGCTCCATTCTCTAGACGAATAGACGATATATCCTTGTTAATAAGTACAGATAAGGTGCCCACAGATGGCTCTTATTTCTCAACAAGACAATGTCCTAGATAGAACTCACATTCGGATTCGGCAGGTGCCAATATTCCCCCCGTGATTCTTATGGCTTCTTTGAGTTGTCGGTACAGTCAGCCCACCACCGCTAGTACATATACAGATTACTGTTTATGCCCCACCCCGATGGGGGGGGGGGGCAGAGAGAGCTCGAAGCCAACTCGGCCGCCCCACCCGTATGTAATCCCTGCATAAACATTATCGCACCGCTCTCAGCCTTGCGCTCCAAAACTATTCCCAATCTCTCAGCCTCGCCCTTCTGCCCTTTGCGCGCAACGCTTCGAGCCGACGACCATCGTACATCCCGCCCCCGTCGCTGCCACCTTGCCGCCCGGACCATCGCCTTATTGCTCTTTAAGCCGAGCTGCTACCTGCAGGCATGTCTCAACGGCCTTCAACGCCCGTCAAGGTCCCGTCCTCGGCCGCCAGCTACACGCCCGCAACCCTCGACCCGGACCTGCGCTCCCAGATCAACACGGTGCTGCTGCGAGACGGCCATGTCCCCAGGTATTCATGAACCCATCTAACCCCCCTCCTCCCTTTCTACAGAAATGGAACAATAACTGACATTTAATTCCTCCCTGCCATAGAATCCAGGAGACGCTCCTCCACGCCCTCAACGCCAACTCAACCAACTGGCCCACCACCATCCAGAACCACGCCCTCTCCCTCCTGCGCTCCGGCGAGGTCACAACCTTCCCCGCCCTCCTCCGCCGCGTCCTCGACGACGTCCGCGAGGACGCCGCAAAGGCCACTTCCTCCTCCGCCACCAACGGCGACGCCAGTAAAACCAACGGCGCCAACGCCGCCGCCGAGAAGCCCAGCCTAGCCATCCCCGAGTCCGTCGTCGAGGAGGCCCTCAAGGTCACGAGGGAATGCCTCGATGCTGTCTGCGAGATTGACGACTCGGGCGCTACCTGAGACCTCGCCCAGTTAAAAATCACTTTCCCTTTCGGCAAAACATTACGCAGACATACAAACCCACATACACGTACACACACGGGGAAAACGGAAAACCTAATATCGGAGCGAGCCATGACGATGGTCTTCCAAGGACACATCTGACGACGGGTAGGGTTCAGAGTTCGCTGGCTGTTCAGGATTGAATCTTGACTTGGAAGCCATTGGATAAATACAGCACGGGCCTTTCACCATAGAGGCAAGGAAGCTCCCATGACAAGAAGCCCAGCATTACGATATGAGAGGATGATCATGAGACCATATTGAAAAATAACTAGCATGAATAGATAATAATCTTATATTGCAGCGTGGCATACTTGCGGCAGACAGGTTCCGCCACAGAAGTGCCTCCGTTCACCCCTGCCCATTCTACCACCTCCCTCCACCTCATGTCAGAAGACTCTGCATCGCAACCCGACTTTCACACAAACGTCATAGCACAGCAAAGAGCCACCATTGCATCTTCACTCATCAACATGTCAGCAAGCTATGAATTGTGTCTTCGTAATCTTCTTTATCTTTCTACCAACTCCCAGTTCCGGTAACCAGCCACAGCTAGCTGCACGATGCTGTCATCCGCCCTTAGTGGGCTAACGCCAGTGCACGGCAGGTTTACGAGCGAGAAAATTTAAAATACATGAGACCCAGTCGTCCTTCTTGTCCAGGCATAGCTCCATCTAAGCGTAGAGATCATCATCGTTACCGGCATCACCAAAGTTGCCACCAGCGCCCGAGTCACCACCGCTGGCACCGGCCTCAGGGAACTTGAAGAAGGCACCAGGACCGGCATTCTTCATCTGCTGGGCAAATGCCTCGTAGCGGCGGATCTCGACATCGCTGACTGAGCGGCGGGCCATCTGCATAGCCTCCTCGAAGTGTGCCTTGGTGAGCTCGGGCACGGGATCCTCGGCATCCTCGTCGACATCCATGTTGTCACCAGCAGCCTCGCGGGCCTTGGAGCGCTCAATGTCGGCCGAGATGGCCTCCTTGATGGCAATCTTGACGGCGCGCTGGGTGATGAAGCCAAGATCGGCACCGGAGAAGCCGTTGGTCTTGGAGGCGATGTATCCCAGGTCGATATCAGAAGCAACAGGAGTCTTGCGCAGCTGGGCCTTGAGGATACCCAGACGGCCAGGCTCATCAGGTAGGGGCACATAGATGAGCGAGTCCAGACGGCCGGGGCGGCACAGAGCAGGGTCGAGCTGCTCTGGTCTGTTGGTAGCACCAATGACGAAGACGTTCTTCTTCGAGGTCATACCGTCCATTTCTATAGTCATTTGTTAGAATAGATCACGCGGGGGATGTTTTGGTGAAGCAGAGAAACTCACCAGTCAGGAGCTGGTTGACAACACGGTCAGAGGCACCGCCGGCGTCACCGACCGAGCCACCTCGGGCCTTTGCAATCGAGTCCAACTCATCGAGGAAGACTACGCAAGGTGCAGCGGCACGGGCCTTGTCGAAGATATCACGGATATTGCTCTCGGACTCACCGAACCACATGCTGAGAAGTTCGGGGCCCTTGACGGAGATGAAGTTGGCAGCGCACTCGTTGGCGACAGCCTTGGCCAACATAGTTTTACCAGTACCGGGGGGGCCGTAGAAGAGGACACCTCGAGAAGGCGACAGGCCAAACTTGAGGAACTTCTCGGGGTGGTCGACGGGGTACTGGACGCTCTCTCGGAGATCCTGCTTGACTTCCTCGAGACCACCGATATCCTCCCAGCGCACGTTGGGAACCTCCACAACAGCAACCTCGCGGAGGGCCGAGGGGTTGGAGACGCCGAGGGCGAAGCGGAAGTTCTCCATGGTAACGCCGAGCGAGTCAAGAACCTCAGCATCAATGGTATCCTCGTCAAGGTCAATGAGGTCCATCTTCTCGCGAATCTGCTGCATGGCAGCCTCAGAGCAGAGGGCAGCAACATCGGAACCGACGTAACCGTGGGTCTCTGCGGCAATCTGCTCCAGATCGACGTCGTCGCCAAGCTTCATGTTCTTGGTGTGGATCTGCAGAATCTCCAGACGTCCGGTGGGATCGGGAATGCCGATGTCCACCTCACGATCAAAACGACCGAATCGTCGCAGAGCAGGGTCGATGGAGTTGGGTCGGTTGGTGGCGGCCATGACGACCACGTTGGAGCGAGCCTTCATGCCGTCCATGAGGGTCAGCAGTTGAGACACGACACGTCGCTCAACTTCACCGTTCGTCTTCTCACGCTTGGGGGCGATTGAGTCGATTTCATCAATGAAGATGATGGCAGGAGAGTTCTTCTCGGCCTCCTCAAAGGCCTTTCGCAAGTTGGACTCGGATTCACCAGCCATCTTGGACATGATCTCGGGACCGTTGATGAGGAAGAAGAAGGCACCGGTCTCGTTGGCCACGGCACGAGCCATCAGAGTCTTACCGGTACCGGGAGGACCGTAAAGGAGAACACCACGAGGAGGCTTGATACCGATCGACTTGAACAGCTGGGGGTGGCGGAGAGGCAGCTCAACCATCTCACGGATCTGGGCCATCTGCTTGCGGCATCCACCGATATCGTCGTATCCAACCTCGTTCAAGTTGTTCTCCTCCTCATCGCGCTGGATAGGCTCGCCCTCACAGTGGATGACGGTGTCCTGGGCAACGATACCATACTCAGGCGGGTCTACCTCAACAACCTTGAACTCGACCTGACGCATACCACCGCGGACAATGAAGAGGTCACCTTGGCGGACAGGTCTGTAGGCTTCGCGGAAGTAGGGAGCGAGGAAAACGTCGAACAGAGAGCCGGTGATGCCCTCGACGGTGTCGGCGATGGGCAGAACAGCAATTCGCTTGGCCTTGATGTGTGTCAGACGGCATGTCCATAAGCACCAACTATCGCTTGTTTACTCACATATTTGATATCGGGGCAAGGGTGGATAGTGATCATGTCACCATGCTTGACTCGTAGGTTGTGACGGACGACTCGGTTGATGCGGGCACTGCCGTCGTCGAGCTCCTCGTCGGCGAGGACGATCAGGACAGTGTCCTTCCTCTTCTTGCCGCGGACAAGGACGGTATCGCCGCGGAAGAGCTGGAGGGAGTCCATGGTGGCCTCGGACAAGGCGATAATGCTGTTGTCATCGTTGACAGCATCGGTAACCCTGGGCTGAAGTCAGTATAGCTCTATAGATGGGTGTGTTGCCTGACGCACATGAGCTGGTTGGGCTTCTTCTTCTTCTTCAGGATAGCGGTCGAGGTGTCATCCTCCTGTCGATTCTGGTCAGCCATGTCGTGAAGCCGAGTTCGGTGGTCGGGGTACGAACCTGCTTGATATCCGCGCCAGAGGGGTCGCTGGGGACGAGTTAGCCATGCGTTTCTATATCAATCAGCCTCGCACAGGGCGAGGCGAGTGTGCGAGGGTGAGGGAGAGGACGTACGTCAGGTTGACCTTCTTGTGCTCATCGGCGGGAGCCATCTTGACTGATCTACGGCGGAGATAGCTTGGGCTGAATGTGCTATGATGACGTGACCAAGACAAGTGCTGTAACCTCGTGAAAAGACGTCGATGGTTGTGTTTCTCTAGGGGAAACACAAACAGAAATAAAAAGAAGAGAAGGGCGAAGGGGGGAAACGCAAAGGGTGTTGTTGTTGGGGGATGGAGGGGAGGTGATGAAAGGAAGAGGTCTAGAGGTTCAAAGCTGTTCAGCGCAGTGGCCAGTTTCGGACAGGACCTCTCAAGTAAGGTAGCGCAAGGCGGCGGCGACTTGTGAGTGCCCGCAGGTAACCCCCCGTAGTACGTAGCGCGAGTGCCTGATACCTTGGTGGCGGCAGTGGAATGGGCCAATGATAGCGCGATAAAGCACGGGCCGGGGGCGGAAGATCAATGTTGCCTCTCTTGACTAAGCTGTGGCCGGCGTGGCTTCAGTGGTGCGGTAGAAGCTTCTCTTACTTTCTCCGCCGCCGGCAGCTTAATCGCAAGCAGCCAGGCTGTAGGCAGCGCAGGGCCACGCAAACAACCGAAACGATGCAGGGTAGGCTCCCTACGTTTCCAGGCAAGGCAACACCAGAAATTGCCTATCGAGTTGCTTTTTTTTGCAAGAGGCAATTATCATGCATGTAGTGGCCAGCTGTCCAGTCCGACATGTGTCTATTTCTAGCTGGGTAGTGCTGGCTGGCAATTTGTCAACTCAGCCGGCGAAGCCTGACTCGCCCCCACGCTCCAATAAGGTCGAGGCGACATGACTGATGCTGTACCAACTCGTATCCATGATCCCTCTGCCATATGAATGCACCCCTCTAACTGACAGCCATGCTATCTCATCTGACGCCAATTCTTCTCGGCGTTTGGTCATTCACTTGTAGGAATCGATCGCTGAACTTGACTGACAGCCTCAACATGGTCGCACAACGTTACGCCCCGACCCTTTTTCGCGTACCCCTAGTTGATTATATCTGAGGGGATGCATGGATTTGACTTCACCCAAGTATTCGTGTAATCTTGTAGATGGTGGTCTGTGGACTATATTTTGGAATGTAAACCTCCACGAAGCATGGCAGGGACACCTCGAGTCGCCAATATCACAAATAGAAGGAGGATGATGCATCGATGGAGCGGCAGCTGAACCGCCACATACCATTTACGCCGTGGTCGATAGCTCGCCTCTTAAGATATATTTCTATTGTATTTGGTCTCTTATCTTATATCAGCACATCTGTGCGACTCGATTCAAGCAGCCAGCTCTCTTCACAAATCTCGACGCTTGGAAGTGCCACAACGTACACACGTAGTGGCCAACTCCCGAAACTCTCTGACGTTTTTGGCACATTGGTCAATGTCAAGGCGTCGGGGACAGAAGCTTGAGAAGTGTCTCCATCAGCCTGGTGGGTGTTCTGCGCCACGATATAAGTTTAGGCTGCGTTTAGCTGGCAGAAATAGTCGGACCAGCCAACAGCAAGACATAAAACCAGGAAACCAGTGGTCGGGGGAGCTCTGTGTAGATGATCTCCGTCGGTCTCGCAAAGTCTTGATGAATTCGCGCACCACAAAGAGTAGGCTTCAAGGCTAGTGACGACCTGCTCGAGACGAACTTCTCAGGACTGTCATCCGTCACCTGGGAGGCAGTCGATCTTTCACAATCGAGCAGTTGTGTCTTCCGCCGTGATAAATGAACGCATGATTTCGAGCCATCTTACTCATCTTTCTCGAAGGTGTCATTCAGATATCTCACAAACGTCGTCCGCAGTCGGTCTGCAGCCATATTCCCAACAGACTCCAGCCCAATCCCACCCCGATTCAACCCAATAAAGGCCCTGCGGTGTCGTTGAAGCTGGGGAAGCGTGACTTTCTGCCCGACAGGTAGTTCTACCACCAGGTCCTGCTGACCCGCCGTCTTCAGCGGGATCTTGACCTCGCCCCCACCGTCATCACCTTGCTGCTCCAGGATTCTCTTGACGACGTCTTGCGTCTCGCGATCGAGAATGTAGAGATAGTCGCCCGATGCGTCGCGGCCTCTCTGTTGCGTGGCTTGGTTGGGCTTTACGACTTTCCTGCCGTCTCCTGCAATCGCGTCCCACAGGCTATCAAAGACTTTCTGGGTCTGCGCTTCGTCGTCCTCCCAGATTAACGTAAACAACGGGCTATCCCAGCGGGTCATGGGATTGGGCTCTTCATAGCGGAAAACGAGGTTGTCCCAGTTCTCGGGTTCATATGGTTCTAGTCCATTGCCCTGTGCATCTCCCTCGTTCTGCGCTTTGTTCTGTACCCTCTCCTCGTTGACTTGTTTTGCTCGATCTACACTGCACCCGATTTGCAGGATGCAGCTGGGGGTTCGGACAGCCTTGGCCTCGCAATGTAGCTGATAGCGCCAGCCCTTGATATAGTTCAACCCATCTAGGATGACGATGTCCTTGTCCGTCAGGACCCTCTTCACGGCGCCATAGATTGATGCGCGCGCATTCTTCTCGCCCGAGTTGGCCGACCGTTCATGCACGGGCAGCTTCGATAGGTCGTAGACGGTGCGAGATATAGAGAGAGTGTCGTCCGAGACAAGATGAAGGCGGTACTTGGAATCGACGATGCGCGCGGCGAGGTAGTCGTGGAGCTGCTGGGCTCTGGTAGACTTGCCGGATGTCGGCAAGCCTGTTACTATGATCAGCTACAGTGGTCAATCAGCACCTCCTCGTCGTATTGCAGTGTTAGGGGAGCATACCGGCATCGGAAGGGTGTGGTTGGAAAACGAGAATGGAGGGGCTGCCAAAGTTTGGCGGGGCTTTGGCTGTTTCCACTCTTGTCGAGTTTCAACCTTCAGAAAGCCTCCCGCAACTACCGCCCACACAACTCAAAATGTCTATCGAAACCAAGTTGTGGTGGCAAAGAAAGGTAGCGTGTCGTGTATGGATATAAACGTCATATCCAGATCGTGGGCTGCCCTATATCTAGGCAGAAGCAACATGGCATTGCCTTACATATGATAGAGTAGGTGCGTGTAGAGAGGGAGGGGGAAAGAATACTAGAAAGGGCTCATAGCCTGTGTGAACATTAGTAGTTTTCCTGTTGCCAGCAAGGCCGAGAAAGGAGTCAGACAAGTAACTGATCGTCAGATTCACCCAGTGGCCGGAGCTATAAAACGATGAAGCGGCAGCGGCAGCAGCAACTGCGTACGAGCATGCGTATATAGTCAGGCGGTCTACAGTCAGCTTATTAGTCTCTCGGTGTGTGCATGTATCGTTCGTCGGCGTGTGTTCTGACGAGGCTGGCCTTGAAGGTGCTGGCTTCTGAAATCAAACATTGGCCTCATACATGCCATGAGGGCCTGTTCGATGAACGCTGAGGTCGGGAAATTGTACGTACAACAATGTCAACGGAAGTCCTCAGACTGCAGGCTCACTTGTAAATGATGATGCCCATCCATGGGGCAGTCAGCCTATGCTTGACATATCGACGAAGAAGCTGTTTCATGGTGTTGTCTTATTTTAACACTTCCAACATATACATAGTATCATAAATCTCGGGCGGTTTAACATGCCATATAAACACCGGAGCTGATGGCCAATACATGCGAACCAGGTACGCCAGGCTCATCATGGTGGCCACATGAGACCGAAAAAAGCCAACACAAGGGAGACATATCCAAAGGCGCCTACATGACCACACAGCAGTGCTTCTCGAGCTTCTTCAGCAGCCAGGGCACCAACTCAGAGTCGCCCTCATCCTGGTGCTGCTGACCTCCATGTTGGCCGCCATGGTGACCCTGGTGCTGTCCGGGATAACCACCACCACCACCACCGTAATGAGGCTGTTCGTCGTGTCCAGGACCAAGAGGTTCTCCGCCCTGGAGATTGATGTAGATTCTGCCCGCGTTCTCCTCGGTACGGTATCTCAGGCCCAGCTCGTCACACAGTTCTTCCACCTTGGGCTTGAGCTTCTGGACACCTCTGGCAGAGTGGTTTCCCTTGCCCACAATGGCGTGGAGATGCGTCTGCCCGGCGGCTTGGTCGGCACGGATGCGCTCCTCGAGGATGCGCTCGGCCTCCTCGACAAACAGGCCGTGGAGATCAATGGAGTCGGGCTCGACGCGCCCATTGGCATTGTTCTCGCGAAAGATGAACTCGGCTGCCTGTCGGTTGTACTCGTCCATCTGGCGGTCGTGCTCCTTGCCGCGGTTCGAGAGCTCCTTTGCCATGGCGCCGTCGCCGTCGCTGTATGCTTGGCGAGACTGCCTTTTGTTAGCTATACGTCATGGCAGAGGACAATGCGGAAAGGCGGTCGCGTACGCGCTCGAAACAGTCGTTGCGTCTCTCGGCTTCGCGGCGGGCGAGGTCGCGCAAGCGGTCGTATTCTTGCTCTACGTCATCGTTGTCTCCAGAGCGAAAGGCTATGTGAGGGTCAGTGGGCAGCAGGCAATTGAGGGGCTGAATCCCTCCAGCATACCTCGATCGCCCAGTCTTGACATGGGAATGGCCATGGCGAAAACTCTGATCGCGTCCAATTGGCACGCAGGACTCTTGGTGGTGTCCAGGTGTAATGATGCTCAGGCTGTCATGGCCGAGTTGGCGCCCAGTGGGCAGCGAAACCAGCCAATGAGGGACGATCCATGGCCTTGGCTGGCAGAGACGCTGGGCTATCAGGCCTGCTGGTATACTGCGGCGCCAAGGATAGCACTGTGAATGTTGTCTGCGGGCGCATCTGGAGAGTATTTTGCGATGAAGAGTCTACTGCCGTAAATATTCAATTGGTGGCTGTCTGATACTATACCTTATCTACACATGATGGTTGGCCAATGATGATGGGTTGACGTAAGGGCCAGCTTCACTTGCTTTGCACCTTCTCCCACTTGTACCTACATGCGTACACAACCCATCTCCCTAACCTAGACCCCGTTACAGAGAGCCAACGTGCCTCAACATGCCATCTGCAGTTTAGCCATGTCTGGCATGCATCTGTCGACGACTCCTTTCACATCGCGTTCTTGCACACAGGCTCAGCAATCTCTTGTTTGCCTATCCGGTGTCGTCTCCGCCTTCCAGCTATGTAGCAGACACTCTCCGCGTTTCCGTCCACCATGCCGCATCTCCTGAAGCTTTGGGCCTGGATCGACATGATAGTGCAGAAGCTCGGTTCATAGAGTTGTCCCCGCCGCCTAGCAGCACACTCGCCACTTCGGGAGACGCAAGCCGATAACTCATGAACGTCCTCGACGACCCTCCTTACAGGACGAACTCCGCAAGCGTCAACGCAAGGCGAATGCGTACTGCGCAGCCTCTTCAAGACACGTGGAAGAGGCTAGGCTAGGACGACCATATCGGTTGCATCAATGGCACAAGGTTGTTTCACCGGGCTTTTTACGAACGTTATAGCAGCGCCGCTAAGGATAAGGGCCCGTCCTCGCACAATGTTCCAGAATCGTTTGAGAAGCCTTCGCTGTGGGTCAGGAACATAAGAACCAGCATGACTCGGAGCCCTTCGAATTATTGATCTACAAGACGTCCGTCTCATCAAGGTCCATCTTGGCTCCTTAGAGCAGACGCCCCTGCTAATGGAAGCACAGTGGTCAGCACTGTCCTGCCGAGGGAGAGCTCGTCTCGGGGAAACAGGGAATCCATGTCACCGTTTCCTTCCACACGATACCATAGTACCGTGGTACAGAGCAGAGCCCAGAGATGATTGCTCCGTTGCTAGCCTCGAATAGTGCTATTGGTTGGCCCATGTTGTATATGGCGACTGGTGAACCGCCTCGCCTCGCTAACGATTGTCCAGTGAACCATACTCATGCCCACAGGCGGACATCGCCCGCCATGTGGCCTCCCTGTTTGTCTTGACGCCATGTTGAGTCGGCCCACTGCCTTGCCTTTCAGGTCTAGCCTGGGCGCAGGTAAAATTTGGTCCTGGCTTTCGCGAAATGAGATCGATGAAGTCCGAGCTGACATGGGCTGGAGACGATGTGGGACAGAAATGCCAAGGGCGAGATCAACGAAGGTGTTTGCGCGTTAACATCAGGTGCTTTTTAGCAAAAAACCAATTATTGAAGGCTCCAGTCGTCTCGCTGATGGAAACGGAGTTGATCCTAGGGTTATGTTACCGTCATTACATCCCCCGGAGAGCAGTGGCTCCGTTTCACACGCCGGGATTATTTCCCTGTTGGTCAATGCCGAAGACTCAAGATCGGCTTCGACGAAGACCCTGTTCTCCATTGTCATGTGCCGAAACAAGAAACTTGAAGATGTACAGTACATATGTACACCCAATTATTCGGGATATTCCTATGGAGGACATATTAGCAGTCTGTGCCACGCAGGTGCAATACTACATAGCACGTAGGTCGTACCGGACAGTAGACTTAGGCTGGGATCAGAGCGTCGTTCGGAACTGTGCGCAGATTGTGCTCCATACCATAGCAACAGTCGGTTAATTGAGACGTATCCTGTGCTGACGTCGACGCTGGATTGGGTTCTGTTATCCCACCCCTAGTTATAGCACGCCACGCCCCTGCTGTACTGTAGCGAATCCTGAGTCCAAGTGAGTGATCTGAGACGTCGGACCAAAGTTCGTCACAGCACCTGGCAAACTTGGGTCTGGAGATAACTGACAGCCGAGGTGAGATACCGTAGCCACGGTCTCCGTCAAAACGGCATACTGCTGTTGCCTGATATCGGCTCTGATTACTGCCAGACCGAGCAAGAAGGGCTCCAACTCTGGCATTATGGAACAATGTCCTATGAACATCGAGTAGTGTGTGGTTGTTGACTTTGGCCGATCAAATGGTGAGTGTCTACATAAATACGATACGGTATCTCTTCCATAGATGAAGGAGATCGGAACCACCGTGATCTGACTGCAAGGGAACACTGCACTATGCCATCGATATCGGCACGCTACGGAACAGCGAAAGGGATTGGCCTTGGCAAAACAGTCATTGCCCAGTTGCCTTTTTGAGCCGGGATAATACACACATGATCCGCTGGATCTGTCGGTCAGCAGAATCTGCCTTTCGATCAACAAAAGTCATGACTAGGTGTCTGCCCGATTTGCTGGGGTTGACCGTTGCACCGTGTCATGGCTGATGCTCACCCACATCCGGCAGAGAAAGAACGAGGAACCGCGAGCTCCACGGCCCCGCCGCCGGAAGAGCAGATTGGTAGATCGCTGGCGACGAGAAACGGAATATGCTCTCCTGGTACGGGGCCGCCGCCTCTGGAGAAGGGACACAGGCACGACGGGGCTCCCTCTCATGACGGACATGACAGGCATGAGTGGGCGCCATGGAGACGTAGGATGGAGGTGAAGGGAGGGAAGGATTTTGAGTGCGCCTTGAGTTTTGACAGAGGATCCGAGGAGGAGCCTGGACTTACGTATTAGTCGATGTGCAGACACCCCTTTCGCACAAGCGGGTCGTTTGATGACAAGGAGAAGAGGAGGGCAGATCATGAGGCGTAAGGCAAGATCTGGAATACGGCAATGCAATGCAATGTAATGCCACTTGATGGAAGGGAAGGGGAAAGGATAAAAAGATTAATTATAGAAACGCGCCATGACCATCATGGCTGATGGTGTGCTGGGAATGCGAAATGGAAATTCCACGTAATAAGACATGTTCTTCTCTTGATGACAAAAGGCGAACGAGGAGACCGGGGTATATTTACCTCTCTTGTTCCATATAAGCATGCCAATTACTGTGTATGTACAGTAGAATGCTGATGGCCGCTGACCACCTGTGCTGTCCGTACATGCTGACTTGCATGGATGATGATGATGATGATGATGACGATAGTACTTTGGAGGCAGAATCATCATGTAGGGGCGGCGGTCTTTCCGGTTTGCTGCTTTCTCGTGACCCGGGCCGACAGCGACGATCCCCCTTCGGTATTCGGTACCTGGGCTACACAGCGAGGCGAGGCTGATCGGAGAGAAATCCACCTAGCTCAAGGCGGGATTGAGAGCGGTTGATTGGCGGCGCATCAGCTGGACGCCAGTATGGCTTTTCAAGGTTCAGTGGTGGTGGAACAAACAAGACGAACGACATGCCATCTCCTTCCCTTCCTTCCCAAACCCCTGTCGTCTCCCCCAAAGGAGGCGCAAAATGGAGTTTGCCAATTACAACTGCAGCTGCAGGTGCCTGGGTCCCGGGCGCTAGTAGCCGACCCTAAGCCATCACCCCACTATAACTTACAGTAGTACCCAGTGTGTATTGCTTGCACTGACAAGGCAATTTCATCCATCACCGCCGTGCTATTCATGGGGTTTCCTTGTGGCAACGCTGCTGGCAAGGTTCTGCCTGCCGGGAGGGATGGCCGAGTCGTTTGCCTGGCCTGCTGGCTTATTAGGTTGCTTGCTTGCCTGCTTGCTTGCCTGCTTGCTTGCTTGGCCCTGGGTCATCAACTGCGGCGCACTACATGTGCCTGTAAGGCGAGGAGGTACTGTAATCTGCCCGCCTGCAGCAGGGACATTATCATGCGCAAGCGCTTGGCAGGCCTGCAGCCGTTCCTTAGGTACAGGTCCTATTGCAGCATCGTCGGAGCCGAAGCCTAGCACGTCGTTGTCGAGAGATGATGCTTGCTGGAACGATCCGGCCCTGTAGAACCGCTGCATCGGCGTCCTTGTCTAGGTAGGCACTGCACTCGGCTACATACTTGAGAGTCTCTTCCGCTTCCTGTTTCCGTCATACCATACGGATACTGCTCTACGAGCTTGCTAGCCCGCTCTGTTTGGGTTGGATTGAAGGTTCGGGGGCACTGGACCAGACGCCGCGGCTAGCCTTAGAGCAAATTGCCCCATTCGTTTGCTCTCTTGTGGCTGGCCGAAGGCCTTGTATACTATCACAGGCCGCCGTCTACCGCCTGTCTTGGCACTAAGAGTAATGGATGCGCCCCGTGTGTCTCTGCTCTGCGACCCTCATAGCTGAGGGCCGTCGATCATCGACCCTCGGCATCCCCGTCTGTGCGACAAGCACAGAAATCCTCCCTCCTCTTTTCCTGTCGTAGATAGAGAGACACTGATGGCCTCTTTGAGTCTTCCCAACAGCCGGCCGCATTTCGACGGGCTCTCATCGTCGGATCCGAGCTGGTTGCCCGCCATTCTCCCACCTTTGACGATGCACACACACAATGGTCCCAACCGTGTTACTAGATTCGCGTCAGCGCGGTGGTGCTCATTCAACGCTGCCAGGGGGCATAGGAGAAAAAGGTGGACAGGGTTCTCTTCATCCATTGCCTTGCCAGATTGAGCATAGGGAGGGGACTGGCATCGCCGGAAACACTTTGACCACACGGCCCAGACAACTCCAAGTAGTACCACATCCGCTCGCGCTACTTCAGGCACACGACGACGGCTTGTAGCTAGCGGACGCAGAACCTCGCTGGCATGGGCTGGTAGATACTTTAGCCAGGGCCCTATCACAGGTTCCCCAGGCTGCTCGAGGACTTCGGACGAAACACTCCCCCTCCTCCCAATTTTTTTTTGTCTGCCGGGGTCTTGGCTGCTGTCCTGCTTTGCCAGTGGTTCACACCCAGTTCTTCTGAGCCCGGGGCCCTGCCCGCCGTGCCATCCCCTGCCCGAGAGAGGCCCCTCTTTCCCCTTCCTTCCCTTGACCCTGCCCGGGTGTATACTTGGAAACTCCACCGAGATGCTGTTGCTGGATGTATGTAGCACCCGAGTTTGCGACACCTCAAGCTGATGCTCCCATTCATCGAGCCTGGGTATCGAGGTATCAGGTACAGAGGATCTCTTTTTATCGAACTGCGATCCCTTCTCCCGCCATCCAGAAGACCGGCTGGGTTGCGGTGTGCTGTGGCGTGATGTGGCAGCCCGAGGTTTTAAGGTCTGTGAGCAAAGGCGCAATTTGCCATACCGGATGTCCCCAGTAAGAGACGAGACTCCCAACGGCCGCACTGTACTCCGTCCCGAGGCATCATCCTCAACATCCTTCCTGCTTCTACTCATTGGACGAGAAGGGACCCGGACTGTAGCGTACCATACGCGTGTAGGCAGTCTTCTGCATGTCGCTTTGCCGAGTAATCGGGAATGAATATCCCTCCGCAACCTGACTCTTGACAGCCTCGAGTCAGATGGCGCATCGAAATGTCAATCCGCTATACCACGCCAGGTAGCTGTGCGGAAATGTTGCGAAGGAGAAACACCCAAGCACAGTGCCGGAATCTCCAATAGAAAAGGAGCGCACGGTGCTAGCTTGGCCGAGGTACTTGCCCGACTTCCAATTTAATATGCATCTCTCCACGAACATGAGGAGAGAGTAATGTACCCTGCCGGGAGGAAGGAAGGGGGAGGAGGAGGAAAAAAAAACCAAACCACCCCCCCTAATCCTGGTCAAGGCCCAGCCTACTTTCCCATTTCCTCCACACTTCAACCCACTCTCATCCTAGATTGGCTGGGTCCCCGTCCCCGTCGTCCCAGCAGCTGCACCTACCCAAGGTACCTGCTGTGCCCACCTTGTTCCCGCCTGCACATGAGGTACCTCCCTCCCTGACCTGCACTTGTCTGTGCCTGTGTCTGTGCCTGCGCCTGCACCATCTACCACTAGCTACCCGTACTAGCCATCCATTACTATACCCAGTTGGCTACCCATGCCCATTGCCTGTTCCCTTCAGTTCCCTTTTCTCCCCCCCCTTTGACAAGGCTCCTCTCCAATCAATCCTCTTGCGCACTTCGCACTGGGAGCCCCAAGACTGTCGCCTGATTCCTTTTTTGTCTCTCCTCCTGCATCTCTCGTTCTCTATTCTCATCCGTTGTCATATCCGTTGCTTGCCGTTCGCATTGGCACTTTCATCGCCAGCAGATCTTTCGGTAAGTCTATGCCACCCATCGTGACGACTTGTTCTGCCTCTCCCCCTACTTTATCCCCTTCATCTGGCTCTGCCTCGACCATCGTCTTCAGGAGGCGCGAATAATCACCCCGTCGCGGTCGACATCTCTCCATCGAATCACCCAGCCTCGATCTACCTGTTGGCCATCGCCTCTCTTGGTCGTCGTTTACCTACTTCCTCCTCCCTTTTGCGACATACCATTGACAACAAACCTGCCACGCTCGCGTCCGTCAGTTACTTGGTGCTGACACTTTTCCCGTTGTCTTACAAATAGACCGAATCTGCATTCACGGGCGAGGATCCAACAACATTCAACCACAGGGCCATCATCTTTTGTTTCATCTGTTATAGCGTGTCGGAAGCTCCTCAATCGTCAAAATGGGTTGCGGTATGAGCACGGAGGAGAAGGAGGGCAAGGCCCGGAACGAGGAGATTGAGAACCAGCTCAAGCGGGACAAGATGATGCAGCGCAACGAGATCAAGATGCTGCTTCTCGGTACGTTTTATTCTCCTTGACCGAAAGGCGACGATTCTTGCCTGGGTGACGCGGCAAACTCGTCTAACGCTACTTGACAGGTGCTGGTGAATCCGGAAAGTCGACCATTCTCAAGCAGATGAAGCTCATCCACGAGGGAGGCTACTCCCGCGACGAGCGAGAGTCCTTCAAGGAAATCATCTTCAGCAATACCGTCCAGTCGATGCGCGTCATCCTCGAAGCCATGGAGTCTCTTGAGCTGCCTCTCGAGGACCAGCGCATGGAGTACCACGTCCAGACCATCTTCATGCAGCCCGCTCAGATTGAGGGTGACGTTCTCCCCCCCGAGGTTGGCAGCGCCATCGAGGCTCTGTGGAAGGACCGTGGTGTCCAGGAGTGCTTCAAGCGTTCTCGCGAATACCAGCTGAACGACTCTGCTCGATAGTAGGTGCTCCCTTTTGCCCAATCCCCCTTTGCATTCTGCTCACCTTTGCAAAGCTACTTCGACAACATCACCCGTATTGCTGCTCCCGACTACATGCCCAATGACCAGGATGTTCTCCGCTCGCGTGTCAAGACCACTGGTATCACCGAAACCACATTCATCATTGGCGATCTCACCTACCGCATGTTCGATGTCGGTGGTCAGCGTTCCGAGCGTAAGAAGTGGATTCACTGTTTCGAGAACGTCACGACTATTCTCTTCCTGGTCGCCATCTCCGAATACGATCAACTGCTTTTCGAGGACGAGACTGTCAACCGTATGCAGGAAGCCCTGACCCTGTTCGACTCCATCTGCAACTCGCGCTGGTTCATCAAGACGTCCATCATTCTGTTCCTCAACAAGATCGACAGGTTCAAGGAGAAGCTGCCGATTAGCCCCATGAAGAACTACTTCCCTGACTACGAGGGTGGTGACGACTACGCTGCGGCTTGCGACTACATCCTCAACCGCTTCGTCAGCCTGAACCAGCATGAGACGAAGCAGATTTACACGCATTTCACTTGCGCCACCGATACGACACAGATCCGTTTCGTCATGGCTGCAGTCAATGGTCAGTACACCGCTTCACCCACCCGTTTGGGTCACCATTCCAGTAGCTGGAGCAACTTGCTAACACCCTCCTCACAGACATCATCATTCAGGAGAACCTTCGACTGTGCGGTCTCATCTAGATGATTTCTTATATACACAAACGAATACCCAACTTAATAACGACCATCGATGAGCCTGAAATATCGGCCCACGATTCATTTGTACCCTTCCTAGCTACGAAACGAACTTGGAGGGGGTCGCCATCATGATTCCCCTTCTCTGTATCATCTTACCTTGCTACTAGCCTCGCATGGTTCTCGGAAGGAGATTTTACCGACTCGAGCCCGCCTGGTTGGAATTTTGCCGGATCACGGGGGAGTTTTCGATACCAAACGATGCTGCAAAGAAGAAAACGAAGGGCGATGCCAAGTAACGGAGCTAGCAGTCGTCTTGGCACGACGAGACCGCCGGGGGAGTTGGAGTCCCGAATAGCATGGTGCGAAGGACGGCGGTTGTCTATTTTTGTTTAATTATGAGGCTTTCTCCTATTTTCCTTTATTTCCTCTTATTTCATCTCTTCCTCTCCACAGAGTGCTACATGAAAAGATTCTTTTTTTTCATTTATGTGTTGGACAATGCTCGTGAGATTCCGAGTTTCGTCATGATTGGCACGGCATGGTGCGGAGGCGGAAGAGTCGGCACTGGGGATGTTCTTCTTTGTACAGTTGCAGGCATACCAAGAGAATACAATGCTTTCAAGACGAGACTTGGATGTGCTACGAACAGGTAAACAACTAGCATGAAAGGATCCTCCTTGTCATCCTTGGCGTGAAACGAGGCGGGAATCATGAAGACTATGCTGAGGCGTTTCATTACGGGAGACGTACTGCTAAACGAAGCGGGCCGATGAAGGTGAAACAGCACTGCTTCATGCACTTGGATGTTGCTAAAGTATACACAATGTGACGTAGCTCTGATGTAGTTACATACGCCGGTCGCGAGACCTGATCCCACCTGTAGAGGACCCCTATCTTGAAATTCGTGGTTCCTATTGTACAGAAACAGGATATAAAGCAAGCCAAAAGACCAAAACCGCAAATCAAAACCAGAAATCAAAAACCAAAGAGAAAATGGAGGCTATCCATCCATATGTATAGGCATGGGCATCCAGGAGGAGACAGGGCATCCAATGCAAGCACCGAGACTTACGTCTTGGTACAACCCCACGCGGTCCGTTGGACTTCTTCCAGATAAAAAAAAAACGCCTTGAGCAGGAGAGAGAGATACAAAGGTATAGAGAAGGCGATGGTTGACTGTTATTGTAGGACCTGTGAAGGGTTGGTTGAGATGCATGCTTGTGTGTGAGATACCATTGAGTAGAGACATGAAAGGAAAAAAAGAAACCGACCCATGGGTGTAAGTCATGGGAGCTGGGCACGAATTAGCCATACGCGGGGATATGCTTTAGGTGGTTCAACCGACAATGATGGAACCGCTGCTGAACAGAGCGGTCTTTCATCGTCCCTTCAACGAAGATTGCCTGCCTGAGCAGATTCGAGACCGGAGCAATTCCTCATGCATATGAACATGGCTTTGATGCGAAGACGAGGCAAAACAGTGATGGTCAAAAAGACGATGGGGGTATCGTTGCCATGAGTGCCGAGAAACACCAAGGAAAAAAAGGAAAAGAGATCGTTGATATCATGGATGTATGTAGCCGTTGGTATACGATGAACGTTGTCGATGATAGAGAGAGCTATGCGTATTTGCCTTGGGCTTCACTGCATGCCGCCGAGGCGCTGGGAGAGGAACCTAGGTGGGAGCGTAAGTCAAGGCCCTGATAGATACAGTTGTCCATGCCGTACGGGTACATGTTGGCGGAACCGTCCGGGAAGGGAGCCCCCTCAGCGCAAGAGGTTTGGGGAAGGGCGTCGTGGCCCTCGTGGTTCTCGCGGCCCTCCTGCTCCGCGACCATCTCGGCGATGCGGCGCGACTCGGCCTCCATGCCAGCAGTGGTGCTGAGGAAGGCATCGTATTCGGTGATGCGCATGCCGAGCTCCTCGGCGGCGGCCTCGATGCGGGCAACGAGGCGGTCGCGCATGTTCAGGGCGGCGACGTCTCCCATAGCGTGGCTCACGAGGCGGCTAGCCGGGTGATTGGCACTCCATTCGAAGATGGCGTTGCACATCTCCATGACGCTGCGGTTCTTGAGTGAGGTGGGCAGGGGAGGGTACAGAGGCCGCTGCTGCTGGTTGGGCAGAGGATGCTGAGGCGACATAGTCTGCTGATATTGGTGAGCCTGTTGGACCGGATGACCTTGCTGGTCTGTCTGGGCCTGTTGTAAATGCTGTTGCTGCTGAGGCCTCGATTGCTGCGGCTGCTCATGCACAGGAGACAGCATGTTTGGAATGGTTGGCATAGTGGAAGCAGACTGTTGGTACGGCTGTTGATACTGCGGCTGTTGAGCCGGTTGCTGATACTGCGGCATCGTGTTGGGCATGACAGTAACGGCGGGCACCGGAGTCATGGCAGTCATGGCGGGCGTCATGGGCATCTGGACCTGGGACTGAGGGCCATAGGGGGCAGTCGGATTGTTGGTTTCTTGTGTCCCCCGTCATGTAAGCCTACATGGACTGGCGGAGGGGGAGAAGGGGGAGGGGGAGAAGGAGAGATAGTTACCATGAAAGGTGCAACGCGATCCGCTGGCGTTGAACCAACAATTGGAGCAGCTGCCGCACATCTGGCCCTCCTGGACAACGCACTCGGTCCACGGACCGTGGCCCTTGTAGCAGTTCTTGCAGGGAACGGCCGGGGTGGTGCCCGTCATCTGGGCCATGAGGGCCTCGACATTGCTGCGGCGCTCGAGGTTGAGCTTCTGGTCGCGGCGACGCTGGGCAGGGTCGCGGAGGACGGGCTCGTCGGCCAGCTTCTTGCAAAGGGCGCTCTCGATGCGGATGTGAGGCCCAAAGTGAGCGCTGATGTATGGCCCAGCCAACACGGCAGCAGGAGCAGAAGGAGGGGGAGTGTTCTGCTGTGGCTGCATCAGCAGCACCAGTTCCGGATCATGTTGCTGTTGCGGCTGCGGCTGCAGCTCATTTCCATAACTGCCACCGGCGCCGTAAGGATGACCATGGTGATTGATGTTGCCGTAGGTGCTGCCGGGCTGGCAGGACTCGAGCTGCGGAGACTCGGACAGCGCCGAGACGGGAGACGGCAGATCGTCCTGGGGACCAAACTGCGAGGCGTCGACGACTCGCTTGTTCATTTCGTGGAAGTGAAAGCCCTGGCCGCTGTAGTTGACACCAGAGCCTTGGCCCATCATGCCAAAGTTGATGCTGCTGTCGAGCACAGGCATGCTGGGATATGCAGTGGGCGTTTGCTCCTCAGCAGCGCGGGCCCCGGCATCCTGGGCGACGTTGCTGACATCTTGAGGGGCAGGGTTGTCGTTGAACTGCTGAGCAGTGTCGACGAGAGGCTCTGAGGCCGCGGTGGTCTTGTTCTTCTTCTTGGTGTTGTTGTTGTTGTTGGAGGAAGAAGATCGCGGAGCTCGCTTGCGCTTGCTCACACCAGAGCTTCGAGAAGGCATAGCCGGCAGTGTGTGCGGGTGGTGATTCACGAACGGCAGCTGGCCGGCAGTGACGAAGGGAAGAAAGGACAGGCGACTCTTCCGTCTCTTTTACGTGAGTTGAAGAGGAGAGAATGCGTGTTGTTGTGGAGGGACGATGAGGTGAAGGTGTTGCAGGGAGGAGAAAACCTGGCTGGTGATAGCAGCTGGGGGCGGCCGTGGAGAGAGGCAAACACCTGAGGGATGTTTAAGTCCTGGATTCACTCTGTGCGAGAGGCCCACAAATTCACTTTCCTTTCAGCGTGCGCGCGCGCAGTGTGAAAACACGGGTTGCCCTCTCGCTGGGGGGAATAACAAACGCGTAGGGGGCTGGCAGCTGGCAGCTGGCCGGCAGACCGGCGTGAAGCGCTCGCGGCTTCTGGCGGAGGATGAGCACTGGCAACGAGATGACTAGGTCGTTGCTATGCGGGAGCTTCTGGTCTGTTGACCTTCTCAGATTCCTCTCACCTTGCCATCAAGTTAGGATCAAGCCCCCTATTCACTTTGCTATATCAAACACTGTTGGGCGACAAAAGGGGTAGTCGTCTGTACATGGGGTTTTTTATATTATCTCTCAAGTACTGCAATTATCTACTGGACTGCCCAGGTTGTTCCCACATTTGACCTCCTCGTCCCTCTGTGATATCCTTCCATTGCTGGGCAAACTCCCTTAGACCCCCCTCGCCCGCCAGACTGGCATCTACGACCTCCTTGGGCAGCTTGTGGGCCGAGTACTGCGCACTGCTAAAGTTGTATGCCGCCGGGTCATCCTTTTCGACAATTCGAAACTCTGCTCCATCGTCTGGCCGATATTCGGCATCTTCATCGTCCGTATCATCCACCCTTGACTCCTCACCACTGTTGTCACTGCTCACGGATCCGTACAGCGGATGCTTCACTTCGTAGTCGAGAAGCTCCTGCCAGGAGAAGAGCAGACTGTCGGTCCGCGGTGCCCAGGGATTGATATCCATCAACCTGACCTTTCCCAGGCCGTCCTCCTCGAGCGAGTTCTCGGGGACATAGACGTCGAAGGCGAAGCAGGCATCGGGAAACGTGAAGCGCAGCTTATCGCGGAAGAAGGAGTAAATCTTCCTCCAGAGCTGCGGACGAAGGCCCTCGAGAAAGTCGTACCGGTTCAGGTCCCGCTGCGTAATGGCCACGAGGGAGCGGTGCTTGACGAAGCATCTGAACTCGAGTGCGACGTGGGGGGTGAAGAAGGGCCGCAGCACAAGGACCGGGGCAAACGGGCGTGAAGCAGGCGGTGCGGTGCATCCGTCAAAAGCATGCGTCAAGTCGTGGGAGACAAAGGAGGAGGACTTGAGAAGCAGGTAGATGTCATTGGGAGAAGTACACTTGAGTGTGTTCTGGTGTGGCGAGATCCATTTCGCATCCTTGGGCGAGGACCAGTTCAGCTTGGGGGCCACGGCGCCGCCCAGCTCAGCAATCTTGTCCTTGATGAGCTTGTGAGTCTCGGGAAATCTCTGGTTCGGAGGCGATCTAGGAGGCTCGTCCTCCTCGTCTGAGGAACCATCATCATCATCATCTGCAGGCCTCGGCATGCGACAAGTCCCTGATGCCGTCCACTCATCTTGATCCTGCGCGTCGGTATCCTGATCATCATCGTCTGCCAGAATGATGCCATCCTCGTGGAGATAGTCTATGAATTCCTTGGGAAGCGGGATGATTCTCGATTTCAAGCAGGAGCTGCGGTATCGCGGAAACCAAGCATCGTAGGAACAGTTCTGGATGTGATCCTTGGTGACGGGCGGGAAGACAAGATGCCCGCCATCAGCGCCGCCATCAGTGGAAGAGAGATGCGGCATCGCGCTCGTTTCGCTTCAATTATGGCTGTGAAGCTGGGGGGAATATGTCCAAGTTGAATTTGGACTCTCATGAATAATTTAATTCCCCTTCATTGATTGACTCACATCTCCAGCAGCTTAGTACCTGCTAAGCCGTCTGGAAGGCACTGTGGGGTGCGGCAAACCCCCACTGACAAATGTAAATTCTGCTGAAAAAAGCGTCCACTGCAGCAGCATCTGCATCCTCTTCTGCGGTCGCCTTCTGACTCACCGCCTACCGGATACAGTGAAGCCCCCCCTCCCCAGCACCGCCACACTCCCCACTGACCCGATCTGCTTGGACCCACTAGCAGAGGCTCGATAAGATTTAATCATCGACAACAACGACGACAACATCGATTTACCCATTCTTGGGGCTTCACACACAACCGCAGCCACTGACAATTCACCTGAACCATGTCTGACAACGTCGGTCTCTCTACCCCGCGAGGCAGCGGCACCTCTGGCTATGTCCAGCGAAACCTGGCTCACATCAAGCCTCGTGACTACGGCGCGCCTTATCCCAAGGATCTGGACAGCATGCGCCATAAGCAGAGGCAGCCTGACAAGGGGATCCTCGAGCACGACAGGAAGCGAGAGATTGAGGTCAAGGTGTTTGACCTGCGGGACAAGCTAGAGGAAGAAGAGTAAGCATCTCTTCCCTGGCCACCCATCAACGAGCTCAAATGACTGACAGTGTGCTAGGGTGGACGAAGATGAGATTGAGGAGCGCTGCAACAAGCTGAGGGAGAAGCTAACTGCAGAGATGAACTCTTCCAGAAACTCTTCGGGCCCGAGGAGGAATTTCAAGGAGCATCAGGTCCACGAAATGGCCGACGCCAAGATCAAGGAGAGTGAGCGCCTGAGACGGGCGCTGAAAATCAGGTCCGACTATGAAGAGGGAAGCCACTGGAAGAGATCGGAAGAAAAGCTACGCAACGCCCTGGACGACAAGGAGGACAAGGAAAAGGACTGATGGCACCACTTTAGGGTTGGGGCCACTGCTCGTCCTATCTCCTAGGTTCCGCACTCACGAATCACGAATCTGGACGCATACATTGGGCCACAGTTCTCCTCCCGAGAGGAATGCTGCCGAATGTGTGCGGGGCACTTCCGCAGACATAACTACGGACCCGTCAAGCCGAGCACAAGCCAAAAGATGGGATGAGACATTCTTGTCGTTGGGCAAATTTGGCCACCACTCGTTAGGCCAGGACGGACAAACGGACAAAGAGACAGACCCTCAAACGAGCCCGTCTTTGCATGAAAGAGATGGCGTTAAAGGCACCCAAAATGGACCCGGATGCCATGTAAACACGAGCCTAGATGGAGGGTTGCGGCGACTGGCTCGAACATCATGCAACATGTCAAGGCAGTGGCTGATTATCATGCATGGGAGCAAGGAGCTTGGAGTATTTGGCACCCTACAATAGCAATAAATTATGTATGATGTCCGTGCTTCACAAGGAAAATTCGATATTAAAGGCCCTGTAAACCAAGGCGAAGTGAAGCGAGGAATTTAATTCATTATTCTTTCCGTATTTGCTGCTTCCGGCTAATGTAAAAGAATTCCTTCTTCATCGTTTACCTTTGTGACTGGACTGGGAGACCCATGGCCGACGCCACACATGCAGCTTCAGCCACATAAACATCCCACTACGACCCATAACAGACAGAGAGCTTCAACGTCACACTCAATTACTGACACGCTTCTCTAACGCCAAGGGCACGACCATCCCAACACCGCGAATCTACCATGGCTCGTTTATCCCACGTCCCGTATCTGAGCGGGAATACGACCGTCCCGAGCACACTATCCGCCGAGCTCGGCCAGCTGCTCTACCGACTGCAGCAGGCGGTCCTGCATCCAACTCCAGAGCGCGAGCGACGGCTGCGAACAAGCGAATACGAGCGAGCCAAGCTGGCAGTGGTACTGTCTTGCCAGAGATGCTCAAAAGAGAATATGGGTGCTGACAGTTTTCCATCGCAGAACTTGGACCATGCGCGCTCGCTTCTTTCCAGGCTCGAGCAGGATGCGCTGACCATCAAGGCACCCCACCGAAGGTCCGAGGTGCAGGGAACCTTGAATCGTCAAAGGGAGATACTGGAGCAGCTGCTGGACAGGTTAGAAGACTACAGAAAGGTGCGCCTCCCATGACTGCATAAGATGCAGCACCGTACTGAACATGCCATGTGCCTAGATTGCTGTCGAAGACGATGACGACACGGATGGAGAGGACATCCTCAGCGAAATCATACCGACCCCGAGTGAGAGCATGGATTCGAGATCCAGTGATGCTGCAGACCCAGGGCAACTAGAGGAAACTACACCAGACCCGCCAGCTCCAGAGCCCGCCGCCGCTTCATCCCCAATCCCTACTCAACCAGAACCGCGCTCCGTATCCCCCACCCTAGAAGCACCAACGCAGACGACACAGACACTCAGATCGCGCACCTCAGCGCCATCGCCACAGCCCACAGCACACTCGACAGCACGCGCCGCCCTCTTCGCCAACCGGCGCAAGCCGGCCACGCCACAGACCTCGACGGCAACAGCAGAAGCCATCCTAGACAACCAGCGGGCCGAGCAGGACATGCTATCCGAGTCAATCCTCAAGATGGCGGGGGCGCTCAAAGCGAGCTCGCAGAAGTTCTCGACGACGCTCGAGGAGGATAAAGAGCTGCTGGGGCGGGCAGGCGAGGGCATGGAGAAGACGGAGCGCAGCATGGAGGCGGCGAGGGGCCGCATGGGCATGCTGCGCCGGATGACGGAGGGCAAGGGCTGGTGGGGCCGCATGATTCTGTACGCGTGGGTGTATGGGCTCATGGTCGGCCTGGTGCTGCTGGTCTTTGTGATGTCGAAGCTGAGGTTCGGATGAGAGGCGGAATTTGGGGACTGGTGGCTTTTTGTATGAACAAGGCGCGGGCGCTCAAGGATAGCGAGATGACCATGATGAATTTACTGAATTCTTGATTTAGCTGCTGAAATTTCACTTGCCAGACAGCTCGTTCTATGTCATGAGGCAAGCAAGGGCCTGTTGAGTGGCATGTGAGGTTATTGCTAATCTATGTTCATTTCGAGAACACTCGACGAATCCCCATCTTCGTCAAGCACTGAAGCAGGAGAGGGAGATGAAGGACGGGAGCAAGGAGTCTTCTCCAAATCTTCTGATGTCGAAGAGTACTGTGGACTATGCAGGTGAAGCTCGACATTCGATCCAGCCTCGTCTATATCCATTGACTCGTCTACAACACACAGAGGGGTGTCATCTCGGGGTGACGGACAGTCGTCATCCGGCACAACCTCTTGAGCTTCTTTGTCGGAATCCCCTTCAGCTTCCTTATTGTCCTCAACGGGAGGCCAAGGCAGTCCTCTCAGGCGCGCATTCTCTTCTCGACAAGAATCATAGTCTCCTCGAAGACGACGCCCAACAGGCTTCCCCCCTGTCTGATACACAGTTAGCTTAGATCCCATTCTTGTCCTTTTTCAGGGACGATGGCCTACCGGCGGAGCGTACTGGAAGAAAGAGGCGGGCAACGTCTTCTCCAAGGTAACGCGGTCCTCCCAGTCCACGCCCGTCTTGATCTTGAAAAACTCGGTGAAGAGGTCCATCTCGGCGCGCCACTTGCGCGAGTGGGCGCTCGGCCGATAGTAGCTCGGCTGGCTGTCCCCCTTACGTTTGAGGAACTTGGCCGTGAACCAGTAGAGATGCGGCTTGGCGTCGGATTCCCAGAGCTGCAGCAGGTCAGGAGGGGCGGAGAGCTGAGTGGCGGAGAGCACACGTACGCAGAGTGTATATCGCTGGCCGAGTTCCCCCTTTTCCTCATCGTCTCTGGTGATGTCGATCTGATAGGGGAAGAAGTCGCGGTCATGATAGATGTGGAATAGATCTAGAGTTGTGAGCAACGTTGGCCATTTTCATGGCTGGAAGGTGATAGACGCACTTGTGTTGACAAACTTCTCTCCATCTCTTCTGCCTTTCTCTTTTCTCATTGCTTCTCTTCGTGCAGCATTCTCTTTGGCTAGCTGTGCTCTCATTGAGTAATCTCTCTCGGGCTGTCTCTTCTCACCGACGGTCGAAAACTCGAACCAGTCATGATGAAGTATATGCAGTCTCTTTCCTCTCTTCAGAGCCTCTCTCACTGGAACAACCGTTAGCCTTGAGAAGGAAACAAAGTAGTAATTAGGGGATGGCATTGTACCTCGTGGGACCTTCTTGCTGAATTGCTCTCTGGTGCATAGAAGATGCGTTACGTCTTCGCCGAAGTCCCCTGAGAAGCGTCCCTTTCGGATCTCTGTCCAACGCTTGAGATTCTCGACCGTGAGTAGGCCAGGTAGCGGTCCAGCAGCTGCTATCACACGATCTTTGAATATTTGTCGAGGCATTGCACTGGGACTGGGATAACGAGGAGCAAAGCAATGCGCTGAATGATGACCATATGCAGCGAAGCGAGAGATAGGAGCGGAAGAGGTGAAATCATAAAATGCTGTATAGTCTTGATTGTGCGTGAAGTATAATGACTTCCAAGTAAAGGAGGTGCAGGTCGGAGGAGGACCCGGGGAGAGGTCAAGGGGCTCTGCACGGGGTGGGTTGCGACAGGTGCCAGCTGGCTGCCATTGATTATCCTGCACTGCCAGCTTCTTACATGGACTCGACAAGCAACTTACACAGATGGTAGACAATACCTGCCAAGTAAATCACACGAACAGCACACCGGATTGGAACGTGGCTGGTCCTCTTGCTGAGAGGGACGTCGTCTATTGGATCTATCGAATAGCTTTTGAGGCGGCCACAAACGCCTTGATCTTGGGCAGGCTCTGCTTCTTGTCCTCCTCCACTCCACTGCTCACATCGACTCCGATAATGCGGTCGCCAAGGTCCCCAAGTGCGCCTACTGCCTGGGCCACGTTATCCGGGTTCAACCCCCCAGCAAGGACAACTCTCAGCTCAGGGTCTTTGGTCAGAATGTCCTTGACGCTGTTGACGTCCAGCAGCTTTCCTGATCCTGCGCCAGAGTCGAGGAGAGGTATCGTGTGGTAGCCGCGATGGCCGATGCCGACCTGGTTGGGCTTGAAGCATCGGATGACGGGCACGGGAATGAGGCTAGCCCACTCTACCGGCTCCTCTCCGTGCAGCTGGACCATGTCCAGGTCGTAAAGCTTCTGTTTCTCCAGAACCTCGCTGAGTGGCTGGTTCTGGAAGATGCCGACCAGGAGAGGCTTGCTGCTTCGTAACCTCGTGCTGGCGGCGGCGAAGAAGTCTACGGCGACATCTGGAGTGCCCGCCGTGACGCTGTCGCTAGACGATTTGCTAGTGTACGAGTGGACGGCACTCGAGATGGCAAGCGCAGTTTCGTGGGTGATGCACCGCTTGGCGCCGGGAACCAAGCAGATGCCAACCATGTCAGCACCTGACTCAATCGCCTCCCGCGCTGCCTCTGGGCTGCGGGTTCCGCAAATCTTGACAAGCAGCGGAGAAGTTTCCTTCTTGGCTGCAGGAGGCTCTGACCCCACGCACAGCTGGTGGATGAACGTGCTTGCGTCGGGAGCCCTCATAATGGCCTCTCCCACCAGGACAGCGTTGATACCGTCCTTCTTGGATGTCAAGACGTCATCGTGGGTGTTGATGCCACTGAGCGCGCAGATCATGGTGGTTTCGGGGACCATGCTGCGCAACCGGCCGGTCGTGCCCAAGTCAACCTCGAAGCTCTCCAGGTTTCTGTTGTTTACACCAATGACCTTGGCACCCAGCTCCACAGCGATAGTCGTCTCCTCAGCATTCTGCACCTCGACAAGAGGCTCCATGCCGAGGGAGAGAGAGTAATCATGCAGCCTCTTGAGCAGCGCCTTGTCCAACATCTTTACGATGAGAAGAACTGTATCCGCTCCTGCCAACCTTGCCTCCAGAATCTGGTACTCGTCAAAGATGAAGTCTTTCCGGAGAATCGCAGGTCTGTTGGGCATGCCGTTCAGAGCCTGACGTACGGCACGAAGGTCTTCTATGCTGCCCTTGAACCACTCTGGCTCTGTAAGGACGGAGATGACACTTGCTCCAGCGAGGGCGTACTTTTTGGCTTGGACAGGTGCACTGGTGTCCAGGGCGAAAATCCCCTTGGACGGCGAGCCACGCTTGATCTCTGCCATGAGGGCAACATCAAAGGACGACTGGCGCAGTCGCTGCACGAATGGAACTTGGGGAGGTGCGGCATCCAGATCATACGCAGCCTGCAGGTCAGACATTCGCTGGGACGGCAGCAGCTTCTGGGCTGCAACGGCAGCCTTTCGGCTAGCATAGATGTCCTGGAGGATGTTGCTCTTCTTGGGTCTCAGGGGCAGGGTGCTGGATCCTCTGATCGGTGTCTCCAAGGCCCCGGACTTCTCCCCCCAAGTGCCGCCTTGCATGCGGAGGAAGTTCTTGATGAGCTGTCGGCCTCCAACTGTCAGGATACTTTCTGGGTGGAACTGGACACCCTCAACCGTGTACTTCTTGTGGCGGACACCCTGGATGACTCCAGGGGAGCCGTCGGGCCTGGCCACCCAAGAGGTAATTTCGAGACACTCTGGCAGAGTAACATGCGTGCCGGCGAGAGAGTGATAGCGTGTGACGGGGATTCCTTGCTCCAGGCCGGTGAAGACGCCTTTGGAGTCGTGGGTCAATGGCGACGTCTTGCCATGAAGCCACTCTCCAGCAGAGCTCACCTCGCCACCGTATACATCAAACATGCACTGCCTGGGCACGTGCGTCAGCTCCTCTTCTTAGCGATGGGCAGCAGGGAAGCAGCTCACATTCCCATGCAAACACCGAGGATGGGGATCTTGCCGGCAAAGTGGCTGATGGCCTCGCGGCTCACTCCGGAGTCGGTGGCAGGGTGCCCTGGTCCGGGACTCACAATGAGCTGCGTGGGGTTCTTCTCAATCAGCTCTGCCAGGGTGATCTTGTCGTTTCGGTAGACGTGAACGACAGCGCCCTCGAGGACGAGGTATTGATAGATGTTCCACGTAAAGGAATCATAGTTGTCGATCAGGATCAGGTTGGAGGCGGTTGGCACGGGGGCAGACGGCTCCGGCTGATGGGGAGAATGATCAATGATATCCTGGGAAGACATCTTGATCTTGATCTTGATCGCGGACGGATGAACCAGTCGACACTCACTCTCACCACTCGCGAGCTCCTGGAGCAGAGAGACAGTCGTGGTATGGTTGCGAAGTGAGTCAGACCTTTTTGGCCACGAGCAATATGGAATTCGGGAGCCTGCGCCGCTGGGCCGCCAGGTACTACCTACTAACTTACTGCTATCTTGCTCTAAAGAATGGCGAAGTATAAGGAATGCGAATACAGTATTTCGGGTCACACGCACAGTACGGCAGCACGACAGTATTGGCCCGTGGCACAGTGCTAATAACTGAATCCACTCGCCCACGCCGATGACGGGCCTTGAAGCCCTACTGCCGGCTCAACCTCGGGCGTCGTCCAGCTCGCTGTGGCTCCTCCAAAAAAGTTTAGTCAAGGTACCTACACCTGCACCTGCCAGAGCTGCTACTAAGAAAGCGTTTATTCGTTGAAGCTCGGATTCGCGGTCGAGCGCGTCAACAAAGCCTTTTCCTTCTCCTGCATCAACCAGCCTTCAGGTGATGCATTGCGAGCCACTGTCACCATCTTGACGCCGTGGCAATGGCGCCGGTGCCTGATCAAGTTTATTTCCCTTCCTTGGAGACTTGTCTCTCCGGGGAACGTCTTTTGCTGTTTGTTGACTTAGCATCGTGAAGCCTGCTGCCATGCATGCTGACCTTGGATAGTTCTTGGAGACTTGTCGCCACAGCCCTATCCGATACCTCTGGCCAAAGGCAGAAGAGCCCTGCCGTTGTCGATTTCTTCCAGGACGAACATGTTCGCGGATTGCTAAAGGACCCGTCCAAGGCGTTTGCGCCGCCTTGCGAAACGACCAAGAAGGCCTTCGAGACCAAGACGGCCCCAATCAACGTTACGCCCACTCCCACCGAACGCTACGATATTAAGACGATCAAGAAGGACGCAGAGTGGCTCAGCAAGAATGCCAAGATCAACCTGGTGGCGGCCCTGCGCATTGTCACCCTCGAATTCCAGACCCGTCCCCAGCAACACCTCTCTGGGCCTTTGTCTTCGCAAGATGCCGTCAATCTCCAGGAAGCAGCCGGCCTCGGAAATGGACAGGGGAAGGCCTTCATGTCTGATCTGGGCGCTGGGGCTGCGATGGATGCCGACGAAATCTCGCGCGAGTTCGACAAGACGGAATCTAGACAGAAGCGACTATTCGAACTGTACCTGGCTGAGCGTCGGTTTTTCATGGCCGTCGCCGACTACGCACACTCAATCATTCTTTACGAGCGCCTCCCGAACTACCAAGGCGCAGCAACCGGCCTTGCCGAGCTGTATGGATTGAAGTCCCTGAAGCCAACCCGGGATGAACTCGAATTCCTACTTCCTACCTACCTACAAGCCTTGACAGATTGCATGGGCCGAATAGAATCTGGCCTCAGGTCGGTCACTGACGAGGCCGTCATTCTCACCGAGGAAATGGAGTTCGACTGGATCAGGAACCATCTCACTGAGGTCATCCACGCACTCTCTGTGATTCTCCAGGTTGTGGACCGATTTGGAGACGACTTCCCACCTTCCAGCGCTGCCAACCAGTGGTTTGCCCTCATGGAAGCCTACAACTATTTTGACCAAGTCCAACCGGTCCGTATTTGCGCCTGTTTCCTGACCCTTATGCTGACATGGTAGCAGATTCACGACAGCGTCGTTGAACTAATTCTCCCTCTCAAGACGCTATCGGCAGCAGTGTCGATTGCGCTTCTCAAGCCAGCTCGCTCCCTTACTTACCTGGCCGAGCGCGAGGACGATACGGTGTTGGTCGAAGACTCATACGATTCATACCTGCTGTCGTCCGACGTTCTTGAGCAGATCCACAGGAGTATTCTCAACGCCGCAAACGCAGGCAGTGATTTCGCCAGCCCTGTCATCCTTGCCTGGACCTTGCTTTTGCACCGCATGAACGTCTCGTATCAGAATAGAACTGAGAAGCGAGACAACTTACTGCAGCAAAAGGCCCAGGAAAACTTCGAGGCCAAGGCGAGGCCTCTCATGGGCCGTAGGAATTCGGCAGGAAGCATCTTCTCTATTGAATCATCCAAATTCGACGGATTCCTCGAGAGCGCAACCGCATCCAAGGACTTGCAGGTGGTTGAGCAGCTTGCTGCAGCTGTTACTGCCCAAGGAAAGGTGTATGAGGTCATCTCGCACATGGCCGATGCTTTGGGCCCATCTCCCGAGGGGAGCATGACTCTTCTCGTCAGCTCAAGGATAAGGGCTGTATTCCTGGAACTTCTCAAGGTTTCGTATCCTCTCGTCGGTTATCAATCGGAGCCTCTCAGCGCACTTCTCTCAGTTCTGTCTTCTGGAGGGCAGTACTGGGACCTTGGTTCTCAGGATCTCAACGCCGACCAGGATGTACTTGCATCCATGATCCAGGATGACTACGCCATGGAATTCTATTTCCAACAAGCCCTCGACCGATTTCCATATGAAGCTATGCCATTCTTAACCCTGAGTCGGTTGCTGTGCAGCGCCGCCAGCCTTGAGGGAAGTGAGGATCGCGCAGATGTTATTGTTAACCTGCTTCGGGCGACACCCACCTTGACGATATCTCTGCCCTCTAATTTCCAGAACTACGAACTCGTTCAGGAAGATGAAAACACAAATTCATTCTGCCTACTGGACGACATTCCTCTCATCACTGTTTCTCCATCGTGGAAGAGACGACAGGCCGAGGAGGAACCATATGTCTTGCCTGCAGGAACACTCGGCCGGTTCATCACTGACACTGGCCGCGTGGCCTTGATGGAATACCCGCACTCGACTCTCTCGCTCCTGGGTCGACTGCTGGAGATACAGCTTCTGCGCGAAGGGTGCCATACCGAGTTTGGCATTCTCCAGCCAGAGGAGATTGCCGAAACCATCACCCTGTTTGCAACGCTGATTCGCATAGAACATGGCAAAACGACAAGCGATGGCTACAACGACCCTCTGGTGCTCGTTGACAGCGACATCTCTCACGAGGCTGCGAAGCATCTAAGCGGCGGCCGCGACATCATTGCTGTGGTCTGCGATACCATGGATTATTACATGCAAGACGAGGTGGCCGTTTCCGAAGAGGCCGCCATCAGCGTTCTCAATGCCGGTATCAAATTCCTTGATGCCAGTCTCCTGCTCCAGCCAAGCCGGATATGGTCCTACCTTGCCCGCAGCGAATTGCTTGGCACCAACTCGAGAGCCGGAAAGCTGGCCAAGATTACCGGTTGCCTCGAGCTGGTCACTGCAAGATTCGATCTGATGTCTTCGTCATTGAGGCTTTTCTCAGCCTTGATGGAGAATGCAGGTGTCTCAGCAGTCCAGCGACGGACAGGAAGCAGGGGCGGATCTCGCCAAAAGTCCGAGTTTGCCCAGTGGCAAGGCAATTCGGACAAGATTGTTTCTAAGGTCAGTTTCTCCATTGCTCAGCTCTCTGTCGATGTGTTTGAAAACACGTCAACGTGGGTTTTCGAGTCGGAGGCGAAGCGGGCATTGCTACTACTACATACTATCCCCATCCTCAACAAAACCGTCTTGTACAGCTACACTATGGGAGATGCCTCCAGCAACGAGGGATTGACTTCCTGTCTGCGCCCGGCCGCGTCTTATATTGTGGATTGCTTCATGTCCTCTGGCAGTGGAACATTGCGGTTCCAGCCACTTTTAACTTCTTTCATCGCTGGATTCACTAGAACCGATTCAACACTTTATCCCATCCGCAGACAAATACTGGATGAACAACTCAAGTCCTCATTGATTTTCCCGACAACGCTTCTCAGAGTTGCAGGGTTCTTGGAGATATCCGCCGACCTGATGGAGTCTTATCTCTTCAAAAGTTCTACCCTCCTGGCTCGACTATGTGGCAAGTCAGAATACTTCCGCGAGCCGGCCATTAGTCTCCTCGAAGCCCTCGTCATTAGCGCTGGCAAATCAACGCAGGAGCCGCCATCTCTTCTTGGTTACCTCGGACCTCAAATATCCAAGTCATTCCTGCAAATCTTGTCGAGCCTGGGCAAACCCCTGGCTCTCCCCTCTGAAGTAAAGGCTACATGGAGTCTCTTCTCGTCGATCCTCAGAAACAGGCAGCAGTGGATGTCAAATTGTCTTCTCACTGGCCAGACTCCACGAGAGGCTATGAAGGAACCGAAGAAGGGCGAGATGGCTGGTGACTCGATATTCACCACAGCTCTGAGCAAGCTAAAGCACCTGAAGGATCTGGAAACCTCAGAAGCCCTGGCAATCCTGCATTTTGTTGCTTCAGCACAGAATTTCTGGCCGTGGATGGTGTTCACTCTTCAGAAAGACACAAGCTATCTGGAAGGGCTCAGGACCTTCATCCATAACCTGAAGCCGTCACAGATCACAATCAAGTCAGACTCTGTGCAGGCAAGCCGTGATGCAAGAATGGCCGCATACGCCGCCGAGATTTGCGCCATGCAGCTGTATCATTCCCGTCACCTTGGCAAGGCCGCTGCTTTGGCAACAGACCTCGTCGGAGACCTGGACTATTTCCTACGAGATGCGGTCGAGGTCGTTGGCTACAACAAGTCGCTGCACACCAACTTTGCCAAGAACTTCAGCAAGCAGTACCCTGGTTGCTCACTGGATGACTTCAAACGTACTCTTCTCGAACCCCGGGAGCTCGGGATCAGCTATTACTATGACTTGGAGCGTGCCAACAAGATGCTGGGCTTTGATTCGGGATGGCTTGGGCGAAAGGAGAATGGGTTCAAGACTGAGATGGAGCGCGCAAATGCCAACCTTTCGCTGGTTGATGCACAAATCGTAAGGTCCCCCATGTTATAAAAAAGGAACAATCACTGACCCAATTGTCGCAGGCTCTCTTCCATGCCTGGGAGGCTCTTCTCATCGAACTAAGCATGTGCATACCGGATAACACTACAGTTGTCAGGCACATGCTTCAGGTTGCACAGCAATGCCTAAGCGCTAACCAGGGCGTGCCTGGTCCAGAGAACATCTTCGTCAAACTGGTAGATGCGAGGGCAAACCTGGCCCTGGTTCTCATCCAGCGTCTGGTCAAGTCCCCCTTCAAGGTGCAGGATATCACCGAGCTTCTTGGCACGCTCATTGGCACAATCAGGGCTGTGGAAGAGCCATTTGCACCCGAGTCGATATCCTACTACCGGCTGCTTCTCAAGACGCTGTTTGTCACACTCCGTGCCTACCACATTAGCGATACCAGGGCAGACAATGAGTCGTCGGCTAACCTCGCTGGGTTGACCGTCACCGTCACGCAAACTATTCTCAACATCCTGGACCGTGTCGTTGGGCGAGGCTTCCGCCTTCTCGTTAGCCTTGTGCATGACCACGAGGCCGATGTGCTACCAGAAGACCTTGCCCTGAACACGGCCATCCTACAAGCTTGTTTGAGCCTGCCTGGTATCGACCAATCTCAGACTCAGATCCTCAACATTATGGCTTCACACGATGTAATAAACGCCGCCACGTCTCTGTTCTCATGGGCCGATAAATTGGCTGTCCAGGGCGATCCGGTGTATGGCGAGCTAAGCATTCTCTTCCTTATGGAGCTCTCGAACCTGCCGACTATTGCAGAGCAGCTAGCTTGTGATGGAATTCTCAGCAGCATTCTCTCCGCCAACCTGACCAAGTACATGCAAAAGTCTAGCGTCTCGCCATTCGCAGACTCGCCTTTTGCCCAGCGCTGTTACTGCATCTGGGCAAAGGGGCTGCTCCCCCTCATGCTGAATCTGCTCACGGCCCTCGGCGCCACAATCGCCCCGGAGATCACCTATGTCCTCAGTCAGTTTTCGCATCTGCTGGAAGCCAGCGTCGGGCGCTTTGATGCAGGCGGGTCAAGTCGCATCAGCTCCCGCTCTGCGCCCCAATACATCACCTTGCTCGCAACATCGGAAATTCACTCGCTGGCCCTCATGATTCGGGTGCTGGGCGCATTGCGTGCCAACAATACGAGGGACATCCCTGCCGTGGACTGGGACGCTACCACGCTTGCCGAAAACATCGACTTCTGGCTCTCCAGCAGGCGCCTGCTTAAGGAACGCTTGCTGCCGCTGGGTCCGCGGGAGCTGGAATGGCGGAATCGAAGGACGGGGCCTCCGGGAGACGGAGGTTGCGATAACCTGCTGGAGGAGAAGGTGGTGTCTCAGCTCGAGACGGTGAGGGAGGTGCTGAATGAGCAACTAGAGGGCTAATCGTGTCGTTTGGTTCATATTACATGCGGCAGGGCATGGGCGGTAAGGCGTTGGATGGGATCAGGTCTTCTATGTGTATGTAGATATATTTATATACCGTGTCTTGGTAACATAAGCTCGCCTCTTGGAAGATGAGATGCTTTATTCTGTGCCAGGTTGGCCATGCCTACTTTTGGATGGCTTACAACATGTGGATTTTCCGGATTCCTCAGTCACCGCCACCCCGTACTTAAATGTGGTGTGGCATTTGCTCATCATTTGTGTTACATAAAAGCTTTCCAGCTTCAAGACGCTTGCTCAACCATGCCACCTCCCGTCATGCGAGCGAGCCCAAGTCATAGATTACAGACCACCACCTCTCTCCTAAAATGCCACGGCAATTCACAGTCGCTCCCGGGAAAGGCCGCGTTGCGTAATATCGTACAAGCCCCTGACAGAAGCCTTTATCCTGCTTAATGAATCGTGAAGGTTCGGCTCTATTTGTTGGCCATCTGCTGTGACAGGACGGCGTTGTGCTCCTGGAAACGGTCACCCATGCGCTGCTGAGTGGCCATCCACTTGAGGACGCAGCGGTTGAGGCAGCCAGTCTCGCGGGTGGAGATGGCCTTGGAGGTGAAGTCATCGACGCATGAGTTGAAGCAGTTCTCGACGAGGTTTCCGAAGGCCTAACCAAAGGAAGCCGCTTGTCAGCATGGAACGACTTGCGCAGGAAGTTATGGGAAAGGCGAGAAAGCCGGGGGGTCGCTGGTCCACGTACGCTCATAAACTCCTTAACCTGGCGCTTCTGGATGCGCTGCTCTAGCATGCGCTGCTCGTTCGCATTTAGACTGGCGGTGCGGTCAGAAAAAGGCTAATTCGACGAGATACCTGGGGGGGGCCCAGGAGACATACCCGTCCATTGTGCTGATGTGGAATGATTGGTGATGGAGAGCTAAGTAGGAGGTGTTGGTTGATGGGAGCTTCGATGATTACACTGCTGAAATTTTGGCACGGAATGGGCTCTGATAAGCTGGAGTACCCAGCCGGGAGGAATTCCTTATCGCACTCTAAGGCGCGCGCATTAACTTTTTTGCACTAGCCGCCAAGAGTCGTGGCGTCGTGGCACAGTTGTGGCGGCGCGCTTGCGCACCTTGCTCTTCACATTGATTGGTACATTGTTTTTCGCGGGCTCAGAGCGGCACAACGAGGTACCGCCGCGAACCCTTCACGATGCTGCCGTCAAGCTTCCAGAGCGTCGCAAAAGGAATAGGATGAGTCGACCTCAATCCAAGCATGCGTATCCGTACCTGCCAGGTATCTTGATACCCACCGGATACAAGGTAGATACCTAGATAGTACCTGGGTGCGCGTATCGTGCAAATAAATACGAGGGGGGCGCAACATCGTACCTTGCTGCTAGACTAGTTGCGACCACGATTTAGGACATATTACCTGTTAATTCCTTGCATGGGCTTAGGAACCATTAAGCGTCTTGTATAATAATAGGGTCTGTTATGGTGTCCTATGCGTACGGTGGCCAAGGTGGGTGGATGTAACGGCAAGACAGGGTGAGCTCTTTGGTCCCCGCCATGACCTCACCAAACAGGTATCACGAGCTGGGGTCCTGTAGCTTCCAGCTCCAGGACGCGCAAGTCCGTGGAGTTTATGCTTGGCCAGGGGAGTACCAGGTTTTTTTTTTTTTTTTTGTAAAGGTAGATATGGCAAGGTGGCTGTCGAGGCCGGGGCACAAGAGCGATATGGTTCGGAAGAGCCAGTTGAGAGGGAACAAAGCATCAGGGGGGCAAGGAGGGGAGGGTGGTGCTTGACGTGTTGGTGCCACACATAGGGCTCATGAAAATGCCCATTTTTAGCATATTCCAGCAGTCGTGTTCCCTCTCGGCTGCAAGTCCCGTCTTGAGGAGGTTGGACGGAGCGGTTTACGTGGCTTGCTGGGCCAAGCCGAGAAACCAGGAACGGCGGCCGGCCTCAGCCAGGTACAGCCCAGCACCGCCGTTGTCTGTAAGAACGCGCGCCATGATGCGCCGGCACATAGGGACATTCGTCGACAGGCCTGTCTACCTCACGCTCGTGCAGGAAATGACGTTGACGCGCCGTGTGGGCTGGGCGGCACGAGATGGCCGGCGAGTGCTTGTTGGTGTCCCTGGGCGATGGCAGCTCCCAGACTCACATCATAGTTCCCACTGGTGTGTGTGCAGACGGCAGAGGTATGATTCGTATTCAAGGCACCAAGATGTCACGGTTTTAGATACCGACACATCTTTTCCCCTGCTCCCGCCTATCATCTGTCTCGCTGTGCTGCAGCCTGTCGTAAAAGAAGATGAGAATATTTGCGGGTAATAATCAACCATCGCCCATTCTCTGATTCTCTTATCCTCAAACCCCTGCCCTGCTCGAGGTCGCATGCAGCTTCGCAACCTCGCAACCCGTCAGTCGCAAAGTCTCGTCCCCACTCCCTGGCTGCATTCGCCACAAATTTGATGCGTACAGAAACTTTATGACGAGAGCAGGGGCATATTTGCGGGAGAGGCTTGGGGGTCTACGCTTGTCAGCAAGTCCTCAATGGGTGGTGCACCGCCTCAACACGCAGCATATCATTGACTGTCCCAGCCAGCCTGTTGGATTTCGACCCGGACAAGTATGCGACGTAGGAGGGGGCCAGCAATGACTAGTGCTGTCGGCCTGTACAGTAGTACCTAGATAAGTATGCATCCATCGTGGGGTTGGAGTCGTAATGACGGCGCCGCCATGGCGGCTTCTGTAAGGCTACGTCCAGTAGTCCCGTAGAGGCGACGCCACGGCATAAGGTTGCTTACACTTCTAGGCCTAGAAGAATTCCTTGGGTCTCTGGGATGGGCGGCGGGAACAAGTTGGTGGTGTGAAATGGATCAACTTCCATTTCTTTTTCTTTGGTTCTGGCGGCCGAGAGTGGGCGAAGTCGAAAGCTTCCCAAGGCAGGGAAGGTACATACTGCTGCTACCTACCTCAGAGCCAGAGCCAGGAAGGAGCCCACCTGCTGGCTGGCCGGTACTTTCCCCTCCAGATTGTATGGCACGGCAAGGTTGCCTGCCCTACCCTGTCTGCCAGGCTGGCCCATGTGCCTCTCAGGCGCTTTTAATCACTTAAATTATTACTGCTACCCCAGCCATGCTCATGTTGACGCGCGCACTCGCCTCAGCCTCCATTCTGTTCTGCTAATTCATCGCCATTGATTGATTGCCCTGGCCGCAGTGTCATGTTGGTGTCTATGCCTGTGGCTTGAGCGAGCTTTGCCTTGTCCAGACGGTTTCCCACCTCACTTTGCTTTGACCTTCTTTTCTTCTATCAACCATCTGCCTTGGCTGCTGCCTTTGCCTGGCTACCTATCGTCGTCACAAGGCTGCTGCACCTCTCCCCAGACAACGTCGACATTGCTTGCTTCTCGACTAGACCGGCCCTCGTTCCCCCTCCTGGCCCCCTTGCCGCTGACCTCGCAACGCCGCCACCAAACCAGCGACCGCCCGGCCGCCCGCGCACTGTTGCGTTGCTCATCCCCCTCTCCAATCGCCGTCGCATTTCACAGGTCCACTACTGGACGTACCGCGCTACTCATAAGCGACCAGACCGCGCCTCGTCGCACCCGTTAGGCGCTGAAGCTCACGACTCCAGCCAGCCCGCGCACCCTCATCCTCCTCGCTCTATCCGACGTCGTCATTCGATCCCGCCATCTGCTGCGTCCTCCGCTTCGATCTGTATCACGGCCTCACTCACCTCGTTTGCTTCTCGCCGTCCCGACGTCCCACCTGGCTTTGGTCCAGCGCCCCCCCCCCCCGTGTCAGGCTGTGTCACTCTGACACTCGCTCCTCTTGCCGTCGCGAGCTCCCTTATGCACACGCTATCTTCGGAACACAATGGCGTCCGCCGCACATAATCAGAACCCTGCAAGCCCGCCGCACCACCATCCTGTCCAGCATCCCAACGCTGCATCTCCTCCCAGCAAGCGCGATCTGAAGTCGTGGTGGAAGGGCTTCAAGATTCCCTCCAAACATCAAGAAACTCAAGGTAATACGCCTATCGCCTTTACTCCTACCCCCCCCCCCCCCCCCTCCCCTTCTATCACCACCGCCATTCCAAGTCCGTCGCCGCTCGTCAGACTCTTGCAGCAATACCGATGGCTGCATTTGTCCCTGGCATGTCGGCACTCTGCAAGGTGCTACTGTCTTGACCCGGCACGTACGATGATCCCAGGAACTCTCTGCGTTTAATAGGCGGATGACGATGGCCGTCGATATCGTGGGCATCTGTTCGCTGCTACGTATTGGACCTTATCCCGTCGCCATATTTACTAAGTCGGCTTCGAATGGCGGCTAATGTCTTGACAGCAGATAATCGAGAGCACGTTGGCATCTTCGGTGTCCCTCTTCGACAGAGTATAACATACGCAAATGTCGCCATCTCTTTGATCGACGAAAATGGCCAGAGCTACATATATGGCTACGTGCCCATTGTCGTCGCGAAATGTGGTGTGTTCCTTAAGGAAAAGGGTACGTGTGATGAATCCCTACGACTTGATCTCTCTTGTCTGACAGTGGTGTTCCAGCCACGGGCGTTGAGGGAATCTTCCGGTTGAGCGGCTCCGAAAAACGCATCAAAGAACTCAAAACCATATTCGATTCGCCTGACAGGTACGGAAAGGGCCTTGTCTGGGACGGTTATACTGTCCACGATGCTGCCAATGTTCTGCGTCGTTACCTTAATGACCTACCTGAACCTGTTGTTCCGCTTGACCTTTACGAAAAGTTCCGCGACCCCCTGCGAGGAGCAACGAAGCAAGCTGTCGGCGATGCCGAGGGCCCTCAGTTCGTCGAGAATTTCGACGAGAAGGCTGCCATTACAACCTACCAGACTCTCATCACTGAACTACCGCCTCTGAACAGGCAGCTCCTGCTCTATCTCCTCGACTTGCTCGCCGTGTTCGCCGCCAAGGCTGATGAGAACCGAATGAACTCGCAGAATCTGGCTGCTATCTTCCAGCCGGGCATGCTATCTCACCCCAATCATGCCATGGCTCCTGAGGAGTATCGACTGAACCAATGCGTCATCATCTTCCTCATTGAAAACCAGGACCATTTCCTTATCGGTATGCAAGGTACCGCCGCCGATGAGAAGACAAGGCAGGAGGTTCAGTCTGGCCCATCCGCCGCTCCAATGACCCCTAACCCCAAGCGAACGTCTGGCCTGGGCCGCTCTGCATCCAATGCCAGCGCCGGGGCAGAGAGCGTTCGGAGGGAAGGTATGATTAGGAGAAACCGGTCCGTATCGTCGAGGAATTCGCGCCATGATGGCAGCACGACCCCCAATAGCCCTGCAACTGCCACAACACCAACGAGTGGTCTGGGGCGAAGCAACACTGTTCCATCAAAGAAGTCCCCAGCGATTATAGGCGGCAAATTGAGAAAAGCCGACGGCACACCCATCCAGCCCCCAGCCCTGCTGGAGCCGTTGACCCAGGCTCATCCCCAGGAAACCCATCCTTCTTCGGAACGCTCCAGCCTGGCTCCAGCAGCCGTTGGTACCAGCAGCCTGTCGCCCGAGGCAGCACTTGCAGCTGGGCGTAGCCAGGAGAAATTGCTCGATGTTCCTCAGGAGCACACAACCCCTTCGAAGGAGCGGAATCTCCCTGCGATCTTTCAACGATCGCCAAGCGACAATCTTGACAAGAGGCAGCCTAACAAGCTGAAGAAGAAGCGGATTCCTGGGAGTCTAAACCCCAGCGCACACAGCTCCAACTCTTCGCTACCGGCACAGGCGCACTCGCCGAGCGTGGAATTAGTCAACCCCATGGAGATAAGGAACCCTCTAGCGCATCAAGCTCAAGATGCACCGCAAGGCACAGCGCCTGCCGCCAATCAACAAGCTCAAGACAGCCCAGACGACCACACGCCTCGAGCATCGCAGGTTCCTGTGCACGACACCCTACGTCCCGGCGATGCAGCCAGGGGAAAGTCGCCTCCAGCATCAGTGCACTCATCTTTTAACGAGGGCTCGGACCTGGACCAAAGCATAGACGATGTAGCCACTGCACAGGCTGATCAATCAGACAAGGAAAAGAAGAGCCGATGGAGAATGTCACGGACCAGGAAAGACGAGGTCCCTTACAACGAGGCCTCATCACGCTCTCTACTTGGTTCGAATGACAACGCCGAAATGAGCAATACCTCAATAGGGACCTTCTCCAGTAAGCCACGGAAAAGCTTTACTGGAGATAGCGTTGAACCTGGCGAGCTAAATCACGATGTTGGCCGGGAGAACCGAGACGAATCCAAAGGACCGATCGGATGGATCAGAAACAAATACCGCGAGGCTAAAGAAAATGCCGAGATCCGTCGCAACAAATCTCCTCCAGCTGACCGAGGCCATACGCACAGTATCAGTCTTTTGCCCCAGCGGGGTAAGAGCATAGATATCAAGCGTGAGCCGCGCGATGAGGAGAAGGAGACCCAACCAGCGTTACCGACACAGGCGCCCACAGCGCAGACGCAAGGAGCTGCTCCGGCGCAGCCCGAGGCACAAACGACTGAGAAGATTGGCGAAACTGAGAAAACCGAGCCAGCAGCGGGCGAAACACCGACCCCGCCTTTGCCATCGTCACAACCACAACAACCAGAGCAGACAGCCCAAGCAGCCGAGCCCGCAACATCCAAGCAGTAGAAATGGATCTGCTGAGGCGTAGCGACAGATCAAGTGAAGAAGAAATGAGCAAAAGGAAGGAAAGGGTTGAGCCCGGTGTCGGTTAGATTATGTGGTGAAGATTCCGGATGGTGGTTCTTGTTGTCTTTCACGAGTAAGCAGTTAGCGATGTGCATGATGATGCTCGAGTACCCCCCCCCCGTCGAAAATTTCAATGATTATTTTTTTTCTTCTTCTATTCATGTATATCTCAGGAACTGGGTCTTTGCGGAGAAGTAACCACGGGGACTTCCAGGAAAACATATGGTAAAGAAGCCTCTAATAATGTATATATCATATCATTCGGTGTTCCACTGATGTGCAAGTGATGGGGGAGCCAGCCGCCTTCTAGTTATGATTATTATGATTGCTGGTCTCCCAGACCACCATGTTACCACTGCGCCTCCAGTCCTCGTTGAAAAAGCCATTGAACCCAGACCATACAGGACGAGGTTTTATGGCCAGAGCCTTGCCCCTGGGTGTCTCAAGGAACTCTTGAAGCCAAGGCTCAATGCCCTCAAATCCTACAATGTATCGAGGAGTAGGAAGACCAGTGTCCTCGGCAAAGAGCTCTTGTGACAGGAAATGTATGGGATCGTCGTAGAAGCGGTCAGCCTCGTCGCGGTAGTTGTCTCGCTCTGGTGTATTTGGCTGCGTGTGCAGGGGAGGCTCACAAGATAAAGCATATGCGCTGAGGCCGGAGTGGATGAGGTGAGAGCGCCAAGGAGTAGAATGGCAGGGCATAAGGAAGAGAGCAAAAAGATCCTTATGTTGGTCAGAGGGTATTTTCTGCGATGGTGTTGTGTGGGTGCGTTCAAATTCGCTGCGTAAAAACGACAAGACAGTGAGGGGAGCTGGTTGATGAAGGAAAGACAGGAAGCCCGCGAGGAGGATATTGATGGCGAGTGCAGCTACAAGGTATGGTTTATTGCGAAGACTGAGCGAGCGGCTGCCTCGCTGCGAGACTGAAGAGGTGAAGAAGGATGCTGCCAGAGGCGCAGAGAGCAGGTTCAGTATAGGAAGCAGGGGGTGTATGAATCGAACCTCTTTGTGGGAGATGAGGGACAGGGCAAGGATGGTCGAGGCGGCTGTGTACGAGAAGGTCTTGAGCACATTTTGCTGGGCAACAGTTGGGGCGGTCGGCTTGTACGAAGCTCTGATGGCAAAGGGAAGGCTGGTGGTGCACAGGAGCGGTAATCCCTGGAGGATGTAGTAATGCCAGGGGTTGCGGCCGTAGAAGACAGCCAGAGATTGAGAAATGTTGAAGTAGAGGAAGTTGTAAGTAGGGAATGTCCAAAATCCAAAGTATAGATAGTCGGAGATGAGTGAGACGGCAAGGACGAGGGATCCGCAGAGAATGCCTTCACGCAAGAGGATGAGGACGTCGGATGGTGACAGGGGGGAGGGCCCGCGGAAGGTTAGACGGGTAAGCGTGAAGAATACGATGGTGAGCCAGATGAGGATGTTAGTTGGGCGGAGGATGACAGCGAACGCGGCTAGACTGAGAGATGCTCGGAGCTCCCAGACGTGGCGGGAGAGGTTCGCCATCTGGGGGTTCTCCTTGACGGGCTGGGCGCTGCCGAGGAGCTGCCAGGGCCAGTAGTACAGCGCGGCGACAGTGAGGGTCATCTCGAGAGAGTTGGAGAAGGTCCTGGTGGAGCAGTACCACTGCCAGGGGCTGGCAAACTGGAGGAGGAGCTGTCATTTGTGCGTGTGAGCCAAACACGCCGTGAGCATGAGAGAGGGAGAGATGGAAGGGAGGGGCAGTAGAGGTCCTTACGGCAAACATGGAGACATTGGCATCTTGAGGGTAGATTTTGGTCGCCAGCTGCCACGTATACCAGTCTCCCAGCGCGGCGAAGACAGCCTGGAGAATCCTAGGGGCCGCCAGGAGAGCCGTGACACGGAAAGACGCAAAGAAGGGCAGTACCCTGGCGATGGCGTCTGCGAGGGTGTAGGCGAGTGAGAAGATGATGGGGTGCAGAGAAGAGCGCAACTGGTGCTTCCACTCCTGTCATATGCCGCCGGTTTGTTAGTTGTCTCTATCTTCTTTCTCTTTCTTCTTTTTTTCTTCTGAGGAATTAGAAGTGCGTGCTTACCCAGGTAATCCAGGCACCGCTGTCGGGTCCAAAGGCGAGGTTCCACGCGGGCTCGAGGGACTGGAAGAACTCGTCGGGCTGGAAAAAGGTGCGGATGCATGAGACGTTGATGAGGCGGAAGAGGATGGCGATCTGGAGGATGAGAAGCACCGGGCGATCGGGGGACTGTGAGAGCCGCGGGGGCGCCATTGTTGGATGATTATGCGGGCGTGGTTGAGGACTGCGTTTCCACGCCTATTCGGCCATTTGGGTGTATAGAAATGGGATTAATTGAATGTGACGCTGGACGTTGTCCGTACAGTTAAAAGGCAGTTGATGAAGTTGATTGAAGGTTAGCTAAGGAGAGAATACGTGGAGCAAATAGTGGTACATGGCCCGTAGGCAAATCTCTGTGCTGGAACCATGTACCATTGTTGGTGTGGTAATGCAAAGCGTCACATTGGCTGGCTGTATGCTGAATAAGGGGGGGGGGGTCCTTCTCCAACAAACCAGGAAGGCGCACTTGCCAGTCCGAGTTGATCGGCCCTGGGAAAGGGTAACTGGGATTTTTTTTAATTTGTATCTAACGCCCTGCGAGAGAGAACTGCAGAGGGGAAAGGTAAGTAGAAGGGACCGGGCGCTGGGAAACCGGGTATCTGGGTTCGGGGAAGCCTAATGTCACCACCCCACGAACCGCGAACTGCAAAACCACGAACTTTCCCCGTCCGTCTGTCGGTCCATTTCATCTTGACAACATACATACGCTACCATGACAATGTGGACGGTTCCATTCTGCCGCTACGGCCGCGCGTGACTCTCACCGGACAAGCCCCTCGCCACGCAGCCCATAACCGTGCGTGCCACAAACCCTCACCCACCCTCCGTCATATCAGGAGAAACAGCCCGGCCCGAGCAAAGGCGAAAGGATGGTGGGCCGAGTCAGGAAGTCCTCGGCCGGCTGGGCTCGGCTCACCACTCGAGCCCCACGTGGCGCTCGGGAGCCTCTCTCTCTCTCTCTCTGTCTTGCTCCCATGGATGCGTACAGCCATGTATGTATGTATGTATGTACCTATGTATGTATCTTCTTCGCCTTGCTGGCCTGGGGCGGGCTGCCTGGCTTATCCGCCGCCCGTCTCCGCCTCCACAACATGCCCGCCTGCCCGCCTGCCCGCCCGCCCTTGGGACAGAGTCAGAAATGCGCCATCCGTCGCGAATGGATCACGGATACACTTGCACTTAGGGGTATAGCGGCGTCAGAACCTGGGGTATATAACACCTGGCCAGATGGCCCCTCGGCTGCCACCGGCCTTTGCTCCTCGCATCATCAACATCTTCATATGCCCTCTTCCCCGGCTCTCTCCCTTGTTTCCCCTTCTCCCTGTCTTTCTGACGCAATGCCCTGCCGTTGCTAGGCTACTTCCAATCATCCCACCTTGCTTTCCCTTGTCGTGTCTTAGTTGGGACCAATCAGGTGAGTTGCATTTGCCTATCTGATCAAGGTTGTTTGCTTCCCTTCACAAAGTTCACACCTTACCTTCTTTCCTCTTTCCTCTTTTTTCATTTTTTATCTTCTTCCTTAATATCCTCGTATTCTGACCGCCCTTCCTCTCGCCAGTCCACGTCGAGACACCGCTCTTGTTCGCAATAAACCAACACCCTCCATCCATCCATCCGCCTCCGTCCCTCCGTCATCATGGCCCCCCACGCAAACGACTCCCCCGGCCTGGCTGCCGACCCCACCACCACCGATGCCCGCTTCCACGCCTCGTCCTCCAGCAACGCCATCACCGCCGAGAACGAGTTCGCCGCCCACAACTACCACCCTCTCCCCGTCGTCTTCGCCCGTGCCAGCGGCGTCAACGTCTGGGACCCCGAGGGCCGCCACTACCTCGACTTCCTCTCCGCCTACAGCGCCGTCAACCAGGGCCACTGCCACCCCGAGCTCGTCAAGGCCCTCGCCGATCAGGCCGGCCGTCTGACCCTCAGCTCCCGCGCCTTCTACAATGATGTCTTCCCCAAGTGGGCCGAGAAGGTCCGCAGCATGTTCGGCTACGACATGGTCCTGCCCATGAACACGGGCGCCGAGGCTGTAGAGACTGCCATCAAGATCGCACGCAAGTGGGCATACAAGGTCAAGGGCGTCGAGCAGGGCAAGGCCCTCATCTTCTCTGCCCAGGACAACTTCCACGGCAGGACGGTAAGCTCAATTCCAGCAGACCATGTGGTGGCCGTGACCACCGGGCACGGGGGGGAATTGATACTGACACAAGCTCCCAGATGACAGCTGTCACCTTGTCCACCGACCCAGAGTCCAAGGACAACTACGGCCCTTATGTGCCCAACATCGGAGCCGCCTGCCCCGTCACGGGCAAGCCTATTCGCTACAACAACATCGCAGACCTGGAGGAGGTGCTCGAGACCCACGGCAAAAACACTGCTGCCTTCATCGTCGAGCCCATCCAGGGAGAGGCCGGCGTTGTCGTCCCCGATGACGACTACCTTTCCAAGGTCCAGGCCCTCTGCAAGAAGCACAACGTCCTCTTCATCTGCGACGAGATCCAGACGGGTATCGGTCGCACGGGGCGCATGCTGTGCTCCGAGTGGGCAGGCATCAAGCCCGACATGGTCACACTCGGCAAGGCCATCTCTGGCGGCATGTACCCCGTCAGCTGTGTCCTGAGCAGCAAGGAAATCATGCTCGTCGTCGAGCCCGGCACGCACGGCTCCACCTACGGCGGCAACCCCCTCGGCTGCGCCGTGTCCATCCGTGCCCTGGAGATTATGGAGGAGGAGGACCTCACGGCCAAGGCAGAGCGCCTAGGCAACATCTTCCGGGAAGGTGTTGCTGCTCTCAACACACCAATCATCAAGACGATCCGCGGCAAGGGTCTGCTCAACGCCGTGGTCATTGACGAATCCGCGGCATCTGGCCGCACTGCCTGGGATCTGTGCGTGCTGCTCAAGAGCAAGGGTCTATTGGTGAGTCACCTGCTGCCTGTTGCCATCCCCGCGAGGGATGCAATGGGGCCATCCGCTCTCGCCTGTGCAACGTGTGCTAACCACCAATAATCAACATAGGCCAAGCCGACTCACGGCGACATTATTCGATTCGCTCCCCCTCTCGTCATCACCGAGACGGAGCTACGCAAGGGACTCAACATCATCGCCGAGGCCATCAAGGAGTTGCCTACAGTCGCAAAGTCCGAGGGCCACTAAACGCCTGTCCGCAGTCACTTGTTTCCAGGCCCCCGATTCGGCGAGGGTGCCTGCGCCGAGGCAGGCGGATTATGCTACACATGAGTTCATGCCTACGACCATATAGATACCACTTACAGGCGGCGGTTACTACACGAGCGATGCTACAGCTGGTTGGATAGCAGCCCGGTACCTGGATACACGCGGTTCGCGTACGGAGCAGAGCTTGGCATAGACCAGTCTTGTTCGTCAGCATGCACTATAGTGAGAGATCCGAGCAATCTACGTCAGAATTGATGAAGGCAAATGGTGTACATGACCTAGCTATGCATGATGTGATTGGTATTGCCGTGATAGAAGAGCCGCCTTGGAATGGATGCATTCATTTTCTCGCGGCAACATGTGAGTACGGAAATGCGGAGCCATGAGGGAGCCATGATCTTCTTCAGGTCTTCCGTGAGAGCTGAACCAGGAGACTCAGATAGCAGCGTGCCCTGGCCCCGTGCAGCTCGCTTAGCATGTCACCCCTTCAAGACAAAAGAGGAGTTGTTCCTACGCAGAAGCAACGATGTCTGCTCGTATTGACTCAAGTATGAGACGGATTACTGCAGGGGGTTGATCGATTGCGTCGGCTAGTCCTCCGTACAATGGGCGGCTTCTGGCGAACCACATCACGAACCAATGAGACTGCGTGGCCAAGTGCGACCTTGTGACCCCCGATGGCACCAATCAGATGCAAGACGGCAGAAGGTGGAAGCCAAGACGTCTCCTGGACAGTTGAGGCCAATCGGAGATAAGCAAGGCATGGGAGGGATACCCATTGCGGGTGCCTCAAACACCGTGGTAACAGTACTTGAGAGACGGGCGTTGAAAGTGATGCCTTGCCGGTGATGTCAGCCAGAGTTGAAAACCGGGTTTTTGTGTAGTAAGAAGGGACGGAAACGAAGCTCTTGGTCGGACGGCTTGGCCACCGTATGGGGGTGCGAGGCACAGACTCCTAAGAACTGTACCACTCCATTCCTGACTTTGCAGGACCAGGGGGGGGGCTGTATTTCACGATTCAGTCATTGCAGTTTCATAGCCTGCCGGGAGCAGCAGGAGCAAAGGTTCCTAGTCGCGATAGGAGCGAGGGGAGACGATTGAGCGAAGCGCCGATAGACAAGGGGGGGTTGTGACGGTGACGGCTTATCTCAATCAGGGTCCTCTAGATAATAGGGGAAGTGTGCCAGAGAGCCAGGAACAACACATACATGCACCCGTCTAGCGGAGCAGCCTTGGCCAACATGTCCAGACGTCGGACAGCATTGACCAGACGCTCCACACCCTTTCACAGATACTGCACACACATCGTCTGCGCCCCGCGCGTGTGTGGAGGATGGGGACGAGACGAGATAGGCTCGACGCGGGACGAGGGAGTGGTGGATGTGCCTGGGCCGGAGGGTGGGAACGTCGTGCGTGGCGACGGGCAGCCTAGACGGAGAGTGAAGAGAAGGGGGTGATGGAGTCGATCCTCTCGTGATGATGCACCAAATCCATTCGAATCGAATCAGGCCAACCCACGTATCTGCCGCTGCGATGTGAGACCATTTCCAATGCAGCTCTTTGCGGGGAGAAGGGATGATATAGTCCATGGGCCGCAAGTCCCATGTGGGATCTTGTTCATTGTCTGACTTATGCACACGCACAGGCTTCTAGATTACGCCAGGTCTTTGCTATATGTAGTTGTGAACTTGGAGATTGCATGTGTTCCCATCCGAAGGTCTTCGCGCCAGGCGCGGTTCGTCGGATGTACATACACAAACTCGAAGCAGATTGAGCTTCGGTCTGAACAAGAACGTAGAAATGCGCCGGGGGCGCACATGTGTGAAAGCACATCCCCAGGCAGATTGCTGGCGTGCGTGGCGGCTGCTCCACCTTCTCAACATGCCAATCCGTTCCCATCGATAAGGCAGCCCCCCAAATAGCATGTAAGTGATTCCTCGATGGATGCATGTGGGCGAAACGGGAACCGTGCGTATTTGTGTACAACGTTGTAGGAGCAAGTATGTACGTGGACAGCTCGCTATGTGCTAGAAAGAGACAGGTGCGTGCATAAGACAGGCAGCCAGCTCGACCTGTCATATTTTGTCTCGGGCATGAGCGATAACGGCTTCAATAGGAAAAGGCTCGGCCTGTTCTCTCTTCTCTGTTGATCCGCTTGCCTGGACTCCTCAAATGCCATCGAGGCGAGAAGGGATCCGGCCACAATCATGGCCACAAGAAGGAAACCGACGCCTTCAAAGGTCCCTGTGCCTGCTTATCTGTTGATCGATTTTATCTCCATCTGCCTGCCTGCCTGCCTGCCTAGTCTTGGTGTGCCTAATGCAAGACTCAAGCAAGGGCCTCTTGTGCCTAGCAGATAGTGCGTGAGTGTACTAAAGCAAACGCGATAGGTAGCCATCCATGGGAGAGTCAAGTAGGAGGTGGATATATGCAGGAGGCAGTGTGGTGCGAGGCGGACGCAGCGACAGGCGGCATGGGTGGACGGTTGGTCGATCAAGGTGGCCCCGACGCATGATGGCTGATCGGCTCTCCACATGGTACTTTCGAAGCTTGTTGACTTGGATGTTTGTTTGTTTGTTGACGCTGTCGTTATGCTCCGGGGAAATTGTGTGAGTCTGGGGGATGCCGTGCAACATTCATGCTACATACCTGCATCTTGGTGATTGCAGCCTCACCTGGAGTGTGTCGGGCTCTTGAGTTAGTAGGGGGGGAGAGAGCCATGGCAAATATGGGACAAAACTTGGTGATGACGGAATGAAGTCATGGGTGGGAGGCTGGTAGAGACATGGAAACCCCGGATGCTTTGATACTTTGACCAAGGGAGAAAGATGCATCAGAAAGCGTCCAAGCTACACCAGTAGCAGTACTTGGAAACTTGGCCATGGATGTACCTGCCTCGGATGCCATGGAAGTTACCTACTAACGCAGGACAGGACGCTAGGGAAGGAGGCAACGGTCCTGGGCTCGCAGGAGCATACCGAGACAGTTACCTAATGGCATCCATCCAGAAGCAATTTGGAAACAGAGGCCGCTTCATCGACATGCTGATGAGTGCTCGAAGTCTGCCACCAAACTATCGACTGCCGCTATCGGGGCTGGCGCTTCCTTTGGCTCGGTAGTTGTCCAGCTGGCCGCCATGTCGCCATGCACGACGGAGATGTGCACACCTTGGGACATGGCCCAAGTCCCAAGTCCGGTTGTGCACCATCCGATGTCCGGCGTCAGCACGGTATAAGTGTGTTTTAGGATGATGAACGACGGTCGTCTTATCGCATCACCCACCCGAGGCCACCCCTTGCTTGGCTTCTTGACCCTTTTAGGTGGCCCTGAGTGACCACTGCCCGGACGCCGCAGGTCACTTGCCTGCCGTAGCAGCGGTTGACTGCATTGTAACGGGGAGGCTCCACTGCCTCACGCGCTGTGTGCCTGAGGTTCGTGCTACGGATTGACCAGGGTTTCAGCGGCCAGGTACCTCTTGCACAGCAGGGCCCTCTGGTGGCCGTACCTCAGAGGTTCCGGACCTCCCCCATGACGCCATGGGTCGCCCAACACGTCACGCGAGGAACTTTACCGCTACTTCGGATCTGGTACGTATCCACGCCTGACGACCTGGAGCACTCATGTGGGGGAGACCCTTCCATTTCTCTCTGCCTTACGAGCTGAGGCGCCCATGGGCCTTGGTACAGTACATGATTATTCAGGACGCTCGCCATCACGCGCCCTAGCTAGGTCATTCGCCTCCTGTCAGTCAGCGCTTCCAAGGACTCTGTATGTAAGTAATCATCTTCAGAGAACCCTACGGACCAGTGAAGCTCACCTAGGCATGTAGGTAGGTAGAGACGGGCAACCGCCACAAGTTGGGCAGTGGTATATACCTACATACATACATATGTAGATATGTACTGTATGGAGTACTGTATTAGTGTGCATGACCTGATTAGCGTTTACTTTTCTTAGTCCCAAGTACCTAGGTATCCAAGCCTCTGTTCGTGGAGACGTACGCTTGATAAGGCACCCATCCTGGCGAACAAGACGCCTGCTTGGTTGGTCTATCAGTCCCTGTTCTCGTATGACAGGCTACCATCCATCGGAATTACTTCTTCTCCTTCGCCTCATGTGTCTGACTGAGGTCTCGAGGTCTCGAGGTCTCGCCGGTTCCGGATCGTTCTCTGGTCCCTTTGGTCATCGTCATACTTCCTCCCTTGATAGCCCTTTCTTGATTCCCCCCTCAGCTTGTTCCAGTCACTCATCGGCCTGCGCCTTCGTTTCTGTCTCCTGTCTACCGGCTCCACTCATTTCGTCGAAACCCGCACGACCTCGTGCTCGTCGCGCGCCTTCTGGACTGCCGCCTCCGCCAATCTACGTCTACCAGTACATACATACAGACATGCATGCAAGTATCAAATGTACAAAGTATCCACTGCCAGCCGAGTCCTGCATTCACCCCAGCGCCCACTACGTACGACTCACACCCCTCCCCTGTCCCTGGTTGGCAGAATAAAGCTTCGAGGTACCTACCAAGGTGCGCGCATCCGACCCTGCTGAGCACGCTGCCGTCGGCCATTCTTCTGCCATCGCATCGCCATCCAGCATATCATCCGCATCATCGCCCACGGCCTTCCGAGTCATACCTGGGTTGCTGCTCGATGCTAGGCTCCCCGTCAAACTCAACTTTGACAAGCATGCGCTGGCCCTACTATTGGTTCGTTTTAGCTCTTTCCCATGCTCTTCTGCGCGCTCCTGCCGCCAGCCACATCTTCCCACCCCCTCTCACTCGATCCCCGATTCCGGTGTTAGTCACCTGCTCATCCGTCCTGCCGCCCGTTCGTTGCTTTCCAACTGCCTTCCAGCACCCTTCCCGATAGCCTTCTTTTGCTTGGCTCCCTACCTCCATTACACTTCGCATATTCCTCCACACCTTTTACTTTCTTTACTTTCCATCTTCCTCCTCCTCCTCCTCCTCCTCCTCCTCCTCCTCCTTCTTCTCCCTCCTCTCCATTTCCTTCCACTAATCTCTCCATCTCGCCCACCTCCAGACTCCAAACCAGCTAGGATCCCCCTGTGCGCCTAGCCTATCGGATATCTGCCGCTTTGGCCAAGTTCAGTCAAGTACCCAAGGATTCCTTGAACCACACCCTGCGACTCAACGACCGACATTGCTGCCTCGCGATTCGTCTCTGCCTCGCCGCCCTTCTCGCTCCTTTCTCTTCCTTTCATCATTATCCAGGCTCGTCGCCGCTTAGGATTCGTCGCCAACCTCCACGCCGTCACCCACGTCCATCGTGTACATGACGACCCGATCCGCGTCTGACGTCTTCCGGATCTTGTAAGCCCCCGGGCTGTGACCGACTTCTGTTTCCTTCCTGCCCCCGACAAATCACACAGGAAGCCATGTCGAGCCGACAGGAGACGTCGTCTTACGGCTCCCGGAAGTCTGGTGGGAAGAGTGTGGGCCAGTTCTACATCGACAAAGAGGTCGGAAAGGGAAGCTTTGCTCAGGTCTATCTGGGATGGCACAAGGTACGCTCCTCTTGTTCCCGTCCGTGTCTTGCGTTGAGTTGGCAGTTTTTGGCCTTGAGCTCCATCTGCCTTAGGTGGCCAACATCACTGCAGCTCAGCCAGCACATCCCTTCCCCAGTTTCGTGTGGCGAGGCCCTGCCCCCTCCGCTGTTGTTACGCAACTTGCTGACAGTATCGTGACCTCTAGGACTCCAAGGCTGCCGTAGCTATCAAGTCGGTCGAGCTCGAACGCTTGAATAAGAAGCTCAAAGAGAATCTCTATGGCGAGATACAGATCCTCAAGACCCTGCGACATCCACACATCGTTGCCCTCCATGACTGCATCGAGTCCACCACCCATATCAATCTCGTCATGGAGTATTGCGAGCTCGGCGATCTCTCTTTCTTCATCAAGAAGCGCGACCGGCTCATGACGAATCCCGCCACACATGACATGGCCCGTAAATATCCTTCAGCGCCCAACTCCGGCCTTCACGAGGTCGTCATCCGTCATTTCCTAAAGCAACTTGCCAGCGCCCTCGAATTTCTTCGAAGTAAAAATTACGTCCATCGCGATGTCAAGCCTCAGAACCTACTACTCCTTCCCAGTCGGGCATTCCGCACCGAGAGAGCTCTCCCCATTATGGAGGCAAGCCAGGACTCACTTATTCCTGTTGCTGGTCTGAGCTCGCTTCCCATGCTAAAGCTTGCCGATTTCGGCTTTGCACGCGTGCTACCATCCACCTCGCTAGCAGACACCCTCTGTGGCTCACCATTATACATGGCCCCTGAGATTCTTCGTTATGAGCGATATGATGCCAAAGCTGATCTTTGGTCAGTCGGCACCGTTCTTTATGAGATGGCCACCGGCCGGCCGCCATTCCGTGCCAGGAATCATGTGGAACTGCTGAGGAAAATTGAAGCTACAGAGGACGTAATACGGTTCCCTCGTGAGGTCGTCATCAGTTCCGACCTGAAGCAGTTGATTCGGGGTCTGCTTAGAAGAAGCGCGGTCGAAAGGATGAGTTTCGAAAACTTCTTCAGCCATCCTGTCGTTACTAGCGAAATTCCTGGCTTGGTTGAGGATGATATTCCTCCGCCTGTCAAGAAAGAGCTGCGCCCCATCCCACAAGGCGAGATGCTGCCTCCCTCTCCACGCAAAAGCTCTGCTCGGTCAGCAGAAGTCGGGAGCCCCCGTGATGGTGTTTCCACGTCGCCACGAGACTACCAAGCACGGTCGCCGATTGCGGGTAGCCCCGGCGATATTCGACAGCAGCGACCTGGATCTGGCCATCGCCTCGCGACTACTCCACGCGAGACGGGTGAAGGATTAGGTATACAGCGCCCGCAACCTCATCATGCTGCCTCGACCCCCATTCAGCGGCGCCCATCTACTAGGGGCTCCCTCGACCGCGCCCCAGCATCCGAACAGCCCAGCAGTCGCCGAACTGACGCCGGCCAGCTCACGGAGGAGGAGAAGGCAGCCCAAGATGTCATGTTTGAGCGTGACTATGTTGTCGTCGAGAGACGACAGGTCGAAGTCAATGCTCTGGCCGACGAGTTGGCGGCAAATGAGAAGTTGGGAGCACAAAGTCCGACTTCTCCTCGTTCCGGCCAGCTCACCCGCCGCTATACACAGCAAGGAGCACCGAGCTCCAACACGGGGGCCGTTCCTACCCCCACATCTCGTACTGCCCTCGTGGCTCAAGGCCGGACAGCTGGCCATGACCGGCGAGGATCCTATGACAAGGTTCTCTCGGGCAGTCCTGGCTCAACCTCAAGCATGATCTCGAAAGCGATCCAAGATGCTAGTGTACGGCTGTTCGGGTTCAAGGTCTCGCCTCTGCGGGGTATGAAGGGGCAATCACCCCCAATGTATCAGCCTTTCCCGGCGTATCCAACCCCGTCAACGTCGGCGGGCCTGTTGAACGATGGGCAGGCCTCTCAATCCGAGGACGAGGATGTCCGCGCCGCCCACTCCATTGAAGAATGCGCCACCAGGAGCGACTGCGTTTACGGGTTCGCAGAAGTCAAGTACAAACAGCTCGTACCCATGGCTCCGTCCACAGACCACGGGCTTGGCGGTTTGGGCGTGGAGCAGCTGGCAGATGAAGAGGACGGCTTGACGATTGAGGCGGTTGTGGGCTTATCAGAGGAGGCCCTGGTGCTCTACGTCAAGTCGCTCACCCTGCTAGCCAAGGCTATGGATATTGCTAGTCTGTGGTGGTCGAAGAAGAGCCGCGCCGAGGCCGCTACGGGCGTATCGGCGGCTGTCTCTCAGTCGGTGGTTCAAAGGATCAACGCCGTTGTTCAGTGGGTTCGTCAGCGATTTAATGAAGTCCTGGAGAAGTCCGAGATCGTTCGGCTGAAGTTGATCGAGGCACAAAGGTTGCTGCCCAAAGAACACCCCAGCCATCCATCAAACCACGAAACAGGTGCAGCCGCTCTTTCCACCAGCTCAGCTGCTGGCCACGTGTTCCTCACTCCGGGGATCAGTGCAGAAAAGCTCATGTGGGAGCGGGCCTTGGAGATGAGCCGTCTTGCTGCTATCGATGAGGTGACGAATGAAAATCTGCCGGGCTGCGAGATTTCATACATTACGGCAATCCGGATGCTCGAAGCCATCTTGGAGAACGACGATGACACGGGATCGAAGCGGCTAGCCTCTGGCAAGGAGACGGCGAGGGAGGAAGGGCACGAAGGGAACGGTGACCTCGATAGCGACGAGGAAGCCGATGTCCGCAAAAGTGAGTGTCATATGCGCTTCGCCAACGTACATTTGCATACTAACACGGTTGAACAGTGATCAAGATGATTACGGGCAGGCTTGGAATCGTCCGCCGGAAGTTAATGATGATTGCGGATGCGAGCAATCAAGCGATGTACGATCAGCAGCAGACGACTCGAGCTGCTTCAGCTCAGCAGGTACCACGTCGACGAAGCGGTGACACGACCCCACGAAGCGTGCCATCACACGCTTCCTCGTGACGTTGAGGACATGGTCGAGCTAGGATGGCCCTTCCATGAATGAATTGACGACATTCTATACAGCATGCGCGGAGCCCCACGGCCAAGATGTTTGCTTATCGGTTACTTTCCACCGACTTTGGCGCTCGGGTTCACATTACGGATGGCGAGGGAAACACGGGGTCATTGCTGTTTCTGTCGACCAGAACGGAAGCCGTTATGTGTTTGTTTTGCCACGCCATACCTTTTTTCTTTCATGTCTTCTCCTAAGAATGGATCATTCGGCTCATGACGAGGCGTAAAGGTGTTTTTGGTTCTCATTTCCTCTTCTCTTTCTTTGTTCTTTTCCCAGCATCCTTGCTCTGGAATGGAATGCCTTGCTGTTTCCATTCTCCTGTCATGGATATTTTGCCCAACACGTTTTATCAGCCCCTGGGAGCCCTAGCTTCGGGTGTCTGGCGAGAGCCCCAGCACACATAAGGGGGCTAGGTGTTGGTTTTTGTGCGATAGCATTTCCGAGGCTGCTTTTCATATGGCGAAGACGGACGCGAGGCGTGAAGAGGGCCCGATGGTGGTGTTTGTTCGATTTGCGATATCGGCCCCCACGTCCTTGGAACGAAGTCATGCAATTGTTTATGTACCGGCGAAGGGGAAGGATCCCAGGGTACATTGTGGCTTTATTTATTTATTCATTCATTTATATTGGGGACTTCCCCCCTCCCAGCTGCCTCGGATGGTATTCTGCGGTAGTTCGAGGCATTGGGCATGGCACAGGCTTGCCGCCATGCTGGATGATGAAGAAGGGAATGGACGCGTAGGTAGCTTGCGGTACGCGCCGCTGTAACACTGTTTCTCTCCTCACGGATTCGTTCTCATCGTAGATGTCTTGTCTCTGCTCCGGGCCAAGCAGCCATCGGACAGTTAAATCTTGTGTTCCTAGCTTTCGTCCAAATCACCACGTTGCCAACCTGTTACTCAACCTGCTGGTTCAGGTTCCATTGGTTTGGTTTGTTTTTTGTTTCGAACTGAATTGATTCTCGCTTTCACTATCCGCCGCCCTTGAAAATCTTCTCCTCTTTTTTCTTTTCAATTTTTTCTTTTTTTTCTCTCTCTCCAATCTGCACCCAATTGCATCCCTGTTAAAAATTCCCGGATCCCCTGGCAGACTCTCATGTAGGGGGAAATTGGGTTTCTTCACCGTTTGTATGCAGGTGGTGGTGGTATCTCACTAAGCCATTACCTCACCGTCATCCACTTGGAAGCGTCGGCTGCTTTTCAAAGCCCAATCCGTCCTCTTTTTTTGCTTTCTGGCCTCCTTCTTCTTCTTCTAAAAGCTCGAGGGCGAGAATACTGGAATAAATACTTACTAGCTAAGAGATTTTTGTTTCCCACGCCCTCGTCTCATCTCTCTCTTCTCCCTTGCTTGTTTTATTCCCATATTGTCGGTCTGGCTCTCGTGGGAAGAAGGTCGTTCATTGTTCTCTTCTTCTTCTTCCTTTTTTCTCTACTTCCTCCTCTTCCACATCGTGAGCTCGCCAAGTCTTTTTTAACTTGTCTTCTCTCTCTGTGTGTCTCTCTGTCTCTCTGTCTCTCTTTATTCTTGATTCAAAAACACCCATCGCATCTCGTTCAAGATGCCGCCCCCACCGGACTTGTCCGAGTACCTTCTCTCCCCCGAGGAATCCGCCCGCACCTTCGGGTCAGAGGTCCTCCCCGCCGAGCTCCTTGGCCTGCCGCCCAGCACTCTGCCGCGCCCTCTAGCCGTCCTCGCCGTCGGCCAGACTGGCGCCGGCAAGACGCGGCTCTGCCCGCCCATCCTCGACGCTCTGCGCTCCATGGGCCGCTCCCCCGCCCACTTCATCGCCGACACGTACAAGACGTACCACCCGCGCTACTCGGAGCTGCTCCTCAACACGCCCCAGTTTGCGTCTGCGGCCGCTGGGCCCGATGCCCGCCGCTGGCTCAGCATGGCCGCCGCCGAGGCTGTGAAGCGCCGTCTCGATGTCGTGTTGGAGAGCGCCTGTCGCCATCCCTCTGACTTCATCGAGCTCTATGAGATTTTCCACCGCGGCGGCTACCGACTGGAGATTGCAATTCTCGCTGTCCCCGAAGCCCTCAGCCGTCTGGGAATCATTACTCGCTTCTACGAAAAGCTCCCGGAAGCGCAGTCCGGTCAGCTTCCTCTCCGCCTGACCCCTAACAAGGTCCACGACGACTCGTACCGGGGCCTGCTCGAGGCCGCTGCCTTCCTCGATTCTTCCGGTGTTGCTGACCAGGTTATCGTCGTCAGGAGAGGTAACCTTGTTGCCTTTTCCCAAGAAAAGTCTGATGGATCTGGGAGATTGAGCGGCATCGCCGACGCTGTCAGACAGGAGAGAGAGAGGCCTCTCACACCCTTCGAGGCTGAACTCGCCACGGCCGACATGGAGAAGCTCAGTGCTGTCTCAGAGGCCAGCATCCTGCTCGAACCAGTAAAGAAGCTGATGGAACCTCTTGTCGGGCCGGATGTGGAAGCAAAGCGGTCATCTTTCTCAGCTCTGAAACCTTTGGTCATTGGTAATTCTGCTGAGAAGGCTGATCCCGATAGTGTTGTTCTGCGTTTGGGGGTCTTGTAATTATGCAAATCTTGTATCATGTACACGAAACGAACGAAAGGCTGGCTAAAAAGGGTTTAAAGGTCATACGGCGTTGGGGGTCTACTGGAAAATGACATGAAAAGGGTTGGAAATATCTGAGGTCATGAAGTCTCTGTGGCGGCAGGTCAAGCCATGCGCCACTTATTCTGTTACGCATCTATGAGGTAGCGAGTATACTGACAGCAAATCCCGAACATCAAACAAGCTCGACTTTGTGATATGAATGCCCTCGACATCGACAACCTGTAGTTCACAGTTCCTATCAAACAGATTTCCCCTAACAACCCGGCAGCTTCCAGAACTTCTAATAACGCCTCTCTACCTCGTGGGGGGTGACCATAAACGAGTAACTATCATCAGGACAGCTGCCTGTATATGCTCTCCTCACTTCATATACACATGGGATGCATCATGACCACCGTCGGTCAGGAACTTGGATTTTGTCCTTGTCAGCTCGTCAAGAACCCGCTGGCGTCTGTTAACCTTGGGGTTCGATTTGAGGTGGCGATCGAGGCTTGTCAGTGGTAATAAGGCAGAGTCACGGATTTTTACCACTCGTTTCTTCCCATAGTTTGGTCTTGTCATTTTCGTCGAGGGAGTCATGGCAATGTATCTTTCCTGTGGCGGCCCCATCTCTTGCCCTTTGCTCTCGAGAGATAAGTGATTGGACATGTTTGCTGTGTCCGCAGAGTTGGCTTTCAATGGCATACTGGCCTTTGAGGGGAACTTTTCGTCAGGTCCCTTCGGGCTTATTTCTGCGCCATGGATTGGGTCTGCGTCGACTGTTCGCGGCTTCAGTAGGCTGGGTAATTCGAATGGAACTCCTTTGGGTCGCTTATTTTCGTTCCATTGCACCAACATCCTCTGGTCCATCTCTTGGAAAAACTCAAGGTGCATTTTTGGGCTGCAGAACCATCCATGTTCAACTGCGTCTGAAGCTGTGATCCGCTCAAGGGGTGGGACTTTGAGGCACGACATGACGAAGTTCTTGGCTTCGTGGCTAATTCGAGTAACGTTGTGGTCAAGAAGCTCGCTCACCAAAGCATCGATCGCCTCGGGATCAAGGCAGTTCAATGGGCCGTACTCGTCCTGCATGCTATGTGTGAGTAAGAGAAGCGCCACCAGCCCTGTAGCCCACATGTCGACCGCTGGCGTCTGAGCTTCGGTGCAGTGTCGGGCTTCTCTGTGGACATGTTAGTGCCCGGGTCTTGTCTTTTGTCATATGGTCATATGTGCTGGCTAACTCACGGTGCCTGGTAATGGGTGGTCCCGGCCAAAGACAGCATTCGGCTCTTCTCTGGTATTCCGCAAGCGCCAAAGTCTGATAGCATGACGCGATGATAGGCAATCTTGGGCGACAGGGCAAAAAGAATATTCTCGGGTTTCAGATCTCGATGAACTATCCCTTTATCGTGAAGATACTGAAGTCCGCGGAGTACCTGGCGGAGGATAATACGAGTGTCAAACTCTGTGATGAAATCATGGCGAAAGATGAAAGACATCAGGTCTCCTCCAGATGCAAGTTCGGTAAAGATGTATCTATCGAGCTGATCAGAATGGCTTCGCACACACATACATCAGCAGGGACTCACATGTTATGGGGAGAAATGACTGCATCAATATAAGGCAGGATGTTTGGCTGATGTACGTTAGCAAGATTGGTCTCCAGGGTTCGAACTGCACTTACATGCTCCAATCCTCGGAGGATGTCAGCTTCCAAGATACGCTTACGAGATTCGCCCCGAGATTTGTTGTTTGCTTTACCAAGAGTGATGAGTTTACAAACAAGCTGCTTGTGAGTGTTGGTCTCAGATGCGAGGTGCACGACTGCCTCTGATCCATAACCCAAGCACAGCCGGGACACGGTAAATTTATCTTTGAATAGCTAGGTACGACTCGTCAGGTTCAAGCTATAGAGGATGAGGGTGTTTGTACGTACCTCACACTCTTCTTTCTGGAGTGTGGTGAGCTCGTGAGTGGGAGGCTTGTTGCATTGCTCAAATCTGAACCTCTAGTGCGGTTTGATCTCGACAACATCTCCATCCTCTATCAGATAGCCGGGCGAGATGCGAGGACCGATACCTATCATTCTGTTGTTCACATACGTGCCATTGAACGACTTCCGATCCCTCACGTAGACGTAATGAACGGATGGCTCATATTCGACAACGTAAAACTCGCAGTGATTGCGTGAAACCATGTTGTCGACATCGGTTTCGATGGCAAAAGTACTGGGAGTATTAGAAAGCAGCCATTGCGTCGACTCTAGTGCTCACTTTGAACGAGGATCTCTTCCAACCTTCACAATATCGCGAGGCCAAATGGGAATCTTGACTGCGACCCAGTCAGTGGAAAGGGGATGACGGTGCGAGTTTGTCGCTGCTTACTCAGTTTCGCGTCGGACAATTGAGCATCTTCGAGGTGCAAGTAGCCCGAGGGGCTGTCCATCGTGGGGTCCATGTCACGCAGCCTCCCAACATCGATCTTAAGTGCGAGGGAAATGATATGTGTGCCACGGACACCAGGAAGTGGTTCAAACGTTGAGAAGTTTTCATTGAGACATGGAGAACGGGGTTCGTGGTACCTTCCTACTACTTGCTACCTCCCACGGCAGGTGCGACTTCCTCGGCCGCGAGGCCGGACAGCAGGAGCAGTCCACCCCCCAGAGCGCGCGACGGCATCAGAATGCCCTTCAAGCGCATGCCTACACATACTTACCTCAATCCACCCTGAAAACCCCCTGTGTCTTTAGCACCAGTGCATGGTCGGCTCGATCATCGTGGTGTGGTGTGGGTGGTGTTTCGTTCACAGCTACACAGCTAGCTACACAGCTACTGGGTACTTACCTCACCTACATATGTAGGCAATGTACAGAACCCATAGAAAGGGAAATTGATCCTGAATCGTCCAATTGGTCGATTGCTAGCTTTCAGGCCCGTTCCCAATAGCATTTGAAGTGACATAATTGAGAGCCCAATTCCCAAAGCTAGCTGAGGTCAAGCTGGCAGGTCCATCACCTTACCATGGTCAAGTCATCTGAGATGATGTAATTATGGCGCTAAAGTTCGCCTGTGCATTGACTGCCATCGCATTCACGCATGCCATAGCAAAAGCGAAAAGAGCGGGGTGGTGGGGGAGGAGGGGTGTGTGCGCACGTGATATGTCGGGGGTTTGTGCCCTACCTTTCCGTATGCAACCTGACTTAACCTCCCGCATTTGTGCCTACGAGCTTGGAGTTTGTTCCTTATCCAAACACGATTCTCATTAACGAACATGTAAGACACCCCGCGCCCTCCCCAATCGAGGATTCATGGTACAGAAACACACTGAGGAATCCTCTTCATGTGTACATCTGCAAACCAGACTCCGCATACCCCGGCCGCCGGCCGCACACAAGACCAGCATCACTAACAGCACGCAGCTCTACCGTTCAAGATGAGAGCCAAATGGAGGAAGAAGCGAGTTAGGCGCCTCAAGCGCAAGAGAAGAAAGATGAGGGCTCGCTCGTAAGTTTTCCCCAGCTTGATCTCGGCGACTCGGCGGCGTTTGCTAACCAAGCTCCAGCAAATAAACGTCTCGCCCAACAACCTGACTCAGTCATCTCTCATACGGGCTAACCGCCTCACGCCTTGATGATGCACGCAACGTTCGCCGTGGACACGCAGTAACCGAGGACGCTCCATCAACCACGATGGGATTACGCTAGGATGGACTGTACCACGCTACGAGCTCTTGACGCCGTCGGGAACGTGATGAGGAATGGAATGGACAAACGGATGGTCGGGTAAAAAAAGGGTGGGAGTTAACGGATCGCCTTGACGAAGCAAATTTCTACGTTGAAACGCGCTTGACGACGAAAAGTAGCACGTTGCTTGACAATTGAAATGACACGAAGTTTGCCAATCCAATTTGTGCCTCGTAAATTGTGATGTGAGATTTTGGTATAACTGACCAAGCTGCGCTTCATGTTCGTGCATCTTGCCCTGACCTCAGCCAGTCGTCATAGGTAGCTGAGGGCACAGCTCCTAGCGCCGTATGGGCGTTTGCAATGACGGGCTGAGAAGCCCTACCATGATGTCGAAGCTACCTACATATCTATCCACGGACTTGAAGGACACCCTCCAGAGACGACATTGCACAAAATGCCATGGGCTGTATTGTGATTTCCTGCCTTTACATCGAAGAAATTCAGGCTTCATCAGATTCTGTTCAATTGACAACACGATCAATTGGTTTTTGGAAATTTCAGGCCTGGACTCTTCTACCCCCGCAGCATCCACTTTGCTGGAGCTGTTTGCTGTAGCCCAACCTTGGAGGGTTGGATGATGTCGGAAAGTAGACCCGTTTAGTGAAGCAGAGCTAAGCAGCGTATGGGATCAACACTATCTGGACTGGGAGTTTTCCGATCAGATTTGTTTGGAAGGGCTTCGAGTGTATTTTTTCCACACAGGTTGGTTTAGAAGGATAGCATTAGCTGATCTTTCGCACTGATTGGTGTGGAAGGATACCAGTTGGTCATGTCTTGCACCAACTGGTACAGAAGGATACCGATTGGATCTCGCACCAACTGGTACAAGAGGATAACAGTTGGATCTCGCACCAGCAGGTGCAAGAGATGACGTTGATGATCTCTTACACTATATTTGGAGAGGCAGCTTGGAGTACTGAAAGCAGACTTGAGGTTAGTAGGCATGCGTGGTGGGGCTCGGTTCACCGCCCAGTCCCTCTTTTTCTGCCTGTCGATAGTCCAATATTTTTTTCTGAAATACCTTAGAGGCGTGCCACCGAAACATCAGCATTTTCTACCAGGATCGCCATGGCACCAGATTCGACCAAGAAGCGGAAGAGGGACGGCGAGTCCGCCGCCGCGAAGCCCAAGAAAAAAGTGGTGGTTAATGCGCCAGCATCTACCACCACCGTTTCTTCCCTGCTGCAGCCCAAAACCTGCCCGCCCGTCATCGGTAAGGCCCTGCCTGCGTGCGTCGATTGCGAGGTTCAGCTCGTGCCAACTGATTCTTGTTCGCAGCTACCACTGCCGGCATTCAATTGCCCGACGGCCTCACGTTCCACTCCTACCAGCGAAAAAGCGATGCGAAGAAGAAGTCGGGCCTCAGCATCAACAAGCCACTACTCCTTCACTCGGCAGAGCATCGCACCCTCGATTACACTGCCAAGGAGGAGGATGCTAACCACCTGAACCACTTCCTCGGTGTATACGATCCTAAAACCGGCAAGATGGAGGTTATACAGGCCAAGAAGATGGTGGTCCGGGGCACTGTGAGAGCCAAGCAGGCTTCTGCAGCGTCAATGGGCGAGAAGACTGCTAAGCAGGTAGGTTTCTCGTGATGCACGAGTGATTGCGGCATGCGCTGACAGAACACAGACCATGATGGAACGAAGGACAGACTTGGGTCAGACCTTTGGTACCAAGAAGGCCAAGAAGGCCATCCAAGACAACGTAATGAACGCTCTATCGCCAGTGAAGAAGTCTGGCGACAATACCCCGATGAAGGTGGACGATGCTACCCGAGCCATGCTGGACGCCGTGGGCGAGGTTACATCCACAATGGCGACTAGAGAGGAGCTGCAAGCGGTGGTGGACGAGGCCAAGCCGGTACCCAAGGCCAACCTAGATGCCGAGGAGATCCAGGATGTATACGACCCCGAGGCCATCATCGGCGCAAACGTCCTGAGCCTGGTGCCTGTACGAGAATGGCAAGAGAAGGTGCGGCAGGGAGAGAACGTCCAGCTCCCCTCGCGATATGTAGCCGCCCGCCTCAACAATGTGGCCTCGAACGAGTCCGACAACACCCGCCTCCGCGTTCTACGGTACCTCCTCTTCGTCATCCTCTTCTACAGAATCTCCAAGCCGGGCAGGCAGAGGGGGATGCGACAGGTGCCGACACGGGAGAAGCTGAAGGAGCAGCTGTCCCCCGCGCCCGAGGCGGTCATCGAGAGCATCCGACGCAAGTTCTCGGACGCCGGGCAGATGAGGAAGTTCCACATCGACCTCCTCCTGACGCACTGCTGCGCGTTCGCCTGCATCGTGGACAACTTCGACGTGGACACGCAGCAACTGCGGGACGACCTGCGCCTCGACCAGAAGACGATGAACCAGTACTTCTACGAGATTGGCGCGCGGGTGCGGACGTCGAAGAAGCAGGAGGGCGCGGTGACCATGGCCAGGCTGGCGCTGCCGCTCGAGTTCCCGAAGCAGCGCCACATCGCGCCCCGGCGCAAGTAGATGTAAATGCACAAGGTACCTTACCTACCAGTAAGGGGGGGGGGTAGCATCGTACATACCGTAGCGGCATTGGGGCAGAGAGGGTTTCCCAGACCTCGGCTCACAAAGGGGCACGAAGAAGACGAAGATCATGAAGAAGCCGGAGAATCACAAGACAAGTTTCAGGAAGAACAGGTGTTTTTTTTTCTCTTACAGATAAAGGGCTATTAAAAAGTTTCAAGGGCTGGAATATAATCATGCACCTTGTGCAATCATAAGCATCAGCAGCCACTGTCAGACAGACGTGCTTATGTATTATGAAGGGAGTGGTTTCCGACTGCTGGTCCTGATCCACCACCAACCTGGCTCCTCCCCCGCAAAAACGGAGCGATCTTTCAATCCCCCTGCCTCGGCATCATGATGTGGAGACGGGCAGCTCCAGGCTGGTGAGAACAGCGACTGTAATGCCGGTGCATACAATCGCTTCACCAGTCCGCTTCCGAACAGGAGTGTTCTTTCGTTGATAAGATATCTTTGGCGGCCCAATTCCCTCCCCTCCTCTCCTTGGACCATCCTTCCCTTCCAATCACTCCCGCCTTCTTCTTCGCTCAGTATCAGTCTTGTCATGGAGGAGGAAGCTCCCGTCATCACCCTCGAGTACCGAGGTCGAGTTGCCGTGCTGACGATATGCAACGAGAAGAAGCTCAACGCGCTCAGGCAGTCTCACTACTACGACCTGGCGCAGAAGATGCGCGAGATTGCCACCCACGATGAAGTCTACATCACCGTCCTCCTCGCCAAGGGCCGGTTCTTCTCAGCGTAAGCCGGTCCTTTCCTTCTTCTTCTTCCACTTTCCCCATCCCTCTATGCTCCGGAAGCTGACCCTCTGTTGCTTATGCCCTCCACAGCGGCGCCGACTTCTACATTGCGGAAGCCTCGCCGCCTCCCGACGAGACAATGCACAAGTTCTGGCTCAAGAACTTTGTCGCCTTCAACCTCAACATCTGCCACGCCTTCTCCAGCCACCCCAAGATCCTCGTCGTCGGCCTCAACGGGCCCGTCATCGGCCTGTCCGCCGCCCTCGTCGCCTTTGCCGACTTCATCTACTGCACCCCGGACACCTTCCTCATGACGCCCTTCTCCTCGCTGGGCCTCGTCGCCGAGGGTGGCGCCTCGCGCGTCCTCGCCGCCCGCCTGGGACCAGCCCGCGCCAACGAGGCCCTCCTCATGAGCAAGCGCATCCCCGCCCCCGAGCTGGAGCGCTGCGGCTTCGTCAACGCCATCTTTGACGTCGAAAAGGGCCAGGATGTCCGCTTCAGGGACCTCGTCATGCACGAGGTCGATGAGCGCCTGGGCGACCATCTGTCCGGCGAGAGCTTGACGGGTATCAAGAAGCTCATCCGCCGGCCGGAGCTCGACGTCATTGACAGCCAGAACCTGCGCGAGGTCTTTGCAGGTCTTGACCGCTTCGTCTCGGGAGCGCCCCAAGAGGAATTTAGGAAGCTGGCTTCGGGTGAAAAGAAGCATAAGTTGTAGTTCCACATGCTCGGGATAGAGGACCATGTGCTGGCATGTCATGTACGAAGAAACGGTTGGGTTACGAAATATATAAAGAGCCACATTGTCTTCGCCCGTCAAGTCTTCCAAAGCAGTGCTAATTAATAAATTCGATTTTGATATCATCTGTCATGACAGCAACCCAAAGAGGAGGCGAGTGCGCTGCCAAAAGTCTTCAGTAGACTTGACGATGCGTTGCTTTGCTCCTTCGTCAAGCTCCGCCTTTCCAAGAATATCGCTCCCCAGCTTCTCCAGCTGGCTGCGTGCCTTCCCAGATGCTTCGCCATAGCAGCACTGCAGCAAGGAGATGTCGTAAAACCATTGAATGTGCAGATCCTTCGACTTCTCGGCGGTGAAATTGTCAGCAGATGCGTCTCCCGTCTCATCCCGGGCCTCCTCCACGCCTTCCGCGTCTTTCGTTGAACTGGTCGCGTTCTCGCCCTTGTCCGAAATCTCATCGCTACTCTTCTCGGCCTTTGCAAGATCTGATGAGGCCGACGACAGCGCCTCACGCCACATTACACACAGTCTCTCTCCTGAATGCTCCTTAAGTGCCCTCACAGCCGCTGGGCTCCACAAGTCCATGCCGGCGTCGGTCATCGATAGTGATAGGCTCCGCAGGTAGTTGAAGAATGCTGGAGACGGCTGGCTGGGAAGCGCGGGTTCCCCTTCCCAGAGAGGTCTGCCAGCGACCTTTCTGACGGATAGACCACTCGCTTTCCACTGCTCCAGAGGCGATGCCGACACTTGCACCGCAATCGTTTGGTGCAGCTCGGGCACCATGCGTAGTCCGAAACTCTCAATCGCCTGGCGCTTAGGTAGCTGATCACGGATATCGCGTAGGACACGGATCAAGTACATGGCGATGCTGCTGCTCTGAGCCGTGGTTGCCCTATCCGTCCAAAGAGCCTGAAGGTGTTGGTCGAGCTCCTGGAATGACTTATCCAGTGTGGTGTTGAGCCTGTCTTGCAGCATGTTGGGATCGTCCCGACTTAGAAGTTGCTGCCTCTCTTCTATCGTGCTCTCGTCCTCGACTTCATCGTAATCATTATCCCAACGCTGCTTCCTCAAGGACTCAACCACTTCCTTTACATCATCAATGATCTGATACCAGGATGTGTAGCAGTGCAGGGCTTTGGATACGGCATCATTGCGCCCATATAATCGAGATACCACTTCCTGGACAAAGGGTGCTGCGCCGTTTGCGAGGGCCGTGTCGTAACCATCCTCAGCCCACAAGCTGGCGTTTTTATCTGTGACACCAGGGTTCCATGCTTCAAGGGTGGCGCTGACTTCGGATTCAACAAGATGCAGCTTGCCAACCTTGCTTTCGAGGACGACAAGCATCCGCTGATTTATGACATCTCGTAGCTCATCCTGCACCTCTTGTGGATCGAACCCCTTGGCTCTGCCACCATCCCGGATCCAAAGCTGGAGGATTCTCGTTCGCAGGTCCATGATTGACTTGAAGTCGCCCATGTGTTGCAATCTCTCTTGGAGGCCGCTGATCATCACCTTCTCCCCCCGCTTGGCCCATGTGGAGAGCATTTCCCTGGCCTGCTTTCCATCAATATCATCATGGCGGATGAAAGGTGTAAAGTACTGTATCTCCTCGCTGCACCACCTGCCATAAACATCAAGGCGTAAGCCCTCGAGTTGACGGACGGCTGTGTCCTCCAGCAGTGGGCGTCGTTTTAGCGAGTTGAGTGCCTGCGAAAGCTTGGTTGGCACAAGCGCCTGCACGTCGAGCAATGTCCGGGTATATGTCTGCAAGCCCAGCACGACATCATCATCGGACTTTTTCTCGCGCTCGTTTTCAACATCGAATGCATAGGCCATGGCCTGTCCCCTTACGTGGAGAAAGTGGCGGAGGGCGTCCTTGGCTCCCGAGCTCGTGGCAAGACTGTAGGCGCACAGGGCTTGCAGGGCCTCTTCGCGATCCGATTCCTCGTCCACCTTTTCAAGTGCCTTCTCTATGCCTCGGAGCAGCCGTCTGCGCAGGGTTCCCAGTGTCTTCGTCACGGACTCGGCAGCCCGCTGTGCAGTTTCGTCGCTCATCTCCTCGCCCAGGCTCTTGACAAGCAGTCGGCTAAGCACCAGAACCTTGGCCGCCAGCACCAACCTGGCGCCTCGCTTGACAGAGCTTCCAAGCCCGCCGCCGCCCTTGAGGACTCTGGTCACCACCAGCGCGCACGCGTCAAGTATCCGGAGCCTTGCCGCTTCGGTCGTCTTGGGACTCTTCTCTTGCTCCACGAAGCTCGCCAGCGCAGAAGCTTTGACGTCAACGATCCCCCTACCACAGCGGCCGCCCATCCTGCCCAGCAACCCTTGTACTTCGTCGTTGTGTCCGCGCATCTGCACAATGGTGTCGGCGGTCCCTAGCAGCTCGCGGTAGGAGCCGCCTACCTGCGTGCGCAGGCGGGCAGCTTTGTCTTCAATCTGCACATGGAGGGCCTTGTGGATCGATCGGATTTGCGGCAGAGTGTGCTTCCCCGAGAAGACTTGGGCTGACGAAGTGAGCCCTGTGATATCGGGGCTAGCCATTGCGAGAACGGCGACCAGTATGTGGAGGATTTTTTGCTTTGCTATCGCAGCTTCATCGATTCGACCGGCGCTGTAGCTTTGGAGGATCCGCGGTTCCCGCTCCCGTAGCTGTCTCTGGTAAGTTGTTTGGGTGTCGTTTACGTGGTACGAACAAGGTTCAAAAGAGACGGTTGAGGTTTGGTGGGGTTTCCCAACCTGCTCCTGGGATCAGTGGTCAGGTACATATGATCTGCACCAACAACCCACACTAAACAAGGTACCCATCAAATATCAACCACTGAGTACGCAGCACAGGATGGCATAGTAAATTATACGAATACATCAAGCTTTCTTTTCTATTATGCTAAAACTTGACGCTCTTGACGACACCAGTGTTGATACCACTGAGTTCACCCTGGTATCCTCCCTTTGGCTCGCCACCCTTCCAGACGGCTCTCATGCTGCCGAGCTTCTTCTGCTTGGCCTCGTACTGCTTCCTCTTTTTGACTCTGGGGTTCCTTACGTCCTTGCTTCTCTTGGGCGCCAAACCCTTGTTCTTCTCGATGGCGTAGGTGATCTTTCGCTTGCCGTCCTCGCCAACCTCCTCGTTCTCCACTACTCTATCGGCCTTGCTTGCTGCGGCGTAGGCTGCATACCGAGCTGCCTTGTCCTCCTTCCTGGCCTTAGACTTGTGTGCTACCATGTCGTAGTACTCATCTTCCTCACCACGCATGGTGTTGGCAGCAGTAGTGTCATCTTCGTCACTATCGCCTCCCAATGCCTCTCCGTGCTTGGAATCCCGCTTGCCCCTCTTCTCTGCTGCGGCCATGAGACGAGCTTGTCGGTCTCTCAAGCGTTCTCTGTATGGGATGTCCATATCACCACCGGCGTCTCGGCTGGCATCAGTGCGTCGGTTCGATTTCTGGGCGATCTGGGAAGTGTAGAACTTGAGGGTCTTCTTGCGCGCTGCTTTGTCTGCCGCTGTGCGGGCATCAAGCATGTGCTCTTCGCCGAAATCCGAGTTCTCGTCCTCATCATCTTGGCTGATCTCGGCTCGGGCCTTCTTGCTAACCTTCTTGGATTTGGTGGGCAAGGCCAGGTCGTACAGGTCAGCCACAGCGTCTTCACCTGCCTTTGCCTTGGCCTGCTTCTTAGCAAGCTTCTCTGCAGCAAGCTTGTCATCCTTGGAGCTCTTCTTCTTCGTCTTCTTCTTCTCGGTTTCAACTGCGAAGGCTTCAAGCATGGGCTCGTCGTCCCCGTTCGTAGCAGGCAGCGAATCCTTGGCAACGGCGTTTAGGCTCTTCATACGGCTGGCTCGCTGCCAAGCGTTGCGGCAGTTGACGAGGGTTGCCATTACATCATGTTCCCGTAGCTCGGCCGGGTCCATTGTCTTGTGTGAGTCGGATGAATCCCTGGCAGGGGAGGTCAGGATGGCGAAGTAGCTGGCTAGAGCTGCGACGTAGCAGCCCAGGATGCGGAACTTGGCGGATTGTAGGGGGTTTTCGGGATCAGCCTTGACCTCTTTTTGTAGTGTCGTGAGGAGGGGCTGGAGTTCTTGGAACTCATTGACCAGGTGCAGAAACTCGGGGTGCCGCGACTGTAGGAGCTCAAAGCGCTCTTGAGGACTCGCGTCTTCTGAAATCTCGACGTCCTTGAGTACCTCGACCACGGTTTCGTCCTGGTCGTCTCCAGTCTTCTCGGCAGCCAGCCACTCGTCTCCATCAAAAACAAAGTCCTCCTCGGCCATCTTGGAGAGCTTCTTTTGTTGCAATCGCTTGGCCTCGGCCTCCTCTTCTAGGGCGTCGGCTTCTGTTTCGATCTTGTCGGCATCGTAATATTCTTTCCTGGAAGAACCCCACCATGCCTCATCCTCTTCCTCTCCTTCTGGCTCTGCCTCTTCGTCGTCTCGGGAGCCCTTTGTACCTTTCCGTTTGGCTTGGGGCACATCATCTTGCTCCTCTTCGTCTTCATCGGACTCGTCGTCGTCGTCGTCGAAGCCGAGAATTTCCTCGTCGGACAATTCCAGATCCTCGTCATCCTTTCTCCGGCGCTTTGATCCAGGTTCATCCTCGAGCATAATCTTGTCTCGGTTTATGAAAAACTCGTCCTCGGAGTCGGCGACATCTTCGTAGGTGGTGATGCGACCAATACGAGCTTCCGCGGGGTCTACTTCTCGAGGCCCTGCAGGAGCAGCATTTCTGCGTGATGCCTTTCTTTTCTTGGCCATCGCGTATTGGTTCCTCTGCGGCCGTCCCTCTTGGTTATGCGGTTTAGGGGAGGAGCAGGCTTTCGTTCGGCGGATGAATTGGAGCACGACAAGATGGCTCTCCAAACTCGACGCTGATTCTTAGTGGACTTTTTTTTCTGGGAAAAAAAAATCAACTGTGATAAGATAAGCCACCACACTATGCCGAACGCATTCGTCTACCCCACGGGCTGTTGACATACTTGTTGCCTCTTTACCCTACACCTTCAGTGATTCTCGCGATCTGCAATAATCGACGAGTCATCATGTCCCATCAGTGCTTCCCAATGCCCCGTGTGCCATTCAGGAGTCAGTGGGAGAGCCTCATGATTCAAGTTGTGGTTGTAGTGTTGTTTGGGGTTTGACTCGTGGATATCTTTCCCCATTGCTGTTACAATGGAAATACTCTTGTTCTTGTTATGATCAATAATACAATGAAATCCATCCTTACGCCTGCTCTTGAATAAATCGAGAGGTGTTACATCCGTGGTGGAGGTGAGACCATAAAACACACCCTTCATCATCCCGTCATACTGCAGGTAATAACCCATGCCCACTCCAAGACGCTGCTGCATGGCCGATCATCAACTAGTATGTGGATAGGCGGTGTTTTGGTTTAGGTGATGCATGGCTTAAATGGCGCCAACGGCGCCTAC